>JAPDVR010000004.1:14971291-15611291 GCA_026230005.1 Gila orcuttii
AGAGGATTAACCAGTGTTTTCGCTATGTACATTAGCCAAAGTAGTGTCCCGGCCCGCTGCTGATTCAGAATCGCAGGCTGACACAATAATAATCTACACCGGTCACCATTACTTTGTTTGTACCCACGTTCTCACAACACGCTGTTCTGTTGTCAATAAACACACGATACCATCATGCCACCGACGTTTACACTCTCTCTCTGTGTGTGTGCTACGACTCCTGAGTGAGTGACGTCGCCGGGGTCCTATGAGGAGCTGGTAGCTGCCTCAATCGTGCCTGTAGGAGTGGACCGGTTACCATAGTGATCATATAGTACCATCTATGACTGAGCTGAGTCGGTGATTTTTTGAACTGAAAAAAAAAAATCTACTGTATAAATGCCACATAAAGGGTGAATGAAGATCAACAAAATGAAGAGACAAAAAACCAATCACCTCTTTTTTTCAAAAAACAAACAATGTAAGTATCCTATGCCTGTTGACTTTCCCAGATGGGGCAGATTAGATTTGTTAAGGGGAATAGCTAGTCTGACAATAATGGCAAGAAGGCTTTTGCACTTAGTAAACTGAGCAAAATGTGGAGACCATAACTATGCATTTAGGTGAGTGGACAGAGGCAAATAATGAATGAACACAAAAAGAATGGTTGGATAAATCAAACAATTTATCGTCGTCAGGAAATAATGTTTTATCTTAAAATTTAACCCATTGTACTGTATAAATTGACTGAGATATGTTCACTGTCGTGTAAGCCACTATAAAAATAATTATAATAAGTTAATTTGTGTGGTGCAAGGTTTATGCAAACACCAAATAAAGGCCTACATAAATTTTTGACATCCTCTTATAGCAGGAAATCATGTTTTTTTTTATTGTACGGAGCGATATAGATTCTTAAATTATGGGCTATAAAAAACATTTCTTAATATGTCATACATCATTTGAAAGATATTTCTAACCTATAAATTGCAACAAACTTGTAATTAACACTTCAATTTAAATTTTTGAGTTATTCTTAGACATTTTTAAAATAGTAGTTTTAGCCATTAATTCTCAGGAATATGTTGTATTTCACATTGTTGTGAAATTCTATAGAGGTATAGAGGGTTAACTGAAATTATAAGATTTAAAATGTTGTCCTCCTGGCCTGCAGGCAATTTCTGATGACAGTAAGGCAGGCCCTAGTCAGTCAAGTGAGGATCTGCAGGAGGGCAGCCACAGTAGAAAAAGACAGCATGAGGAAGGAGAGACAGTAGAAATACAGACAGAAGAAGCAGAACAAAAAGGAGAGAGTCGAGGGACAGGAGGCAACACAGAGGGAGAGGAAGTTGACATGATAATGACATATACAAAGCCAAATCAACCTGACCCTAAAGTTTAGCAAAAAGCAAGTGATGAAAGACCGGACACTGACATTCCAAAAATCATGGTATGTATCCTTGGCTGCATGTTAGTATGGGTACAGATGGTGTTCTGTGTTTTCATTGCTCTAAGTACTTTAAGACAGGGAAACCAGCACACGCCAAGTGTGCTGGGTATAGACCCAGCTTTTGTCAGTACTGGATTTAAAAACTGGAAAAAAGCACTTGAAAAATTTTCCATGCATGAGATATCAGAGGGTCACAACATTGCTGTTACAACTGCTGCCTATGAAAACAGGCCAGTTACTACACAGTTGAGCAGTGGAGGCAGTACACAGCAGGCAGAAAACAGAGCTAGCCTGTTAAAAATAATAGGGGGTGAGATGTTTCTGGTGAGGCAGGGATTGGCCTTTAGGGGGCATTAACATCATCAAGGTAACCTTGACCAGCTTTTAAAATACAAAGCTAAAGATGATCAATCATTCACTAGGTGGTTATCTGCAAAGAGGGGGTGCACACATCTTGGGATTGTCAAAAAGAGCGTATACATTTGATGAGTTCATCGATTATCAGGACAATTGCAGATGAGATCTGGTCCCTTTCAATTTTGTTGCAGTATTCGATAATTATGGATGGGACAAGGGATATCTCTGGTGTTGAGCAGGAGGCGCTGTGCCTACGTTTTGTTGACACTGATTTGCTGGTGCATGAAGACTTTATAGGGTTGTATGAAACAACTTCTACAACAGGTGAAAACCTTGCCAGAATCATTTTGGACATTCTGTTGAGACTGAATTTGCCAATATCTGGCCTCAGAGGTCAAGCATATGATGGGGCTTCAAATATGTCTGGAAAGTACTCAGGTGCCCAGGCTGTTATTCAGCGAGCACAGCCACTAGCGCCATATATACATTGTGGAGCACACTTCATTTAATTACACAACAGGCTTGCTCAGCCTCCAGTGTCGTGCGAAATGCACTTGACTGGATACATGAACTTGGCACATTTTTTGGGCAGTCTGGTAAGCTGAAAGACAAGTTTAAAGCCATTGTTGCAGCTGAAGGGGAAGCTGTCCATCAGGCCTTTATGTCCCACTAGGTGGACTGTACGCTCACCTGCTATCCGTGCTGTTCTCAGCCAATATGGGATGGTACTAAATGCACTGGATGAGATGGCTGCAAGTAATTCTGGATCTGCAAGCCGGGCAGAGGGCTTACGTGTTCGACTGCAACAGGGTAATGTTGTACTGGGACTTCTGCTTGCTTTAGATGTGATCAGTGAACTAGAGGTTCTAAATGCATCTCTCCAGAAAAACACTCAGACAGTGGAGGGCATGCTCTCTGCAGTCTCTCTTGTCCAAGAAAGCTTGAAATCCAAAACACTGAACACTTTGAGGCAGTCTTTAAGGAGGCAGGAGACATGTGTGACAATCTGTCTCTAGAGACCATTGTTCCACCACGCACACATAGGCCCCCTAAGAGATATTCTGGGCAGGCTCCTGCATACACACCTGGATCAGCTGTGGATTTTTACAGAGTAGAGTTCAACCGTGTCCTTGACACAGTAGATGCACAAACTACTGAGAAGTTTATGCAACCAGGCATTCAAACTTTAAAAGAACTGGAAAACTCACTCCTGACTCCCATTACAAATAATGCAGCAGTTTGTAAATATCCTGAACTGAACGAGGAAGACGTGAAAGTCCAATTATCCATGTTTAAAAACAAATAAAAGGTCAGCACAACTGCAGATGCTGTGCATGTTTTGAGAGAAATGCCCCCTGAAGTCAGGGGCCTATTTGATCAGGTAGAGACATTAGTAAGATTGTTGATTGTGGTGCCCATATCATCTGCTGAGGTAGAGCACAGTTTTAGTGGGTTACGCAGGTTGAAAACTTGGTTGCGATCAACCATGACACAAAAAAGACTCAATGGCATTGCTGTGTGCCATATTCACCAAGAGAGGCTTGACAGACTGGACAGACAAGAAATTGCCCAGCAGTATGTTCAGGGTAATGAAAGGAGGAGAGATGTTTTTGGGTCCTTCATTGAGTAAATTTGTTTGGCTGCACTAGACGGAATTTCTCATACTCCGTATACTTACTTATTTTTATTTATGTAAATATGTTGTTATTTTATTTTATTATTATTTTGCACATAGGTTCTTTGCTTTTTTGTTCATAATGATAGACTTTGTATGCTGAGATAAGCAAATGTTTAAATAAAACACTTTGCTGAAGACATGAAGTTTTGGTGGGTGATTGGCATACTAGTCAAATAACAGTCTGATCATGCATTGCTAGTGGTGATCAGGTAGGCCTTTGTGTACCTTGGTTCATTGTTGTTTATCCATGATTTCAAATAAGAATCCCCCAATGGCTTTCTAGTGCAAATCATTAGCCCAAATTATGCAAAGTAACTACTTGAGCACTAGTTAAAGCCCAAATTATGCAAAATAACGAATTGAGTTTAAATAATTTGCTGACAGCTTGGTCCCCCCCAGTTAAAAAATCCTATCTGCACCACTGAGCATAGCACCTGCAAATTATAGATAACTCATTTTATAAGCTGCATCAGACCCATTCAAACTGGCTTCCAATTTCCTTTTATACATTTTCAAATATAAAATACTATTTATACTAGTAATATTTAGCTAGTGAACTAGTGATGCAGATATCAATAATCCCTGTGAGTGATGACATCATTGATATCAAGAATTAACTTTTGTACAAGTGAACATGTAATTTCTGATATCAAAAATAGACATTGGTAGATAAAAATGTAACTAAGAGGCCCTACTAGTAAAAAATAATCAAGAATTCACATTGCAAATAGTAAAAAAAATGAATTCTTGATATCAAAAATGCATAAACTGTGAATGAATAAAAGCTAAAATGGCTTGCCATAGCATGTTAAAGTTTTTTTTTATTATGCATGTTGAAGCAATTCTTGATTTATGGTTATTATTTACTGAGGAATGTGCATCCATAGGCTATTGACCAGTATGTCCAGCAAGCTAATCAACATTTTAAATTCCACATATATTTCTGCTTGAAAAATGCGCGTTTCATTTCGTGCACGCGCATGAACGCATGATATCACACGCGACGCGGTTATCTTTTCCGAGCTGCAGTAAACAAACACCGTTGCACTTTGTCGTTTATCAAAAACAAAGGTAATAAATAATTGTATTTTACTCTCACTTTTGTCAGGCACGAAGTGATGCAAGAGATGCACTGCCTGCCTGCCCATCTAGGTTAGCAAGACCGAAAAAACACAATAGAAATGCACATAAACTTAACTTTACTTTGCTGACATCAAACTTGGAGAGGAGAGAACACAAGTTTACCTGATTGTTGTTCCCGCAATTCACTCTCATGTTTTTTTTCTCCTCTTTTCGTGACCAGAACACTAGTTTCTCTTCATTTTGTCATGGATGTTGTAAACATTAATTGGCGCTGTGAAACGAGGGGGAGGCGGGGCCTTGAGTAATTTGCGGGGCCCTACGCAGCTTGCATAGTAAGCATATAGGGCTTATCTTTACTGGATCAAGTGCTGCCGAAAAAGATACGTCTTCGGCAGTTTCTTTAAAGTGGCTACTGACTCAGTAGCTCTGGTTGAGTTAGGCAGATCATTCCACCAACGGGGGACAGTCATGGTAAAGGTGCGAGAAAGAGATTTTGTGCCTCTTTGAGATGGTACCACAAGACGACAGCATGCCTCGTGCGTAAATTGTAGTTCTTCTGTGTGGTTTAAACACTGAACTAGCTTTTTTAAGTAACAAATTAGGCAATTTCCTTCATACAAATAACCCTTCGGAGGTAATTTAAATAAGTCAGAAGGATAAACAGAAAAGTGCAAGTTTACATAAATAAATAAAAAACAAGGGAAGTAGAAATCTGGAGGTGTTGTAGGGGAGAGCGGGGTAAGTTGTCACATGGGTAAGTAGTCACACTGTTCATAACTCCAACACTAGAGGCTCTATCTCAAAAATCAAATAGCCACTTTGTGTGACTTCTTCTTCTATAGTCAACTTCCTGTTCACATGTGGTCTTGTGCTGCGTTCCAGTCCACTTTTAGACACTCACTTGCAAACTTCCCTAAGCACTTCCCCTTGGGGGAATCCCTGCCGCCATTTTGAAGTGCGTTCCACTTCGTAATGTGGACGAGGGAAGTTTATATGGACAGACCCTCGTTCCCTCGATTTTGACAGAGGGGGCGAGTCTACTTCATATGTACACTTCAGGCAGCTCCATATACCACAATGCAACACGATTGTGACGTCACTGCAGATCTCGTCTAATCACCACAAACAACTCTATAATATATTAATTCAATTTTTTTTATATAAAACAACCCAAACATACCTATATAAATTTGGATGCTGCATTAAACAAATTC
The DNA here is from genome assembly GCA_026230005.1 of Gila orcuttii. Classification (NCBI taxonomy): domain Eukaryota; kingdom Metazoa; phylum Chordata; class Actinopteri; order Cypriniformes; family Leuciscidae; genus Gila; species Gila orcuttii. The sequence goes on from JAPDVR010000004.1 coordinate 14,977,053, forward strand.
TTAAAGGGAAAAAAATTGTAAATAATAAATCAACTCTATAGCTGATTCCAAGTGATCAAGGGCTTAGGACGTTCCAGTTCAGCCCATTGCAGTTTCCGCCAGAAATGGGCACTCGTGCAACGTAAGCAATGGCGCATATCCGAGTGAACGAGACGGAGGGAAGTTAACGAGTGAAGGGCATGTCAATTTTGGACTGGAACGTGTCACGGTAGACACATGCACTGTCCCTTCTAGTCTTGTGTTTGATGTTGTCGGTGTTGGTGACCCAGTCTTCGTGTTCCTGCCTTGTGTTTCCTGTTGCTCGTCGTTCTGTGGATTATACCTTGTGGATTATTGTCGTCTCACCGTCATCTAATCACTGCACTTCTTCACGGACCTGACCATCGAAGTCCCTGCGTCACCCACCACCATCGGCTTGTACTGTTTCCACCGTTTGTCTCATGACTGTGCATAATAATTCATAATAATTCTCTAATAAAAGTTGTTACTCGCATTTACTTCCTGTTATCCATTGGGGTCGCCATGACAGAACGATCTGACCATGGAATGGAAGCAGCGAGTGCGCCTTCGTCAACCCTGGAAGAGTTCATTCACCACAGTATTCGGAGAATGGACTCACAAGAAAGAGAGATCGGCGACACGGGTCGCGCAGTACAAGCCCTGGTGACGCAGGTGTCCGAGCTCACCCAGCAGATCCAACGCCTACGTGCTCCCGCTGCGCCACCCGCACCAGCCGTTTCCCCCACACCACCAGAGAACCCCTCCCAGTCGGAGCCTCGCCTACCTATCCCAGAAGCCTACTCTGGAGAACCAGCTCATTGCAGAGCGTTTTTTAACCGCTGCGCCATGCACTTCGCACTGCAACCTCGCACTTTCAACACTGAACCAGCCAAGGTAGCTTTTGTTTTGACTTTGCTGACTGGGAAGGCAGCACTATGGGGAACGGCAGTGTGGGAGAGCCAGCACACGTGCTGTAACTCGTTCCTGACACTCTCCGCCGAGATGAAACAGGTCTTCGACCAGGCCGTGTCGGGAAGAGAAGCAGCCAGAGCATTGGCAGAGTTACGTCAAGGAGAGAGATCTGTTTCCGATTTCTCGATTGAATTCCGGACCCTGGCGGCGGAGTGTGGATGGAACGAGGAGGCGCAGTGGGACATGTTCCTGCATGGGTTGGCTGACCGCGTCCAAAAGGAGATCTACGCCCTGGATCTTCCCACCACACTGAACGGACTGATCGACCTCGCACTGCGGGTGGACGCTCGGTCGTCAAGGGCCGAGCGTCGAGCTCCGTCCACCCGCACACTCGTAGGATTCGACGGTCCACGATCCAGCGGCAGGGACGTGGTCAGCCCAGTTTTCGACCACGAACCCATGCAGGTTGGTCGAGCTCGGCTTTCCCGGGAGGAGAGGGAGAGGTGGAGATCCCAGGGCCTTTGCCTGTATTGTTGAGGAGCGGGACACTATGCATATAACTGCCCAGCAAAAGGGCCAAGCCCGATAGTAAATCTGAGGCTACTGTCGGGTGGGATCTCTGCCAGGAAGTCCTCATCTACGTCTACATTTACCTCCACGCTCCTTCCTGTAAGACTAAGATGGTCAGTCCACCAGCACGATTGTCAAGCACTTCTGGACTCGGGGGCGGAGGGTAATTTTATGGACCATACTTTTGCACTGAAATTCCTGATTCCCCTCAAGCCCCTCACACACAGAATCGCGGTTCACGCACTCAATGGCCAAGAACTCCCCACCATTTCCTTTTCCACTGAAGATATCACCCTCATCACATCCGGCAACCATTCTGAAACCATTTCATTCTATATACTGGACTCACCCCTGGCACCCATCGTCCTTGGTCACCCTTGGCTCATCCGACACAACCCCGAGTGGACTGGCATCATAAAGCTGTGCTGGAGTGGAGCAAGGAATGTCATAAGTCTTGTCTTGTGTCTGCCTGTTCGTCTGTGCCTGTTTCTGTGTTACAGGAGGAGACATGGGATTTGTCTAACGTGCCCGCGGAGTATCTGGACCTGAAGGAAGTGTTCAGTAAGTCTCGAGCTGCTTCTCTCCCTCCGCATCGTCCCTATGACTGTGCTATAGATTTACTGCCAGGTAAGTCTCCACCTAAAGGCAAGTTATATTCACTCTCTATTCCTGAGAGGGAGGCTATGGAGAAATATATTTCTGATTCTCTAGCAAACCAAGTTCATTCTCCCTTCCTCTTCTCCTGCGGGGGCGGGGTTCTTTTTTGTGGGGAAGAAGGATGGTTCTCTGCGACCTTGCATTGATTACCAAGGGCTGAATAACATCACGGTAAAGAATACTTATCCTTTGCCGTTGATGTCTTCAGCTTTCGAGAGGTTACAGGGAGCATCCATCTTCACAAAACTGGATTTGCGTAACGCTTATCATTTGGTCCGCATCAGAGAGGGGGATGAGTGTAAAACTGCGTTTAACACCCCCAGGGGGCACTTTGAATACTTGGTCATGCCGTTCGGGCTGTCCAACTCCCCAGCAGTTTTCCAGGCACTGGTCAATGACGTGTTGCGAGATATGATCGATCAGTTCATATATGTCTACCTGGACGACATATTGATTTTTTCTTCTTCTCTCCAGGAACATGTGCAACACGTCACATGTGCTTCAGAGGTTGCTAGAGAATGGGCTTTTTGTCAAGGCGGAGAAATGCGAATTTCATGCACAGTCTGTTCCTTTCCTAGGGTACATCGTCTCGTCTGAGGGAATGCGGATGGATCCTGAGAAGATTAAGGCTGTGGTGGATTGGCCAAGCCCAGATTCCCGCAAGGCCCTGCAGAGGTTTCTGGGGTTCGCCAATTTCTACCGGTGTTTTATTCACAACTTCAGCCAATTAGTCGCGCCTCTGACTGCCTTGACCTCCCCCAGAACTACGTTCAGGTGGTCAGACACAGCTGAGGCTGTGTTTGCCAAACTTAAAGGCTGCTTCGTTTCGGCCCCCATCCTCGTCGCCCCTGATTCTTCACGTCAGTTCGTGGTGGAGGTCGACGCGTCAGAGGTGGGAGTAGGTGCAGTGTTATCCCAACGTTCTTCTACAGACGACAAGATGCATCCCTGGGCGTTTTTTTTTCATCGTCTATCCCTAGCTGAACATAATTACGACATTGGTAACAGGGAGTTGTTGGCAGTCAAGTTAGCGTTGGAGGAATGGCGCCACTGGTTAGAAGGGTCTGGGGTACCTTTTATCGTCTGGACCGATCACAAGAACCTAGAATACATTAGGACCGCCAAAAGATTGAACTCCAGGCAGGCTCGGTGGGCACTTTTTTCGGTCGTTTTGATTTTTCTCTCTCATACCCTCCGGGTTCCAAGAACATCAAACCCGACGCTTTATCTCTTATATTTGATTTTTCCGGACGCCCGTCCACTCCCGAGTGTATTATACCCGAAACCCTATTTGTTTCTACACTCACATGGGAGGTCGAATCGAGGGTCGAGAAAGCCTTAGAAGGGGAAACGCCTCCGCCCAGTTGCCCACCAAATCGGTTATTTGTACCGGAGGGATTACGGTCAGACGTCATCCAGTGGGGTCATAGCTCCAACGTGGCTTGCCATCCAGGAGTTAATCGCACTAGTTTTTTAGTCAAGCAACGGTTCTGGTGGCCACTTATGGCTCGCGACATTCACGATTTTGTTTTGGCTTGCTCGGTCTGTGCCACTGGTAAGACTTCCAATCGACGTCCAGATGGGTTACTTCAGCCGCTGCCGGTTCCTTCGAGACCCTGGTCCCATATCGCTCTAGATTTTAGATCTCCCACCCTCCCAGGGTAACATAGTAGTTTTGACTGTGGTGGACCGATTCTCGAAGGCGGCCCATTTTATTCACTTGCCCAAATTACCCTCAGCCAAGGAGACAGCGGTGATGATCGTTGAACACGTCTTTCGGTTACATGGCCTCCCGAGAGACGTGGTTTCCGACAGGGGGCCCCAGTTCGTGTCCAAATTTTGGCGAGAGTTTTGTAGGTTACTGGGGGCGACGGTTAGTCTGTCCTCTGGGTTCCATCCCCAGAGCAATGGCCAGAGCGAAAGAGCCAACCAAGATTTGGAGAGGGTGTTGCGATGTTTGGTCTCCAAGAATCCTTCCTCTTGGAGCCAACAACTGTCTATGGTGGAGTACGCGCACAACACGTTGCCAGTGTCGGCCATGGGCCTATCTCCGTTTGAATGTAGTGTAGGTTACCAGCCACCTATTTTTCCCAGTCTGGAATCCGAGGTTGCGGTCCCCTCCGCTCACGCCTTCGTCCAGAGGTGTCACCGCACTTGGACTAGAGCCCGTGAGACTCTACTCCAGGTGGGGGCGCGCACCAAGGCCGAGGCCGATCGCCACAGGTCAAAGCCTCCCGTATACGTCGTTGGTCAAAAAGTGTGGCTTTCAACCAGGAACATTCCTCTTCGCACCGTCTCTAATAAACTTGCACCCAAATTTATCGGCCCATTTCCTGTCACCAAAATCATTAGTCCGGTGGCAGTCCGCCTCAAGCTACCCCTTGCATACCCCCTTCTAGTCTTGTGTTTGATGTTGTCGGTGTTGGTGACCCAGTCTTCGTGTTCCTGCCTTGTGTTTCCTGTTGCTCGTCATTCTGTGGATTATTCATCACCTTTTGGATTATTGTCGTCTCACCGTCATCTCATCACTGCACTTCTTCACGGACCTGACCATCGATGTCCCTGCGTCACCCACCACCATCGGCTTGTACTGTTTCCACTGTTTGTCTCATGACTGTGCATAATTCTCTAATAAAAGTTGTTACTCGCATTTGCTTACTGTTATCCACTGGGGTCGCCATGACAGAACGCAGCCAAGATCACTCAATTTTGTTAGCACAATTTTCTTATTTTTCTGCTTAAAAAGTAAAAAATGTGCACTTTACATTTTATGCAATACAACTTTGTTATGTATGAATGTTAAAAATAATTATTTTGCACAAAATAGAGGAGACAGTAACGAGTCTTTTGATACTTTAGCTAAAGTGCTATGTTGAGCTAACCTTGAGATTTAGCCAACATTAACACACATGTCGGTTTGAGGCAAGTTGTCTCACTGACTTTGGGGCAAGTCGTCACGTGTGACAACTTGCCCCTGTACAAAAAACACTTAGAACATGCACAAAAAACATTGTAATATTGTAGGCTAATTTATTTGTAATTGCAATAAGGTTTTTGAAGGAAGGAAGGAAAGGCAGGAATTAAGTAAGGAAGGAAGAAAGGAAGGAAGATGGTTCGAAATTATCAACGAAAGACAGAGCATGGCAGTACACCACCTGACATAATGTTAAAGGCAGTCAGGCAGGTAAAGTTGCAGAACAAATCAATCAGAAGTACAGCGAAGGATTTTGAAATAAATTACTGTACTCTGACTCGGTATTGTCAAAAGATTACCAGAGAAGAAATTGAAAGTCATGCCAACAACAACGGTTGGTTATACAAAGCCACAGAAGTTTTTTTCACCTGTTTTGGAAAAGCAGCTTGTTGAGTACATTACTAGGTCAGCTGACATTTATTTTGGTCTGTCGCCAAGTGAGGTCAGAAAGCTTGCCTACCAGTTTTCTGTGGCACACCAGCAGAAGTTTGTGCCTTTGTGGGCAGAAAAAGAAAAGGCCAGCAAGCAGTGGTTTACAGGCTTCTTAAAGCGGCATACAACGCTGTCACTGAGAAAGCCAGAGGCTACTAGCCTTGCCAGGGCAAGTAGCCTCAACAGAGAGAATGTTAATGCTTTCTTTGACAACTTAGAGAATATGTTACGCAAATATGAGTTTGGACCAAGAGACATTTGGAATGTTGATGAAACTGGGGTCACCACTGTACATAAACCAGACAAAGTGTTGGCCAGACGTGGATTCAAACAAGTAGGGTCACTGACCTCTGCTGAAAGGGGAACCCTTGTCACACTGGCCTGTGCCGTCTCAGCCACAGGGAATAGTATATTTCCCCCCGTGTCAACTTCCGCGATCATTTCCTGATCAACGGGCCACCTGGCAGCAAAGGAGGGGCAAATTCCTCTGGATGGATGAAAGACACGCACTTTGTTAACTTCCTGAAACATTTCAGTAAACATACAAAGTGCTCAAAGGAGAAGCCCTGTCTGATCTGTCCATTGATGGACTCAATTATGCCAAAGAAAATGGCATAATCATGCTGTCATTCCCACCCCACTGCTCACATCGGCTCCAACCATTAGACAGGGCTGTCTACGGGCCAATAAAGAGGCACACCAACAGCGCATGTGATGCCTGGATGAGGAACAACCCCGGGAAGACAATGTCAATTTATGACATTCCTGGGATTGTGGCAATTGCCTATCCCCTGCCTGCAACCCCCTTGAACATTCAGGCTGGCTTTAGGGTGGCTGGGGTTCAACCTTACAACAGAGATGTATTTTTGGAAACCGAGTTTGTACCATCCTACGTCACAGATCGCCCTATTCAGAACCCAGCCATGCCAGGCCCCAGCACTAATTCTGCTCTGCCAGGCCCCAGCACTAACTCTGCTCTGCCAGGCCCCAGTACTAACTCTGCTCTGCCAGGCCCCAGCACTAACTCTACTCTGCCAGGCCCCAGCACTAACTCTGCTCTGCCAGGCCCCAGCACCAACTCTGCTCTGCCAGGCCCCAGCACCGACTCTGCTCTGCCAGGCCCCAGCACCAACTCTGCTCTGCCAGGCCCTGGCACTAACTCTGCTCTCCCAGGCCCCAGCACCAACTCTGCTCTGCCAGGCCCCAGCACCAACTCTGCTCTGCCACTCTCCAGCACCAACTCTGCTCTGCCAGGCCCCAGCACTAACTCTGCTCTGCCAGACCCCAGCACCAACTCTGCTCTGCCAGGCCCCAGCACTAACTCTGCTCTGCCAGGCCCCAGCACTAACTCTGCTCTGCCAGACCCCAGCACCAACTCTGCTCTGCCAGGCCCCAGCATTAACTCTGCTCTGCCAGGCCCCAGCACTAACTCTGCTCTGCCAGGCCACAGCACCAACTCTGCTCTGCCAGGCCCCAGCACCAACTCTGCTCTGCCAGGCCCCAGCACCAACTCTGCTCTGCCAGGCCCCAGCACTAACTCCGCTCTGCCAGGCCCCAGCACCAACTCCGCTCTGCTAGGCCCCAGCACCAACTCTGGTCTGCCAGGCCCCAGCACCAACCCTGGCCTGCCTAGCAGGCCCAGTTATGCTTCTGCTATCACCAGCTCACCCTTACCCAGCAATGCTATTGCTGACAGCGGGCTACCTAGTCCAGAAGACATCCGGCCATATCCAAAAGCTGGCCCCAGAAAACCAGCCAGCAAAGTAAGAAAACGATGCAAATCAGAAATTCTTACTGACACACCAGTGAAGCAGCAACTAGAAATAGAAAAGAATAAGGCTAAATCTAGCAAAAAGCTGTTCCAAAAGAAAGCGAAGCAAGGGCCAAAATCTGGACCTACAAAGAAAAAGGCAGCTAAAAGAAGAAAAATCATACAAGAGTCATCATCAGATGATGAAGAGTGCTTCTGCCTCGTCTGTGTAGAGCCATTTTCAAACAGTCGTCCAAAGGAGACCTGGGTAAAATGTGTAAAATGCAACAATTGGGCCCATGATGCTTGCACCTCCAGCCAGGCAATTTATGTGTGCCAGAATTGTGACTCTGGAGATGAGTCTGATTAGTCAGATACAGGGCATCTGTTTTGTTCAGAGGTTAAACATGTTAAATTAAGCAAGTTAACTGCAGCATTCCATTCAGTTATCATGGATCTATGTGCAAGCCAGACAATGTTTGAGTTTAAAGCTCAAAGTAAAGTGGCTTGATTGAAATGTGCTTTGATTGAAATGTGCATTGTTTGGATTTAAATAATTGTTTTTCCAGGTTCTCCAGGCACAATTGTTTATATTTCCAACTCTGGGTTAAAAAAAAAAATATTGCTTTTATACTTGCTATAGTTTACACTTGTTCCAACTTGATGAACTATATTATATTTAAGTAAAAACTTCTGAAAAAATGTTAAAAATACTGATATGTGGTCTGTTTTCATATTTATGCATTGTAAGGGGACAGTTGCAACAGTTGTTGCAATTGTACCCGTTCCTGTCAGCCATAATAAAACCTCATGTGCTAGCTAAACAACTGACTTTGATACATGCTAACCATACTAGCATAAAGTTAACATATCACTCATTTAAACCATATAAGTTTGAGCTGAATCACAAAAACAGTGACAACAGATTAACAAAAACAAAGCTCAAGAAAATAAATACTTTCATACTCTAAAATCAGTTTTTCTTCAATACATCCTGGAGAAGCTCAGGAATCTCCTTGATTTTTCTCTTCAAGGGTGGCATCCAACTGAGCATGTGCAGTGTGAGTGTCATTACTCTAGCTTGTTTCTGGTTGGAGAAAAATTACATGTTGCAACCATCCCCTGTTGGAACTGTCCCCGGTCTCCCCTAAACAATACTCAAAAGAAAAGAAGAATGATTTGAAAAATAAAAGTGAAACACCTGGAATATCTCTATGTAAATTACTTTAAATAATCCTTTAATTATTTTATTGGATCTGACGTCACATGGGGCCTCTCTCGATAGGCTGCTGCAGTTGCCGCAGGGCAGCCAATATGCACGCAAGTCGTCTCGCCTATGTCTGCATTGTTGCTGCAACGTGTTTTACATTAATTCAAAATTAAGGATAATTTTTGGCTTCAGTATCTCGTGGAAAAAAGGTTTTCCCCTAGCGTAAGATATTACGCAGTACTCGTTCCCTCTTCTAGAGAGAACCGAGGTTATGTTAGTAACTGAGTACGTTTTATTTTTATAACTTTCCCAGAACGTTCCCTGCAGGTTCTTTTTTAGATTTTATTTGTATAACCATGTAAATTAATTAAAACGTTGCAGATGATACCAATAGGCTAGAGATTATTCTAATGCTGAAATTTGTAATTTATTTATAAACAAACTATATAATGCTCGGACACCCTCGGTCTCTCTTGCGCAACTGTTGAGCGCGCTCTCAGACACATTCAGTCTCTCTCGCGCATTGTTGAGCGCACTCGCGGGAGTCGCGGCGTTCGCTTCGCTTTTGTCCACTCCAGCGCCTCATACACACACACACACACACACACACACACACACACACACACACACACACACACACACACACACACACACACACACACACACTATAGAAAAAACTTTGCAGGTTCTATGGCGGAGAGAGAGCCTACTCGGATGAAAACCGCAGTTCAATTATAGTAACGCCACATAATTTTGTCAGTAAGGGTAACTGCGTTGTAACGGGGGATGTTGTAACGTTGTAACAGTAATTCGTTTGATTACTCGTTACTGAAAAAGATAACGCCGTTAGTAATGCCGTTTATTTATAACGCCGTTATTCCCATCACTGATGACGTTGGGGATGAAGCTGTTGTGAAATCTGGTGTTCTGCATTTCAAGCTGCTGAACCTCTTGCCAGAGGGCAGCAGGGTAAACAGTCCATGGTTGAGGTGGGAGGGGTCATTTGAGATTGATTGAGCCCTGGTCAGGCAGCGTCTGCGAGCAGTGTCATGGATGGAAGGAAGTGCTGTCCCGATGATTTTCTGCGCTGTCCTTACCACTCTCTCTACACGTTTCCAGTCTGAGGCGTTGCAGGCCCCAAACCAGACAGAGATGCAGCTGGTCAGTATGCTCTCTATTGTCCCTCTGTAGAAAGTGGTGAGGATGGGGGAGGGAGATTTGCTCTTCTCATCCGACGCAGAAAGTGTAGATGCTGCTGTGCTGTATTTACAAGAGCAGAGGTGTGGAGGGACCAGGTCAAAGTGTCTGTGATCTGCACCCCAACGAATTTGATGTTGCTGACCTGCTCCACTGCGGCGTTGTTAATGAGAAAGGGGTTGTGACTTGGCTGATTTTTCCTGAAGTCAACGACAATCTCTCTTGTTTTGTTGACATTCAGGATTAGATTGTTTGTGTCACACCAGTCCACTAGGTGTTTTACCTCCTCTCTGTTGGCCAGTTCATTATTGTCCCTGATGAGACCCACCACTATCGTGTCGTCTGCATACTTAATGATGTGGTTTGTACTGAACCTGGCACGGCAGTCATGGGTCATCAGGGTGAAGAGCAGTGGGCTCAGTACGCAGCCTTTGGGGGAGCCGGTGCTAAGGGAGATGACGCTGGAGGTGATTTTTCAAACCCTCTCAGACTGGGGTCTGTCTGTGAGAAAATCCAGCAGCCAGTTGCACAGGGGGTTGTTGAGTCCAAGGGGGGCCAGTTTGCTCACCAGGTGCTGGGGGATAATTGTATTGAATGCTGAACTGAAATGGAGTGTGGAGGAGGTGGAGTGTGGAGGAGACGGTGTCCTCTTTGGAGCGGTTGGAGTGGTATACAAACTGGAGCGGATCAAAAGTAAAAATTTAAAATTTAAAAAAGTTTATTTAAAAAAGAAACGATTATTTATGTCTTTATGGGCTGTGACCTTCTCTTACCAGGCTGATCTCATCACTTAATTACGTCAGATCACTGTTGATGGCCAAAGCTTTGAGTTTTTTTTTTTATGAATCTGTTTCTTCAAAACTAGAAGAACAAAATCAAGAAGTGAAAGTAGGGGATCTTGTTGATGAGGAAAACAAAAACAGTTTGGGAAGTGTTTTGTGGAAGTATAGCATGTGCAGTCATGCACAATATTGCTCAAGAGAAGGATAGGACAGCAGTACTTGCATAAATGCAAAAGCGACACAGTTGTCAGATGTCAAGTGGGTGCTAGTGAGGTAATGCTGGAGACGCTGATTTTTGGCTAAGGTGAGAGAATGCTGGTTATTTATAAGACTTGTGAACATTTACTCCAAAAATTGAGGTGTTTACTTTTGAATGTTTATGTCCACAGAGGTATTTATAATGAATATAATATTTATGTATTATATAATATTGAATCTATTTTGACAAGCTTCTTTTTTTTAACTATTTTACTTTATTTATTTAGTAATAATTTTCTCTCAAATCATTTGTTGCTAATTTAACTTATATTTATTTTTTAAAAGTTCACACAATCAACTTTCATTAAATTACATTGAACTTTTAGGTTGAAATGACATTGCTGATCAACAATAATATGGGAACAGTGACTGTGATATTACTGATATTAATACTTGAAGAACAATTTAACTAACAAAAGATCTTTTGTTGTCTGCTTTCAGGGAATCAACGTAAATTACAATGGATTCAACAGATTTTCAATTTAACTATGATTCAACTGATTATGAAAATTACATAGATTATAACTCCAGTAATATAACTTACGATGGAGTTTCTTCCCACACGACAGTCCACACCAAATGTTTCACTCAAGTTTTTTGCCTGGTGTTGCTGGTGATCAATGTGATCATCTGTTTGCTGGGCCTTGGAGGAAATGCGGTGGTTATCTGGATTGCAGGGTTTGGCATGAAGAAGTCAGTCAATACTACCTGGTACTTGAGCCTGGCTCTATCTGACTTCATATTCTGTGCCTGTTTGCCTTTTAACATTGCCTACAGTGTCACCTTGGACTGGATCTTTGGCCTCTTCATGTGCAAGTTCACGTCCTTTGTCATGTTCCTCAACATGTTCAGCAGCATCTTCCTCCTCGTCATCATCAGCATGGATCGCTGCATCGCCGTCATGTTTCCTGTTTGGGCACAGAATCATCGCACTGTCGGAAAAGCATTTGTGTTAATTGTACTCGCATGGATTATCTCTGCAGCTTTAAGTATCCCATCTATTGTATTCCGTGATGTCCAGAATCACCTAGGCACAAACCGATGCATGAACAACTACACGTCCAGCCAGTATAGCCACAAAATCATTGCAACAAGCCGCTTTGTTTTTGGATTTGTGATGCCTTTCATCCTCATTATCTTTTGTTATACTGTCATCATCCTCAGACTGAGAGCCACCCAGATGGCAAAGTCCAACAAACCGTTTAAGATTATGACGGCTCTCATTCTGACCTTCTTCCTGTGCTGGCTGCCGTACCACACATTTGTGCTAATCGAACAAAACGGAACCTTCAACACTGAGGTCATTGCTCTCGGACTGACCATTGGCACCACTGTTGCTGCTGCTAACAGCTTCCTAAACCCTGTTTTGTACGTCTTCATGGGCAATGACTTCAGGAAAAAGTTCAGGAGCTCCATCTTATCAAAGATTGAGAATGCTATTGGAGAAGATGGCCGAACGATCAGTCGCTACCTGTCTCGCTCTAGCTCAGTGGATGCCAGGGCATCTACTCATATCTAAAGAATAAATTGGAAGTACTTTATTTTGCATTAGGGCTGTCGATTTAATGCAGGGGTGTCAAACTTAGTTCCTGGAGGGCCACTGTCCTGCAGAGTTTAGTTCCAACGTTAATTAAACACACCTGAACCAACTAATCAAGGTCTTTAGGATTACTATAAACGTTTAGTCAGGTGTTTTGGAGCTTGACACATTTGATTTAATGCATTTATTAAGTATGATTAATTGTAAAAACAAAAACAAAACAAAAAAAACGAAGGGCCATATAACAGCTTGTGCCAGAGCAAGCGCTTTATAGCGATGAAAAGGCATGGACAGTTATTTTTGCTGCTGACCTTATTGCATATGCATTTGTAGGAGTTTCCTTTTCAGACGCAAAATGTATGGAAGAAGAGCTTTTTAAATGAATAATGCAACATGATTTACTAAGGTTTGTGGTATTCAATTTGCGAAAATTGCCAGTCTCATGCTAATTTACCCTGTTTAGTAAATCTGGTCCTAGATATACTGTATTTAGTTGTGCACTGTACAAAAAAAGAAATCGTAATTTTATGCCATGACATTATCCGTTAAGTTTATGGATATTTCCTTTAATCATAATCAGAAAGAGCTTTATTTCCAAGTATGTTTGCACACACAAGGACTTTGTTTTGGTGAAAGAAGAAGCTTCCAGTAAACAGAGACAACAACATATAGATATACAGATAGTAAAATAAAAAATAAAGATTTGTATGGCTACATACAAATTGAATAGAATTAACAGGGAATGGAATAAGAAGAGGTAAATACTTGGAATAAGAAATAGATATAAGTGATATTGCACACAGTTATCATTGCACATGGGGAGAACATTTAACTGTCCATGAGAAGAAACTTTTCTTCCCTGGGGGAAAAACTTTTCTCTTGCCTGGTTGTTCTGGTGCTCGGTGCTCTGTAGCGCTGGCCAGAAGGCAAAGATTCAAAGAAAATGTGTTTGAAAGTGAGGGATCCAGGGTGATTTTTGGACCCTTTTCCTCACTCCGAACCGCCCTCTGTAGTCTTCTTATGTTGGATTTTGTAGCTGAGCTAAACCAGACAGCTCATGAAGTGCAGCGGACAGACACAATGACGGCTGAATAGAACTGCATCAGCAGTTGACAGACAAGTGGAACTTGTCAATGTGATTGTCACACTTCAGGTCCTGAGAGAGGATTTAACCCTAAAAACAAAACTAAATCATCCAAGATAAATCTAATCATCCTTCTTTTCTCTCTCTGTTTCACCCTGTTTTCTTCCTTTTTGGTCTTTGAGGCTACAGGGGTTTGAGTGGAGAGAAGTTCTTGCTTCTCTGCCCACATCTGTTTTAATGAACACTCTATGTATGTGAGTGTGTTTCTTGGAAAGCAGCCAAGAAAGGGCTGCCTTCAGCCGGAAAGTGGCCATAAATGGTCTTGTCTCACATTCTAAGAATGCAATCTATATTCTCATTGGTTGGCTGTTACACCCCTCTGAACCCTGTATAAATGCTGATGTTTGCAAGTAAAAGCAGAGAAGGTCAGTGAACACTAATTGGATTCATGTTCCTGACTCTCCCAGCTCTGTAATTATTCCATGAAAAATGAACAAGACTGAGAATGAGGCACGAGGAACAATTAATAGAGATAAAATATTCTAACAATAATGCAATGCATAATTTTGAATACAGCTAAAAAATCAACATGGGAAACGAAACAGTACACAAGGATTTCAAGATGCGTTTTTACCAACTGCTTTTAACTTGACACTTCATCTTAAAATGTGCTGCAACAACAAAAAATATCTGACCAAAGTCATGGGTATAGACGGAATGTAATAACCCTTCCTGAGTGAACGAAGCATAAGGACAGACCAACATTATTTTAGGCCAGTCATATGCCTATTGTACATTACATGGAAATAAACAATATACTGACTTCTGACACGGGTATATATATATATATATATATATATATATATATATATATAATGATTTATGTGTTTGCCACAATAATGTAATGTCTTTGAATTAGCTTCATTTGAGGCATTGCAGTTAATTTTTTAAGTGATTTACAGTCCTAATTTTCAGTGAATTATAGTAAGTAAATCAACCCATCATCATGCACAATGCAAATGGATTCCTGATGTAAGCAAGTATTCTTTAATTTTTATAACCACTTGTGTAATGACTTAACTGAACTTTTCTGTGACTAATAAACACCCTTGTTTAACTACAATTATTGTGCTGCATGTGAGCTTCACAACATACCCCAATTCAGCATCCTCCCAAAATGTTAAAGGCGGCAGAATTGGTCTCGTGGCCTGATCACTGAAATGGTGCCAAATTCACGGGTTTTAACCTCAAACCAGCCTATCTATCAATCAGCCGCTTCGAATAGGGTAGTGGTGTGGTCGTCAACAGTCTCAGTTCTCAGAAATGTTTTTGCATTTTACAGAGGAACTAGGTGTTAAGATATTTGGCCAGTAGCTCAGTCTGCACTTATCAGATGAGAAAACAACCCAGCAGCCTAAGTACATATCTAAAGCATTGCAAACGGCATTGTGAGGCTTTCTTTGTGAGGTAAGTTATTCTTTGTCATATGAGCCAGTGCATCAAAGATAAATAAGATACACTTCAATCTGTATTTGATCATGAGATGAACACTTGTTTTCTGTAGCCTACCATTCTGAAGACAGAGAGCTGTAAAAGGAAATAAGATGCATGTGACTAATTCTATGCTGCAACAGAATCAACTAAAGTATATTTTAAAAATTCAGGATTGCAAACACCTTTACATTGTAGATTGTAGATATCAGATATGATACAAAAAAATACATCCTCCTCGCTTAAAGTTACTTAGTATGTCAGTCATACTTTTTACATGTTGAAGTTTCAAAGTGAGTCAGTTGCATTTAAAATTCAAATGCGAATAGCATGCCTCTTGTGTAAATTGTAGTTCTGTGTGGTTTAACACTGAACTAGCTTTTTAAGTAACAAATTAGGCAATTTCCTTCATACAAATAACCCTTCTGAGGTAAAGTCAGAAGGATAAACAGAAAAATGCAAGAAGTTTACATGAAAAAAATAAGGGAAGTGATGGTAGAAATCTGGGGCCGTATTCACAAAGAATTTTAAGGCTAAAAGTAGCTCCTAACCGGCGAATTTAGGAGCAACTCCTAAAAATAATGGGCGTGTCACTCGTAACTTTAGGACTCTTAGTTTTTTTGACTAAGAGTAATTCACGAAGCATTTTAGCCCTAAAAGTAGCACCTAAGCCTGGGACAGCTTAAAAGAAGTGGAGAGGACTCCTAACTCACTAAGACCTATTCACAAACCGCTTTTTGTGGCATTTCACGTTGCGATGTTTTGAAATGCGTATGCGGAGGCTACAGCTTCCAATCGCGAGGGAACAATTTTGCATTGTAGGCATAACTAGGGATGCAATCGCCACCGACAACAACCAAAACTAGGCTACTCACTGCATGTAAACTAATTGTAACGTTTCATTCTGAATCAAATTAAAATGTTCTTCTCTTTGCAAACGTAGGCAGAGGAATATAGTGACAGATTAATTCAATAATGTTGCAAAGATATTGCATCAATCCATATGTTTCATTAGGCTACTAGGCTATTTGTTTTCCCTTACTCTTTATTCATTTAGGCTATTTATTCAGTTATTCATCATCTTCCGTCCTTCGCACTACTTGTGTAGCGCACGCATTCTCAGACCTGTCACCTGTCACTCATCATCGTAGGGGAGGTGTTTGGAATCATTCCCGCGTTACAATCATCAGCCAATCAAGGTGGTCACTTCAGTCAAGCTCGTGCATGAGTAATGACGTCATCCATAGCAACAAAGACTCACTCTTAATTTAGGAGTTGTCATTTTTCTTTACTAAGAGTAGGTCTGAAAGGCGTTGTGAATAACTTTTAAGAGAAAACTCCTAGCTAAAATCTTTTAGTGCGATTTAGGAGTACTCCTAGTGGTAAGATAAAATGCTTTGTGAATACGGCTCCTGGAGACGTTGTGCTTATTATTGCCTTGCCAGTTTTGCCTGTCAGAAAAGGACTGAACAAAAATAACCCAGTCTCTATAATATCCCCCATGTAACCTGATGGAAATTATGGGAAAGGCAGTTAATTGCAAATCAAGTGTCATGATGTTTTTGCTCAGCAACTGCATTCATTTTTAGAAATATGCAAAATGGCTTAACTTTAAATATGTTTGAATAAATTGCCTATAGTTTTCATTACAGAACTCAACTTCCTGTTCAGTTCTAACAAGACATAATACATTCAACTCCAGAACCAGATTGTGACTACTATGACTACAGTGATAATTTAGAATTTTATCTAATTTTCAGTAATATCCCCCAAGTAACCTGATGAAATGATGGGAAAGGCAGCTAGTTAATTGCAAAATATTATGTTTTTGAGACTTCTGCATCCCTTGTGTGGTAGACTGCTAGTGTCATGTTGTTGTTCCTCAGCCACTACATTCATTATTAGAAATATGCTAAATTACATCACTTTTGTTCTCATTACAGAATTCTATGTCCTATTCAGTTCTAACAAGGCATAATGAATTCAACTCCAGGACTAGATGAATATGACTACAGTGATCATTTAGGAACGTTGATGAATCACTCAAAAGAAGAGGCAGTTTCTGTGGATTTACATGCTGGATGCAGGGAAGCAGCATGTGTAATCTCAGTTATTTTTAATGTGATCATATTCCTGCTTGGCATCATTGGAAATGGTGCTGTGATCTGGATTGCTGGTTTTAAGATGAAGAAGTCTGTGAACACCACCTGGTACCTGAGCCTGGCTTTGTCTGACTTCATTTTCTGCGCTACTCTCCCTTTCCTCATTAGCAATATAGTTACTGCCAACTGGATTTTTGGGCTCTTCATGTGCAAGTTCACCTCTTTTGTTATGACCCTCAATATGTACAGCAGCATTTTCATCCTGGTCTTCATTAGTGTGGATCGCTGCATCACAGTCAAGTTTCCTGTCTGGGCCCAAAATCAACGCACTGCAAGGAAAGCTTCTTTAGTTGTTGTGATGGCTTGGTTTGTGTCTGCTTTGCTTAGCATTCCATCTGCCAAATTTAGAGATATTGAAAATGAATCATCAACAGTCATATGTTATAGCAACTATGAGCATCACCACAGAACCGTCGTGCTCATGCGCTTTACTTTTGGGTTTTTAATTCCGTTCCTGACAATTTCCACCTGTTACTCCATCCTGATCTGTAAACTTAGAGCAAACCAAATGACCAAATCCACCAAGCCATTCAAGATCATGACATTACTGATTACAACTTTTTTTTTCTGTTGGTTGCCATTCCACATTATTTCTATTATAGAGTTTGGCAAATCTAAAGATGTTCCACGCGATGCCGTCTTTCACACGGCCCATCAATTATCTGGTACTCTTGCCTCTGCAAACAGCTTTATAAACCCATTCCTCTATGCATTCATGGCCAAGGATTTTAAAACAAAATGCTATTCCTTTCTGTCAAAGATTGAGAGCGCCATTGATGAGGAGACCCGAAGCGCTTTCCAAAGAACTTCCATTACCAATTCTGTGGATAACAGATTTTCCACTGCTGTCTGAAATTTTAAAAAACAATTATTGGACAAAAGAGATTTCTCTTTATTCTCTTCCAAGTCTGACTGTTAAATGCTGGCCGATAGAAAAGACTGAACATTAACAAGTTTTACAATTGTTTGTCTGTTGCATATTGGAGTTCAGAAATGTACAAGTAACGCAGCTGAAAAGTAAAAAATAAATGACTGCAAACATGTTCTACAAAAGTTTTGTATATTAAAATGCCATTTTGCTTTATGATTTTGCAGAATTCTGTGAAAACTATTAAATCTTTACTGTTTTAATCTTATCATTTGTGCATGTGTAATAACTATCCAGAAGACTTAGAAGTTCACATGAACGCACAGGATAAACGCAAGCATAATAAGCATGCACATGACTTCACCCTCTTCACAAATTCATGTTTTTGTTGTTTACAGAGAACAACTGTATCGTTATCAAAAGCTTGCACTTTGAAACCGTTTTCAAAAGTTTGCGTTTTCAGGCTCCCAAAACGCTGTTGTTGTGTAAATTAATGGCCAAAACAAATAAAAAACATTTAGTTAAAAAGGGTGTTATGTTAACAGCCCCTAACTAGGAACAAACTGACACACACAAGAAACACTAGGTCAGCTTACAATGACAGCTATAGGAAACACAGTCAAAAAGGAACCAAAACACAATGAAACCAAAACCAAACCAAGAATTTGGTGTTTTGAATTTATTGATGATTGAATGCATTGAGCATCATTTAGGCAAAATCAACAAATCTTGTCATGATCCACATCTCACTCTATTTGTTGCTAAAATATAGGCCTACATAAAAATCTTGTTCTAACCATTCTGTTTAATTTAAGTGCTGGTAAATTTCTAGATGATATAATAGGCCAATAAGAAATTCAATACATACACAACACATTCAGAAAGACACCAGCTTTATTTCATTTTTGTATGGTAAGCATTATGGGATACTTCCTGTCTTGATAATACTTCCTGCTTATAAGCTTTACAAAAATGTATTTGCATGTATCTAGTAAGATGATTTTCTTGGAAACTCTTTAACATGTTGCTATACATTTACCCTTATTGTTATGTGGCAAGAGTGGTCAGGTAGGAATATAGTTACAAAGTAAACAAGAATCCTAGTTAACTACACCACCCAGAATACACCGGGAAATATCAGCCCTACACAGATGGGCAGAGGTTTGTTACCAAGGTGTTTGCTGATACAAGGGACACCTTCAAGTTCAAAACGGTGCGCAACGTTTCGCTACGGTTTCCGGGTTGAATGTCATGTTTCCTGGAAACGGCGTGCACCGGCATAGACATCATATAGAGACTAGATGCCCTATTGGCCGCTGTGGCGCAAGAAATGCGGCCGCCATCTTAAACCGGTCATACTCCTATTTGCGTTGCATAGCAGCAGTAGATGCCGGAGCACTGTGCAGCATATTCCTGCTCAAATCGGCAGACCATCACTCGGGGATTACTTTTCACAAGTAAGATTTAACATTTAACATTACCGTACTATTGGTTGTATTTTGTGAACAAAATATTCAATGTGTTCTGTATCGTAGCTACGTGTATGACCTTTGCAGCAAAAAAACCCGCGTGAAAATCAGTTCGGTATTCAGTGAGATATGATTAATTCAAAGGCGCTGACAGCTCATTGCACCTGCCAAACTGATTACACTGAGCAGAGCGGGTGACCGGTTTAAGATGGCGGCCCAACGGCTCGTCCGCGCCAATAGGCAGTAGCGGTCGATAGGGCGTCTATCTATATGATGTCTATGTGCACCGGGGTTTGAGATACGTTTTCTCTTGTTTGGTGGGTGTGTCAGATCTGCAGTCCAATCAGCGGCAACATGTATATAAAGCACGCAGTATTAAAGTGAACTCGCACAATGGGTTCAAGGAAAGTAATTTACAAATGTGTTCGATGCAGCTCGGTATACGCAACAACTGAGGATATTAGAAGACATGTCTGTCGTAAGTTTTATTGTAAAAATATAGGTTATCAACATAATGATGTAGTTGTTTATATTTTTAGCTTCATTGCAAGTGTATGACAAATGCTTTTCCTAAAAATGAGAAAGAAAATACAGGGTATTAAAACAGTATGAACTACAAATAAAGTCAGTATGTGAGGCTAAATAGATGTGTTTTAATCTGAATTAGGTAAGATGTGTGCTTCCATTTCAGTTTCCACAAATCCCTTCACTCGATTGGGATGTTCTCTTGTGTTCTGGGTGGCAAGTACAGTAACTGTATCATCTGGCATATTTTGTAGTATTAAACACATATTTATACCGACTTCATCAGGCTCAGAAAATTTTTCACAAAGAACACAAAGAATGGCCTTCTCGGTTGCCATAGTTGCAACTCTTGCGTCATCAGAACAGTGTGTTAAACGCATCACCGTTTCTGTTTAAAAAACTTTGTGCAATGTTTTGTCGGGGCTGAACGCAGCCCTGGTTTGCTGATACTAACCAGCTGTACATAATTAGTTAGCTGGTACCAACCAGCCTCAAATAAATCAACAATTTTCAAAACAAAGTAAAATAAATGAAACAATACTCAGTCACATGTTTAACAAATTTAACCCAAAAATAAATTACATTACATACA
Source organism: Gila orcuttii (assembly GCA_026230005.1). Lineage (NCBI taxonomy): Eukaryota > Metazoa > Chordata > Actinopteri > Cypriniformes > Leuciscidae > Gila > Gila orcuttii. The sequence continues at coordinate 14,997,526 of JAPDVR010000004.1, forward strand.
ATACATAAAACACAAACTGAGAAAAAGCAAAATGCTTCAATAATTATTACAAATCAAAGACAAACAAAGAACAAACCAAAGAAAATGAACACAAGGCCACAAATCGCCGCATGTTGGAGGAACATACTCGGTTACTAGCGTAACCTCGGTTTCTGAGAGATAAGGGAAGGAGTATTGCATAGCTATAGACTATTGGAAAACTCCTTTCTCGAGAATATTAAAGCCTTTATTTAAAACACAATGCAGCTGCACAGCAAGCACAGTGCAGGCTATCTAATGGCGCTTTTCCACTGCATGGTACGGTACGGTTCGGTTCGGTACGGCACGCTTTGGTGCTTTGGTCAGACAGACAGAATTGTCACTACCAGCGTCATTGTATTTGCGAGACATCAAACCCGCTGGATTTAAATAGCCAGTAACAGCCACCGCTGTAGCACCTGTTTTAAAACTACTTGCTTGAAGAAAAAAAAAAACTTCCAAAAAAGAAATGGCTGAATCGTGGTCAGTGGACGAGAAATGCAGACGTTCCTCTTGTTGGTTGCCGAGGAGCGGATGATAACGATCAGTCATAATCCCACCCACTTTGAAGCGGTACTAACTGCAGTGGAAAAGCAACCGAGCTAAAGCGAACCGAGCCGCAGTGGAAAAGCGAAGCGAGCCGAACCGTGCCGCGCCGAGCCGAACCGTACTGAGCCGTACCGAGCCGTACCATGCAGTGGAAAAGCGCCATATGGCTAATCTAACCTATGGCGAAGCAACGAGGACGAGCAAACCTATCAGGCCGAAGCGCACCAGAATAGCCGTGGCTGCTGACTATATAAGCTGCCCATTTTGCCATAGGAATCAGTTTAAAGAAGCCTAAAATGTAGATTATTAACGTTTCAGGTTTTGTCCTTACGGTGACTCCGTACTTATCCCCTGTGATATTGTACATGGGCAGAACAACTGAGTGTATATTCTGATAGTGAACGAGTCAGTAAAGGCTGCTATGTGAAATGCTCGAGTCAGTGTCATCACTCAAAAGCCGTGCATAAACAGCACTGCACGATGTAACAAAACTGGCCACGAGGATTAACACTCTCTCTCTCTCCGAGATACTTGTAAAAAAGTATGTGCTATTCAGCTGACGGCGCCTCGTTAACCATGAAGGCGTCGAGCAGTGGAAGCTAACAGTGCTGATCCACTTGTCCGTGCGACACTTCTGTTTTATTTCGCTTTATTCCAATGTATGACGTCACGCGACTTTGTCGCGCCCGCAAAGCATTCCGGGAAGGCGGCGCTTAATTTTGAATATTGTCGCGCGTCAAAAAGCTGGCCGATGCCCATCTTTATGCAAATGAATTCCGTTGAACGCGGCGTGACTATCCAATAGAAGTACATCATATGGAGACGGAGGGAAGTCTCTCACAGGTCCTCTGTTATAATAGGCAACATTTCCCGCTCGGGCAAAACCACGCTCATAGCGCTGAACAGAAGAACGCCCATCAACGTACAAATGTGGGGGAGGCATCGTGACACCACATGACAGTCGTGTCGGACAAGTGGATCAGCACCGTAACAGGCAAAACAGGCCTCTGTTTACCGCTATAGGCGTGGTTTTGACCGAGCGGAAAATGTTGCGTATCAGAACAGAGGACCTGCGAGAGACTTCCCCCCGTCTCCATATGCTCTACTTCTATTGGATAGTCGGATTCACATTCAACGGAATTCATTTGCATAAAGATGGGCATCGGCCAGCATTTTGACGCGCGACAATTTTCAAAATGAAGGGCTGCCTTCCCGGAATGCTTTGCGGGAGCGACAAAGTCGCTTGACGTCACCCATTGGAATAAAGTGGAGTGCGCCGCGACAGAAGTGTCGCACGGACAAGTGGATCAGCACCGTAACAGGCAAAATGCGTCAGTGCGATGCTCGTTGCGCTGGGGAAATAGTGCAAACAGAAAAATAAATGGCAGCTGCACACCACGATGGCGAAAAAAATGGCACGGGAGGGAAAAGAGACGTGTACAAAAGAAGAGTGAGTGGTAAAGTACACTGACAAACAGACCAAAATGGCGGGTCTAGTGGGGCAAATCGGACCATATGATGAAACTGTCCAGGAGCTCGTATACGGAGCGGTTTGATAATTTTGTCAAAGCTAACGTGATAAAAGATGAGGTTCTAGTACCAACTTTTCTCAGTGTAATGGGCAGTAAGACATATAATCTACTGCGTAGCCTGGTCCAGCCTAATAAGCCTGGTGATAGCTCATTCAAGGACATTGTGACAATGCTCCAAAACCCCTCATCATCGCTGAAAGATTCCGCTTTCATAAACGCAATCAACTAGAAGGAGAATCGATCGCACAATTTGTTGCTATACTGAAGTGTCTGTCGGAACACTGTGAGTTCGGCACAACACTGAGTGACACCATGAGAGACAGATTTGTGTGCGGGTTGCGTAGTGAGACCATTCAAAAGCGACTCTGAAAGTAAATCTAACGCTAGAGCGAGTGATGGAAATCGGTGTATCCATGGAAATGGCTGCAAAATAAGCACAAGAGTTAAGCACATCCTGTCAAGTCCACAATGTGTACAGTGAAAGAATGAAACAGGATGGTAAGAGAGCATGTTACCGCTGTGGAAAGAGTGGTCATCTGGCACAGGAATGCTGGTACAAAGACAAAGACTGCAGAAACTGTGGGGAAAAGGGCATATTGAACGTGTGTGGCAAAACAAAAAGCAAAATGAGAAAGCAAATCCAGCTAAACCTGTAGAGTTCAAGAAAAGTTATGTCAGAGAATTCAAAAAGAAAAACATAAATCAAGTGAAATATTCAGGTAAACAACAAGAGGATGAATCTGATGAAACTGAATACTCACATGTAATGTCTGTGTCTTCAAATTCTGATGGCTACTGGGTGACACCACTACTAGATGGAAAAGCTGTTCCAATGCAAGTCGACACAGGAGCTGCTGTATCGCTCATGGCAGAGTCAACTTAAGCCCCTTTCACACAGCGCGTTGATCCCGGGAAATTGCCGGGAAATTGCCAGAACGCCTTCTGTGTGAACGCAAACACGACCCGGGATTGATGCTGGGATTGATGCCAGGTTGGGGACCAAGTAACATTGCCGGGATCAGTCCCGGAACGCGCGCTGTGTGAACAAAAGCCGTAATCAATGCCGTGTCGTAATGATGACGCTGAAGTGAAATGAAAGCAGGCTAGAGAAACGGTACTGTAATGATGCAGCAAGGACGAAGCAAAGAGAGAATCCAAATGCAGCTAATTTAACAAAATAACAGGTGAAACAAAGGAACACGGAACTCAGGACAGGAACACTGAAGCAACAACAACGACCGACAAACCACAACTGAAACACAGAGGTATAAATGGACAGTCAAACAAGCTAAACAAGATAACAAGGGGGCGTGGCTAATCAGAAACACATGGGAACAATGATCAGACAATTAACAAGACACATGGCAAACAGGGAATCACATGACAGACAAGAACAAGGAACAAGACACAAAACCCACACCGTGACATAGCCCCTCCCCTATGGGCGGCTCCCGACGCCCCTTAGTACAAAAACAAACAAAAAACAGAATAGTTCAGGAGGTTGGTGAAGCGGAGGTGGTCTTGGGGGAGGGAAGGAGGGTCAAGTCTGTGCAGGGGGCAAGGCAATTCAGGCGGCCAGGGTGGACCAGGCAGTGAAGATCCCTCGGGCGACCACGGCGGTGAAGACCCCTCGGGCGGCCACTGCGGTGAAGACCCCTCGGGCGGCCACGGCGGTGAAGACCCCTCGGGCGGCCACGGCGGTGAAGACCCCTCGGGCGGCCACGGCGGTGAAGACCCCTCGGGCGGCCACGGCGGTGAAGACTCCGGCTCAGGAACAGCAGACACCGGCTCAGGAACAGCAGACACTGGCTCTGGAACAGCAGACACTGGCTCGGGAGCAGCAGACACCGGCTCGGGAGCAGCAGACACCGGCTCGGGAGCAGCAGACACCGGCTCGGGAGCAGCAGACACCGGCTCGGGAACAGACAACCCACACTCACTGGCTCAGGGAACAGACAACACACTCACTGTCTCGGGAACAGACAACACACTCACTGTCTCGGGAACAGACAACACACACTGGCTCGGGAACAGACAACACACTCACTGGCTCAGGAACAGACAACACACTCACTGGCTCGGGAACAGACAACACACACCCTGGCTCGGGAACAGATAACACACTCACTGGCTCGGGAACAGACAACACACTCACTGGCTCGGGAACAGACAACACACTCACTGGCTCGGGCTCAGGAACAGACAACACACACACTGGCTCGGGAACAGACAACACACATCCTGGCTCGGGCACAGACAACACGCTCACTGGCTCGGGAACAGACAACACGCTCACTGGCTCGGGAACAGACAACACGCTCACTGGCTCGGGAACAGACAACACGCTCACTGGCTCGGGAACAGACAACACGCTCACTGGCTCGGGAACAGACAACACGCTCACTGGCTCGGGAACAGACAACACGCTCACTGGCTCGGGAACAGACAACACACACCCTGGCTCGGGAACAGACAACACACTCACTGGCTCGGGAACAGACAACACACACCCTGGCTCGGGAACAGACAACACACTCACTGGCTCGGGAACAGACAACACACTCACTGGCTCGGGAACAGACAACACACACACTGGCTCGGGAACAGACAACACACACCCTGGCTCGGGAACAGGAACAGACAACACACACACTGGCTTGGGAACAGACAACACACACCCTGGCTCGGGCACAGACAACACACTCACTGGCTCGAGCACAGACAACACACTCACTGGCTCGGGAACAGACAACACACACACTGGCTCGGGAACGGACAACACACTCACTGGCTCGGGAACAGACAACACACTCACTGGCTCGGGAACAGACAACACACTCACTGGCTCGGGAGCAGATAACACACTAACTGGCTCAGGAATAGACAACACACACACTGGCTCGGGAACAGACAACACACACACTGGCTCGGGCTCAGGAACAGACAACACACTCACTGGCTCGGGAACAGACAACACACTCACTGGCTCGGGAACAGCTAACACACCCACTGGCTCGGAAACAGACAACACACACCCTGGCTCAGGAGCAGATAACACACTCACTGGCTCGGGAATAGACAACACACACAATGGCTCGGGAATAGACAACACACACACTGGCTCGGGAACAGACAACACACACACTGGCTCGGGCTCAGGAACAGACAACACACACCCTGGCTCGGGAACAGGAACAGACTCTGGCTCGGGAACAGGAACAGACTCTGGCTCGGGAACAGGAACAGACTCTGGCTCGGGAACAGGAACAGACTCTGGCTCGGGAACAGGAACAGACTCTGGCTCGGGAACAGGAACAGACTCTGGCTCGGGAACAGGAACAGACACTGGCTCGGGAACAGGAACAGACTCTGGCTCGGGAACAGGAACAGACTCTGGCTCGGGAACAGGAACAGACTCTGGCTCGGGAACAGGAACAGACTCTGGCTCGGGAACAGGAACAGACACTGGCTCGGGAACAGGAACAGACTCTGGCTCGGGAACAGGAACAGACTCTGGCTCGGGAACAGGAACAGACTCTGGCTCGGGAACAGGAACAGACTCTGGCTTGGAGGTGGCCATCTTGTCCGTAGACACTGGCTCGGAGGCAGCCATCTTGTCCGTAGACACTGCCTCGGAGGAAGTGACGTGAACAGTCTCTGGATCAGCAGAAGTGATGTGAACAGTCTCTGGTTCGGCCATCTTGTCCGTAGACTCTGGCTCGGAGGCGGCCATCTTGTCTGTAGACACTGGCTCGGAGGCGGCCATCTTGTCCGTAGACACTGGCTCGGAAGCGGCCATCTTGTCTGTAGACACTGGCTCGGAGGAAGTGACTTGAACAGTCTCTGGATCAGCAGAAGTGATGTGAACGGTCTCTGGTTTGGCCATCTTGTCCGTAGACTCTGGCTCAGAGGCGGCCATCTTGTCCATAGACACTGGCTCGGAGGCGGCCATCTTGTCCGTAGACACTGGCTCGGAGGCGGCCATCTTGTCCGCAGACACTGGCTCGGAAGCGGCCATCTTGTCCGTAGACACTGGCTCGGAGGAAGTGACGTGAACAGTCTCTGGATCAGCAGAAGTGATGTGAACAGTCTTTGGTTCGGCCATCTTGTCCGTAGACTCTGGCTCGGAGGCGGCCATCTTGTCCGTAGACACTGGCTCGGAGGCGGCCATCTTGTCCGTAGACACTGGCTCGGAAGCGGCCATCTTGTCCGTAGACACTGGCTCGGAGGAAGTGACGTGAGCAGTCTCTGGATCAGCAGAAGTGATGTGAACAGTCTCTGGTTCGGCCATCTTGTTCGTAGACACTGGCTCAGGAACAGACGTTGGCTCCGGCTCATGAACAGACACCGGCACAGGCGTGGCGGTGACTATCTCCGCTGAGGGCTCAGGTTCAGGCGTGATGTGAACAGTTTCTGGATCGGCAGACGTGACTTGAACGGTCTCTGGATCGGCAGACGTGACTTGAACGGTCTCTGGATCGGCAGACGTGACTTGAACGGTCTCTGGATCGGCAGACGTGACTTGAACGGTCTCTGGATCGGCAGACGTGACTTGAACGGTCTCTGGATCGGCAGACGTGACTTGAACGGTCTCTGGATCGGCAGACGTGACTTGAACGGTCTCTGGATCGGCAGACGTGACTTGAACAGTCTCTGGATCAGCAGAAGTGCTGTGTCTCCTCCACGCATGCAGTACTGCCACTGCATAAAAGAGGAAGACCGCTCTCTTAGCCCTGGCAGGGCTGATGATGGGCTGCTCGGGCACGGCCTCCGTGAAGGCCGCAGGCTGCTCGGGGACCACCGGACCTTGGGACACCGGGACAGTCACGGAGGAAGTCTTTCTTCTCCTCCTCCGTCTCCGAGAGGGAGCTGGCCTGGATGGAACCAGCGATGAGGGCGCTGGACTGGACTGGACCGGCGGTGAGGGCTCTGGACTGGACGGGACCAGCGGTGAAGAGGGCCTTGAGCTGGGCAGGACCAGCGGCGAAGAGGGCCCTTGAGCTGGGCAAAACCAGCGGCGAAGAGGGCCTTGGCTCTGGCTGGACGTGGTTGACGTGAAGCTCTGGCTGGACGTGGCTGACGTGAGGTTCTGGCTGGACGTGGCTGACGTGAGGCTCTGGCTGGACGTGGCTGACGTGAGGCTCTGGCTGGACGTGGTTGGCGTGAAGCTCTGGCTGGACGTGGCTGGCGTGAAGCTCTGGCTGGACGTGGCTGACGTGAAGCTCTGGCTGTATGTGGCTGACGTGAAGCTCTGGCTGGACGTGGCTGGCGTGAAGCTCTGGCTGGACGTGGCTGGCGTGAAGCTCTGGCTGGACGTGGCTGACGTGAAGCTCTGGCTGGACGTGGCTGATGTGAAGCTCTGGCTGGACGTGGCTGACGTGAAGCTCTGGCTGGACGTGGCTGACTTGAAGAGCAGAGCTTATCCGAAGGGCAACATCAATGTACTGCTCTAACGTCCATTGAGGGGTGTTGTCCGGCATAAGGTACTCTAGGAGGTCCGTAAGGCCATAACGGAACATGTCTTTCAAGACATTACCATCAATGTCCACCCCATCACAAAGTCCACAAAACTCCTCCACATATTCCCCAATAGGGCGGTCACCTTGGCTGAAGCGAAAGAGACGGATTGCTGGATTCATCGCTGGTCGGTCGTTCTGTAATGATGCAGCAAGGACGAAGCAGAGAGAGAATCCAAATGCAGCTAATTTAATAAAATAACAGGTGAAACAAAGGAACACGGAACTCAGGACAGGAACACTGAAGCAACAACAACGACCGACAAACCACAACTGAAACACAGAGGTATAAATTGACAGGCAAACAAGCTAAACAAGATAACAAGGGGGCGTGGCTAATCAGAAACACATGGGAACAATGATCAGACAATTAACAAGACACATGGCAAACAGGGAATCACATGACAGATAAGAACAAGGAACAAGACACAAAACCCACACCGTGACAGGTACGTAATGCGCTAGTTTATGATCGAATCAGAGAAAAAAATGCACAATCGTGGTTTCTCGAGAGAAATCGCAGCTCATAAGCAAACTAGACGCTGCTGAGACATTACATGTGACATTGATGTCACGTGTCTTTACGGGATTTTTACTGGTTGTGTGTGAACGCACTCTCTGATTCCGGAAAATCACTGGCAGTGTGAATAAACCAAAATCAAACGAACCCGGGTCAAATCCCGGGTCACTTTATCCGTGTATTTTCCGGAATCTCTGTGTGAAAGGGGCTTTACTGAGAGAAGTGGCCATACCTCTGTCTCAAGGAAGCGAAGCTGACCTTGAAAACATACACAGGTGAGCTTGTACCCTTTTCGGGAGTCATGGATGTGACTGTAGAGCTAAACAGACAGAAGGTAAACTTACCACTGTATATTGTGAAAGGCAGTAGTTACACAGCTCTGATCGGTCGATCATGGCTAGAGAAAATAAAGCTAAATTGGCAGGAAGTACATTTAGTGGCGAAAGAGTCTACCAGCCTACAACACATTCTGAGGAAGCATGCAGAGGTGTTTGGAGATGAATTGGGAAACATGAAAGACTGTAAAGCTGTAACAGCTGTAAAGCTGACCATTAAGTCTGATAGTAAACCTAAGTGCTTAAAAGCTCGCCCAGTTCCTTACGCCATAAAGCCTAAGGTAGATACTGAACTAGATCGGCTGAAGGAAACCGGCGTACTGAACAAAGTGAGTGTTAGCGAGTGAGCCACGCCAATTGTTCCTGTACTGAAAAAGGATGGATCAGTCAGAATTTGTGGCGATTTCAAGGTTACTGTCAACCCGTTGTTAACCGTTGAACAATACCCCTTGCCGCCAATTGAAGATCTGTTTGCTGAAATAGCAGGCGGACAGAAATTCAGCAAGATAGACTTATGTCAAGCTTACCTCCAAATGCAGGTAGATCCTGTTTCCCAAGAGCTGCTGACCATCATGACACACAAGGACCTGTACATGTATCAGAGGCTTCCTTTCGGCATAACTTCAGCTCCAACGTTGTTCAAGTGGGCCATGGACCAGATTCTGAGTGGATTGAATGGAGTACAGTGTTATCTCGATTATCTGTTAATTACAGGAAAAGATGATGAGGACCATCTCGGGAACCTGAATGCAACAATACAAAGGCTAAAAGAGTATGGCCTTCGGGTGAAGAAAGACAAATGTGACTTCTTCCAGCCCACCATCGAGTACCTAGGACACGTGATCGACAGCGCTGGTCTTCACAAAGCACCATCAAAGGTAAAAGCTATCGTGGATGCGCAATCGCCAAAGAACGTAAGCCAGCTGCGATCATTCCTAGGATTGCTAACATACTATGCAAAGTTCATGCCAAACCTTTCCAGTAGACTTCGTCCACTACATGAACTGTTAAACAAGTCCAAACAATGGAAATGGTCTGACAAATGTGAAAAGGCATTCAGAGATGTGAAGTGCACATTAACACAATCGGAGGTCCTCACACATTACAACCCTGCACTACCGATACAGTTGGCATGTGATGCTTCTCCGTACGGTGTCGGTGCAGTACTTTCACATGTAATGCAATCCGGTGAAGAAAGACCGATCGCTTTTGCGTCAAGGACTCAGCAGAGAGTAATTACGCTCAAATTGAGCGAGAAGCATTAGCAATCGTGTTTGGTGTGAAGAAATTTCACCAGTATCTGTTTGGGCGCAGATTTACCCTGCTCACAGACCACAGACTACAGACCACAAACCACTTACCTCCATTTTTGGTCCCCAAACTGGTATTCCTTCTCTGGCAGCGAATCGCATGCAACGTTGGGCTCTGCTGCTGTCGGCTCACCAGTACGACATCAAGTATAAGAGGTCTGAGCAGCATTGCAATGCAGCATTGCAATGGACTGTCTGGGCTGCCTTTGCCAGACACAAAACCAGAATGCCCTCAAGGCGACATCTTCTACTTCCAAGAAGTGCAAAGTGCTCCGGTAACTGCTGCCCAAGTGAAACGATTCACAAGAACTGACCCAGTCTTGTCAGAAGTTCTGACCAGGATATCTCAAGGCTGGAAAGGAAAGATGACATATAAATTAAAACCCTATCTGATTCGACGAAATGAGTTGACAGTGCAGTCGGATTGCTTACTGTGGAGTTATCGTGTCAGCATACCCCCGCCCCTGAGGCGCTGTTTGTTGAAAGAACTTCACGCTGGTCATTGGGGAATAGTGAGAATGAAAGAGATGGCACGCAGCTACTTCTGGTGGCCTGGCTTAGAGATCGAAGAGGAAGCAAAGGGTTGTTCAGAGTGTCAGAATGTAAGGAACATGCCCCAGCCAGCTCCCTTACATCCATGGGATTTTCCAGAAGTGCCATGGCAAAGAATACACATAGACTTTGCAGGACCACTGGATAACCACTTGTTTCTGGTGATTGTGGATGCTCACAGTAAATGGCCAGAGATTGCAGTCATGCATAACACATCCTCTGAGAAGACCATTGAGGAGCTTAGAACTGTTTTCAGTCATTTTGGGCTGCCACAACAGCTTGTAAGTGACCCCCAGCTGGTGTCTGAAGAGTTTTCTGAGTGTAAATGGAATTCAGCACATCAGGTCTGCTCCTTATCATCCATCCACAAATGGCCTGGCTGAACGATTTTTGCAGACACTGAAGCAGGCGATAAAGACATCTCAGGGTAAGGGCTCCCTAAACCAAAGACTGAACACATTTCTATTGTCTTATAGAAACACTCCTCATGCAATCACAAAAGTCTCCCCAGCTACAGCTTTGTTGAAACGACAACTACGCAGCAGACTGGATCTTCTGAGACCAACCGGAAGCAAGCAGATTCTATTGTCACAACAGCGATTGCAGGTGGAGAGGAGCAAAGTTTTGAAAATATGCAAAGCGAAGTTCAGAACCTTCAACAGAGGTGACAACATACTTGCTTGCAATTATGGAAAAGGAGCGGGTACCTGCAACTGTTCTAGACTCACACCAGAGATTTATTGGACCGAGGTTTCCAAAAACATCAACACAGAGCTCAGGGAGCGACGGGTCTAGGAGCTGCTCAAGACATGAGGAAGAACCCCCTTTCACACTCTACCTACTAAGCTGTGTGCATGGAGGTCTCAGCAGGATGACTCTCGAAGGAGAGGAGGCCTGACAAATGTAGCTAACAGGCTGCATATATGGAGGTCTCAGCAGGAAGACTCGAGAAGGAGAGGAGGCCTGACACATGTAGATAGGACAGCTGGCTTGACTACCACCAGAGCTCAGGGAGAGAGGGTCCTAAGACAGCTCCTAAGAAAGGGAGGGACCACTTCTCAAGCTCTACCTGGAGGGCTATTTGTACAGAGGCCTCATCATGATGACTCTCGAAGGAGATATCATATTTGCAATCAATCAGATATTCATTACAACTTGTTATTTTTTCCATAATTAATTTCACCAATTAACGTGTTTAATCGACAGCCCTATTGACAACATTATCAGAATTTGGCAAAAATTTGTGGCAAAAACGCACATGTCCTCCCTGTCATGGAAGGCTTGGTGACAGGGTGGACAATGACAGAGTGGACATTTTTTACTAAAATGAGCATTTAATGAACATATAGTGTACCTTCAGTTAGCAAAGTGATTCATTGTTGAAGCTGACTGTGTATTATTTAAAATATATATTTTTAGCTTTTTAAAGTTTTCATATTAATTAATATTTTACTATGACAGGGTGGACATGCTAAGCCTGATAACATCCAACTACAAACACAATATGATGAAAATTAGGAAATATAAGTGTAGATACTTAACCTCCATTGAAGAAAGACCAAATGGGGGTGGGAATGTCATTGAGTACATTTCCGGGTTTCTTAAAAGGGCAGTTACCCCATAATTACTGGGTGGACAGCATCAATTTTGGGGAAACGTGTAAAATGTTGAAAATGATTGACTTGTTTTATAAAACAACTTGAGGAAAATAGGAATATTTAAAAATTATTTTAATTTTGTGTCAATTAACCACTTTTTACACTTATTAGGCCTACTGAATTTAGCTGAGCAGAGTGTGGGACCTGCCACAATCACATACTGTTGCCTACATCCAATTAAAGAAAATGGTAAAAAATGAGAAAAAAATATTTCAAGAGATTTATCATTGTACTTATACGTGTGTGAGTGTTTGGTCATTTATCAGAAAACCTCAGAATTTCATTATTTTGCATTATGTTCATGATGACTAAGTGATTCCGATGAGAACACCAAACGTACTTTATGTTTTTGACCCAAAAATAAGAGAGAATAATAGATCAGAACATAACATTTAATTTATATTATAAAATAATATTTTAGTGATTATGCTTTGTATGAACAATATATCAGTGGCTACAGTGAGCTCTTTCGACCGACTTGTGAAGCCGTCTGCTGAATAGGTGCATTTTGGTGATGAATTTATGTCGGGCTTGTTCCGATGGTGCGAAGTAAACGGTCTGGAGAAAAAATGATTTCGCTTTATGAAGGCACGCAGCCAAAAGAGGTTTTTTTTTCCTGGCGGACGCGCCCCAAACTTGAGAACCGCTGCTTAAAAAGGCTATGCGTAGCTATACAACTGAGCTTACGCGTAAAAAACGAAGTATACTTTGGGAAACGGCATTGTGAGGCTTACTTTGTGAGGTAAGTTATTCTAGAAGTCATCAGAGCCAGTGCATCAAATCTGATTACGCTTTGAACATTTGTTTTCTGTAGGCTTGCCTTCCATTTTAAAAAGAGAGAGCAGTAAAGGAATTAAGATGCATGCTATTAACAATTCTATGTTGCAGAATCAACTCTCAGATACTTTATAAAATTAGCTTTGTAACCTTTACTGTATATAGGAAATAATGCAAAATAAGAAACTTTACATCATCCTCACTTTATAGGCTATAGGCCTACTTGTCAGTCATAATTTTTTCATGTCGAAGTTTCGAAGTGACACAACATGTTGGTTCTCCGTGGTTTAAAGACCTAAATAGCTTTTTTCTTCTTTTTTTTTTTTTTTTTTTTTTTTTTTACAAATTCGGCATTTTACTTTAGGCCTATACAAATAAACATCAAATGTATTTTAAAGTCACAAGGATAATAATCAGAAAAGAGCAAAAAGTTTATATTGAAAAAATAAGGGAAGAGAGGGAGAATTCTACTAGTGTTGCGCTTTATATGTGCTAAAATGTGCTAAAAAATAAGCCAGTTAAAACGAATTTTATCTAATTTTCAGTAATATCCCCCAAGTAACCTGATGAAATGATGGGAAAGGCAGCTAGTTAATTGCAAAATATTATTTTTTTGAGACTTCTGCATCCCTTGTGTGGTAGACTGCTAGTGTCATGTTGTTGTTCCTCAGCCACTACATTCATTATTAGAAATATGCTAAATTACATCACTTTTGTTCTCATTACAGAATTCTACGTCCTATTCAGTTCTAACAAGGCATAATGAATTCAACTCCAGGACTAGATGAATATGACTACAGTGATCATTTAGGAACGTTGATGAATCACTCAAAAGAAGAGGCAGTTTCTGTGGATTTACATGCTGGATGCAGGGAAGCAGCATGTGTAATCTCAGTTATTTTTAATGTGATCATATTCCTGCTTGGCATGATTGGAAATGGTGCTGTGATCTGGATTGCTGGTTTTAAGATGAAGAAGTCTGTGAACACCACCTGGTACCTGAGCCTGGCTTTGTCTGACTTCATTTTCTGCGCTACTCTCCCTTTCCTCATTAGCAATATAGTTACTGCCAGCTGGATTTTTGGGCTCTTCATGTGCAAGTTCACCTCTTTTGTTATGACCCTCAATATGTGCAGCAGCATTTTCATCCTGGTCTTCATTAGTGTGGATCGCTGCATCACAGTCAAGTTTCCTGTCTGGGCCCAAAATCAACGCACTGCAAGGAAAGCTTCTTTGGTTGTTGTGATGGCTTGGTTTGTGTCTGCTTTGCTTAGCATTCCATCTGCCAAATTTAGAGATATTAAAAATGAATCATCAACAGTCATATGTTATAGCAACTATGAGCATCACCACAGAACCGTCGTGCTCATGCGCTTTACTTTTGGGTTTTTAATTCCGTTCCTGACAATTTCCACCTGTTACTCCATCCTGATCTGTAAACTTAGAGCAAACCAAATGACCAAATCCACCAAGCCATTCAAGATCATGACATTACTGATTACAACTTTTTTTTTCTGTTGGTTGCCATTCCACATTATTTCTATTATAGAGTTTGGCAAATCTAAAGATGTTCCACGCGATGCCGTCTTTCACACGGCCCATCAATTATGTGCAACTCTTGCCTCTGCAAACAGCTTTATAAACCCATTCCTCTATGCATTCATGGCCAAGGATTTGAAGAAATGCTATTTCTTTCTGTCAAAGATCGAGAGCGGCATTGATGAGGAGACCTAAAGCGCTAGTGATAACAGTTTCCACTGCTTTCTGAAATTTTAAAAAACAATTCTTGGACAAAAGATATTTCTCTTTATTCTCTTCTAAGTCTGACTGGAAAATGCTGGGCTATAAAAAAGACTGAACATTAACAAATTTTACAATTGAATGTCTGTTGCATGTTGGAGTTCAGAAATTTACAAGTAACGCAAAAAGTCTGAAAAATCAAGAATAAATGAATGCAAACAGGTTCAATAAAGGCAACTTCTACAAAAGTTTTGTACATTAAAATGCCATTTTGCAGAATTATATAACTATTAAATCTTTACTGTTATCTTATTTGTGCATGCTATTAATCAACACATATACATTAATATATGGAGTGGGGCATAAAAAAAATCAAATTTATTGACGGTTGAATGCATTGAGCATCATTTGACAAATCTTGTCATGCTCCACATGTCTTTCTCTCTCTGTTTTGCTAAAATATACCTAAAATTTACAATAAAAATCTTGTTCTAACAATTTACCTTAAGTGTTTGTAATTATCTTAATTATATGAGAGTCCTAATTAATAAATACCCAATAAATTCAGAAAGACACTTTAGCTTTATTACGTTTTTATATGGCAAGTATGATGTGGTACTTTCAACACTTTTAATACTTCCTGCTTATAAGCTTTACAAAAATGTGTTTGCATGTATCTGGTAAGATGTTTTTTCTTGGAAACTCTTTAACATGTTGCTACATTTACCCTTATTATTGTTACATTTTGTATTTATAGAGCTGATTTGCAGTTTTCATTCAAAAGCACTTTTCCTAACACTAAATTAGTCAGGGATGCAGCAAGGGCTGCTGACTGCAGCTCAAATGATCATAATGTAACAAAATATACAAATTTATGACAATAATTAAAAATCAAGCTGTCATGGTGTCCATATTCTGATTCATCATCATCATCATCATTATTCAAAATGACCAGACAAAACAATTCACAAATTCACTGCTTAGATCATCAGATCACCCAGTCATTTAGTTGCAGTCCTCAGCCATGCACTTCTGATCATTTAGTATAGCAGTGGTTACAACTGCTGAGTACAAATGTCTGACTAGTGTCTAGAAATAAATTCCTAGCACATATGACATATGAGACAGTACATGTATGTTGTCATACTGTATGCTGTGTTAGATCTCAGTTGTTAAGACCGCAGTAACTTTATCACAAAGACACTTAGTTTTCAAACATAATTCCAAAAAGTATGTTTTGGGGTTAGTTTTCCAGACGTTACAGACTTTTATATACTAAATGTATAAATGAACTAAATAAATCTATATATGAATGTTGGGCCTCTGAGAATTTGGGGCTTTACAATTTATTGACCAGGACATATGCATCAAGCACTAAACAAGAGCACAATCTTTCCTCATATCCACAGTTCTCTCAGCTTAAAATTATAATAAAAATCTTTAATGTCCTTTGCACTGCTGGCAATCACCCTCTGATTTTCTTATTTGGTAGAAATTCCTTACATTCATTCCATACAAAATACATTCAGAAAGACACTTCAGGTTTGTTCCTTTTTTAAATGAAAATCATGTAATGCTCAAATTTAAAAGCCTTTTCAAAAATAGAGGTGATACTTTTCTGTCTTTTAAAGTAATTCTCCATGTGAGCATTACAAAAATATATATGTGTATTTACATATATTGAATGTTATTTGTTAGGACTCTAGCTGAAAAGCAGAAATTTACCCACAAGGTGCTTTCTTTGTCTCTTTTTAGCACATTGCTTCATACTCGCTTTCACCCCTGAATTCTAGATTATTTTATAGATTTTAATGTTGATTTTCTGTTTTAAATTAAAAAAACTTCTGCAATTAAAACACTGAAAACAAAAAACAATTCTGAACATTTCTACAGGGAACAAGTTTACAATTGCATCCAAAACCTGACTTTATTTGGGAATTATTTGCTTTTTGAGTCTTCTCAGGTGTGTCAAAGAAAATGGGAAGATACAGTATTCAAGGCACGGTGCATACTGTACTGCAACTATACTCATAGTCTAAACCGGAACATAAACTGGTGAAGAAAGGGGTTTTCCTAAAAGGGATAGATCATCCAAAAATGAAAAAATTGTCTTCATTTACTCTCCTTCATGTTGTTTCAAATGTTTTAAGAATCAATACACAACTCTTCTCATATAAGAGCTGTGTCCATAGTAACAATGTCTGTCAAGAAAAATAGCAGAATTTTCATCTTTGGTTGAACAACAGCATCCCTTTAATAAATTACTATAATTGTGTTGGAGAAAAGGAGTAAAGGGTCAGTCAATGTATTATTTTAAGCAATTTACAAGAAGACACCATTTCTTTCACTTTGTGAACACAAGATGAATTGTTTTTTTTGATTGCCCACTGCAAATATATTTTAAAACCTCAGTGAAAAGGTAAATCATTTAATTTGAAGAAATGATCTCAACATAAAAGTGCTCTAAACACACAGCAGAAACAGAAGAACTTGGTTGCTTGCATCCAATTCAAAAGCCCTATAAATGACTATATCTGCAATTTGCCTGCAAATCACTGAAGGCAGGTACCAGACAACATGTTTTTTAAGTTGTCCATGCATTTATCTAATACACGTGGTATAGCTTGAGGATTTTTGTTGTCCATATATCATTTCTACTGATCGGTTTTAAGCAGCATCATAATTTGAAGGCAATGTCCACAGATTTTTGGGAACAGGAAGCTGGGGTTCCGATGTTAAACATTATATCACTGTCCAATGAGACTGGAGTGCTTAATGGATCATAGTCCAGTAGTGGCAGGAAAAGCAAATTCAATGAAACACAGATGTGATGTGTCCATCTAAATGGTTGACCCGGATGTCTTGGTGGCAACAGACATTTTCATCAAAAGCATGAAAAGTCATTGTCCGTGATGACAAACTGAATTTCTGATTACGGCACACTTAAATTGGCCTAAAGAAGATGGATCCATGGTGGTTAAACTTCAAGCCAAGTTAACTGGAGCCAAATTGTTGCACAAGCCCATGTCTTACTAGTGTATCTTTAGATTCTTCATGATAGGACGAACAGTTTTTCAGCAGTACTTTTGTGCAAACTGAATGGAGGATGACAATAAACAATTTTATATTCTAGGGAAAAAAATTGTATAGCAGAAAAAAAGGAAAAAATGTGTGTGAAAAAAAGAGCAAAAGTCAAAAGATGAGTATCATCTGGGCATGTACTCCTCAGGTACACCAGACAGGTTTCTCTTTCTGAGTGCTATGTCCACAGTCTTAATAAGCCCGTCAATGGTGGCACGCATTTCAGGCGTGTAAGGGTCATAATCCAGCTTTCTGAGCCCAGAGCGTTTAAAGTTCCCATCTTTCTGTCCTTCCACACACAGCAGGCGGTCCTCTGAAACTTCCAGGCCCAGAAAGATGACCATGCCTTTTAAGTGAGAGAAAAGGTCCCGTTTTAAATCCTCAAAGTGCACTACTTGAACTTTCTTCCCATATTTCAGCCAGTCTAGTGTGTGGGATGCCCACCATGGAGCGTAGTTCTTCACAAACTCTGGCCACTCTGATGAGAGAGAGAGAGAGAGAGAGAGAGAGAGAGAGAGAGAGAGAGAGAGAGAGAGAGAGAGAGAGAGAGAGAGAGAGAGAGAGAGAGAGAGAGAGAGAGAGAGAGAGAGAGAGAGAGAGAGAGAGAGAGAGAGAGAGAGAGTTTAACTTCTTGAAATATAACATCTTACAGTAACCACACAAATGAAACAGACATCGACAAACCCAACTTGATGGTTTTGTGAAGGCTGGAATAGTTGAGCGGCATAATTATAGTTTTAATCACTGACAGCACTTTTCTGAAATGAAACATTAAGCAAAAGTCAATCATAATCTGAATTTTCGTTTTTTAAGTAATAGTCATTTTCTGCTGATTATCTTCAGTGGAGAGAAATAAAAGCAATAGCTAATGTCTTTTTTTCACAAAGTGACTAAAATGATCATAATCATAAGAAGAGAGAATGTAAAACAATAGAAAGGAAGAAGCAAAAAATGCAGATTTTTTTTAATGCTTCTGCATTTCGGTTAGTGCACCAGAAAGGCACGTCAGAAAGGCACGTCAACAAGAACAGTGAAACAACAACTGAGGAACATGTTTAAAAAAAACACTTTAACATTAAAATTTCAGAAACCTAAATCAAAAATTAAACAAAAACAGAATGACAAAGTCCACATTTTGAAAAAACAAGACACCAAAATGTCACAAGCATCTGCTTCTCTCTGGGGAAAAAAATATTGTAAAGAAGCAGAACAAGAAGCAAACATTGCTTAAAAATGGACTTTGTTGGGGGTAAAGGACATTTTGCACAATCTATTCACTGACTGTACCACTGTTCACAAAATTTGTTCACAAATTTTTGTAAAATTATTTTAATGCAAGAAAAATGTGTCTTCTTGGTTTAATAGTTATAACAATTAACCATTAAAAAAAGTAAACAACAGTAACATTTGGTGCCTAGTAAAAGACTCATGTACCTAAAAATAAGCATCAGTTTTCAGGAGGTTTCAGAGTTAAAAAGGGAAAAGATTCTCAACAAAACCACATTAAACAGTCATGGCTTTTTGTGTCTGATGAGTGCATGCTTCTGACCACAGTACAGCAGATTCTCAAATTGACGTCAACGTCAAGAACAAAGCAGAAGTTCTCTTGATCATTTACCCCTATGATAATCTTCCAAACTAGACTGAGACACAGACCATTTCACGAGTTCACACTTACAAATAATAAATAGAGTAAAGTTTATGCATATTTGATGTGATGTCCGTATTTGACAGATGTCAGTATGCAAATCTTGTCCCAAGATGTTTTTGATCAATTTTGGACACATAAGGACCACCTCTCGTCGAGGATCATCCAAGTGGGACTTAAATATGGCATGGAGGATATATAAAATATTTAAAAATAAATATGGTAGGTAACAAGATTAATTTGGAAGCGAGGGTTTACAGATCACAATGCAATGGAGTGCAACTGGAATTTCATGGAAAGAGAGCACGATTGCGTACAGAGAGGCCTTAAAAGCTACTAGATATGCTTATTTTTCAAACCTATTAGAAGAAAATAAACAAAACCCTAGGTATTTATTTGAAACAGTGGCTAAATTATCGAAAAATGTAGCTTCAACCCCAGACGTTTCCAAGCAGCACAGCAGTAATGACTTAATGAACTTCTTTACTTAAAAGATTGATAATATCAGGGAGAAAATTATAACTATGCAACCATCTACTACAGTATCACACCAGGCAGTGCATTGTAGTCTCCCTGAGGAAAAAATTTATTCATTCATTGCTATAGGAGAGGAAGAATTTTCTAAACTTGTTATATCGACAACATGTACGTTAGACCCCATACTGACTAAGATATTAAAAGAGATACTTCCAGAGGTCATAGATCCTCTTCTTAATATCATTAATTCATCTTTGTCATTAGGATACCCACCAAAAACTTTTAAGCTGGCTATGATTAAACCGCTAGTTAAAAAAACGCAACTTGATCCTACAGAATTAGTAAATTACAGGCCGATCTTGAATCTACCTTTTCTGTCAAAGGGACTAGAAAAGGCAGTATCCTCACAACTATGTTCCTTTTCAGAAAGAAAAAGTATCTGCAAGGATTTTCAGTCAGGATTTAGACCGTACCATAGTACTGAGACAGCTCTCATCAGAGTCACAAATGATTTGCTCTCATCATCCAATCATGGTTGTCTCTATTAGTGTTACTCGATCTTAGTGCTGCATTTGATACAATTGACCACAACATTCTTTTAAATAGACTTGTTGGCATTAGTGGAATTGTATTAGCTTGGTTTAAATCATACTTATCTGACCGTTATCAGTTTGTAGCAGTAAATGAAGAGATGTCTTATCGATCAAAAGTTCAGTATGGCGTACCACAAGGCTCAGTACTAGGACCGTTGCTGTTCACTCTGTGCATGCTACCCTTAGGAGATATTATTAGCAAGCATGGCATAGTTTTCACTGTTATGCTGATGGTACTCGGCTCTATATTTCTTCACGCCCTGACGAAACTTACCAATTCACAAAATTAACAGAATGGATAGCTGATATAAATGATGACTAATAATTTCCTACTACTTAATTCTGAAAAAACAGAGATTCTAATTATTGGACAAAAAACTTACGTACTAACCTAGACTACTGTCTAACACTTGATGGCTGCTCTGTCAAGTCTTCGTCGTCGGTTAGGAACTTGGGTGTGCTCTTTGATACCAATCTTTCATTTGAAAGTCAAGTGTCTAGTATCTGTAAAAATCTGGCTCCCTATTAAACATCGTATACATTTTTTTACTTACTTACGAAGCACTAAATGGTTTAGCTCCCCAGTTCTTGAGCGAGCTCTTAACGCATTATAGTCCATCACGTCTAATGCGATCTCAAAATTCCGGCCAGTTGATAATACCTAGAATATCAAAATCGACTGCTGGTGGTAGATCCTTTTCCTATTTAGCACCAACACATTGGAACAGTCTTCCTAACATTGTCCGGGAAGCAGACACAGCCTGTCAGTTCAAATCTAGACTAAAAACACATCTCTTTGAACTAGCACACAAATAACACATTATAGACTTATATAATTCAATGTTAGGCTGAATAGATTAGGTCAGCCGGAACCGGGAACACTTCCCATAAATCCTGATGTACTTGATATATCATAAGAAGGATGGCGTCTACGTTAATATTAGTCTCTCTGTTTATCCCGCAGACCGCCGGATCCAGGCCAAATCAGGGTCTGATGAAGGACCTGCGCCTGGACACGGGATAAATCCGGTTCACTGGCTATGCGGAAGCGCTAAAAAATTCTGTATTCTAAATTTTTCACGGCTTGTACCTTCTGTTTTGTGCAAATGAGCGGCCGGATCGTGTTAAGGGTTTTCTGTTAGAACGGTGTCATGTTAGTGGCCCCTAAGTTAATAACTAATGAATGTTGCAACGGAAGTGAATCAATGAAAACTAACTTTATTCTAGAGCTGCTGTAAAGCCAAAACAATTTCTGTTACTTTAATTTCGTATCATCACTGTAAACCGGCTTTGAAATAATCTATATTGTTAAAAGCACTATATAAATGAAGGTGACTTGACTTTCATTTCTCACCTTTCCCCCTCCAGTGAGCTTGAGAAGCAAATCCAATATGGCCGCCATACTTTCGGTTAAATTCAGCCATGAGTGCTTTATAAGGGTTCCGGATCATAAGGATGCTAGCGTCAAAGGTGTCAATCTCCTTCCTGCCACTCTCGTGTGTCTTGATACATATGGTTCTACCGCTGCGCCAGTGATCTCTCTCCCCTTTGAATCCTGCATATTTAAAGAGTTCAACAAGAGAGAAAGACCATGAGCAAGCAAGAGAGAAATAAAATGGTTTTATGGAGAACTAAAAGATAAGTTAACCTTTGTTGTACAGTGAGCCATCAAAGTAGTAGCTTCCGGTGTAGTGCCCCGTGGCCAGTTCAATAAGGTGACGGGCCCAGGTATTCCCCGCTCCTGGGAAACTAGCTAGTGCCATTAGGTGCTTGGAACGAGTGGGTAAAAAGCGCCGGTCCATACAGCGATTATCTGTAGAGATAAAGAAACCAAACATGAGATATTGTAGTGAGAAATATCCTTATTAAAGTTTCCTTAAAATTGCTCGACAAGCAAGTATATTAGCATACCGGTATATATGGTCTTAAAACTAACATATATGGATTAAAACCACAAAAAATTTTGTCTTTAAACACAGAAACATTCTGTAAAAGACAGGTAAAAATGTCTCTATCAGGTCTGAGTGGTTTGATAAACAGTGGGCTTATAATGCACACATCACCATTAACATATGCTGTTATTTTGATGAAGTGAGACAAGTTGATCTTAGAAACTGCTCTAGAAAACAATCTGATTCAGTCTTTTCATATGTTTTCTTGCTTAGATTTCAATTTCGGTTTGGACCAGCTCGTGATGACCATTCAGAATTTGAACCACAGAGCAGATGACAGTCAGACTGAGGAGGAAATGAGATGAGTTTTTACTTTGATTGGTAAGCAGGGCCAGAGATAATGGCGTGAAAGCTGGGAATGATTCTAGGGGCCCACAATGATTGTAGTATTTAATTTAGTATTTAATTGAATGTATTTTAAGCCAAATCCCTCATACTAAAATAAAGTGCTTGTGTTATTTTAACATTATGATTAATATTAAATAATAATAAATAAAACTGAGTTTAAAACTTCATATATTTTGTATTAATATATTTACAGAAGGAAAATATTTATAGTAATTTATAGTAAATATTTATAGAAAAGGGCCAGTCTATAAATCTCAAAATACACAGTTTCAAAAGTATAGCACGAGGTAACATGATTTTAGTGTGATAAAATAGCTTACTAACCTTATCTGTGTAACGTTATCTATGTAATATCTAATATTACACGGAAAATATTTGTTGCCATTTTGCCTTCGTGGTTATAAACACAGATACAAGTTTATCTGATTACACAGATCAAGTTTATCAACATTATGCTCCAAATGCGTGTGTGTGTGTGTGTGTGTTTTTGGCCTAGTGCATGTTTGTGTTTTGGAAGAAGACTGCTTGCATAGCAGTTGCATCATTTAAGTGTCGCAAGTGTACATTTATTGAAATTATATCATGCATATGCATATGAATATATATGCATATATATATATATATATATATATATATATATATATATATATATATATATATATATATATATATATATATATATATATCAAGCATTCAGAGATATCTGCAATGCATTTCTTTGTGCTCACTGTGACAGCAAACTTGGAGGAAGTGAAGAAGTGTGAATTTTGCAAACTTGAGGGTCGGCAAGTGATAAGCAGCCTCAAAAGCAGTAATTCTTGTGCTTCTGTGACCTGACATGTTTGTTCTAGTCCTAAACAGTCAAACCCGTATGGTAATCAAATCGTTATGTGTTGCCTGTGCGTTGGCCTGAGCCCAATGTTTTAGTCCATACAAGATCATGTTACCTTGTACTTGGGTCTGGTACACTACAAAGAAGTCACTGTTTCCGCAGCTCTCAAAGTCTTCCCCTACACATCGCTTGAGACACAGTTCCTCATCCTCACGCTCATGCAGAGTGAAGAGAGGAGTGGGAAACCCACAGTGACATTTTTCACCACCCAAGGCAGCCAGAGAGAATTCCTATACCAGACAAAGGAAGCGATCATTTAAGACAGACTCGAATAAACACAGAAGTATGAGAGACACCAGATGCACATCATGCATACATACTCACTTTCTCGGTGCACATGTCAACACACTTGTCCACTGACATGTTCTGAATAACAGCACTAGCAGGAAGTGCCAGGGTCACATTATCTGGCCTCTTGAAACATCCCTTGAAGATGGCACTTCCGTCTTAATAGCAAAATAAATAAGTACATGATTTTTTTTTTATGTAAAAACAACAAAAACAACTACATTTTACAATTTTCTCAAGGAAATATGAGTGTCGCTTGCTCGAGAAAATCTCACCCGCATGATGCTAGGGTGTCCTGGGTAGTTTCCAGAACTATGCTATGCGGTTGCTGATGAGGTTTTATAGCAATGTACTTCAATAATGCTTGATGTACAAATGCTTTCTGACATTATAGTATAAATAGCATCTAACACTATTTACGCTTAGTGCAAAGAAAATACTGTTTTGGTATTTGCACAGTGTAAAATACCATCTAACACTAATTTGTACTTAATAGAAATAGTCTTTGCCTTTAATAAAACCGCTGTAGTCCCAAGGACTTCTTAACTTAATAGGGTTAGGTTAAACTAGGTTAACTTAATAGGGTTAGATCAAAGTTGTTCCTGCACAACCATTGTATTTGTTTATCACACAACCTCTCCTAAACACATCCTGTCACATGAAAAAAGTGCTTAATCAGGACACCCAGGATGGTGTCACAAGTTTCTGCCAGAGCTATGTTTTGATGAAACATGATGCATAAAGGAAAGGGTGTGAATCTGGAAATAAACATGAAATACATTTTTCTCATTGGTTATTTTAGAATCAAATGCTGTGAGAAACAGCTAAAGAATACTAGGAAAAGCCTAATAAACATACATACAAATTAATGAGAATGGGAAAACCTAAAATATGCATCAGAGAGATAGAATATTTCCTCAACCACTGAAGGACAAAGAGTAGAAATCATTAACAAAAATCAGTCCACTGAGAGATATATGGTGGGGAGTCATTTGCCCTGTGCTACCCTGCTCTGATACACAGCTTGAAGATAAACAATACAGACAATATCCAGGACAGTAAGGTATAATTTGCTAACATTAGACTAGAGCAATATTTTTTGACAGCATTTATTAACCTTTGTTAATGTTACTTATTAAAACTACAATTCTTCATTGATTGTTCATATAATTCACTGGGCAGTAACCAATGTTAACAACTTGATTTTAAAAATGCATTAGTAAGTGTTGAAATTAATATCAAGATGAATAAATACTGTAGAAGTATTGTTCATTATTACTTCATGTCAACTAATGTAGTAAATTAATGTTAACAAATGAAACCTTATTGTAAAGTTTTAGTTGATCTTATCAATAAAAGCAGTTATGTGTGCGTTTTCGCTTTCCTAAGAGTGACATTAAAGTGTCGAGCCATATCTGTGCGCCTGTACAAATGTGTGAATGTAAGCTTGCTGATGCACATGTGTAAAAGTATCTGTGTGTCAGAGTGCTCACATCGGCGGGCCGACTCCTGGCTCAGCTCCAGTCTGTATATGGACAGTCGATTAGGTCCTCCACAGAGGTTACTCCTCTCCCCTTTACACTCCATATTACATTCACTCTCTGACACGTTGGGCGCCTGGATCTTATGGCCACAGTAGCACTCAGCTCCAAACTCCAGACCCGCATAGAGATAACCCCTAATAACACGGGATGAAGGAAAAACATCTTTACTACGCATTTAGTTGCTATTATGCATTATTGCTGCTACTGCTGTATATTGTTGCTGTTGTTGTAGATTATTGCTGCTGCTGTTGATTATTACTGTTGTTGCATATATATATATATATTATATTTAAAAAAAGAAAAAGAAAAAAGTAGGACAGGACAGAAACTTATGCATCAATTGTTTATTGGATTTTGAGATGTGGCTATTGAACTCAAATATGGAGGCAAATGAACGTGAACTTGAGGGGCAGGTTTAAATGACTAAATGATCGGAGAAGTTCTGCATATGTCACCAGAGAGAAGTCTGTTGTTTTCACCAGAAGATCCAGTTATGATATTGTTATTAAATATTACATAATATTTAATCATAATAATATTTAATATTAGGTCCGAAAATTAAATATTAAAATAAACCCTATGCACGGATTAATTGTTTAAAATAAGATCTATAAAAAGTATTTAGAAAATGGATAGGGTGAATATTAATTTTATGCTGACTATTAACACTTAAAACAGAGAAATTTAATTATTTCACAGTAAACAATACACTCTGTAAAAATGCTGCATATATCTTCACTGCTTTATGATGTTGCCTATTAGATAAATATCTCAGGTGTTAACTGAAAAGCTGTAGGTTCAAAAACGGTTGTTTCATGAACTATAGTATCACATTTGTGCCTTTGATCAGGTCACTTAAAAACAGGCTTTTCAAGGGGAAGTGTAATACGTGCAACAGTTTCCTTTATACTAACGCATTCAGACATGCACATGGGCGTGCATGTACGTGTAGCTTTTGAAAACAGCAGAAAGAATGTGCTCTAATTGTTCTGACACGTTGACCAACTCCCGGCAATGTTTCCCTCCCTCAAATTCAGATCATACCGTTTTGCATAAGAAATAGGTTTCGATACAGCTGATGCACTGTGTAGCGAGTATAATTTCCAAGCACTCTTGGAAATTTTTTTTTTTTGCCAGGCTGTTGGCTAGCAAAATGGTGTATAGTGGTTCTCGACCTTACTAATCCAGCATAACTACTGTACAAGGCTGAGAGAAAAATTAAGCTGAACAGAAGCATTGATTGTGAACATGAAATTCTATGGTTCAAAAGCTCTTTTATTTGAACTATCGCTTTAATGTGCTCTCCACCCTTGACACCCCTCCTCTATGCAGTTGTTTTCAGACTTTTCAAAAATGTGAGAACTACCCTAAGCTCAGCCAGTTTAAAAGATTCAAAGGAATCATTGTCAACAGAGCCCTTCCTTTTAAACATGGTTCTGGCAAAACTCAGTCCACGAGCAGTAAATGTCCTCTTGACTCGCGATCAATCAACACTCACTTTCGTCAATGTTAAAGCTTCTCTTTTTTTATTTATTTCTAACAAAAATACATGCAAAACTGGCAAAATAAACTTAAAAACAAAGTCCATCCATTAATTTGCTCTTTTGAGTGTGCGAGCACGTTTTACCATTTTAATTAATTAAAACAAAGAAATACATTTTAAGGAAAGTTAGATATAATACTTAGATTAGATTAAATGACCACCATAAACAAATAAATATACAACTCCTACAAACATGAGGCATGATGTCAGTTTTATAGCCCCTATTTTGATCAGAGGTGAGAAAATAAAGGATCGTCTTTCTCCAGTGTCTGTCTCTGTTTATGTTGATTCTGTATTGACTCTCACTCCTTCCTATAAAACAGTCCTGATGCCAAAATTCCTTAGCCTTTTTATTTTCTCTCTTTCTCTCTTTCTGTGACTTTCCAAGGCACAAACTGATGTGATTCGGTGTATTGGTGTTAATGGGTGCGCATGTGTTAACTGCGTGTGTTAAGAAACATTGGGAAGCAGGCGGGGTAGAGAAACCGAAGAAAGAGGAAGGAAGCAAGAGTGCTAACAAGATGGAAAGTAAAAAATCAACATTACCAGTTCAATCAAAAAGGAAAAATAATTTAATTTAATCTAATCATCATTTACTCACCCTAATGTTGTTCCAAATCTGTGTCAAAACTGGAGGAATTTTGAATAAATTTGCTGTTTTTTCTCTCTCTCTCCACAAAACCTGGATATATAAGTAGTCTATTTTAAAAGTGAGATTTCTAGACTTGGAAAAATCATGTAAATTAGTACAATATTAAAGTGCCAAGGGCATTTTTAATATAAATATAAATTTTTCTGCCAGATCTAAAATATTTTATCAGGTAGATTGTAAGTAAAAATATTATAAAAAATCCAGTATAACAAAACGACTGAAAATTTAATTAAATAAATTAATGGGTTAAAAAAGAGTGGGATCCCTGAAAACATTCGGCTCTCATAACAAACGACTGAAAATTTAATTAAATAAATTCATGAGTTAAAAAAAGAGTGGGATCCCTGAAAACATTCGGCTCTCATAACAAACGACTGAAAATTTAATTAAATAAATTCATGAGTTAAAAAAAGAGTGGGATCCCTGAAAACATTCGGCTCTCATAACAAACGACTGAAAATTTAATTAAATAAATTCATGGGTTAAAAAAAGTGTGGGATCCCTGAAAACATTCGGCTCTCCTAACTTCTTGAGTCATGAAATATAATTATTTTGATTTTAATTATAATTAGGTAAGTTTTTTTTTTTTAAATTTACAGGAACTAGGAGTGTCCACAGATTAAAAAATGCTTTGAAAGCAAAAGGCTTTCGAACATTGTTCTGGACAATAGGGGTGGGGGGACTGATCAATCAATTCATTTAAAAGTGAATAATGACTTAAAATTCAACCTGTTCCTCTAATAAAGCTATCATATGGCTACTGAAAAACTGGAATAAAGTGCATGAGTCGTACTGATCACATTTACTCTCATGTTGGTTTTCATTCTTTTTTTAATCACTTTTGATTCACTGTATTTTCACAGAAAAGAGCGATCGGCACAGTTCTTCAGTATTTCCCCTTTTGTGTTTCAAAGAAAAAATAATAATAATTCAGGTTTGGAAAGACATCTGGATGAGTGAATGACTAATTTCATTTTAGGGTGAAATTCATTTCAGGGTAAATGTTAATTACTGGTGAGCACACATCCTGAAAATGAATGAGAGTACATGTTAAAGCACAAATCTTTGTGACTATCAGAGGATCATCAGAGGAAACAGCATATCTGATAACTCTCTCCCGTCTGAGTTAATTATAGGTCAAGGAAACAAGATTAAACACAGGGAATTAGATTAGTCTAATGTGTGTTAAATAAGTCATGTTTGTCAGTGTATGGGGTTTATGATATGTTTATGATAACTCATAACTCGTACACTCAATAATGTGTACGTATGTGTACTTGTACATGATAACATGATAACATGATTGTTTGTGTGGGTTTTGTTTGGGAGTATACTGTGTAGGTGTGGAAATGTTACTGTATCTTAAAAGAATAGTAAAACTTGAAATCACTTGCATTATGGGGGACAGATATCTGCCAATGTCCATCAAGAAAACTGCTTAATAAACATACTATATAATGTCTTGGGATTGAAAGGATTCTGTCATGGTATTTTGAGGTCAAAGCACAGGAAATGTAATTACCTTGAGTATATTAAACTATAGAACTCAAAAGAAATGTGTCATTGTGATGCATATGTGTGCACAGACTCTTGTACATGGAGATAAAAAGTTTCAGTCGACATACTGTACCTCTCAGCGCAGTTGTCCAGGCAACGGAAGACGGTCATTTTTTTGTAGTCAAAAAAGGACACCCCTCTAAGAGCCCGTTTCTGTGTGTCATCAACATAGCAGCCGGTGTACTTTCCTAAAGAGAAACATATTGAAAACACCATTAATTCCAGTACCAAGAATAAAAAATAAAAAAAAATAGTTCTGATTTGAATCCTCTTGATAAGTAAATCCTGTTGATTCACAAAATGAATTCAAGAAACATTCAATGTTGTAAAGCACATTTCATAATTCCTAAAGTTGAAACGCAGCACCATCTAGTGGCCAAATAGTGAAATCACAGCCATTTCTGTATGACTCTTTTGGATTAGGGAATTTTGAATATTAATTCAAGGCATTTTCATACATGCTGAAATCGTATTACAACATTTTTATAAATGAGAATAATGTTGGATAAGTTTCTTAATATAAACTTTAGTAGGCCTATTATTAAAGATTTTGTGAATAAGTTATTGAATGGTTTATTAAGTTTTAAGTTTGTATTAAGTTTGTAATAATTAAGTAGCTTTAATTTGCGTGTATTGAAAACTGAGGAACAAGTCAAAGTGGGATAATCAACATTCTTTTATAAAAAGCTTTTTACGTAAAATATTAAATTGAAAATTGAATGAATAAATACATTTTAACAAGTGCTAACAGTCTGCCGTCACATTTTGTGATTAGCAACCATATAGAGAATGCTACTCCATATATTAACAGCTTGTGACATAAAACATTAAAACACATCTACAGTTTGGATATGGCCACATTGTTGTGGACGTTTTGTTCTGAAAACATTTACAGTCGGATGCACAGATGCATCATCTGCTCCATCAATCTCATCATTTGTGACACACACACACACACACACACACACACACACACACACACACACACACACACACACACACACACACAAATGACCCAAAATGCCCTGTTGCATGACATCCGTTCTTTCTCTGTAATCTCATCTCTCCCCATTAGGATTGAATGCATTTTCTAATAGCAGAGATGAGCAGGCGAAAGGGGGTTCTGACATGTACACATACGAACCAGTACAACATTATACTAATTGCAATTGTCTAAAAAGCAGTGAGCATGATGGTGAGTTAATTGTATTGGCAGGCACAGAGGGCAAGCTCGGTAATCTGCTTTATCTACAAGTCAAGCTCCATTCACTCAACACTGTATTGCCATTCTGTGAAGCAACTAAGTGCTTGGATGAAACTCTCACTAGCAGCACGACTGCAGAGTTAATGATGCTCTGCTGTACTCACATGATGAGCTCTCTGCATGAACCGTTTGCTCTGGATATATGAAGAATATTGAAGAGGGGAACAGGGATGAGTTATAATAGTTTCACTTGAATAAACCTCAATATCATAGCCTATAAAATTAAAACTGTTTTCTGTTTTTACTTCTAAACTCTTGTACTTGCTTCTATATTTTATTTTCTTAACCGACAGGTTAAAGCTTTGCAACTATTTAAAAAAAACTTAATATTTTAATTAATATTTTCTATTTAATGTAGAAAGGACATGCCTTTTTTTTGCTTTTGCGTCTCTGATATTTGTCTATTGTATTGAGAAGTTTGCCAAGTCTCCTCTATTATTATTATTATTATTATTGTTATGAAAGCTTATTTCAGTCGCAAACAGTGTAAAAGTGTCCTGAAGGAGGCAGAGTAGAGACAGGGACAACACATGGAATAGTAAAATGAAACATGACACTAAAATTGACCCCCTCCGCTTTAATAATACATGTCTCTGGTCTTCATGATTCAGCAGTGAATGTGAATAAAAAATCTAAATATAATGACTACATTACATAAATATTAAACAAATATAAATTCCTCTGAAATTTGTACATCACAAGTTCCTTTAAATCAAGTTCTGTTTCACCCAAAAAGTAAAATGGGTTGTTAAGGTTAACTTCCATGTGTGTTACATGTTTTAAAAACACTACTTGGTGGAGACCTCACACTCACTTTCCCTTTATTTTTCTCTTTTTGTGGATAAGTGACTCTGTGAGACTTAGGAGACTGAAGAGGAAATCAATTGATGATTTACTTCACTTTTTAAAATGATGCAAGTGTCAGATGTAGTTTACTTCGCTTTTTTTTCTGCCTTTTTGTGGGGTTCTGTGTGAACTATAGTGAGTTAGCACAGGGGACTGTGGTGAGACTTTTCTGTATGTACTCCATATTTCAAAGAGAAATATGGTTTAATTTGAAAAGGGCCCACATTGGCTATTCAATCAAGCTGTTTCTTGGTGTAATGTTCACTATGATTTAAGTAATTTGCAAAATGCATCCTGTAAACTAAACCAATCGTGACTAAAGTCTTTCAGATTTTACTTTGGACTGGACTGCACAGCACACCATGAACTATAACTATAACCATAACATTTAATTTTCATGATAATAGCCGTTTCCATGCAACAACTATAACAGTAAGGCTACAAAGGAACACAATTGTTGGAATCATTTTCAAAGCAATTTTTCCAGCTGCTGATGAACATTAAACAGACAGCAAATCAAAATCCTTCCTACTTTAAAGCACACAGATCAATTATGATCACAGAACATAAAGCCCAACATTAAAAATAAACATGACTTAATTGTGCATTGGTGTGGACACTAATATACGCTACCATTTAAAAGACTGAGATTTTTTTAAAGAAAATTAATACTTATATTCAGCAAGGATACATTAAGTTGTTTCCAAAATATGCAGTTTTTTTCCTATTCATCAAAGAATATTGAAATAAAATGTATCACGAATATTAAGCAGCACAAATGTTTTCAACACTAATAGTAAGAAATGTTTCTTAAGCACCAAATCAGCATATTATAATGATTTCTGAAGGAGCATGTGTCACTCAAGGCTTGAGTAATGGCTGCTGAAAATTCAGCTTTGCCATCACAGGAATAAATTACATTTTAAAATATACTAAAATAGAAAAATAGTCATTTAAATTTGTAATAATATTTCCCAATATTCTTGTTTTTACTGTATTTGTATTGTATTTTAATGCGGCCTTCTATAGTGAAAAATAAATATACTAAAATGTATTTGAAATACATTTATTTTATGCTAAGTATACTACAAATACATTTACATACTTATATACTTATTATACCCTGCAATTGCACTTTTGGTATACTACATTGATATAAATAAAGTCTGCTAAATTGGAACAACTAATTTTGTACTTAATGCACTTTAGTTATCCGGAAACTGATTATTTGATTGTGCTAAAGTGAAACTATTGTGAGTATACTTTAGGTACACTTTAAATATATTGCATTTAAAGACTGATATTATACAGAGATCATACTATCCTTACTAATACTCTAATAGTGATTTCAAAACACATTTAGGATTAATATTAATAAATGTGCACTGTGCAATAAAGAAGTGCTCCAAATAAAGTTGAATTATAATATTTATATCAGCAATTCTCAAGCGATATGTCAGTAAATATGTTAATGGATTTGTAGTATATTTAGTATAAAATACATTTATTTTAAGTACATTTTGGTATAGATTTTTTTCACTAGGGTTAGTCGGGCTTCTTTCAAAAACATTAAAAAAAAATTACCAACCCCAAACTTTAGAATAGTCGTGTAGTTGTCATAATAGTTATTGTTAAAGTTTTCTTTCTTGACGTGGACGGACATTTAGGAATGATAATATCAAATGTTGATTTAAAAGTGATAATTGGAGTCTGTTAGTCAGCTGTTTGACGAGCAGTCAAAAAAAAAAACATAGCGATGTATACATAGCTGGCATGTTTCAGCTTTCTACATCTAAGACCTTCAGCAAAACACCATCAAACACACTTTCCAACTTAACCACGATGGAGGTCACATCATGTATATTTAATCACATCACCTCAAAGAAGAAGCTTTTATTTTAAAGATTAATGAACTGACTTTACAATTATTTACAGGAATATTGGGGACTTGTTGCACATGGCTAACCCATAAATGAGAATAGTGTTAAAATTCTTTAGGATAACCATAAATGCTTTCAATGGGATCACTCAAATGAGGTTTTACAAAATGTGTCAATTAAATTTTTGTCTTTATTATAAAAATATATATTTCTGCTTATTCCATTAGTTAAAAAAATAAATAAAGTAATTATATCATTCACTCTCTGATTTTAAGACTTGTGCCTACTGTTAAGCAAAAAGGATTTTTAGGAGAGATGAAGCATCTGCCAAAGGCTATGAACTAACAACAGCTCTAAAATGTGTTACTCTAGCGTTAGAAAAAACACACACACACATTCATTATTTACTTCAACAGCCACCAAAAGGGCATCTCATTCCTCCAGCTTAGCATTTTAAAGACACAGGCGGTTTGCCATACTCCACTGAGCTTCAACCATGGCCTTCATTCCATGACTGTCTGTGACAACTGACCAATGACGTGCATCTTGAAGGGCCAATCGGCTCGTTCTCATCAATAGCTGCGTTCTGCTTCACAGGGCACCCTGAGCACTTCATCTGACAAAAATAAACTAATCTGGAATGCCATGTAGCACTTGAGTCACACAGATTAGTACAATGATATAATATATGCATGTAAATAATTATAAATCATAATGAATGTTTTATTAAGTGTATATTTGTGTATGTGTGTGTATGTAAAATAATTAATGAAAAATTATTTTAATAAGTAATAATTTATTATATATTTAAGTACATTTAATTAATCACACTGTGCTTTATAACTGCAAACAGAAGCATAGAAACTAAAAAGCATACCTGAGTAAGTATGAAGTTCTGAGGTGGTGTGCAATAACTGATGGGTAAATTTCACTCTCCACTTCCTGTGAAGTGATATCGGCATATACACCTGTTCCCTACGCTATTCGCAGTGCCCTTTCAAATTAAACATATATGGTATACAAGCAATCTCACCTAGGATGAGCAAATTTCCCTGTAAAGTCATTTTGCAGGGCACTATTGGGCAATTTAAATGTACTCAGTATTTTTATATTACAGAGTTTCTCCTTTAAGACACTGAATTAAGACTCTTTCTCCACTGAGAGTGTCTGAGGTTGCTATCATTGCAAGGAGAACTGTGCTTTGTGGTTTGCGTCCTGACAGAAGTGCAACATTAATCACTTTTTTTTTTAACACACAACCACATGTGTCATGTCTGTGTGAGAACGTGTAAGATATTCTGTTAAATAAGGCAATCCTGTGTATGAAAAGACCAGCATTGACAGCAGTGTGTAAAATGCTTAAGCAGAACGACATCCATGGTCAGTCAGCTTAACCAGAGAGACTATGCTTGTAAATTAACTTCACCAGCTACATTGGCAGGTAGGTGTCTTTATGGTGGTGCGCAAAAAAAATAAAAAAAAATAATATTATATATATATATATATATATATATATATATATATATATACACATACACATACACATACACACACACACACACACACACACACAAACACACACACACACACACACACACACACAAACACACACAAACACACACACACACACATATATGAATCAGTGTTTTTGTCCTGTTTTCAAGTATCAATATCTAAACATCCTTTAAGCAAAAATATTAATTTACTTTTTCCAGATTTTTAATAATAGTTTTTTTACAAATTCATATAAAGTCTTGTTTAAACAGAAATGTCCATTTGTTTTACTGCTTTGGTAAAATCTAAAAATAAGACTTCTCAAATGAATGCATCTTGTTTTAAAGGGGTCATGACATGTATTTAGTTTATTTGTTCCTTGATGTTCACTTATAATGTTGAAGTTGTTTTGTGGGAAAAGGATTATTTTCAATCCCCGTTCGGCCCCTCTGTCTGAAATGATCCGTTTTTAAAGGGTCATGATACTTAAAAACACATTTTTTGAGATATGATATTTAGGCTACACGTCACTGAAAACACTAAAAGCACTCATACATTTTAGTGGAAATTAAGTTATTTTTGCATTTTTCTGAGCAATTTCGTTCTTCTGGGTTTTAAAAGCAAAGCCGAAGCAACGTCCCGTAATCGGAGTGTGTGATTGGCTGCCGGCACGATTCTACGTCAGCTGGTCCTGAGCCCTTCTCTGCATTTATTCATGAGACAGAGCTCTTTTAACAGAAAATTCAAACAACACGCGGAGCACCGAGAGCGGTTTCTGTGCGGAACGCCACAATGAGATTAACAACGCCCGCAACTCGGATCATATAGTTCATACACGGACCGGAGCAAGAGCGTTTCAAGTTTATGGACATATTTCATATACTCTAGTGCTCTAAACACGAAGCAGCACTGTGTGTGTGCACATGTCTTCTTCAAATGAAATATATGTCATAATAAGGACACTGACAAAGCCGTACATCTGATCATGAACACAATGATGTAGACCGAAGATTCAAAGAACAACAGACAAAAAAGTAAGATGCCTTTATTCTTTCTGTTAAACTGATGTTTGTCATTTGTTCAGAGACTGTAGTGCGTGTAAATGTAATGAATATATTATTATTAGACCTTTTAAATGGTCTTCCGCATTTTTCCCTCGTTCTTATGAGTTTATCATATAGGATTTTATTTTTAAAATACATCATGGTGCCTTCAACTCTGTTTTTTCTCCATGGTCATATTTTAATATTCATGTGTCTGTATGATGAGTGTGTTGTAGGTCTGTGTATTGGTTGTTTCTAAGGTGTGAATGACCAGGCTAAAACAGGGGCACTTTAAGGGGCAGCTCCTTTAAGGCTTGTCAGTAAACGGCCACTGTTATTGTTGGCTAACATCATTGCATAGGAAACAGCATCAACGCCCACTCAATATTGCACGCGTGTAAGTGTTTTAAATTATTTTAATTTATATATATATATATATATATATATATATATATATATATATATATATATATATATATATATATATATATATATACACATACTGCAGAGGAACTACAGTACCAACAATTCACCACTCCAAGAGAAAATAATGCCAAATATAGAATAATGACGCACAATTCAAAAATCCCTTTAATTCAGGAGTGTTGTTTGGGTTACTGCATTATGATAAGGGAGATTTATTTTTTTGTAAAATATCTTTATATATATTTAATTTTAATTATCCATATAAAACCTAATTTACAGACAATGCATTATGAAATAATTTACTTAAGGTTTGTGATGCAGCTGCTGTCAGATCCAATACAGCTGACGGCTTCATCCTTCTACAAAAGTTTCTTTGCAAACTCTCTATTACACTGTGCCTCGTTTACAAAACAAAATGCTTCGAACAAACATATAATCCTCTGACGCGATCCAGAACACCATTCAAATGAGTCATTAACTTGTTTCTCACGCCGAGGTCCTTCTGAAATCTGTACAAGACACAAATTAGCTTTTTAAACTGGACATGTCAAAGCGAATGTTCTTTCACTCTTCCATTTGTCCTGTCGACAGACTTAAGCGCGTGGAGTATGTCAGAAAGTGAACGCGCTTCTGTATAATGTATCCAGTGTTGACAGCGTCATTGATTATAATGGGCTCTATTAGCTTTTGTCGCGACGTGACACAACGCTCACATCCACTGTAGGCACATGTCAGACATTAAGACTGAACGCCAGTGGGCAGGGCCTATAGTGCGATGATGTATAACTATTCGTCAATGTCTTGCTCTGGGGGCAGTCATATACAAATGTATTTACCCGTGTGACATCACAGATATTAAAATTAGCCGTTTTTGGAGCTTGATTAAATAAACGCTTTGTTTAAAATAAGGAAGATGTTATAAGCTATAAAACTTGCAGGATGTTTTAATGGTACAAAGACCTTTTATATATATTAAGGCAAATTTGATTTCTCATGTCATGACCCCTTTGAGGATGTTGAAATATTTTTACTGAAAACAAGACAAAGATATTGATAGTGAAAATGATTTTTTTGTAGTGTAGAATTAACCAGGTTGGACTAGTATAGAAATACATTGCTACTAGTTTGTCCAAAAGCCTTTCTATACATTGTTCTCTAAATTTTGGTTGACATCAGGTCATTATCTACCACTATAACTGGTCAGGATGGTCTGTCTATTTCAGAAGTTAAAACAGATGTTACATTTTTGGTGCCATTGTGAGGGAAATATTCATACCTCTCCCATCATCCATCTCTTTGGTGGTTCTTCCTTTGGCTCCATGGCTCCAACTGCTGGTATGATCGACTCCTCTTCCGGCCCACTCCGGTGCATCCTGTGCTCTATTTTCCTTCATCCATGGTGGTCCAAATCTCCGGGGGGCTCTCCGTGTCTCCTTAAACACCCTCCCCAGGAGCACCAGACCATCAGAGGTAGAGCTCCCACCACCTGTACCGCCCCCACCCTCGGATATAAGTGGGTCACGGCCGCTTCCAGAGGCGCTAGTGGTGGAAGTATCGCTGGAGAAGCCGGAGTGGAGAAAAACAAGGCTGCCAGCGGTGAGGTAGAGGAGGATGAAGGTGAAAAAGCGTACCGGTTTACGCCGGAAATAGCGGTGGATCTTCAGCAGCGTTCTGGCCATGATGGGCTCTCAAGCCACACGCATTGGCCTTTGATGTTGCACAGAAACATATAAAATCAGAGACAGCACCTTCCTAAAACGTTCATTGTAATGCGAGGCCCTTTGAACCACTAAAACGATTACCTAACAAGGAAACAGTAGTTGTAAAGGTGACGGTACTGATGTTTAACACAGTTTGTCCATCTGTTACAGACCTGAAGACACTTCCCCAGCTTTCCTCTGCGGCAGTATCCAGGAATGCCGTGTGTCCGGTGTCTTTCTATGTCCTCAAAGAGACAGCGATAGAAGAGAACGGTGCTACAGCAGGGGCCATGTTGTGAAAGACGAGTGGCAGTGAAGACTGAAAGATGATATTGCCGTGGCGACGCTTTCACTCCTGTTATCGGACTCTCGCTCTCCAGAGGCCTTGTTTCTCACCAAGCTGTCCGTCAATCAAAAGCAGCGCTGATTCATTCCTGACTCAGTCCTCACTCACAGACTGAAAAACATAACATGACAGATACTGAAAAAGAAGTAAATACTGATGAAGTCTGTGAGCAAAGAAAAGCAATATATCTGAAAGCGATTAAGGGCATAGAGCTAGAATTCAATAACACAATGCAGCAGATTCATGAACACTCAAACCATCAAACACAGAAGCGAGACACTTTTAAGTGCCCGGCTCTGCAGTGAGCAGAAATGTGCCAACAAGAGCCTGTACACATTTACGCAACAGCTACACTGAAAAATACAGAGGCTGGTCATGTCTTAATTATGTCCAAAAGCTGTTTGGCTTGAGGATGTTTGTCTTTTTACAGATATTTCCAGACGACAAGGCTGATACTGTATATATAATTAAAATGTTCATCTTGTGATTTAAAGAACATCTTTAGGACATTAAAAGAGTCATTTAAAATGCATTTGTTCTTCTGTTGATCTCTTATTTTCTCGTAACAAAACTACATCAACATCACATCACTCAGGGATACACATTGCCAAAAACTCATTAATTTTCTTCACAGAATGAAACAACCAAAAATATGTTTCACACAGAGGAAAAGAATTATGTGTCACAATGATGTCACAATCTTACTTCTTAGCACA
Source organism: Gila orcuttii (assembly GCA_026230005.1). NCBI lineage: Eukaryota > Metazoa > Chordata > Actinopteri > Cypriniformes > Leuciscidae > Gila > Gila orcuttii. The sequence goes on from JAPDVR010000004.1 coordinate 15,036,323, forward strand.
GTATTAAGTAATAAGTAGCTTTCCGAACACTGCAATTTTCCTAAATAATATTATAGTAAAAAATACTAAATATATCAAATGTAAACATTATATAAATATAATGGATACTAAATATATCCAGTAAAAATATCGAAACATCCTTAAAGTAAGATTAATTCGCCTGAGAAAAAATCCAAATTATGTGTTTTCAGATCTTAATAAGTCAAGTCTATTTTTCATACCCAATTGAAAACATTTACATTTAAAACATTTTTAAAACAATGAAAGGCAATTTTTTTTGAGAAATTCACAAAATGTATGATGGGAAAATAAATTGGCATTTTGTTTTAACCATAAACCTCACAAAAACGGTTATATTTAAAAACAAGACTTCCTGTGTACATTTGTGGATTTTATCAAATATCCACAGTATCTTGTTTAAAGGATTTTTAGATATTTATACTTGAAAATTTACTTGAGAAACAAAACTGGTATTAAGACTTTGTATTTAGAGAATATATCTTGAATACAAATTTATTTTTCAAATCCATTTGGAAAATGTACCATAAATCTGAATGTAGTCAAAACACAGTGAGGTAACTGCTAACTAAAAACAAGTCTTATTATCTAACACAATTTTTCTTCGTTAGTAAATGAACTAGCTTAGATATTTTTAATAGAAAACAAAACCATTTTTTTTTCTCCCAGTGAATAACTTGTAGAGCAAAACAGGATGGAAGTAGTCCATTCCAGTGCTCTCAAAGACCCCAGTGTCCACAGTGGGCAAAAACATTCAGGCAGAGTGTTTAAACAAGCAGTCATAATCAGCCTCATTCCGAGGGTAACGGAAATTTCCGTAGCTAACATCTCGCTACAGACTTTGCGTGAATGTGCATTGTGAGTGTGAGTGTGTGTGTGTGTGTGTGTGTGTGTGTGTGTGTGTGTGTGTGTGTGTGTGTGTGTGTGTGTGTGGGCACACAATGACCTAATGTCACCGTTACCTGACCCTTGGGCTCCCACCTGCTGCAGTCAGAGCGGAGTCAGGCTGATGTTATCGTGACAACATTCTAAACCAGCAGCACACAGACTTCATTCAGCGTAGATATAGCTCAGTTCCTACAGAGAGGGGAGGGAAAGAGAGGGAAAATTCATTTAAATTCATGTTGCACACCAGGGTGTCAAGGATTTAACTTAGTGTAAGCTCTTTTTTTTATTTGCCTTAAGCACATGTTATTTAACTTTGTAGACCCAGGCCTTTAAACGTGCTTGTAAAGTGTGTGTGTGTGTGTGTGTGTGTGTGTGTGTGTGTGTGTGTGTGTGTGTGTGTGTGTGTGTGTGTGTGTGTGTGTGTGTGTGTGTTCTTGTGGTAAAACTCATGACTGCTTGGAGACATATGGGCGTCTGTTAGTGTGACATAGTAAAGAGTGCAGATCAATTAAAATAAAGACACTAATAATAAACTATTAGATCTACAATCAGAAGCATTGAGGCCCCCGATTTAAAGTACACTGGCCCACAAAAGTCACAGTTAAAATATATGAATGTTATTGCATTTAGTAACAAAATATCAAAACAAATGCCATTTATTTTATTTTAAAGCAAAGTACTGTAATTCAGAGCAGGCACACTTTTCAAGAAAAACATTTCACAAAAATAAATTTGTTAGGTTTCACTGTAAATTACAAAACAGATACACTAATGAAAAATGAAGTATAATTCATTTATTAATTCTTTATATTTAACCTTAACATTGATATATACACACATTGTTATTAACTTGGAGGTCATTCTCAGGGTAGCAGGATATTTAAAAATGGAAAAAAGTGGTTTGACCTATTCTTTGAGGTTTGACCGGATTGGCATTCTTTGATGGATATTTTTCACATTCACACCATATAAGCTGAAAAAGGTTCAGTAGGAGAGACTCGTGGGCAAACCATGTCAGAATTAATCTTGGCTGCTTGAGTTAAGGGCTATGACCTCAGGTTACAGTCCACAGGCTTTTCCATAAATACCCACTCCATTACTGCTAGAGGAGGCAAGCCACTGCGCATCAGCACACAGAGCGTCACAGTGCCATTACAGGCCCTTCCTGCACATGCCCAACTGTAAATAAAAAATACCACTGCTCCTGAGGGACCACCCACACTGTCACTGTCGCATACAGACTGTAAACGTTCAGCTTAACTCTGAGTCTTTAAACAAGTGCAAAACTCTTTGTTTTTCCATTTGACTGATTGGGCAATAGAAATAATAGAGTCTCTGAGGTCAGGTGGGGAAAGTCCATGGATGTCTTTTCACACTCTCCACCCAAGCAGTTCACACGATGAGGAATTGTATTTTGGGTTTTGTTTTCACATGCTCAACTGTCAGAAAATATATGAAAAAAAAAACCTGTCGCCGTAAAATTTAAAAAACTACCCCAAAAATCACAACATTTACAGTAAATTAAAGAAACATTTCCTTGAGGAAAACAAATTTTTGATAAAGCAACAACAAATGTTTCCTATTATAAATGATGTAAGTGACTCTCTCCACGTGTGATTGTGGTTTGGCAGTTACGGTTCTGTAAAGAATACAGATGGATGTCAGCAAGTTGCCAAGAGATGTGGTTATCTACCAGTGTTACAGATGAGTGGGTGGGGCATATTTTGGTTTGCATATTCTGAATTTGAATACAATGTGGACATGAATGGACACATATGCTCATTACTGGACTTAGTTTTTGCCTGGTGAATGATAAAACAGGTGGAAAATAAGACTTGTCTAAGTGGGCTCTTTTGACTTGGACCAATAAATCACCATCTACTGTAGCAACCACCAAAAACACCTTATTAGTGGTCAACCGATATTGTTTTTTTTTTATTGCTGATGGCTTATGCCGATGCTGATATCTTATAGAGCAGGGTGGTCGATGGCCGTTATAAAGCCAATATATAATTTATATTTATTTTTCTTAATATTTATTAAATTAAAATAAATCATTTGAACTTATACTTATGACATACTTTAGATGACAACTTCTTGATTCTGTAATCTTATTACAGTATTTTTCACAAATAAAGAAATTGTTAAAAAAGGGAAAAAAGGACAACACAGAGAAAAAGACATGAATATGACAGATTGAAATCAAAAGTTTCAAGTTCGTCGATCATGCGTCTCCTGTCCGCATTAAATTTGCACGGACCGACCGTCACACAGAATAACAAGCGTTCATGCAGACACCAAATGCACACTTCAGAAGATCTCACAGCTGGATTCCACTAAGTCTGCAAGGTTTGTGAAATTAAATGTTAATTAGATATTAAAATATTAGTTTAAAGGGGTCATTGGATGCAAAATTCACTTTTATATGGTGTTTGCATATAAATGTGTCTTTGTAGTGTGGACACAACCACCATACAATAAAAAAAGTCCATTCACTCCTTTTTTTTAATTCTCAAAAAGCCTAAACACTCTCAGTAATCAAGCCGTTTGGATTTTCTGAGCAATATGATGTCATATTATGAAATATAGTTATGTTATACATCATTAATACATTCATTAAGAACATGGAAATAATTTAAGTATAAATATATATAATATTACTTCACTTCCTTTGAAATCAAATAACTGTGATTTCATGTTGCATCACTGCATCAATTGGAAGAGAATCACAATAATATAAATGAAGTTCCAAGTGCCCAACCAAAGGGAACACTAATCACAATAATGGTGAGAAATTTTAGGAAATCAACATGAATTTATGAAGTCAACTTATGTGATGTCTCCCAAAATGTTTAGTTGTATTGACAATAACATTCAAGATGACTGGAAAATGAGCATATGCAACTTAAGAAGAACGATGACTGCAGAAGTGGAAGAAATGAGTGAAAAGTCTATTAAGAATTGCCCCGCATCAAAAACCATTTGCCCCGCCTGCATTTTTTTGTTTTTTTTTTGCTTTGGCAAAATGGTACTCAAACCAAGTAATGTTTACTAGGGTTTTCTGAGTAATGAAGGCATTGCATGCAAACAGTACAGATTACTAAATTGTTTTAAGTAAGTTCAACACATTATTGGAGATTAGGTAAAGTTTGTGATAATTTTTTTTTAGTAAGAACAATGTTAGATTTTACAGTGTATATCTGCCTTGGCAATATGTAATTTGTCCACTACATCTTATCAAGTCAACACTCTAGACTCATGGATGAGACTTTTGCAATGCACCACTCACATTCACTAGAAAACATCAACATTTAGTTTTATGTTGTTGCTGTCATAAATCATTAAATTATTTTTTTTAATTTTAAAATCATTATATTTTCGCCATTAAACCTTTAAATCACAACAGGAAATTGTGATTGCTGAAATAACCATCATGACACACAACAGAAGCTGATTCTTCTGACTGACAGAAGGGTAATTTATTTATATAGGATTTATTTTGTAGTAGAGATTAACATTATTCTGAGCACACATGAAACTATCTTTAATTGAGTAAAAAGCAGACATTCCCCAATCCCTGCCAATAGTTCAGAGTGGGACCTCATGTAGTGTGTTAAAATGTCAGCATCAGCATTTCCCCATTAAAGTGCCATGACCCCAGAACCACAGGGGCCCTTCTATCTGTCTCTCTCTCACTCTGCCTCCTCTTTGTTCAACAGCTATGGCTTTCACTCAGATTAAAGGGTGAATTCCACAGCTACCATAATGATGTTTACATTAGAAACTACAGGCCACAAGATCTTGCCATAGACCAGCATTTTTCTAACTTTGACAAGCACTTACATTTGCAATGAATGCCCAAGTGATCTACTTAATATTGCCTTTGTGTATTTAAACTCTGGTTTACCGTCACATTTCAACATATCAGACCATATTTGACTTACTATATGTCATTTTATTTGATATACCACAGATGCACCATGCCTCCGCCTACACAGGTGAAATTGTCAGCTCATCAGCATTTTATAAAAATGAATCCAGGATCTTGAGCAGCTTGTTTATTTTATATAGCATAAAAATAAATACATTTATAGTATAGAGTGATTTCACCAAGTAATTTAGAATGTGAAAGTCATTTTGATTCATATACCTTGAGGCTTGAGTGTGGTTTATTAGATATTGGCCTAAGGAATTTACTTTATGCATAAATTCAACAATTAATAGTTTAAATTTATATTTTATCAATAGGACAAAGAAGTAAAACTAGGGCAAACTGTAAAGTTTGGCAAACTGATGTTTCAGCTGATATTTTCCCCATACTGTGGCCTTAAGTTACAGAAAACAGCGCACAGAAAATGAGTCCAGCGTCTCGGTGCAAGCAGAATATGTCACATATAAAACACTGAGGCAGTAGTGTGCAAGACGGCTTTCCTGTTTAATTAATAAATTATACATTAAAAATACATTTATTTTAATGGAAAGGACTTAACTAGTCTCTTTACTTTGTTAGGAACATGTACCCCAACCTACACCCATGAACTTGACATATCTCTTGACTGGATAAGCTATATGGCTAAAGCCTGTTTTAGGCACACAAAGGCTGCCTCATCCTGCTTTTTTCATGCCAGTCATTTTAATTAGAGGGATGTCTGATCTCTTAGCATGTGCCTGTTACTGGCTCTATGCCCAACTGCAATTAATTACTGGTGTGCCTGCTCAAACGACCTGGCAGCCACATAACAATTTCTCAGTGAGAATCTGCAGGGATTTCCTCTCCTCCGTTTGATCCTGCTACTAGGGTTTACACACCACTTAAAGGGATAGTTCACCCAAAAATGAAAATTCTGTCAGTATTTACTCACCCTCATGTTGTTCCAACCCCGTAAGACCTTCGTTCATCTTCGGAACAAAAGATGAACAACGCAGATGCGGAACGCAAAAACAAACAAAAATAACGACTTTATTTCAACTATTCATTTCCTTCTCTGTGGGCCTCGAGTCAGTTAACTTAGTGTGATTGCGTAGAGCTACGTCACAAGTAGGCTCACTACTGGCCGACGCTGGTCATGTGGGTGATGCGTGTGACGTACAACAACAGAAGCTTACGCTATTACACTAGTGAACTGACTCGAGCCCCACAGAGAAGGAAATGAATAGTTGTAATAAAGTCGTTATTTTTGGGTTATTTTCGTTATTTTTTTATTTCAGCGGACTGAAACTTAAGCTGCTATTGTGAACTGTGAAAAGACGAAGAAGAAGCTGAGCTTGTGACATGAGGCGCTGTCAAAAGCAGTTATATATTTGCGCTTTTATATATTGTTCATCCAAAGCATCACTGAAATATTTAAATGTTTTTTATTATTTAAATTAAAAGTTAAGTTCTGTATTATTTTTCTCTCTTACTGTTATAAGAAATAATGACATTACAAAGTGAAACTATTGCAGGTGTTGCAGTTTTTTCAGATTTTTTTAAAGGTTTAAGGGGGGGGGGGGCGCAATGAAAAAAGTTTGAGAACCACTGGTCTAGGCTAAAACAAGGCAACATTTGGGCTGTCAGTGAAAATTTAATAGACGTCAAACCATAGCTCAAGAATAGAGACAAAGGCTATGCGAGAATATGTCAAAGAAATGAAACCAAGCACCTTGAAATCACTGTTGACTTTGCTTACATGATGGAATATCATACATCTCCCAAGTTATTTTGGGCAAAAATTACATGTATCCAAATTCAAGGTTATTTTGGCTAAGAGTGGGTTACTAATACTTATATCAGCTCTATAGTTAAAGGCAGAGATGTATAGTACCGAAGTAGAACTACTTCACTACTGTACTTAAGTACTAAAAGGCTGTATCTGTACTCTACTAGAGTATTATATTTTTGTCCTACTTCCACTTTTACTTCAGTACATATTTTCGATGAGTTTAATACTTTTACTCCGATACATTTTTTATGTACTGGATCGTTACTCATTACAATTATAAAAATGTTACGAATCATTCCAAACCCAAATAATCACTGCCAGACCGGTAAATGGCTCTGTCACCAGGTTTGATGAAGCTGGCTCATCATTGAGCGAATCAAGCAATCAAGAATACTGCGCGTGCTCCCGTTCTGCCTTTCGCTCTGCTGCCTGCCTCCATTGAGAACACTTCAGATTTGTTAGTTTGTTTCGAGATGGAAGAACCAGAAACACCACCTTCAACTTCGAGTGATCGTGGCGGTGAGGAAGGAGACCCCTGGCCCTACTTAGAGTCCATGTTTTCATTTGTCAGAGTGAAAGATAATTCATATAGAATGTGCGAGGACGCCGACGCATTGAATCGTTCTTTGTTTTTAATAGTGCAAAGTTACTATTAGATTTAATGTTATTACCTTGACAAACTATACATCATTAAAAAGATATAAGACTCAAGTTTCAGTATTTGACCACTATTTTATTCTTAGAAACTTATAGTGACAGTTATTTCTTAATTTGTGTCAGAGTTATGTAATGAAAAAATGAGTCGATACCTTTAATATGAATTATGAGCGTCAGCCGCTCCCATAAAAAAAAAAAAAAAGAAAAACTCCTGTGTAGTCGTCATGAAAGCGCTTGACCAAACAACGTCCCTCGGGCTGTTAGCTTGTGCAGTTTTTGACAAATATTGATAGATTTTCATAGGTTTACGTAAGATGTCTATAGAGAGGAATAATATTTATTTTTATACCCAAAATGGGCTGATGTAATTATTATGAGCTTATATACTCTGGATACTCTGATATACTGTATTTTCAATCCATACTGGCAGCCTGAGGGCGCCCTGTGCACATTTAGTCCATATATGGAACACATGAAGAAGAGCCATATGTGACATTCCAGGAAGTCCCTGACATAAACAAAGCTTTCAGATATCGCTGTAACATGCAGATAAATACCCAATAAGCTGTGGAGAAAAAAGGCACAAGCAGGGAAGAGAAGGGTGAGATGCTTTACTTAATAGAATACTTGTACTTTTACTTTTAGTACTTGAGTAGTAAATTTAAAAAAAAAAACTACTTGCAATACTTAAGTACAATTTTTTTTTGAATACTTTAGTACTTCCACTTAAGTATGGTGCTTAAAGAGCACTTCAACTTCTACTCAAGTCACTTTTTTGATAGAGCACTTGTACTTTTACTCAAGTCTGTGTCTCTAGTACTTTATACATCTCTGGTTAAAGGTGCAGTCAGTAAGAATTACCACTAGTGGTCGAAATCGGTACTGCAGTCCAAATTCGAAATATTGGAGATCGTTGTTTCCCCCGCCCCCTCCTCCTCAGACTCGACGCTCACACGGGTTGCCAGTTTGAGGACACGCAACAGGAACGAGCACAATTGACAATGAAAGCCGAGGAGACTAACACACTGTAAGTTGACAAGCTGATTTATTCGCATTTTAATATGCTCTCGTTCATAGAGATTTGTAAATTGATACAAAGGCTTTTAAGGTTGGGTAAAATCTGAAATCTCTAACCCAGTTTGTTTGCTGGCTGCAATAAGCTGTGTTTCCTGCCAACTGCCATCCCGGGGTGTCGAAATACTATTGGGTGAACTAGCAGTGGGCGAGATCACACAGACAAAAACATAAACAGACATTCCAACACGGAACGCACATTTCAAAGTAAAATAACTGGCTGTAGAAGTGTTTTTCAGAGAAACGAATATGTGAACTCAGCATGTTTCCTAGATATCTTCAAACATATTATGGTATTTTTATACTTTAGTAGAGTAAAAAAGTTACATACAGAACCTTTAACCTAGACGGTGAAATGACGGCTATTGCTTGCTGGTTCAGGTCTACACCAAAACTAAAAAAAAAAAAAATGTTTTAATTATCTAAACAGTTTTTCTATTGCACTTCTGACTTACAGACTTCTGAAAATACATAAAGTTTAAAACAAAACCTAAAAATAACAGTGAAATACAGTACATGTCATGAAAACATGGCATTAAAACTGCATGGTAGGAAATGAGATGTAGCTGATTAAACCCTAAAAATAGGCAGAAATATATAGGGGAGATATATATTTAGAATGTATTAGACCGCAAAGGTAAGGGAATATCTATGTCTAATTGTATCTCCTTTGTGCTGACACTGAGAAGCTATTTCAATCAAAATGTCTAACATCAGCTAATAGTGACTGTAATGCTTCTATGGCCAGCACAATAAAAGCATTGGGTTTTACAGTGAAGCTTAAACTGAGGGATTGGAGAGAAGTGCCTCATTGTAATCTTTATAATATTACATAGTCCATTACCCTCAATCCTCATGCTTTTATTCATCTGGGGAAACAGAAAGAGGTATGGACAGAGTGAAAGGGAGCCAACAAAAATAGGTCGAAAGAACAGTAATCCTATCACATATGTGCTGTACAATAACACTGATCTTGTGCATGATATTCCATACTGTATGTGTATTTGGCAATGCTTGTTTTTCCTCAGATCCCCTCACCAATCCTCACTGGATTATGAGTCCTGCATCTTGTATTAAAATATGTGTAGAGTTCATCAACTGTTGGGAGGCTGCACAGCTTTTTTTCTTCTTCTTTTCTAAAAGATTCACATTTCTATCTTTAGTTTGAGCCGTAAAGGATAAGAAAAAGAGTTTAGCCACATCTACAAAAAGATACACTGAACAAGACAATGTGCTAAAGTAACTACATTTGGCTAGCATTATGTTACTAAAAACAATAAGACAATTTCTTTGAACTGCTAGAAGAGGACTTTAAGAATCTGAGACATTTTATTGCAATATTGTTCTGAAATGTTTGCGACAATGTCCATTGTGAAAAGCTATATATAATTGTAAACCTAAGGTTATACTTACAGATGAAAAAGGTACTTATGCACCTTCATATAACAATTAAATGATGATCAGTTTATTATTTCACAATCAACAATGTAATCACATTTGTATCTTAATTTTTTTGTGCTACATATAGCTTTCAAATGTTTGTTTGTTTTTTAATTAATACTTATATTTAGAAAGGATACATTAAAATACATCTATAATGTTACACAAAAAAAAATCCATCCAGAAAGAAAATGTATCACAATTTCCAAATAAATATTATAATTTAGAGTATAACTGTTTTTAATGTTGCTAATAATAAGAATGTTTCTTAATTGATGTTTCTTGATTAATGTTTCTTGATCACCAAATCATCATATTAGAATGATTTCTGAAGGATTATATGACACTGAAGACTGGAGTAATGGATGCTAAAAATTGAGCTTAGTCATCACAGGAAGAAATTACTTTTATAAAATATGATAAAATAAAAAAATAAAGTTCTTTTAAATTGTAATAATATTTCAATTTTTATTGTATTTGAGCAGACAAATGCAGCCTTGGTAAGCATAGGAGACTTCTTTAATAAAAATAAATAAATAAATAAAGATATATATTTTTTTAAATCTTACCGATCCCAAATTTTAAAATGGTATTAAACTGTCTGCGTCATGCTGTCGCAAGTTGTTGTACAGAAGTAAGCGCACAAAGACGATGGAATAAGGTCTTTAATTCAAAAGCACTCATGGAAACAAACTTAAAACAATACCACAACATTGACGTAGACAGGGCAAAGAACAGAAAGAACACAGGGTATAAATACACAGGGACAAACGAGTTAATTAACAAAAGATGATCAGGGTGCGTTTCTCAAAAGCATCGTTAGCCAACTATGGTAGCAAGTTCCACTGAATTGTGTTGGTAACAACGGAACTTGCGACCATAGTTGGCTTCGGGAAACGCACCCCAGAATGATAATCAAACAAGCTGAGAAACTGGGTCAAACAGGCAGACAAGGAAGACAGAACCAAAACACAAAGAAACATGATCAAAACAGAACATAACTCTTGACACATGTAAGGTGAACTTTGTCAATCTATCTAAAAGGCCTAGCAAATAGAGCTTTTAATGCTTTTTATTTCTTAGACGTCTGCAGGCAGAAAAGTAAGCGAAATATCTGACTCATTGCATGATTGCTATGCATCCAAGTATAGCTGTAAATAAACAGAATATATATATATATATATATATATATATATATATATATCAGAGTTTCCGCTAGAAAAAAATGGTGCCGGTCAAAGTGACCGGCAGAGGTTTCGTTTAACGGACATTTTGATGATATGCCGGTCAAATATCGCCTCTTAATTAGGCAAGTTGAGGAAAACTGGAGGCAGGCTATGTAACTTAAAAAATGACATAATCAGGTCGTATAGAATGCAACATGTTGCAGTGGCGGCTTGTGATAATTATTTTTTGGGGGGCCGGGGCGAAAATAAATGTCAGATAGCTGTTTGAGGTCTCTTACCCCCGTTATTGTCCACAAAACTTCAGTGCCGACACGTTTCTTATGACAAGCGCGGGTGAAGCTCGTCCTCTGTCACTGGCTGCAGCCGGATTTGTAAATCGGGTTGGTCCGGTCCGAGATCCCTTTTTTCTTCCAGCGAACGCCTTGTGAAACGTTTTTTTTGTAAATCAATGATGGGTTAAATGTGGTTTAACTGCTGCCATTATCTCTACGAAAGTGATCAGCCTAGCAAGGTTTTGTCGAAGTCGCCTGCGCACTCGCAGTAGTGGCCCAAGAGCGTAAAGTTGAATGACAGGTGACGAGAACCAATCAGATTGGATAAAATAACATGCATCAAATTCTGATTCGCCAGGGATGCAGCAACCAGGACGTGGCGGCGCCCCAACACCCTTTATTTATGAGCCGCCACTAGCCTAACTTTCAAATAGACGGGAAAAAACATGAACGTCCGGTGGTGGTGGAGGCATGGAGCTGTCTGGCTCTGGACATCCGAGGCTTCAGGCGTTCCTGATTCACCTTCGTCCGTCGCGTCTGGCCTCTGAATTTAATATACAGCTGGATCTTTAATGTTGTGGGCATATTTTTCTGCTGGAGGTCCTGGACTTCTTGTTCAGATACATGACATCGTGGATTCTATCAAATATCAACAGATAAAAAATCAAAACCTGACGCCTTCTGCTAGAAATCTTATAATGGGCCGTGGTTGGATCTTCCATCAGGACAACGATCCAAAACAAACAGCAAAATCAACACAAAAATGTGTTACGGAGCACAAAATGAAGCTTCTGCCATGACCGTCCCAGTCCCTGACCTGATGAGTGGAGTGAACTGAAGAGAAGCACCAACATGGATCTGGGAATCTGAAGGATCTGGAGAGATTCTGTCTGAAGGAATGATCTCTGATCTCTGGCAGGTGTTCTCCAAACTCATCAGGCATTATAGGAGAAGACTCAGAGCTGTTATCTTGTCTAAAGGAGATTACAAAAAGTATTTAATAAAAGGGTGCCAATATTTGTGGCCAACGTGTTTTGGAGAAAAACATTTATTTCATAATGTGATTTCCCCCCACTTTCAATTAATTTACTTCAATGAAAGGTTAGAATTTTGCTAATTTTTTGAATGAAAGATCAAAAGGATAAACGATGCAGATTTATTTTTTACAGCCAGTTTTGATCATATTTACCAGGGGTGCCATTAATTCTGACCATGACTGTGTATATATATATATATATATATATATATATATATATATATATATATATATATATATATATATATATATATATATACACATTTTTTGCAATGATCACTCAAATGTTGTGATCAAACACTTGTGTGACAAAGATGTGTAATGGAGGCAGGGTGAATGATAGAATGAGAATGATACATTTGAGCTGTAACCAAACTAGTTTGCATTGCATGTTCTATTCTAAATTATATTCTAAATACTGTTGCATAATCTTCACTAATGACTTTGTCTTTTTATTTAGTCACGTTATATATAAAAAATAACTTCTATCAAAAGTGTCACTGGCAAAACCTATCTTCTATTACCAGTGAAGAAAGTACTTGGATCTTTTACTAAACTAAAAGTAATAATACCATAATGAAAACATGTTTAATTACATAAGTACAGTACTTTTACTTAAATAATAATATTTTAAATAAGTAGGCCTAGTCAGCAAAATGTACTAAACCTGAAACTACTCATTATGCAAAATGGCCCTATATAAAGTGTTATAATTATATAAATTATTGCTTGATGTTGTAATGTAGCGTTAAAGGCAGAATGGGCTTTAACACTGTTTCTACACCGGACGTGGACGTTGTTGCTCGCGTCGCAACAGCCGTTTACCCTGGACGCGGCAAAGCGCCCGTTACAAAGCAGAACGAGGCATCAGTTTACTGTCGGAGATTTGTTGCTTCGTGAAACACTGAAACAGTTGAATCAAATGTGCCGAGGCCTCAAAACAATCTGACACCCGTCTCCACGGTGACCCCTAGTGGTCAGAACAGTGTAAATCCAACAAAAACCCTGGCCAAACATGAATAAAAACACCTTTTACAATCTATTGCAATTTTTTTATTGAAAGTAAAATCTTTCAAATGCAATTATCTAATCATCTAATAAGATGATCATGTGTAAACGTGTTCTTTTATCAATTGTCAGGGTTTGTTTTGTTTGTCCTATGAATGGCTCAGCTAAACAGGCCAATAAGACTATTAACTACCTCATTTTAATTATACTAATGTCTAATTAAAATGTCTACAAATGTATAAAACTGATCAGAGATCAGGTAAAACCCACAGACACTTGTTCATTGGTTCTCAGTGACTACTCATGATTCATGGGTTGACAAAGATCATCGCTCCCAGCGGTGAAACATTGAAATTTCGAAGTGTTTCGAAACAGTTATGACGTAATGAACAGAGTATGTGAGCGGAGCGGAGTGGAGTGGGAGCGGAGCGAGGAGTGGAGCGATGTGATTTTGAATGGAGCGCGGAGCGGATTTTTTAAAAGTCGGAGCGTCGTGGTTTTCACTCGCTCCGAGAGCGCTCCACTACCGCTCCATCGCGAGTACAATTCATGCCAACGGCTCATTATAGAACTGCATTTTTAGTAAGGATTCACACGTTAAACACATTACGCTAGCATGATACAGATGGATAACTCAAATCAGAAAAAAATGTGAAGGTTATGATGACGCCGATGGACATGAGTGGCTGCGGGAGGTTCTCAAGCCTACTGAATATGATCGGGCAACACGATCTCATGAAAGTGCGTATCTATAGCACGAGTTTTATTTCTCGTGCCATTTATACGCCAAACAATAGTTTTTGCGTGCAAATGAAACACACTAAACCCTTTGGTTAGGATTAGGGATGTGAAGTACGTGCACGCCATAAAGTGTGTATCATATGCACGCGAAAACTGCTTATCATAGGCTATGCAAGCAAAAACTATTTTTGTAAATGGTACAAGAAATAAAATTTGTGCTATAGATACGCACTTTCATGAGATCAGGCTGGATCGGGTGAAAGCACATTTTAAACAGGTAACACATTCACACACGCAATCGCTTTCTCACTAATGCATTGCACTCAAACAAATGTAATCTTACAGTGCTGTCGGTAGCCTATTTGATTTCGAATGAGCAGAAATCTGTAAGAAATGTAGCGACCCGTAGATAAAATAACTGATGAAAACGTAGTTATTTTCCTCTTTCCAAACAAAATGTGCTCTGCAAAAAGCAGCAATGATATTTAACTTTTAATGCTGATAACCATGTAGGCTAATAAGCATAGCATGGCATAGGAAAAGTTTGCACACTATCCAATAAACCACATTGAAACTATTTTCCTAATGTTGTTTTTTATTTATTTTTATTTAATATGCCTATATAATATGATGAGGAGAAATTTTGTGAGATTTCAAAGCATACTTAAATACTTCATTCGCAATTTCTTCGGGGAGCGAAGACGGAGCGGTGTTTCTGATATCAGTGAGCGAGGAGTGGAGCGGGGAGCGGTAAATGGTGAACCCGGAGCGGAGCTGGAGCGGAGTGATTATTAAATGCTTGGAGCGCGGAGGGGAAATTGTTGCCGCTCCACTCCGCTCACATACTCTGGTAATGAAGCCTCTTTTACTGAAATCACGTGACTCTGGCAGTTTGATACACGCTCCGAACCATTGATTCGGAACAAAATATTCGTGAAGGCTTCGAAGCTTCATGAAGCAGTGTTTTGAAATTGCCATCACTATGCACCAACATCACTGATTATAATGGGTTCAACTGTCTTTTGTCACATCGCGCCGCTCGCGTCCGTTGTCCTGTTCAGGCAGCACCAGACAAGCATTAACTTGTCTTAAAGGCAAGTTGCTAACTAGATAGCAGTGCGGTGGAGTCTGTTGAATGGTGATTTAACGCTATGTTGTCACCAGATGAGACAATATAAAGTAAATAAACAATGTCCTTTTACTCTCACAACGAGCTTATCATACTCGTTTGCTACATTAGCTAGCTAGTCATGTTTCATACCTTGTCAGTGGAGTGGAAGCTAATGTGTGCGCACATCTTACACCGTGTCTGAAGAGACCTCATTACTGAAGTGAAAGGGTTGGCTGGTGTCACCACAGTGACCTGGGTCGCCAGTAGCAAACAATGGAAAGCGCTCTGCTGGACAAACTACGTAGTTGCACAATTTACAAGCATTTTATCCGCGTTATATGTTCTGTAAAAAAAAGAGTTAATATCGGCAACATATCTGTGTCATATACACCAAACCGATATATCTGCGACAGTCTCATATCAGCTGATAATATCGGCAGACTGATATATCGGTCGGGCTCTAATTATTAAATATTGGAATTAAAATGAACAAAGATTATTAAATACTGTATAAGTATTGTTCATTGTTATTTCATTAACTAATTTAGTTAAATTTTAACTAAATGAAACATTATTGTAAAGTATTACCGCCTTAAACATTTTAAGACTGCCCGAGGACTGTTTTTTTTTTACCATACTTATTACTGCAATTCATATCAGCCATACAACACATTTAGCTCCTAGAGCAAACATTGTTTTTATTACAGAGATTGATGCAAGCTGATTCGATGTACTGGAAAAACATCAAGAGATAAGCTGAATAAGGCAACTCAAGCAGTAACAGTCACGTGCACACACTCACAGCAGAGTTCACTATGGCAGTGTTTCCTGTGTCACCTTCGGTCAACAGCGTCATTAATTAACTTAGAAGAACAGTCTGTTTTTCCACACTAGAGCCAAGCCGGAAAAATGCTTCCCTGATCTTTCCTCAGAGGAGTGTGCCTCTCCCTTCCTGGACGCTGTTCCCAAACCCCGGCGATTTCCCGCCTTATTTACAGCACACCACATTCAAAATTACTGTATTCTTTTTTTAATGGGTTAACAAAAGCTCACTTGGGTGTAATTTGGACCTCATATTCTTATATAGGAATCATAAACCCTTGGGACAGAGTAATATCACAAAATCAAAGCTCCGAATACAAACACACAAGCCGGCCCATCTACTTCAATCTGCCACACACTGACCTCAGCATATCTGAGAAAAAGAGGGAGAGGGAGAGGGAGCAACAGGGCAGTAATATAAAAATATTTTTGAGCCTGGCCAGGATGGATTTTGGTATCTGACTAATGTCAGTCAAACACCCACCCACACAAACCACCAGATCAGAGCCAAGAACCTTCTGCCTTGATACAGATCAATTCACAGCATAACGCCAGTGCAATCTTCTGCTAAACAAAAACATATCAATGTACAAATCCCAAGTCAAGTTCAACTCAAATCAACCAAGTTCTAAATTACTTAAAAAACATAGGCCTACTTATATTTTTTATATATTTTTTTATATTCAATATGTCCCACACATACCTGCTGCAAAGGAAATTTTAATACAGGGGGGAAAAAAGCTGTCAACATGATTCCGATAAAAAAATTATTTTCTATGCATATAATAAAAATATATATAAATTATTATTTAAAATTATATGAAAATAATATAAATAGATAATATACAAATATTACTAATTTAATATTAGTAAAAAAAAACTAAATACAGTTGAGACATTAGGTCTGATAACAACTAAGCATGTAAATAATTTTTACATTATGTAATTGGTTTAAAATAAGAAAAAACAAAAACATCATTATCTGCTTACATTTAAATGGTACTATAAATGAGCCTAAGTCACAAAGAAGTCAAATGTGACATCTAAACTTTACAGTAAACTGACTGTGAGACACTATAATCCTGTCTGTCTTTTGCTCCTAAAGCCTCTTAGTCTAGACTGACTCCTCTCAACAGGTGAGTGAAAACCAGACTCAACCCAGATAAAAAACAAAATCTCCCCTTCAAGCAAATGATGAAGATTGCAAAGTGTTTTCATATAAAAATTTTAAGATTTCATTACATTTTAGGGGTGGGGGGGTGGTGAAGACATTGGTACAACAATTGCTGAAGTGATAATTTCAGGTATGCAGCTGAATTTCCACACAAAAACTTGCTATATTAGTCATTATTTTCTCACCTCCCACCCAAATTATTTCCTTGCCCGAAGAGAAGAGAAGAGAAGAGAAGAGAAGAGAAGAGAAGAGAAGAGAAGAGAAGAGAAGAGAAGAGAAGAGAAGAGAAGATTGCTGAATGAGTATTTATTTCATTTCAGAGCTCTAGTTAGAGTTGGGTTAGTCTCATTAGAGCAATGGAACAGCAGGAAATACACACAATTCGGCTCTTGATGTGTGTCAGGAGAGCACTGTGTCTTTCGAATCCTTCCTGAGTTGAGAGACTAGGAGAGAGGGAGATAGAGAACCAAGAAACTGAGTACGGAGTCTTTCCATGTTAAAGGGATAGTTCACCCAAAAATGAAAATTCTGTCATCATTCACTCACTTTCATGTCTTTCCAAACCTGTATGACTTTTTCTTTTGTGCAATACAAATGGAGAAATTCTGTAGTGGTCTTTTTTTCCATGCAGTTACAATGAACAGGAACTGAAGCTGACAAACTTCAAAAGGACACAAAAGCACTATAAAGATATCATAAAAGTGGTCTATATGAAAGCCAAATGATAGTTTTGTGTGTTACTGTTCACTGAAAATCAGATGACATTGCTCTACCTCTCCTTGACAATTGAGAGAAGTAGCCATTTCCAATAGCAATCTCAAATTGATGGACAAATTATTCTTTTGAGTCTGATCTGATCTGATTCTTTTTTGAGTCTGATTCACAAATGGCTTGTTCACAAATCAGACTGAACAAGACATTTCTAGCCTTTCATCAGTACTTACTGAGTGTCTGAGTCATTCTCAAGCTGCACATGTAATAAAGAGCTGCTTCATCGCTGACAAACGATAGAAGACATTTGCATGGTCTGTTTCCTACAAATATACACATTGAGTGCTCTTTTTGTTTTCTGAATTATAAAATATCCTGTTACTATTATGGTGTGAGAAACCGCTCTAAACGATTAATCAAACTGAATTGCAAACAAATTTTTTTTTTTTACCTTAAAACCGTTTGACAGATTAGATCAATAGCTTGATTCATTCACAATCTGGCATCATTAGTTCTAAAAAGCTGATGATTGTTGAAATATTATCAGGGAAAGAACATTTTTACAGGATTTTTCAGCAATATTTTACCAGGGCATAGCATCATTTCATAACAAAATGGTCCAAGTGATACCCCTGGAATGATCGTGTTCTTAATTTCAATACACATATCTGGTCTCAGTGGGCAAGATTATCAATCAACTACAATTTTAAATTTTGAAGTATTTGAATACATAGAATCCACTTCTATGGTAGTTTTATGATGCTTTTGCTACCTATTTTGAAACTTGAAAGCATCCAATT
This sequence comes from Gila orcuttii, assembly GCA_026230005.1. NCBI lineage: Eukaryota > Metazoa > Chordata > Actinopteri > Cypriniformes > Leuciscidae > Gila > Gila orcuttii. The sequence continues at coordinate 15,054,964 of JAPDVR010000004.1, forward strand.
CATTTTAACTGCATGGGAAAGAGCGACCAGCACATTCTTTAGAATTCCCATTTTTGTATTCCACAGAAAAAGGGCATCAAACAGATTTGAAATGAGATGAGGGTGATATCATTATTTTGTCAATTATCCCATTAATGCAATTGATGAAGAGTCCGGGACAAAAAAAAAACAGAAAAAAAATCAGTGCTCGAAGGCTACACGTGGCTTGCGTATATGCACACAAAAAGATGTCTGTCAGAGCCTGTGAGTGGGTATGTGCTGCAAATGTCCTTGTTGCTGAGCGCCCGCATGCAGCACTGAAGTTTCTGTTCTTCCTTTCAGAAACCATTCTGAATATGAATAGAAAATGAGCTGAGAGTGCAAGAGAAAAAGAGACTACGAAAGAGAGCAAGACAAAGAGCTGGTGAGCTCTCATCTTTGGCAGGAGCAAAGTGTTTGATGATTTGTTCAGAGTAAACGCATTCTATAGAGATATGAGAAATGCCTCATACCAGTGTAAGCGAAGACTGACTTATTAAACCACAGACACACTGCCACCACATAGGTTTACATTTTTTGTAGTCTCAATAGTGTTAATCAAAAATCCTGTTTATAAAACACTGTGTAAATGCTGTTAAACAGACTGCTACTGACTGTTATTTGTACATGGTGACATGAGATAAAACAAGTCCCGACTGCAGGATGAGCTGAGCAGGATGAGTTTATTATTTACCCTCAATCTTAATGTAGCCCTTATTTATGAATAAGGACTGTTAATGGCAAGGGCAAATTTGGGGGGCTTAAAGGGATAGTTCACCCAAAAATGAAAATTAGCCCATGATTTACTCACCCTGAAGCCATCCTAGGTGTATATGACATTCTTCTTTCAGACGAATACAATCGGAGTTATATTAAAAATTGTCCTGGTTCTTCCAAGCCTTATAATGGGAGTCAATGGATATGGGGGGTGGGGGTGGGGGGGGGGTATAAGAAAATATCCATATTTATTTATTATCAACTAAAATAACTAGCTTCCAGCAGACGGCCGTACGCAAGTCGACTTACGCCAAAAGAGTAACACTTGACGATGACGATGTATGGCATAGGAGTTGTGTAAGCTGTGACGCCTCTTACGGTTCAAACAAACAGGGCTGATCGATCAAGTTCATCATTATGTTGTGCATCAAGTTCAAGGGTTACTCTTTTGGCATAAGTCGACTTGTTTACGGCCGTCTGCCAGAAGCTAGTTATTTTAGTTGATAAAGTTGTAAATATGGATATTTTACTTACACAAACGCATCGCTTCGCTTCAGAAGGCCTTTATTAACACCACATTCTCGTGTGTTAAGCATGTTCGAATGAGCTTCTGTTTATGTTCAATGTCAATGTTTAAAAGTGAATAAAAGACTAATTTAAATTTGTTCATAGTATAAAGTGATCGTGTCTCTTCAGAAAATTTAGGACTAAATCGCTCAATTCATATGGTTTAGCTTTACAATCTGTCAGAGTGGTAGTGGTCAAAGTGGTAGTTTTATAGGTGTCTATGGATGGATAGAAAGCTCTCAGATTTCATCACAAAGATCTTCATTTGTGTTCCGAAGATGAACAAAAGTCTTATGGGTTTGGAACTACCTTAGGATGAGCTGATGTGCCTTAGAAATTCCATTCAAAAGTTTAGGGTCAGTAAGTAAAACTTATTAATACTTTTATTCAGCAAAGATGCATTAAATTTATCAAAAGTGACAGTTAAGACATTTAAAATTGTACAAAACGTCAATTAAATGCTGTTCTTTAGAACTCTCTTTTGAACTTTTCAAAGCATCCTAAAATATCTACAAAAATATTAAGCAGCCCAAGTTTTCAACATTGATAATAAGAAGTGTTACTAGAGCACCAAATCAGCATATTAGAATGATTTTTGAAGGATCATGTGACAGAGATAACTAAAGTAATGTCTGCTAAAAAATTCAGCTTTGTCATCATAATAAATTAAACAATAATATTTTACAGTGAAATAATATTTCACAATATTTTGTCAAATAAATGCAACATTTGTAAAATTTCAAAAACATTTTAAAAAATCGTACCGACCCCAAACTTTTGAAAGGTATATATTGACTTAAGTGTGAGAACGACTTTTTAAAATAAACCAATCAAACGACAGGAGTCAGTATATGTATATAGTCTCATTAACTGAGGACAATTTGGTTGCCAGGGTTGGCAAAAATCAGACCTTAAGAATTAGTTCCCTTTCAATTCATGAGTTATAATTTTAACTAAATTGGCCATAATCCACAGGAAGTAGAATTTGAATGACAGGAAGAATTTACTGATTTCAGTTATATGAATAATGTTAAATTTCAATTAATATTAACTCCTTACATTCTAATTCAAATTGCAAATCTGCAACCTCAATTCATATTCAGGTATTCTAAACGGCACACAAACCTGTTGATTGCATTTTTTTATTTCACTGGAATGGAGAGCATTCGCATGAGAGATGTGGAGCACTCGTCTGGGACAGCTGGGTGTGCATTGGACTCCTCCAATGACTAAAAGGAAAGAAAAAAGCTTGTTACAAACTTTAAACTTTATTGACGACTTGTAAGGTGACGATTCAGATATCTTACTACAGCCACTGCTTTCAGTAAACCTGAAGAGAGATCACATAATCGCAGATCTTTAGGAAGGCCGAGATTAATGATATACCAACTAAATAGGGTCTTGCAACCTATTTTTGACACCATTTCAAAACAAAAGTGAATCTGTACAAAAGCAGTATTCGTGTCAAGTCAGCAAAACAAGTCAAAGCATTCTTGCTTATCTATGCAAATTACTGAAACATTTGTAAAAGCAAAAATGCCCTTAAGGACATTGTGAACAGTTTACATTATCCAAATCACCCAATGTTTTGTGCTGCCCCCTATTTAAAGCAACCGACAACCTCCCAATAATGCTCTTACTCTTAGTCTAAATTACATTCAGTTAACAGGGTTGATTGTTTTCAGTGTTTTTGGTTTGGATTTGATCCTGCACCATTAGCAGGTAATTACAATGACTGCATTAATAAAGCAAACACAGCATACGGGTGGAAAAAAAGACAGAGGAAAGCCTAAAACAGCAGCAGTCTGTTTATCTTTCCCGTTCACTCTCACTGATCATCTCCCTCAGAGTGCATTAATTACACCAGAAAAGGAATTAATTCAAGGAATTAAGCATAATACGGCTAAATTCCACGGATCGAGAGAGTTGTGTGTGCATTACATAACAAGCGGATCTTACAGTCCTTCCTGTCTCTTTTATTTCCTTTTATTCCCTCCATTACATTCTATTGTTACAGATAATGTGTTCCACACTATTCTATTTCATTCCATTATACAGAGTGCCATTCCTAGCCATTTACTTCCATTCATTTTCATTCTGTTCTATTCCATTCCATTGGTGAAAGTTGGTCTCACATTGCCACCATTGTGACTGGTAATTTCATCCAACATCCTGATTGGATTGAAAGTGGGAGTGAACATTGGCAGGAGCCAAGACTGTGGTGGTCCTGTGTACGGACACCCTCTCAGGTTCACACACACCTACAAAGGCCGTCCTTTGAGCCGACTGAAGAGTTCACTATTGAACAAGCACAGGTCTGCCATTCCCAGTGGGTAATTATTGCTTGCTGCAAGCCTACTGACATGGTGAATGTTATCTCAAGACCACTTTTAAGTCCCTATTATTCTCGTTCTCTCTCCCTTTCAGGAGCTTCTTTCTCAGGGTCCTCTGTGTCTCTCTCGCACACACAATCAGTTCTTCATTATCCTGGGTCACATTAAGTAACCAGTCTACCCTTCAATAAAGAGACTGAAAAACAGTGTGAGATGGATGCCTTACTGCTGTGAAGCATATCTGATGAATCGATGGTTTGAATTACTTAATGACTCTACAGATTTCAATTCATCAAATTAATTAATTCACAATGATTCAGTCATTGATTAATATCAGCCACTAGTTTCTCAAACAAAACAGGATGCCTTTTTTATGTTGCTTCATATAGACTTCTTTATAACTGTCTCTTTTGAGAAGTACTTTATTTCCTTCTTCTACAGTCCTTGAAACCCTTTGCTGGAAAAACTACACTTTCTCCTCCATTTGCTAAACCACATGAACCCTTCAAGATCCTTACCAAGTGTTCAAGGCCCCTGTGGAACCTGTCTGCCTTAGTCAGTTCTCCATCATGAAAAGCAGACCAACAGACTGACCTTGAATAATGTCACCATTAGTGCACCATTATAAATGTCTTACTGTCAGCAGCCAGCCTCTTTATCTTGGTTATGTGCGATAAAGTCAAAAAGCCTATAATTACATGGCCAAGGTCCCATTAATTCCACTTTGAACTTCTATACATAGATTGTTTTGTCTTCTGCAATTCCTTATATTAACTATATTGTGATGTATACCATTACGTTAACATAAAAAGACTGAGAATGTGATGTTTTGGTCACACTGCCCACCCCTAGATCTTTACAGGGTCTTATTAATTCCAGTTTGAACATTATGAACCACTATACATACCTCATTTTGTCTTCTACAAGTCCCTGTATTAACTATATTGTGATGTACAGCCTTAGATTTATATAAAAATTACTAAGAAATGGATACTTTGCTCATATGGTTTCATGCCCTATATCTTTATATGGCCTTCTACTTTTAGTCTCACTTCTAAACTACCACCTCCAGTGTGACAATCCATTCTCTATTTTGATCTAAAATGGCAAGATTCTTGCTTTAACATGGTCATTAATCAAACCGACCTAAGGTTCATCATCCATGCAGTAAAAATATTAGTAATGGCTCAGAGCTGTAAAAGGTTGACAAAACAGAAGCATCTGGAGGACAGCTTTCAAACACCTCCTGCTCACACCTTCACAAGAACTCACACAAACCTCTCCAGACTGCATCCTGTAGTTCATTCCAGTGGGCATGTGAAAGTTCTCATGTATCAGTCACAGATGATTTAAAACATCTGGCCAGACTTTTTATTTTTTACATTTCGTTTTTTAAACAGGAGCTAATTAAGAAGCAAATCATTAGAACAACTGGCCTGACTGCCAACTGTTTGATTAAAAAAACTTATGCATGAGGTGTGTAAAAACTATGTAAGCTATATCATTCATAACATACATGTAACAAACAGTCAACCCATCATTATTGCAAAAAATAAACCTTGAAGAGTGGTAAGTGATCAGGACCTGACTCACTTACCAAATTTAATTTAATATGTGGCCAATGAGCGCTATGAAAGTAATGAAAGATAAAAGATTTCTATGATTTTTAAGATTTCTATTTCTAAAATCAGGGTACCAACACAACAAAAAAAGAAAAAAAAGAAGAAGAAAGAAATAAAATATTGCTCTGTTCTCTCATATCCCACCACCTGTCCAAACAGCGATTACTTGAGTATTACTGAAAAAGCCCAGTGTTGCTGATAATCTGGGACTGAGCTGAAAATCTGGCTGAGATGTATACGGCTGCTCTGCACTCAACCCATTCTTCAGGCTTTTCTTGTAACAGATCAAAAAAAGCTCAATGGTTTATCTTTCCTCCATTGATGAAGAGAGATAGAGGAAATACCATCATAAAGTCTTATTTTGAGCCCTAATTGTTTGTTGATAGTGCTTTCAGAAATGAATGAGTACAGCATGTTTAGTGTGATGAATAACATCTATTGTTAATAGCGAAAAGAGCTATTTTTGTATCACTAGCATCAACTGCAAAAGAGCGATTGTTTTCAAACAGGTTTCCCAAAAAACTCCTGATGTCCTACAACTGGATGGCAAACCGTTTCCCCGCCCCAAACCCAAACCATTCACTAAGTTGATTTTGCTATGCTGGGATGGTCAGGATTCTCAAACAAACAAAACAAGGCAGTGTGTACACTTTTTGAGTATATCAACCTACAAATGGTTTACTTAGATTTGTCTCTGCATATTTAGCTGGAAGAGGAAAACGTATTTTACCATCTGAAAAATAACACACTTTCTGGAGTTTCTGAATGGCCAGTAAACTCAATCAGTACTAAAACTTATGCTGGCATGACTGCACATCCTCTGAAAGCCCAGGCATCTTAAATGCAAACATCGCTTACTGCGACTCAAGAGTTCAAGTCAAAGAGCTTAGTGTGATCTTACTCAGGATGATTTCATCTCACACTGATGCTGTGCCTCAGCGATTGGTCAAGCAGAGGACGGGGATGATTAAAGAAAGAGAATACGCAAAAACCTTTCAACTGAACAAACACTTCCACCGGCCTACTTTTGAACTTTGATGATACAATAAATCCAATATCTGAAGTTAATATCCATGTAGCCAACAACTACAATTCAAGCTCTGTTCCAAAACAGAGTGAGCATCATATGCACAATCCCAAAGTGAAGGCCGTTCCAAAAAGGTACACAACGTACTTATAGTCCAACCTAAGATACCTAATTTTTGGGCAAACTCTAAGGCAGTATTCTTCATAGGTAAAGACAGTTCTAAAATGCATTGCAACAAGCTTAGTGAATTGTCAATTATACTGTAAATATACTTTAAATAAATTAAATAAATACCCCAAAACTATAAAATTCAATACCAAAACGTCTGGACTTTACAAAAGGTTTTGGAACAGACCATCACTGCATCCGAAACCGCATACTGTATACTACAGGTTACATTTGGTTTGAAACGTCCGTTAAAAAAGTAGGCTATGTTCTATATAGCATGATGCACTATATCCGCCATGTTGTCATTGTCATGTGACCTACGCCGTCAATTGTGTCACTTCACTGCCTTTCACAAATCCTCTCCCATGGACTCATTGAATAGTAAAGTGTCCATTGGAAGCACACTTCAGAATCTCGCTCGAAGTAGTAGGTCACCTGATACTTTTCGCCTACTATTTTATGAATACTGTGAATTCGGTCATACTACTCAGCTCGGATACAGTTTTTCACCTTTTATATGGAAGTATGGATATTTGAACCGACGGCATATGTTTTTCCATCTTAAGCAAGATAATCTCATGATGAAACATCTTTAAGACATGCACATTTGTATGCAGGCCAAGACACACATCTGCAGCAATGCAATCAACTTAAACTCAGCCAAGGTCAAGAAGAGAGTTCAGCAATAGACAGTAAGTCTTCAACTCATACAGTACACTCAGCACACAGGATAACAGGAAATTAAGAGTAAAGTGATGAATACAGTACAACCAAAGCCATAAAGGATCAATCAAGGAGAAACACTTGGAAGAATCACAGAGCTCCAGGGACAATTGTTAAAAACAAGATATATGATCTTTTATCATTTTTCAAATTGTGTCCAGACACTTGCTGTTGTTGGAAAATGAATTCTGTGAGGAACTGAATGGCAGTGTAGCCCTGTTGATATCTGCTATTAACATCAGTCTCGGATGGCGCGATTAGCTAGATGTTCAGCACTAAATTACAGGTGTAAACAGCCTCCAAAACTCTTTGTCAGTCCTGAAGATTTATAATTTGAATTACTTTTTTTAATGGATGGCAACTAGTTGAAATTCCAATGTTAGACGAAACAGATGTGACATATCTACCCATAAAATATGAATTATAATCTGTCCAATTGGTAAACAATGTGAAATGATGGTAAATAAATTTGGTTTCTCTCAAATCTTGCAGAGACACATCATGATGGTGTAGCCCTGTCTGTTCCACATTTGGCTTCAGACACATGGATAAAGTTCAATATGACATTCAATGTGCACTCAGCAATTACAACCCCCCCAGGAAAAAGTAGATTGATTTCCTCTACCGGATTGTTAAATTCTAGTTTAGTTCCCTATCTAACTGAGCACCAGCAGAGATTTGACACTTTCAGGCCAGATTTACCAGTTGATTTCCGAGTAATAGAGCAGAACTGAATAATTCATTTTCTGAATAGCAGTTCAGTTCTGATTAGGCAAAGAACTGCAATACGAGCAACAGCAGTTGATCACATTCACAAATTAAAATAAAATGTTGCAGTGTCATATTTAACATCATGACTGGTGATTAAAGTCTTCAATTGACTGCTTTAAATTAATTAAGCGCCCTTGATTAATTAAGAGTACCTGATGCTGGGGCAAAACCTGAAATATTAAAACATTACATGAGATTGCATGTCTATGTACTATTTTACCAACTAAATGTCCAAGTATGAAGTAAAGATAACAGACAAATCTTTAGATGTTGGAATACAATTCTGAAATCTCGAGAGAGAGAAAAAAACAAAGTTTGAAGTATTGATCATTTTTTAACTGTTTTACATTATTTTAAATGTGCAGTTTCTGAATGGAAGGAATCTTAGATAAAAATGTAGTGCTCTACTTTGAAAATAGAGCACCCAGTTTATGACAGAAGGTCTTGCAGTCTCACTGATCTGGTGATTGAAATGACATCAAATATGTCCTAAAGACTCTGGTAAATCTGGCGCTTTGTGTGCGATAGCAAGTCACATGGAACACGGTCTCCGATCAGAGGAGTTTCATAACTCCCAGATATACAGACTAATTAATCTCACACACCACTGAACGCAGAAAAAATAACAGCTCAGAGCACTGAATCTATGATGAACACAACCGATTAACACGACGCAGCCTTGCAGCTGGTCAGTTATGTAAAAAATAATAATAATAATTAACAAAAACATATACTAAATTTCAATCTACTTATCTAATAAGGAAATCCTAAATTCCAGAATAGCATTATTATTGAAATGCATAGGAAACAAGCTCATGTAAAGCGCCACCAACATGTTTGTTCTCTTATGCAAACTAAAATACCCCCCCCCCCCCAGCTGTTTGAAGGGTCATGTCAGCTTTATTACTTCTCTTCGTTTTATCTTTGCTGGTTTGGTTTGGCACTCCTTCAGAGCATGAAAAAGTTATCTTAAACAATAGTCTGAAAAGAAAATGCTTTTAAGAAATGACATATTAACAGGGAGAGATTGATTAAATTATAGATGTGGTTTAGCACTCAAAGGGAACTAGTAAGAAGGTGGGCAGAGAGGCTGAAAGAGAAGAACCATCTTACATTTCAGTAAAAGATTTAAAATAACCCAATGTTCTAGTAGAATCAGGGAATATGTGGATGGTTAGAGACTATGAAGCGGGCAACTCACTATAGCAACTGCATCTCAGTGACTAAGAATGAACAGAATCATAAAACACACACTGTGCTGCTAATTTGCAGAGAAGCATTTCAGACAGTAGTGAGTTATTAAACCTTGTTACAAGTCAAGCTCTACACAACCGCTCTCTAATTTGTTACAGACACACGCAAGACATCCAGACGCTTGTAAATGTGAAAGGGCTCACTTGTTTTTGTAGTTGAGAACTTGTGAAATACATGTATTTCGTTTGGAAGTTCTGTTTTATGTGCAAAACTGGCTCTTGAGAATATTTAACACCAATATTAGGTTCAAGACACAAAGAGATCAACTCCTGAACATTCCACAGCTTTTGAGTACCTGATGATAAAGGAATTTCTTCACCATAAGCACCAAACATCATTCAAAGCAGCACTGATATCAAAACGTTTATATGTCATTATAAATAAACACATTTATCTCACACAATGGGGCATCTGCATAAGGGTATAGTGTCAGTTCAAAGGATGTGTAAAAATGTCCTTTGAAACATAAGTTAGCATACAAGCAAATGTGAAATCTATGTTTAAGCTCAGATATGCTGATAGAAGGTGAAAATGGTCCGAATTAACCCAAATATGCCATATTTTAAAGTTAAATAATCTGGTATGCTAGATCTACAGTATATTGGGACACTATTTTTACATCATCATAAAACGTATTTTTGTATTATCATGCAATACTGGGGCTGTTAGCGATTATTTTCAGATGTTTTGGCAACACCCTTATATATTTTGGTTATTTGGAACTACAGCTAAAAAAAATCACTTAATTTACGGAAAAAAATGTTTTAATGGCTTGACAATGCTTTCAAAATATTATTTTAATGCACTCTATGTATTTAATGCATCTATTTTAAAAAGTTTCTACGGCATGCCATTAGCGTTGTAAAAATAAATCACAAGCACTAAAAATCTTACATGTTAGATGAATATAACACACTGTCAGCCAGTCAGAGGGATGTCCTGCAGTGTGACTTGATATAGCTAATTCATCTAGAACTATTTTATACAACATTTTCAAATATTATTGTATCACTCTGTGCATACAGATTTCATGTCCCTAAAGGACTGTTAAAATGAAGAAAATTAAGATTTTCTCTACTAATCAAAAAACAGAAGACTAAGTTGACGGTACAACATAGCTGACATGAACTCTGTAGATGCGGACTACAATTAACTTTGCTCCTAAAACGTCACTCTCAATCAGTAGGCAACCTTACACTCTTGTTGTCTGGCGGCTTGATCAACTTGTATATTGACGGCTTACCTGACTGTAAGGTCTTTCCAGCAGATCTGAATTGAGCAGGGCAGAAACTATGGAATCACTTGCACCGAACCCCTTGAGTGTAAATTCGCATTCAAATGCACTGTCTCTCTTCCACTGTAGTAATCGATCGAAGAACGGGGCGCCTGGAGGCGCACACAATGAATACGTCTGCAAATGATTGTCTGGTTGATTATTTGCTCAGTGATCAGCGTGGTTTTCCAATCCCAGTTATTCCCGATCACAACTGCCGCAGAATCCGTACGCGCTGCCTTTTACATCGTCGCGCGCTCAGAGCCGCACGCAAGCACCCACAACGCGGCCACATAGTACCTGCAGCTCCTCGCCTCCTGTTCTTCACTGAATAAGGTCAGAGAGATGTCCTGTCCTTTTGTAGATGTCAGGAGACCTGTCTGTCTCTTCTCTCGTATAGCGTGCACGGCGCGTTTCTCACATCCCTGCGGTTCACAGCAACAGCAGCAGCCGTGCGCGTCAGCGTGTGCTCCGAGTCCGCGCCACCCGACAGCACTGCCTAGAGTTCTCACACAGACACAGCATGGCACACAATATTAAATAATACATCAAGATTATATTAATAAAACGCGACTGCTCGAACAGTACATTCTGCTCTTTTGTAAAAAACCCGTCAGGAAATAAAAAATAGCCTACTTTTGACTGATTCAATTCACATGGCAGTCTATGTGAACTCGAAGAGGCAATCATTTTATTAGCTAACTGATTTATAAACTTAATATATGTTTTTCATATATATATACCATATATATAGGTGCTGGTCATATAATTAGAATATCATCAAAAAGTTTATTTATTTCAGTAATTCCATTCAAAAAGTGAAATTTGGATATTATATTCATTCATTACACACAGACTGATATATTTCGAATCTTTATTTCATTTAATTGTGATGATTAAAACTGACAACTATTGAAAATCCCAAATTCAGTATCTCTGAAAATTAGAATATTACTTAATCCCAATACAAAAAAAGGATTTTTAGAAATGTTGGCCAACTGAAAAGTATGAACATGAAAACTATGAGCATGTACAGCACTCAATACTTAGTTGGGGCTCCTTTTGCCTGAATTACTGCAGCAATGTGGCGTGGCATGGAGTCGATCAGTCTGTGGCACTGCTCAGGTGTTATGAGAGCCCAGGTTGCTCTGATAGTGGCCTTCAGCTCTTCTGCGTTTTTGGGTCTGGCGTATCGCATCTTCCTCTTCACAATACCCCATAGATTTTCTATAGGGTTAAGGTCAGGCGAGTTTGCTGGCCAATTAAGAATAGGGATACCATGGTCCTTAAACCAGGTACTGGTAGCTTTGGCACTGTGTGCAGGTGCCAAGTCCTGTTGGAAAATGAAATCTGCATCTCCATAAAGTTGGTCAGCAGCAGGAAGCATGAAGTGCTCTAAAACTTCCTGGTAGACAGCTGCGTTGACCTTGGACCTCAGAAAACACAGTGGACCAACACCAGCAGATGACATGGCACCCCAAACCATCACTGACTGTGGAAACTTTATACTGGACTTCAAGCAATGTGGATTCTGTGCCTCTCCTCTCTTCCTCCAGACTCTGGGACCTTGATTTCCAAAAGAAATGCAAAATTTACTTTCATCAGAGAACATAACTTTGGACCACTCAGCAGCAGTCCAGTCCTTTTTGTCTTTAGCACAGATGAGACGCTTCTGACGCTGTGTCTTTTGTCAAGAGTGGCTTGACACAAGGAATGCGACAGCTGAAACCCATGTCTTGCATACGTCTGTGCGTGGTGGTTCTTGAAGCACTGACTCCAGCTGCAGTCCACTCTTTGTGAATCTCCCCCAAATTTTTGAATGGGTTTTGTTTCACAATCCTCTCCAGGGTGCGGTTATCCCTATTGCTTGTACACTTTTTTCTACCACATATTTTCCTTCCCTTCGCCTCTCTATTAATGTGCTTGGACACAGAGCTCTGTGAACAGCTAGCCTCTTTAGCAATGACCTTTTGTGTCTTGCCCTCCTTGTGCAAGATGTCAATGGTCATCTTTTGGACAGCCGTCAAGTCAGCAGTCTTCCCCATGATTGTGTAGCCTAAAGAACTAGACTGAGAGACCATTTAAAGGCCTTTGCAGGTGTTTTGAGTTAATTAGCTGATTAGAGTGTGGCGCCAGTATGGAAGTAAAATAATGTCAAATGTTTTTGAAATAAAAAGCCTGTTGAATTGCACTACTTGAAAAAAAATAGGCATTGCATTAACCATGCTTGCATTTTAATGCATTGTATTTTTAGGGCTTGCATTTTTATGGGCTGAAATTCAACATGGTTGAATATTTAAACTGTGAATATTTCAATTAAAAACATTTCAAACACATTTTCATTATTAAAAATTCAATAATCCATATTCACCATTCATATTTAATTTCCAAAATATTCAAACTGTTTAAAAATACAACCAATAATATTCAACAGGCAATTTTCGGTCCATTTTATTTCGCTTTGCAAATTCGCTTCCACAAATTCAGTGGTTAAAATTCGACAGTAAATTCAACATTGACGTCCAGGAACTGCAGGAAAAGCAGAAGATTGCCGAGCATACTCTCCATCTGCTGTTAGTCGACCTCACCATCAGATGGTGCAAAAGCGCGTGTTGTTGACGAAGACATTCATTCGTAAAATGGAAATGATTATCTGTGACAGTATATGTGGAAAAGACGATAAACACACAAAAGCTGCGTTTATGTTTCATTCAATAACTTCATTGTTACTTTCCCTGTGTATTCTACATGTCATCAGCTTTCTCTACCATGAACAGGATTATAATCGGTTTCCCTCAATACCTCATACTCAAGGATTCCCTTTCCGTTGGGACAAAACGCTTAACACATACAGTGATATGAAAGACCAATCTTGCACCTTATTGGGGATGTAGGCTGTAGGCTACTATATAGGCTACAGGCAAGAAGATGGACTCAGATTATAAACTTTACGCGCAAAGTTTCATGCTGAGCGTTTCGTGATATACTGGCATAAAATCAACACTTGATCAATTAATACTAACACTTTCTATTCTATTCTCTCTCTCTCTCTCTCTCTCTCTCTCTCTCTCTCTCTATATATATATATATATATATATAAGTCCTAAAGTCCTAAAATGCCTACGTGTATTGCATTAGCTTAAACTGGGATCATAGCACTTGCATATTGTTGTCCTCCTATTGTTAGTTTAACTGTAAATCGCTTTGGATAAAAGCGTCTGCTAAATGACTAAATGTAAAATTGGCTTGACATTGGACATTCGCACATTTAGGGACCGTCTCTAAAGTTGCATACAACATTGGCATGTACGTTTCTAACTTCAATAGCAAACTTAAATTTATTTGAATAAATATCAAAAATCCAAAGGGTGCGCATTATGCCTGACACTACATGAACACTTTACAGTTGGTTTTATGACTGTAAGTCGTTCTATTCAAATGCTATTGAAGTTAGAAACGTGTATACCAAAGTCGTATACACTTTAGAGACGGTCCCTAAATGTGAGAATGTCCAACATCAAGCCATCTTTATGCCAGTCTATCACTGGGAAACACTCAGCTGTGCGCGTTATTCTGAGTCCATCTGCTTGCCTGTGAGTTTGGACTTTTACATCACTAGTCCATTGATTAAGCTACGTTAAGCGTTGTACAGTATATGTCCAGCAGGGGAATCCTGAAGTATTGAGGGAAACCCTAATAGCCTGCATGCAGCACATCGCCACAATATAAAGTTAAGGCAACTAAACAACCAAGAGAAATATATGTCAACATCAAAAATGTAACATTGGATCTGTGTATCCGCATCGGGGAATAACATTATGATCTCGTTCACGGTAGAGAAATATGCATGTAGGCTACACAGGAAAAGTAACCGTGAAGGCACCGAATTTAACAAAAACAGCCGTCATAATAATCACAAATAAACTTACATTGCTGTAAATGAGTTTTATGAAAGAATGACTTGCTCTAATTTTGCTGGTCTTCGTCAACAACACGCGCTTTTGCACCCCCTGCTGGTGAGGTCGACTAACAGCAGATGGAGAGTATGCTCGGCAATCTTCTGCTTTTCCTGCAGTTCCTGGACATCAATGTTGAATTTACTGTCGAATTTGAACCACTGAATTTGTGGAAGCGAATTTGCAAAGCGAAATAAAATGGACCGAAAATTGCCTGTTGAATATTATAGGTTGTATTTTTAAACAGTTAGAATATTTTGGAAGTGAAATATGAATGGTGAATATGGATTATTGAATTTTTAATAATGAAAATGTGTTTGAAATGTTTTTAATTGAAATATTCACAGCTTAAATATTCAACCATGTTGAATTTCAGCCCATAAAAATGCAAACCCTAAAAATACAATGCATTAAAATGCAAGCATGGTTAATGCAATGCCTATTTTTTTTTCAACAGGCTTTTTATTTCAAAAACATTTGACATTATTTTACTTCCATACACCAGGTGTCTTCAATATTGAACCTTTTCACAATATTTAAATTTTCTGAGATACTGATTTTGGGGTTTTCATTAGTTGTCAGTTATAATCATCAAAATTAAAAGGAATGAACACTTGAAATATATCAGTCTGTGTGTAATGAATGAATATAATATCCAAATTTCACTTTTTGAATGAAATTACTGAAATAAATCAACTTTTTGATGATATTCTAATTATATGACCAGCACCTATATATATATATATATATATATATATATATATATATAATCAAATCTTCTAAAAAATTACTTTATCCCAGCTGTAGTTTTGTGCATTTAGCTCATATGGCCAGTTCTAGATTACTTATTGTTGTCCATTACAGAATACAAATAACATGATACAAATTGTAGTTAGATAGGCCTACATAATCTATAACCTACATTACACCTTTTAGGCAATTTAATATGACTTTTGATTAGGCTACTTTTAGATTAGGCTACTTATGACCTAATTTGTTCATAATATTCAATTGAATAGATAAAAATACAAAGAGAGAATTTTTTTAACAAATTTTTATCAACATCATTAAGTCCGTGTAACATTAGCCTACATTACGTCAGCTGATCTGACACATAGCCTACGTGCTCGCCACTTTCTTCACTCCCATTGGTAGTCGGCAAACATCAAGTCAATACGCTTTTACATAAAGTTAAACTTTTCTCCACTTCGTCGAGTTGCTGAACACAGGTGTTCTTGGTTAACGCTGCTGTCGCTCATGTCGCCAGTTCATTGATTGAAAATGAATGAGCTCAGTCGGTTTGAGCTGGCAGTGAATGAGGCTTGCACGGCCTTGTGATGTCAGATTCGTAGTTGAATCTTTTCAAGGTATCACTTCTGAATCACTTCAGAATCACTGAATCACCAGTTTGAAATTCCAAACATTTGAATGATGGGACAACATGTTACCATGTACCTTCTGCTTTTATCATTTCATTTTGTTTTAATAGTCACCATTTAGTTTTTATAGCGCTTCCTACAATGGGCCTACAGATTGTTTCAAAGCAGCTTTACAGTGATCAACATGCATCAATTTCGTCTGTAAAGTATCTCTAAAAAGAAAAAAGTGTCATCGTTCAGCTGAAGTCAGTTCAGTTTTGCTGATTCAGTTCTGTTGTAAGACCATCAATTATTAAATAAGTTCAATTCAGCTATAAAGCAGCTCTGCAGAAAACAGTGACATCATCGCCCAGCTCAGTTCAGTTTTCATCAAATATAGTCCGTGCTGTCACATTAGTAATATTGTTGAATATTAAGTGTTTCAAACCAAACAAGCCAAAAGGCAACAGTGGCAAGGAACCCAAATTGCACCCGGTGACAGAATAGAGAAAAAAAACCTTGGGAGAAACCAGGCTCAGTGGTTCTCCTCTGGCCAAACGAAGCAACATGGTGTGGTTTAATTCCAGGCTGCATCACAAGTCTGAAGTCAGAATGTGGTCTTCTTTGTATCAGCATCTGATTGAGGATTCGTTAGCTCTCTGATGACAATTCACATGCTAACTGTTCCCTTGCCAGCTCATTGGAATGAATAAAACTTTATCCCTTCTGATCCAAGGCTGATCTCATCCTTCTGAAGACATTTCTTACCCACATACCCCCGACTCAAAGGGGAATACAGAGAGTTCATGCAATACTTCATCTATAAGCTCTATTCATGCCCTGCACTGAATAAAGCTTCTGTCTGGTTTATCCATTTGTGTGTTGTGCTGTATGACTTATTTGGTGAGTGTTCAGTTCTGACAATGATCAGACAATAATGGATTTCAACTGACAATAAACACAGATTGTCATTTTTTTAAATGTAGTTTACATGTAAATCTTCCTGAAATACATGCATGCACATGTGTTTTCAGTGATATCAGACGTGGAATAATAATAAAAATGTTCTTACCAGTTGTTTATGTATTACCTAATGACTGCTGAATAGCTATTTCTTCTTGTAATGTGATGATTCATGCTGATCAGACATTTTTGCTGAAAGCATCTTGCTGACCCTCTGTACTGCTTCAGGACAGTAAAATGCAGTGTAGGTTACAGGGCTATTTTGGAGGATGAATAAACGGTCCTACTGGTAAGTGTAGAAGCAAAGCAAATTTGCAATCAGGAAGGGGGTGGAGAGAGCGTTAGAGGTTGGTTTCTTCTGGCTATTGGGCCCCTAGTGACTGTCAGGTCTAATCACTGTCCTGCACTTTTAATGGTCAGAGAAAAAAGTGAACCCAACCTGCAGGCCAGAGATGGTGTCTCTCTGCTCTTCTAAAATCAAAAAATTCATCCTGGCCAGACAGAGACCTCTTATTGTGGAGTCACTGGTTTGTCGATCTAACATGTAAAATTGCATAACTTCTAAGCATGTTCTGAATTACTTGGGAAACATTTCTCATTAAAATTCATAAAAGGCCTTCATATCAGTGTGTTGGGGGAATAAACACACTGAAAATGCACAATAGACACGATATTGTAAAGTAGGCTTTTATTAAGCAAATAAATGAGTGAAAAATGACTCACCCTCTGTTTTAAAACAGACATCTGTTGAGCTGTTATCCGCCAAAATGCAGATTCGTCATGTGATGAAAAAAAAAATAACAGGAAGAAAGATCCTACATTGTCCTGAATGTTTTCAGTCACAAACTACTTGTAACAGTGGGTGCAAAAGAGAAGCGCACAATGTGGGAATAGGAAATCAGAACAGTCTTTAATCAATCCAAATGCAAACAATATCGGACGAATGAACTAGGGAAACTCACGCCTTGTCCACACTTGTCATTTTCATTTGAAAATGCATCTTTTTCTCTGTGTTTTTGGCCTGCAGTCCACACTGTGATGGCTTTTTTATTAAAGAAAACTAAGCTTTTTTAAAATGCTCTCCAAATTGGATAAATTTGAAAGCGCCGTTTTTGCGTTGTAGTGTGAACTGTGTATTTGAAAACGATCACGCATGTTAGGGCTGCATGATCAATCGAAATGAAATCGCGCACAATTTGGCAAAGACTGCAATTATTTTATGCACGGCACGACTCTGTGATCGGTAGTAAATGATGCTCAATCTGAATGCCAGCGGACGCTCTCACGCAGACATGCCAAATATGCCCCGCAGAAGTAGACTACCCACGTCATTCCAGGAAATCCTTATAGGCATCATACTATCGCTGTAGCTGAATAAACAGAAGATCGAAACGCTTTGATTGATTAAACATGACTAATAAAAACACGACTGCCTTATTCTGGTAAGAACCCACATCATCTCACAGAAGGATGCTCAACTGTCATTATGAAGTGAAGGATGTTGTCTTTTATTGGACAAGAGGTTCATAAATGCTTCTCATGTTTGGAAAGATGTCTGACGCGTGTTGCTTTTTCAAATGCACGTTATAAGCGACTCAAACTCGCAGTGCTTTCAGATGGAGCAGTGTTTACAGAGCCGTACATCAATGACAAGCTGTGCATAAAATATAATCGCAGCGTTTGCGATTTCAAAATCGCAAAAAGCCAAATCGGTTTAAGCACGATTTCATGTAAATTGCGATTAATCATTCAGTCCTAATGTATGTTTAGTCATGTGTGACGCATATTTTACCAATAGTTCCCTTTCAGTCACTCACCTTCTACGTAGTCGACTAGTCGACTGATGGGGGATCACGCTTAGGGAGCCTGTCATCTTCGAGTATAGTAAAAACGAGCCAATGCACATTGGCTTATGAGAATGGCATCACACACGGGCATAAACACGGAAGAGGATGCACGCACAAGTTGTCTTTCGCTTTGGAGCCGATCGGTGTCGATGTGTTGTACTATACAACAAGCGAGTGTGTTGTTGTTCTTCTGGAAGAACCAATGCTGGTGTTTCTACAGCACGAGTGCAGCGGTGATCGCGAGCTTCTGAGCTCTCAACTGCTGTTTTAACAGCATCAAATTTCTGTGTTTGTGTTTGTTGAAGGTGGTTAGAGGGCGAAGAAGTGAGTGCTTCACTGTTTCAGTTCACTGTTACTGTGTTGCTGCGGTCATTCTCCTGTGTGCTCCGGCTGAAAGAGCAACACGGGTGCATTTGCATCTTTCTCAAGATGCCGTTCCATCCGTGCGTTTCTGGGTGCGGTAGGGCTCTGTCCCCCTCTGACGGTCACAATAGCTGCATCACGTGTTTGGGCTTACAGCACGCCGAAGCAGCTCTTGTGGATGACTCATGTTCTCATGACTCATGTGGAGGAATATGACCATCTCGGTGTTGAGATCGAGACTCGTCTTCTTTCGCAAAGGTGGAGTCCCCACTCCCATGCCCCGCTCTAGTTCTTCTTCTGGGCCAACTTCCCAAAAGAAGGCTAAAGTGCCGTGTGGGTTGGGTGATCTGTGAATCACAGTGAGGGGTAATCCGCCTGGCAAAGCCCCGTGGATCCCTCACTCCTCTTTCGCACCACAGCCGGTGGAGATCCCCGATGAGCGCACTGGTCCCTTTGTAGTGGACCGACCAGCCGTTTCATCGGGGCACCTCCAGAGGACAGGATGTCCATCGCAGCATCGAAGGGTGAGCTGGGCTCTGGAGATGACGACTCGGCTGCGCTACCTCCCTCTGGGAAAATAGTATTGCCCGGGCCAGATCCAGAGATGATAGCTATACTGAAAAGGGCCGCCGAGGCAGTTGGGCTTGAGTGGAACCCTCCACCATGTCCCGAACCGTCTCGGTTGGATGGTTGGTTTCTCGGGGTGGGCCGGGCTAGTTCTCAGCCCGCCACCCCACTACCATTCTTCCCTGAAGTGCATGAGGAGCTTACGAGGGCATGGACCTTTCTCTGCCAGAAACCGCCTAAGTTGCTCCTCCCCCCTCACTACCCTTGACGGTGGAGCAGCGAAGGGTTATGAGGCTATCCCTCCAGTGGAGTGGTCTGTCGCGATGCAACAGTGTCCGGCGACCGCTACCTCGTGGAAGGGGGATCCTTGTCTCCCCTCTAAGGCCTGTAAGTTCTCGTATGTCCTTACGGGCAAGACTCATGAACATGCATGAGGGTAGCTCAGACCGTGAGCTCATGGGTGATCTCCGCACAGCAACCGACCTCACCCTCCAGGGCACGAAGGTTGCAGCTCGCGCGATCGGTCTGGCGATGTCCACCTTAGTGGTCCAGGAGCGCATCTCTGGCTCAACCTGGCAGACATGAGGGATGCGGACAAGGCTAGGTTCCTGGACTCCCCCATTTCACAGGTTGGGTTGTTTGGTGATGCGGTAGAGAACTGGAGGCAGACCCAGCCCTGGCTTTTCTCTGTCCTTTCTGCTCCTTGATGTTATAACTGGACAGAATACAAAGCCTCAGGATCTCAGACAAGCTCTTGTCTGTTACAGAGACCAGCAGAAAGGGAAGGCTGTTTCCAAGCAGAGGTTGGTCCACTGCATAGTGGTTGCCATCATCTTGGTGTGTTATCCCAAGGTGCATGTGCCTCCCTGGGTAGTGAGCTCCTCCTAAGAGAAAGTATAGCTTCTGTTGACACAGAGTGCCTTGCTGACTGATGCTTTAGAGCTGCGGGCTGAGCGATACCAATCACGTTCGCTAGAAAAATAGCCTACGTGTCGAACCGCTGCTTCCCATGGGCTCCCTTCTCATGAAGCCAGTTTCACTGTAAGCCCGTTTCCAAGTGTCAGCTTGCTGCACCATTTCCCTCCTATGGACTGGATACGTGCGAAATTCTTGCTCCAGTAGTTTTCCTCTTTAGCCGAACCTTGTTGAATTCCTCCATACCCTTCGGCTATGGACGTGGAAAAGGGCCTTTCACTTGTATGTACTGGTGGAACCTATGTTAGGCTGGGTCCATATGTTGTGATCTCTACGGCGATCCCATATGTGTATTCTTCCATGGTACTGCTCCCATCCTCGAGCCCGTGTCTTCCCTTGGCAGAGCCCGCTCTGCCATCACTGACTGGTCGAGTCTCCCCCCTGTCATAGGCTGGAGCCACCCCAGTGACATTCCATATGTTGTACTGCCCGGTAATCCGCCCAGTCCATATGTGTATCCTCCACATGTTATCTCCCTCTGGGCATGATGTGGCTTCCGCAGCGTATTCCTTTCCAACAAAAGAGAGCGCTTTCCCAGTGGTGTTGTGGAACAGCAGTGACTTCCCTGGACTAAGCCCTGTTCCATCTCTGCCTCAAATAATGCAGGGGGATCAGAAGGCTTTTTGTCTTGGCACTGGAAGGTGGCAACACTAGTGGCGTTTTAATTGGGATTCCAATCAATCGACACATCAACTACGTCGAACGTGAGTGACTGAAAGGGAACGTCTTGGTTACGTGTGTAACCCTCGTTTCCTGAAGGAGGGAACGGAGACGTAGTCCCGTCGCCACTATTGGACCACCGCTGACTCCGGGCTCCGCTCGGCTCCTCAGCGAAAAACAACTGGTGCGTGCATCCACTTCCGCTGCGGAGCGGAGCGTATGATGCAATTCTCGGACGCCAATGTGCATTGCCTCGTTTTTACAATACTCGAAAATGACAGGCTCCCTATGCGTGATCCCAATCAGTCGACACATCGACTATGTCTCCGTTCCCTCCTTCATATCTTTTTGTACCAATTACCAAATATCAGAAATACAAAAAAAGGAAATGTCTTTTGCTTAGATGGCCGATATTTGATATTTTACATTGTTTCAGGCCACACATTGGATAACTTAAGGTCAGCTTCTATTTAATTAAAAAAGAAGGATATTTTTAGACATTATGGCAATAACAATCAACATTTATTACAGCCAGAAAAATCTGTTGGGGTAAATTTTTCATCTTGGCACTTGCGGAAAACGACAAAAAAAAAAAAAAATAGGGTGTGAAATATTGAAGACACATGCAGAATTAATTAGCAGTCAGATGAATAAATAACAAGATTATTTTAAACTCGCCCTTAATCCAAAGCCCCAGATCCCCCCCCCCCCCCGATTCTAGTCAGGACTTTACTCTTTCCTCTCTTCAGATATCGTAAACCCTCTTGAGATTAAAGACTTCAGTTGCAGTGAATAATGCAGTGACCTAAATAGTTGAATACTAAAAAGTGAGGGCTTTATAATAATTACATTTTCTAAAAATTGTCCACATGCCGACAATATTTCTATTTCCTCTGGGTTTAAAAAGCTTTAAACATTGAGCCTCGTTCATGTACACAAGTAGAACTAATTTCTGTGTAAATTACTCATGAAATTTAATGCGGCGGTTTACATGTTTGGTTTGAAAATGTTTTACTCAGAAATTAGTTCTGCATGTGTTTCATGAATAAGGCCCATTGACAGTCAGCCACACTTTTCTATGGCTGTTTATTTCAACACATATGTGCCTTTATTTAATGCTTCAAGTAGTTCAAGTTCCTGCTGTGCACATAATTTATATAAACGGTCACTGCAATTATTATTGACTGACTACGGGGTATTAAGGATGACTAAATAACTGGTCATTTCAGGCCATGACCCCTTAAGGGCACCAGTCATTTAAAATGAGAGCTATTATGGAAGAACAAAGGCCAATAGATTGGTTTAAAGACACAAAAAGGATTATTTTAATAAGAGACATGCTACACCACTAAACTATTAATCGTCCCTTTATGTGTGAATATTTGTGAATAGACAATAGGATCCATAGCGAGAGAGAGAGAGAGAGAGAGAGAGAGAGAGAGAGAGAGAGAGAGAGAGAGAGAGAGAGAGTATGATCATTATGTGTAAATGTCCTCAATCAAGCTAAAAGGTTGCCACAGGTAACAAAACTGTCATATGCAAACCCATATCGTCTAGCTTCATAAGGTGAGTTACTAGATGTATACTTGCCTTGCACTTCTGAAATTAATACTTTTATTCAGCATGGACACATTAAGTTGATCAGAGTGACCATAAAGACATTTATAATGTAACAAAATAAGAATCCTGAAAAAATGTATCACTGTTTACACCAAAAATATTAAAGGGGTCATGACATGAGAAATCAAATTTGCCTTGATCTTTTACATCAAGGCAAATTTGATTTCTTTGAGGTCTTTGAGGTCTTTGCACCATTAAAACATCCTGCAAGTTTCATAGCTTAAAACGTCCTCCTCATTATAAACAAAGCATTTTTTAATCAAGCTTCAATAATAGCTCGTTCAGATATTGCAGTAATTCTCCTTGTAAAACAAGCTTTTACATAAAATTAATAATAAAAAGTATTTTAGATTCAGATCTCCAGCTCAATAATATAAGGTAACATTTTACTATTTGTTTAACTCATTTGTACAGAGAGTCAGATGTTTCTTCTTCCATTAAAGTAAAAGATCCTCTGTGGATCATTATCGAATCATGCTGGAGAATGTGATCATCAGGTTGTACACACACTTGTGGAGTTCATGTCAAATAAATAAATAAAGGAACATAAAATCTTCTTAAAATCCTCCACCACAGCAGACAGTAAAATGTGTGTCTTGTTTAAAGGGAGCTGAAACTCTATACATATAAATTAAGATATCTCATTCCCTGCCAGTACATCTTGATATACTCCTTATGTTCATCACATTTCACTTGGACCCTGAGACTGGATCAGGTGGAGACATTTAATCTGAGGCCAGTCCAACAAAAGGAACTGTAAAGAAATAATTTACTGTAAACTTGCAGATAGTATAAATATGTCTGCATGGCTATGGTCAACCGGTTTATTCATTTGACTATCTTATGTTTAAACAGCCTAATCAATGTTTATACCTTTCCGCAGACTTTTTGGCAGACATACTAAAAACACATTGTGTGTGTGTGTTTTGGAGAAGGGAGAAATGAACCATGCACCCATTACTAACCTTTACAATCATTTCTTTTGAAGTTGCTTCATTCCAAAGCGAATTCCAGATCATCCACTTAATATAGTAATTGGGGTTGTACAACCACTTAAAAGCGCTCTAGCAACCACCTAAAACATCCTAGCAACACCCTACCATCCAAAATGTCAACCAAATAGTAGCATCTTAGCAACTGCATATAGCAACACCCCAGCAATCCCCCACAACAGCCTTGCAAAATGGGTTTCGCACGGGCAAGTAGAGTTAAGATCTATTAAAAAAATTATAAAATCGATCAATCATGATTAATCGAATTTTACATCCCTACTGTAATCTCTCCAAATGAAAGTTTCATAAGAGCTTGTTAAATTAATGCCACCAGTTATAAAACAAATATATAAATAACCTCACACTATTCTTCCAGCTGTCGCAAACACGCCAGACTCTCCCTCATTGCCTTCAGTCACCAGAGTACTAACCAAACACACACCTGCCAGTCATCAGCCCACATCACCAGAGTACTAACCACACACACCTACCAGTCATCAGCCCACATCACCATAGTACTAATCACACACACCTGCCAGTCATCAGCCCACATCACCATAGTACTAACCGCACACACCTGCCAGTCATCAGCCCACATCACCAGAGTACTAATCACACACACCTGCCAGTCATCAGCCCACATCACCATAGTACTAACCGCACACACCTGCCAGTCATCAGCCCACATCACCAGAGTACTAATCACACACACCTGCCAGTCATCAGCCCACATCACCAGAGTACTAACCACACACACCTGCCAGTCATCAGCCCACATCACCAGAGTACTAATCACACACACCTGCCAGTCATCAGCCCACATCACCAGAGTACTAACCACACACACCTGCCAGTCATCAGCCCACATCACCAGAGTACTAATCACACACACCTGCCAGTCATCAGCCCACATCACCAGAGTACTAACCACACACACCTGCCAGTCATCAGCCCAAGTCACCAGAGTAATCACATACACCTGCCAGTAGGGTTGGGTATCGGTTGGGTTTTATCCGATACCAGTACCTACTCGGTATTTTTTAAACGGTTCCGGTGCTTAAACGGTTCTTGAAACGGTACTTAAAGGGATAGTTCACCCAAAAATGAAAATTCGGTCAGTAATTACTCACCCTCATGTTGTTCAACCCCGTAAGACCTTCGTATCTACGAAAGTCTTACAGGGTTGAACAACATGAGGGTGAGTAATTACTGACAGAATTTTAATTTTTGGGTGAACTATCCCTTTAAGAAAACGAAACCGCACACACTTTGTCAAAAAATAATACCCTTTTATTTACAGGGCCAAACTGGACACAATATTAACTTAAATCTTTAAACAATATAAATACAAGTAACATATATGGTAATAATAAATAAACCAATATAAAATAAAAATTCACATTTACATAATATCAAATAAAACAATATTGTATCAAACAATGTAATAATACTGGAGATTAATAGAGATTACTACCAGGGTAATCTAATCTCGACATGGCTCCAGGTTCCCATGTTTTGTCTGCTTGAACCAGTCATGTAAGTTATCTGGTCGTTGCACTAGAACGGCAGCGCTTGGCGAGTTTGGTATTACATTCTCACTGCGTCTTAGCTACGCAGCGTTGAGTGATCCTATGAAAGAGAACGTCTCTGGTTACTGGTGTAACCTATGTTCTCTGAATAGGGAACGAGACGCTGCGTTCGCTGCCAAATTCTTCGCGCTGCCGACAAGCTTCCTTTTTCGGCAGAGAAATCTGAGGAGCAGATGATGCGCGTGCCAATATAAGACGACGTGAGCGTTGAGGCGGCGCCCGCGCCATCAGCCAATGGATTGGCGTGTTTCTATATGTGCTTCAGACATTCGGCACACCCAGAGGGCATTCTGAGGCGTAATTTTACACGTGAAATGCAGCCAAACCTTGGAGCGTTTTGTCTTCGGCATCTTCATTAATCCCCTCGCAATCAGCAGACGTTCCGGGAGTCTCCCGCATATTGATAACGGCTCCCTGATGCCCGCAAATTAGTTAAAATCTACTGGAATCTAGAGCGACCGAGCAACAGCGCGCATGCGAGACAGAACAGACTGTGCTTCAAACAGTATTGTGCGCGCAAGGCGGAGAGAGAGCGCGCGAGAGACCTTGCGTGTGTGCGCCTCATGAAACAGAGAGTCAGGCACCGAAATTTTCGTTCTTATTCGGTCTGGTTACTACCGTTTACGTCGGAACCGGTTCCCTATTGGCACCGTGTTTCGGTACCCAACCCTACCTGCCAGTCATCAGCCCACATCACCAGAGTAATCACACACACCTGCCAGTCATCAGCCCACATCATCAGAGTAATCACACACACCTGCCAGTCATCAGCCCACATCACCAGAGTACTAACCACACACACCTGGCAGTCATCAGCCCACATCACCAGAGTACTAACCACACAAACCTGCCAGTCATCAGCCCACATCACCAGAGTACTAACCACGCACACCTGCCAGTCATCAGTCCACATCACCAGAGTACTAACCACGCAAACCTGCCAGTCATCAGCCCAGATCACCAGAGTACTAACCACACACACCTGACAGTCATCAGCCCACATCACCAGAGTACTAACCACGCAAACCAGCCAGTCATCAGCCCACATCACCAGAGTACTAACCACACACACCTGCCAGTCATCAGCCCACATCACAAGAGTACTAACCATGCAAACCTGCCAGTCATCAGCCCACATAACCAGAGTACTAACCACACACACCTACCAGTCATCAGCCCACATCACTGAAGTACTAACCACACACACCTACCAGTCATCAGCCCACATCACCAGAGTACTAACCACACACACCTGCCAGTCATCAGCCCACATCACCAGAGTACTAACCACACACACCTGCCAGTCATCAGCCCACATCACCAGAGTACTAACCACACACACCTGCCAGTCATCAGCCCACATCACCAGAGTACTAACCACACACACCTGCCAGTCATCAGCCCACATCACCAGAGTACTAACCACACACACCTGCCAGTCATCAGCCCACATCACCAGAGTACTAACCACACACACCTACCAGTCATCAGCCCACATCACCAGAGTACTAATCACACACACCTACCAGTCATCAGTCCACATCACCAGAGTACTAACCACACACACCTACCAGTCATCAGCCCACATCACCAGAGTACTAACCACACACACCTACCAGTCATCAGTCCACATCACCAGAGTAACCACATACACCTGCCAGTCATCAGCCCACATCACCAGAGTACTAATCACACACACCTGCCAGTCATCAGCCCACATCACCAGAGTACTAACCACACACACCTACCAGTCATCAGCCCACATCACCAGAGTACTAACCACACATACCTGCCAGTCATCAGCCCACATCACCAGAGTGCTAACCACACACACCTGCCAGTCATCAGCCCACATCACCAGAGTACTAACCACACACACCTACCAGTCATCAGCCCACATCACCAGAGTACTAATCACACACACCTGCCAGTCATCAGCCCACATCACCAGAGAACTAACCACACACACCTGCCAGTCATCAGCCCACATCACCAGAGTACTAACCACACACACCTACCAGTCATCAGCCCACATCACCAGAGTACTAATCACACACACCTACCAGTCATCAGCCCACATCACCAGAGTACTAACCACACACACCTACCAGTCATCAGCCCACATCACCAGAGTACTAATCACACACACCTACCAGTCATCAGCCCACATCACCAGAGTACTAATCACACACACCTGCCAGTAATCAGCCCACATCACCAGAGTACTAACCACACACACCTGCCAGTCATCAGCCCACATCACCAGAGTACTAACCACACACACCTACCAGTCATCAGCCCACATCACCAGAGTACTAACCACACACACCTGCCAGTCATCAGCCCACATCACCAGAGTACTAACCACACACACCTGCCAGTCATCAGCCCACATCACCAGAGTACTAATCACACACACCTGCCAGTCATCAGCCCACATCACCAGAGTACTAACCACACACACCTGCCAGTCATCAGCCCACATCACCAGAGTACTAACCACACACACCTGCCAGTCATCAGCCCACATCACCAGAGTACTAACCACACACACCTACCAGTCATCAGCCCACATCACCAGAGTACTAACCACACACACCTACCAGTCATCAGCCCACATCACCAGAGTACTAACCACACACACCTGCCAGTCATCAGCCCACATCACCAGAGAACTAACCACACACACCTGCCAGTCATCAGCCCACATAACCAGAGTACTAACCACACACACCTGCCAGTCATCAGCCCACATCACCAGAGTACTAACCACACACACCTGCCAGTCATCAGCCCACATCACCATAGTACTAATCACACACACCTGCCAGTCATCAGCCCACATCACCAGAGTACTAACCACACACACCTGCCAGTCATCAGCCCACATCACCAGCACTCGTAGAAAGCACACCCCCCCCCACCCCATAATAAATTATAAAATGAGTATTACATAATAAAATGAGTATTAATGTTTAATACTCATTTTAAACTTAGCAAACAAATTATCCATCTCTTCCGATCTTACCTTATTGTGTTACTACTGCTTCATTTGAGAAACTTTACCAATTTGTTATTTCTCAAACTCTAACATCATCATTGTGTTCAAGCCATTCTATTTCAGCCAAACCATAAACATTTTTTACTTAAGTTTTTATTAATATGAACTTGTGACATTTGCAGTGTTATTCCACGATGGTGGGCAAAAATAATTTTCTAGATGTAGATGTGCAGCACCAAGATGAAGCAGCTCACATTACAATGACTGTGCTGGGATGTGTGATTGGCTCATGGCTCAGAGATGATGAGGTCATTCCAGTATCTGCATTGCAGACAGGAAATAAGGGCTTAAATCTCAAATGGGAACTGGGAAGCCCATGGAGAAAATAAGCAAGTCGAGAGGGAGAAAAAACCTTTATAGGGAATGAGAGTAAACTGTTTGGGCTGTTAAATAAATGCAAAAAACCTAGACTTTCATCTTTATTCATTCTCTGAAGAGGCACTTGTGTTTCTTCCTATTCAAACTGGTTATCTGGCAAGGCTGCGAAAGAGGATTATTATAAGTAGATATTTTCAGGATCATTGCATTGTGTGGGTTCACAAAATAAACATCAGAAAACAGAATGAGTTGATCTGACATGAACAACTGGGCAGTTAAAAGAATGAAAATTATAGAATCAAAAGCTCATGGAAAGCAACAACATTCATGGTTATATAAAAAGCAAAATACTCTGAAATGGATGACCTCAGAAGTGTCATGCTCAAATTAAGGGACACAAGGAAAGAAAGTAATGCTTTTGAAAGCACTGCAGAGTCACAATGTTTACAATAATTAATAACAGCTTATGAATATTTCATAAGCTGTTTTTTGTTGTCTCTACGCATGCCCGTGCGGTGTTTGTTTGTGTTTGGAGCTCCGTCGAATTGATTCATTAATCCTTGATTTTCTTCTTTACCACTAATTTATAAACAAGTACTTTCTATTTTTATATCATGTGAACTTATCCTCGATACTATTCCCTATAAAAAACAATCGGATTGCTTTGATATCGCTACTTAGATCCAACTTTGCGAATCCCAGCTACTAGCCTTTTAGCCCGCTAGCATTTCACACGTGGCCTCGCGCCTATCGACCGTCTGATTTTACACCCGTTTCACTGAAAGGATATGGGTTATATCCAGCATTCCAGTCCTAAATTAGTAGTGATATTGGTAGTATCACTACTAATTTACTGTCCATCTGCTATAATGGCGAATATATCGGATGTGTGTCTAACGTTACCTCTGAGTGCAGGTGAGGACATATTCGAGCTGCATTCGGTGCTGTTGGAGCTGGAGTGCGTGGAGAAGCAGATCCGTGATCTACTAGAGAGGCAAGCCGAGCTGCGAGATCGGTGATCAGCGCTTGAAGCATCACGCACCGATGCTCACAAGTCAGTGGTTAGTAACTTTTTGACTCCGACTTCGTCTACTCCGTGCGTTTCTCTGCCCAGGAGGACGTGATCATCTCTGGCTTCATTCACTCCGGCACCGACACAAAGCCATGGACCCTGGGTGATCCCTCAGCGGAAGACACGAGCCAGGACCAGACCAAGAACCTCTCCACCCCTCCCGGTCTTCGAGATCTCCACCCGGAACCGCTTCTCCCCTCTTCGCGAGTCGGAACGTGACGACGCCGTGATCATCGGCAGTTCCATCGTCCGTCATGTCCGCGCTACCTCAGGTAAGGGTAATGTGCGCACTCACTGCTTTCCTGGTGCTCGTGTTCTAGATGTCGCTGCACATGTTCCCGAGATCCTGAACGGTGACGAGCGCGTCGGAGCTGTGGTGCTGCACGCGGGAACGAACGACATCCGGCTGCGGCAGACGGAGGTTCTGAAGAAGGACTACAGGAGCCTGATCGAGACGGTACGCAGCACAGCGCCTGAGGCAACGATCATCGTGTCTGGACCGCTTCCAACGTACCGACTAGGACAAGAAAGGTTCAGTAGACTATTTGCTCTAAATAAATGGTTAATGTCATGGTGTAATGAACAGAAACTGCTCTTTTTAAATAATTGGAATCTGTTCTGGGAGCGACCTAGGCTCTACCGTGCTGATGGCCTGCACCCCAGCAGAATCGGAGCGGCTGTGCTGTCGGACAACATCTCCAAGACGTTACACACCATCTGACTAGCAAGTCAAAGTCCAAATCACAATCTATGCTGTCCCAACTTAATTGATACAAGTAGTGTAGAACATGATATAGAAACTGTGTATATTCCTCGTCTAGTGAGGCCAAACAATAAATCTAGTGTAGGATCTAGGAAAAATCTTATTGTAATTAAACCAGAAAATCTAAATATCAGTGAACAAAATGAATTTCTTAAACTAGGTCTTCTAAACATTAGATCGCTCACACCTAAGGCGGTTATTGTAAATGAAATGGTCACAGATAATAATTTCGATGTTCTGTGCCTTACTGAAACCTGGCTTAAACCAAATGATTATTTCGGTCTAAATGAGTCTACTCCACCAGGATACTGTTATAAGCATGAGCCCTCTTTATAGCATCAATTTCGCAATTATCAATTAGTTCTATCACTACCCGCGTGGCTTGATATTTGGCATTCTATCCAAGCCCAAAACTCACGGCATACAGAAGTGTCATTCACAAGAGTTTTTTCTAATAGTACTGTCTATATTAAAACTGATAAGAAAAATGCTATTATTAAAATGAAAAGTAAAGAGAAAATGCTTTGCTCTACTCTTGCCGACTTAAGGCTATGCGGAATAAAGGATTGCATTCATTTGCTGATTTCCAGTAAGCAGAAGAGGTCAAACCTGAGGTCAGCAAAATGTATTGTTGTTGCTTCCTACACAGAGACAAATAACACAACTCACACTCTCATAAGACTGTGGCAAACAATAAACTTGTTATGTAGAGTGGGAGGAAAAACGTATCCAAAAAAATTACACAGATACAATTAGCTGACTAGAGGCTAAAACTCAAAGATCTGCATTCAGCTAAAATCCTGTGAACAGTGGAGTCACATAAATATGCACACTTTAGGCAAGCTCTATTTTAGGAGTGCAGAGCCTGGTTTGTAATCTGTACACACACAAAAAACCCAACACAAATGTTCTTAGCAAATAATAAGCAGAGGCATCATAGCATTATTTTATCCAAAGGTCACATCTGCATGTTTACTGCTCACAAACTCACCAACATTTCAACTACTGACTCATGTAAATAGTAAGTTTTTTTTTTTTTTAAGTTTTTTTTCAAATGCACTTGTGCAATGGGTTCTGCGCAATGCAGCAGATTTGGGGGAAAAGGCCAAATAAAACTAAAAAATACACACATTATACTCTCAGTAGGAATGATGGTTCTCTGAAATCCGTTTGAGTGCATTCAACCAGCAATGTCTGGTACCAGATCAAGCCCTTGACCTCTAATCCACCTCCAGTCAAATATAGTGAACAGAGACACATATCAGGGTGTCCCTACAGAGACTTGTATTTCCCAGGGGTTTATTTTTTTTTATTAAAAGTATAGATTCTTCTTTTTATTATTTGAAGGTCACAATTTTTATCATCATACTTGCGCACACACACACACAGACACACGCACAGACACACACACACACACACACACACACACAATATACTGTTGTTATCGAATTTAGGTTTATTGGTTAAATTTACAGACTTTCAGCTGTTTGCAATGAACAAATCAAACAAAAATAATTGAAATGCAACTTTTAATGACTTCTGCAGTCTCAAAATTATTCAAGCCCTTCACGGCAAGCATCGTCAGTACTAAGTAGAACACCCTTTTGCTGTCATGACCTGCCGCAAACGAGATGTATAACCAGACACCATGCAGCTTCTGGCAGCGTTTCTGAGGAATCTTAGGGTGTACTCACACAAGCCACGGTTGCCTTGTACCGTGCCCTGGCGCGATTGTCCCCACTCCCCCTCTGGCCTGCACTCACATTGCACGTGAAGTTTCGGGCTAGAGCACGCTTGCGTCATTTACAAAACAACTTTTTGTTTTGAAGAAAACAGGAAGAAAAGCACTTTCTAATAGACCCCCTAATAGATTTATAATTTATGCCGCAAAGCGATTTTCACTTGATTGTGCAGCACGTATCAGAATATTATTACTGAAGACTTTGATGGAGGAATATGCAGCTTTACTCGCAAACTACAATTCCTTTTCATCAATAATGTGAGAACCAGACCCGTTATAAACTTAAATATACTCAATTTAATTAAATTTAATTGAAAAGTGGGTTTCACTTTATTTTAGTGGTCCCTTTAACACATTCTGTTGACTATAAGTAACTTTGCACATACTGTACATGTCTACTAACTCTCATTAGAGTGTTTCCATATTTCTAACATCCAAATGTGACACTCAAAAAACCTAGCCAGTTCAGATATTTCATGTGTTCTAGCTCAAGCAAACCTGGTGCAACTAATGAAGCCATTAATTATCAGTTGTGCTTGAGACAACACCTGTTTTGCAGATTTGTGCTGTTGTTCTATTCAGGGAGTTGAATCATATTTAGACTGCAGATGTCATTAAAAGTAGCATTTTCAGTTGAATTTGGAGAAACCACTTGAAACATTTGTGTTGAGCTATTTCAATTACTGTTGTTTGATTTGTTCATTGCAAACAGCTGAAAGTCTGTAAATTTTGCCAATAAACCTGATTAGCAATGGGGGTTGAATAATTTCTATTACAATTGTGTGTGTATATACTGTATATATACCTTTTTTACCCTTGTTTCAGACCCAATTTAAATAATACATTTTAAAAAATGGTTGCAATTTAGAAATTATGATAGAGTAATAATTATAAACCATTTATATTAGGGCTGGGCAAGTTAACGCGTTATTATCGCGTTAACGCATTTATTAATTAATGCCGACAATTTTTTTATCGCACGTTAACGCAGTTTTTTTTATTATTATTATTTTGAAAGTCCGTTGCTCACTGGCTCTGAATACACATAGGCCTACAGTCAAACCATGATCACAGGAGGGGTGGGATGTTGGTCAGCCAGCAAATAACCCACCCAAACAAGCAGTGGAGAGAGGCAGGTTCTCTCTGGTGAACAGTTAAAGGGTTGCGCTCCGCGAGGGAATGACAGGCGCTCTATGGATAGTACCTATAAAACCTATAGATAATAACTATTTAGATCCTGGAAACTCACTAACAGCGAGCCGAGGATCAGTCTCTCTTCTAATGATTTGTGCTGCGCGTCCTTTATAAAAAGTTATAGACAATTCAACTTCGGCAACGAGCGGGCGCGTGCTTGAGGCGAGCATGACCGCAACAGTTTCACAGGAACGCACCCGCTTGTCGCTGCACCTTGTGCTCGACCACTTCACCTCACTCTTGGCTGATTTATACTTCGGCGTCGGACTTACGCCGAAGACAATACGCTATAGACTACGCGTTGGTTTTCATTTATATCCCTGCGTCGTTGTCCACGTTGACGCGCAATTACACATGCAGAGGGAGCATGTGAAACCCGGGGAGCGGTTGTAGCAATCACAGCGCTTGCGGTACGCGTAGAATTGACGTTACATTTTTGGAGAGGTGCACGTCAGGGTACGCCGAAGTGTACGCGCGCTACACAGCAACAGCGTGAGTATAAAGTATAAATAGTTTTTTTTTACTCTGTTTAATGTAATCTTAAACCATGGCATGACCAAACCTAAGCTACTATAAGTAACGTTGGTCGACTTATATAGTAGTGATCATGACCTCTGACTACTACATAGACTGTTTCTGCTGCTCCCTGATAAAAGATACCTGTTGATACCTGTTCAGAAAAAAAACAAGAAAACTGGACTTGTTTTAACAAACTAGATAAAAGGTAATGCCCTGGCAGTGGCAAATAGCTTTGTTTAAATATTTGATTTGATTACATTAATGTTTAAGTTGAGATTTGAGATTACTGTGTAAAGGGAATACTGCTGGTATAAAAGCACCTTATTTGTTTAAAGTTTATTAAAGTTCATTATTCAATTTTGCACATAACAATGCGATTAATCGCGATTAATCGCAAGAAAACTGATTAATCGCGATTAAAAATTTTAATCATTGCCCAGCACTAATTTATATATACAGTCTATTGTGTGAAAATAAGTGCTATTTTAGTACATAGATTACTAGTATTAACATTTTGATTTTTGTTTTTATAATTTTTTGTCTTTTTGTAAAAAAATAAGTTTTTTACATTTTTATTTCACTCATAGTTGTTTAGTTATGTTAGATTCAATTATTTCAATTATTTTTAAATTATGATAAACCATGATCATGCCCCAAATAAAGTTTTATGAAAAGTTAGTGAACTTGTTTACCAAGGAGAAATAGAAATGGAAGGTTCATTTAAATTTTGAACATAATACCAAGTATACATGCTATATGAAATTAGCCATAGCAAAACAAAACAAAGTCAACCATTTTATTCCAAAAAAAGGGCATTTCCACCGCAGAATGATATCACACACAATACAATTTTAGATGTGGTGGAAATAACACTGTGGTCAATGACGTTTCAAAATAATGAATATGATTATGAAAATGAATTAAATGATAAATAAATATGTGTTTGCATGTACTGTATATAGATTGGTGGCTGTATTGTTAGTAGATACATTAAAGAGATTAGAGTGAAATGTGTGTTGTAAGAGAGTTTAAAATGTGCCCATAGATGAAGTAGCACCCTACTGGTGTCTATGGTCTTTCAGAGAGATGGAAGGAAGTAAATCTATAGAATGTCCTCCAGTGACAGATGAGATCTGAGAAGGACACAGACAAACACTCTGGCACCAGACTGAAAGGTAAGAGTAAAGGTGACTGACTGAGTGAGTGAGTGTGTATTCTCAGCTTTATTTCTCTGTGTCCTTTGAGCTGCTCTGATTCATCCTTATCATAGTTTTCAGACACACAGCTTCCACAAACATATAGACCTTCTTCATTCAGCAAACTCTAAGACAGGCACAAATACACAGATTGGCAGACTGTGTACACTCAGCTGTTAACACTTACACAGCTGCCCCTTCATTCCCTAATGGGAATCCACAGTAAGAGCCTTGTTTGTTTAAACATTCATTCATTCATTTTATCATTTGCTTGTAGTTTTACATAATCTTAGCCATTGCTGTCTTTCTTGATTAGCATTACAGAGGAAATATTTACTGTTCAAAGTAAATATTGTTTTATGTTGTTTCATAAATCAAGAGACCCAATTCTCAATATCAACTTAGTCTCATTTTACAAAAATTATACTCACTAAAAAATACAAACAAATGAGAGAATTGTTGACATACAGTAAGAATAGAGAGCCATAAAATGATTGTGGATTGCATAGCTCAGATAATTTTATGTACACTGTAAAAATGTTAGCAATTCTTCCAGAAAACAACTATAAATTTGGTTAAGTTACTGTTTCACGTGTAACCAGTCCCACTTCGAGCGGGGTGCCTCTTGAGGCTCTTACTGGTCTATGTCCATTACACATGTTCAGTGAACAATTATAAATGGCTGAACATTGCATTAGATGTAATATTACCATAAAATACTGTCAACTTGATGGTTTTTGCAAGTAAAAACTATGAATTATACAAAGACATTTCCAGAAGTCCTTGCTATTTAGTTAATGTTTAGGCCCATTGCATTATTTTAGTGTCATGCATGTCATGTCTGACTGTGTTTTATCTTGTGTTTCCAATGTGCTCCATGAAGTCTATAGTTTAATGTGAACTCTGATTCTGTTTTACTATTATTATGGTGGTTATCAGTACATTTTAAGGTGAAAAAGCAGATTTTGAAAGTTTAAGTAACTTGGTATATATCAACACTGTATCACTTAATGAAATATATATATGGTTATAAGTTGTGTAGTCTACAGGCACTAATATGCCACCCATAATATCTGTAACATTGTCACCATATTTTTTCTGTATTTTTTTTTTTACTGTAACAAGAAATTTTTACCGTGTAAGATGAATACGATCATTTTAATCTTGAAATAGTAGGCTATCTAACTTTTGATAGCAAATTGGCAAATATGAGCACAATGTGAGACATATTTGAGATCTCTTCTGAAACTAACCATAAACATATGAAAATAAAATAGCCTACTGGAATCATTTGCTCAGACGGAAAGAAATTAAAAAGGAAGAGAATTAAGTGTGTAATTTTTAGACCGTTAAAATACCTTCTATCAACATTTACTCGCGAATAGAGTGGTACAGGCATGACTTCACTTTGTAGGCCAACCGGAAGTTAGCATCAGGTTCCCTCAACAAAAACCTTATAGGATTTTTCCATAGGCTTTTGGATTATCACAGAAAACAAGCTCTGTAATCAACAGAAGTTTATGATACCTACACGCTTTGTCCATCAAGATAAGTTTCACAGATAAACACAACTTTTAGCCTAAATAGTTTCCAGAAGCGAAAAGCTAAATGTCTATGTTGTAGAATAAAACATGAAATTGTCTTGAGCTTGGGTACACCGGCACAGACCTTATTTCAGCCATTTAACCAAACCCTTTCAAAAAACCCATTGACTTTTGACTTTGGGACGATGGCAACCGGAAGTGCTAAAATGCTAACTCGTTTCCGCATTTTGGCCTACAAAGTGATGTCATACCTGTACCACTCTATTTGTGGCGGAACTATCTATTTGTCCAAACAAATGAAGAAGAGTCATTATTTTTACAAGGCAGAAACGGCACACTTTTACCCCTCATCAAACTGTATTTGGTAATGGAAATGCTGTCTAAGGGTACGTTTACACGACAACAATGTAGGCCATCT
Source organism: Gila orcuttii (assembly GCA_026230005.1). Lineage (NCBI taxonomy): Eukaryota > Metazoa > Chordata > Actinopteri > Cypriniformes > Leuciscidae > Gila > Gila orcuttii. The sequence goes on from JAPDVR010000004.1 coordinate 15,092,153, forward strand.
AAAAACAGAAAAGTTTTGCATACAGACTATGCATGTCAGGCCAGTTGGCGATGTCACTTTTGTGCCGATGTTGTTTCGGTTGTGAAGTACTCGTGTATGTCTATAGACTCACTAAGCACGTAATAGGCATGTGCATGACGTCACCATTTTCACAGTCGCGTTTTTGTTGTTTACATTGAAATAATACGATATCGTTTTCAAAAACTTGCATTTTGATCCCTGTTTTTAAAAAAAAGTTTGTTATCAGCCCCCCAAAATGCTGTTGTCGTGTAAATGAAAGGTCCAAATTTTCTGTTTTTACTTGAAAACGGCGTAAACACCCCCTAAAGCTGTGGTTACATTCACCGTTTGTTTGGCGAATGGGGGTAAAATGCGCTTGTTTCAATATTCAGTAGGAATCTACAGGATCGGGTTGAAGTTGGTCACGCAAAGTTGCCACGTTGACTGGGAATCTGATTGATTTATGGACATATTTTTCCCCACAAAATTGACACACTTTAAAAGATAAACAGTTGAGATATTACAAAAATATCATCCAGGATCAGTTCTTGAGCTAAAACTGGACAACTGTGAAAGTAATTACAGCTGCAATTTTACTGGAAGCCAATGCAAATGCTGAAATGAACCCCCCCCCCCCCCCCCCAGCACAGCCTGTTTGTGTGTGCGTGTGTAAGGAAAAGAGGGACATGTGTCTTCATTTCCATTTCTGCCTGATTTCCTCTTTCACTGAATGTGAACCCTCCCCTGCAGCTACACTGAGTGTGATATAGCGCACCTGCGCTCTCCCACGCCAGGGAAGAGAAAGAGAAGGCCGATTTGGCTGGAGTTGATTTGCAAAGATATCCCACAGGTCAGCTAGGGGTCAGGCAGAGATCACAGTAAGGTCGGCCAAGACCTAGGGCAGCTCTCCAAAGACCTGCGCACCTCCCAGAGCTCCTCTCTCGTTGCATTTCGGTCCTGTCAGGTCACAAAGATATCACTTCCCAATGCCACACAGATCCAAAGCCTACACACTCTGTTATACAGACGAGACACACCTTTCCACTTCCTAGAAAACTAACATGCCTGTTGTAGACACAAACATCCAAATGTCCTCTGCTTGCACACACTCTACTGTTTGAGCCGAGCTAACAGTGTGGCACATCTCTCTCTCCCACTGAGGCACTGCTGCATCGCAGGCTGCAGCTTATTGATCTGCCGCTGGCTATAACTGAGCCGCTGTGGTGGCATCCTGCCTGCTTTTGCACTGAGCAAGGGTAATAGCAATACTCAGGGTATTGATCTGCCATCCCAACTGACTTCTATTAGTGCTTCCGCTTTTCGGTTACATAGTGCACAGACACAGGAAATGCAATTGATCTAGAGGAAGTCAATCCATAGCCCACATTGCAATGTGTCAAATAATAAAGCACATTCAAATATTTTGCTAAACTTGTGGATTATCAACAAAATCATCTTTAATTGATTTTTTTAATTATATTGTTTCTCAACTTACACATCTTATATTACACTTCTGAGCCAATAAATAAAAAAGTGTGTGTGTATATATATATATAAAACAATAAATTATTAAATTAATATTATATAATTAGAAATAATATTACATAACTATTTAATGAGGCCAGCAGGGGGTGCTCACCCTGTGGTCTGTGTGGGTCCTAATGCGGCAGTATAATGATGGGGACACTATACTGTCAAAAAAAAAACAACAAAAAAAACACGTCCTTTGGATGAGACGTTAAACAGAGGTCCTGACTCTCTTTGGTCATAAAAATCCCAGGATGAAAAAGAGTAGGGGTATAACCCCGGCATCCCGGCCAAAACTGCCCATTGGCCTCTATATATGATAATGGCCTCCTAAATCATCCCCATATACTGAGGAGATTCCCCCCTTCCATATGTAAAGCGTTTTGAGTACCTTGAAAAGACCTATGTAAATGTAGCAAATTATTATTATATTATATAAATGATAAAAGTTACACAAAAACTGTTTGTGACAAATGAATGAATGAGGTCAGTAGTTAATTGAGCTGGGGTGACATCTTGTGGTGAAACGGCAGCACTATACGTCATAATATGGAACTGCACAAAAGAAGCAAAAACAAACTGAAACGAAGCAATGCCTCTTTTAATAAGATCACTTGCATATAAAACTGGCAGTCATGACATAAAAATTACATTTTAAATATATAAAAAGGTTTCATCTTTATAGACTGTCTATGACAACAAAATAGAGACCAACTGTTTGAATATGAATGATTATCCTTCTGTGGTTATCACTTCATTCTGAGATAACACGAACAATATGACATATGACATTGATATACATACGTTACAAAATAACAGCAGTGTTAAGGTTTGGTACAACTAATTAAGACAGTTTGCACAGATAATTACTAATTATATAATAATCGTATTGCATCCTTCAGTGGACACCATTATCTCTGATTTATCAATTACTAGTTGGACATTGCACATTTAAAACAAACTATTTTATTTCTAAATATGCCCTCCTCTAATTTAAGTGTCATGGACATTTTGATTTAAACTTTGGCTCACTTTTCGGTTAATATTCCCCCTCCAAAAGGTACTTTTTACGCTAAATCATAAAACAGTGAATATTAAAATAAAAAATAGTAAACATAATTTTTTTTCTATCTATATCAGAATGCATAGGCCTTACAGGTGACATCAGAAAGTGCTTATTAAAAAGGGCACACACATTTTAACTTACAACCTTTCTTCGTTTCTTATTTTATTTCTGTAAACTTGGGCAAAGTTTTTCTGCCACTCAACCATCTATATATGCTTTAGGATATGTGCCACAGTTCAAGTTACAAAGTAGAGGGTAAAACCTGTATGCGTCATAAGCAGCTGTAAATGTGGTGTTCACTTTACGTAACCTTAGTCCTCAGCTAACACAAAGGCATCTGAAAGCAGCTCTCTTTTTCTATGATCTATGTGCTAAAGCCTATGAGAGTGAATGTTGTTGTATACCCATAATAAAGTGATGCTGACATTTAAGAACTTCATGGAATTTAAGATTTTCATCAAAACATTTTGTGCAGGTGTTTGCTAGTGCAGTTTTAGAATTTTGAAATTATGTTGTGTAAAATCAAGTATGTTGTCCCTAACATTCTAAACATAATTTCAAGGTTTTGTCAGTCCTTTAAATCAGTGTATACAAATATAAAATTCAACAAGGCTTAAAGTTCAATGCTTAATCTTTTTAAAACTTAAATAACGGAGAAAACCAACCAAAATCTTATCATTTCTCTCTCAATACAACGTCATATATTCTAATGTTTGACATTAAGTTTTCTTTTTTCTTTCTTTGTTTTTTACATTACAAAGCTTTCAAATAATCAAATAAACATGTAAAAAAGTAATTCAATAATAAAAAAAAAACATACTGTCATCAATATTAATGCCATATTGTAAATCTGGGAATATTTTGATGGTTGTACTTTACAACATTCATTTCAAATGCAATAAACAGAATAAATACGAGTACAAACATAAAATGATATTTTTCAGTTTAAGCAGAACTACTTTGCACTTCTAATGAGTAAACATATTAAGGACACACACACGTAGGTGTCTAAGGGGCAGTAAACATCGCAATGGACTCGGAAGATGGTTTCTCTGAAACAAACTCCAGATCTATAGCTGGAGTTATGGACTTTTTCAACCTCTGCAACAGAGATGGAGAAAGGCACTGGGATGATTTTGACAAGGAGAAACACAACAAATATTTATATAGGGAGTGATTGTGCACTGTACATACCTGCAGCAGAGACCCTTCGGTGGTCCAAAGCTCATGTAGAGCCCCAAGTGGTATCCAGATGATGGAGGCGAGTGAGATGAACCAGCCGACCACCTCTGCCCAGAGTGGGTATGTGTAGGACTTACCATATCGAGCTGGAGTATACTGAAAAATACTGGAGATCAGAATACCCTGCAGAGAGAGAGACAGGAAAGAGGTCATTATTATTAAAGGGATAGTTCACCCAAAAATCCTCAAGTTGTTCTAAACCTGTACGAGTTATTTTGAAGAATGTTGGCAACCAAACAGTTTCTAGTCCTTGTTGACTTCCATAGAATAAAAAATTTAAAAAATACTATGGAAGTCAAAAGGGGCCAGCAATTTTTTGGTTAACAACCAAAAAAATACCTCATCAAAATACCTCGTTACAAATCTCTACATGGTTTAGCTCCTCGGTACATGAGCAAGCTCTTATTGCATCATATTCCTTCACGTTTATTGCGGTCTCAAAATTCTGGCCAGCTGATTATACATAGAATATCAAAATCGATTGCGGGCGGTAGATCCTTTTCTTATTTATCTATAAATCTAGCTTAAAAAACATTTTTTTAACCTAGCATACACATAACACACTATCACATCTCTATAATTCAAATCCGTTAAAGGATTATTAGGCTGCATAAATTAAGTCAACTGGAACCAGGAACACTTTCCATAACATCCGATGTACTTATTACATCTTAAGTAAAATGGCATCTACGCTTGTATTAAGTCTCTGTTTCATCCTTATCCCGAGGTCACAGTAGTCAGCCGAATTCAGTCCGTTTCCAGATCAGATGGTGGACCTGCATCTGGATGAACAACAGCCCTGAAAGTCAGCAGAGACCATGATAAGACAAGCCCTAGAGACAGATCCCCTGTGAAGTCCTCGTCGATACGACAAAACAGATCCTCACTGGAGACCATGAGAACCGAGAATCAAGTCCTCTGCACAGACCCTATGGCCAGCTTTGACTCATCCCCACCAAATGCTGTCATAATGTATCCCGATCTTCAAGCAGAAGGAACTGGATGAAGTATTTTAAAAGATCAATCCACAATCCGATTTGTGATGCAGCCTAGAATTAAACCACACCTGAGCCTGATTCTCCCAAGGTTTTTTTCTCCATTTCTGCCACCTAATAAGAGCTTGGATGTTATGCCACTGTCGCCTTTTGGCTTGCTTAGTTGGGGACACTTAATATTCTGCAATATTATTGATTTGACTGTACTGACACTATTGGAATGAGAACTGAACGGAGCTGGACGATGATATTTCTACAGAGCTGCTTTATAACTGAATTGAACTCATTTCATATTTGATGATCTTTACACAGTTGTTGAACGAAACTGAATCAACACTGAACTGACATCAGCTAAACAATGACACTATTTTCTGTTTAGAGTTGCTTTACAGAAGAACTGAATTCTGTTTGCATCATTGAATCATAATCACTGTAAAGGTGCTTTAAAGGGGTCATATAATGCCATTTTTTTACAAGTTAATATGATTCTTTAGGGTATAAATGAAAAGTTTGTAATATTCTTTAATTAAAAATTCTCATTAGTATTGGAAGAAAACACTAATTTTACCTGGTCAAAACAGCTCTGTTTTCAGCACGCCATTCAAGTGCATGTGTCTTTAAATGATAATGAGCTTTGCTCACTCCGCCCCTCTGTTCTGTGGGGTGTTTTGACATAACACACGTGGAGTGTTGCCTTGACAACAGTTGAGGGTATATTTTGGAGAAAGAATGGCAGCGGGAGTCTCCGAGGACACATTTGTGCAACCGTATCAATTTGAACCGGAGTCGGACCAGGAACAAGATGACGTTCGAGAAGTAAGGCTCGAACAGGATGTTTCTGAATGGTTGGTTAACGTAATGTCACTTTGATCTATCTTTGTATGTACTGGCAGGGTAACTTAGAGTAGTGATATACGAACACTATGTGTTTACTGATGTATACGTTAGTTCATTGACAGATTAATGTTACAGCTAATGGTCATGAAAAACTTTTTTTTGGTAAATGTAGGCTTGTCAGTGATGTGTAACGTTATCTATGCCGTGTTAGGTACAACTGTCAGAAATGATTCGCGCAAACATGCAAGCATTGACATTGATCGTGGGGAATATTCCCTTCGAAAACAAAACTCAGCCACTGCGTCTTTAGCGGTTCGTATTTAGGAACACCAAAATGACTGCTCGTTATTACACCCAAGAACAGAACACCACAATCGCTTAGACGCCATTCTGCTCCAGTGTATCAACAATGGCGGACTATGATGACAGCTCGCTCAGGGCGGGTCTGTGTTGAAACGCTGCTGTCAATTAACAATCGTGGGAGGGGCGTCCGATCTAGTGACGTCACAAGATCGAACGGCTCAATTTGAGGCAGGGGGAAACATGCAAGGAGATTAAAACAAAGACACTGGATGGATTTTCATCATTATATGATGGTTGTGTACAGACACTGCCAACACACATTTCAGTACAATCAAATTGTAAAAGTGCATGTACCATTATATGACCCCTTTAAAACATCTCTATTGTATAAAGCGCTATATAAATGAAGGTGACTCGACTTAACTTCAACAGAGCAAAGAAAGTTTTTTTGAACACCCTGAGGGTGAGTAAATACTGACAGAATTTTCATTTTTGGGTGAACTATCCCTTTAATTCAAAGCAAAGCATTATACCTCACCCAACCTCTCAGAACTGCACTTCAACAGACACACACCGAGATCCACTTTATAAATATCTATTACTATCAACAAATGTACAACCTTTTTTCAATGCTATTTAAGATTTTAAAGACTTTTTAATGTCCTTCAATTTTGAAAATTTTATTTATGAGAAGGTAAGGGCATTTAGGATGCCCGGATTCCCTGTAAAAGGAGGTGTGCAAAATACAGTCTCACAAAAAGTGAGTTTTGTCATTGATTTTTTTTGTCACTTCACTGCTACTTAATGGGAAAAAAGGTCTTGTTGGGGAAAAGTGTAGTATTTTAAAAGCATCTGCACTTTGAAGCTATTTACTCTGGAACGCAGATTATCAAATATAGAGAATCCCGACATTTTTTCCTCACCAGCACAAGCATGGGTGAAAGGTACTGCCAGCAGACACGGAAGTAGAGGTTTGGTTTCTTTCCCAGCATTTTCTCCACCATTAAACTGAGCCGTCTCACTCCTGCATGTGTTTGAGAGAGAGTGAGATGTGGAAGAGAGTAAGAAAGAAGTGAGATGGAAAAGCATGAACCTTCAAATCTCCACATCTGATCTGAGTTTCTATAGTCTGAAGTGCAAACTGAAGGAAGTGACATTCACCAAATATGAGAGTGACGGCGAGCACCTCGAAGAAGGCCAGAAACATTAGAGACACCACAGCTGTGTAGTGATCCATCAGCTGAAACACATATATCCCACCCTGCACACATACAATATTATTTCATTCGTATTTAAATCAGGGTTAGGTTTCTTGTCCATAATCAAAACAAGGACTAATATATATATATATATATTAGTACTTGTTTTGATTATATATTTATACACACAGGAAATATTTTAAATGATTTTTCTGGTTGGATTTTTGTTATTTGGCCAGTTATTTTTTTAAGTATGAGAGCATTAGGATGTATATTTTTATGATGTCTTTAATGGTGTCTAAACTTCAGTTTTGTCCATTTAAATTAATTCACTCAAAAAAAAATTATACATTTGCTTCATTACTCGAATGCTTAGTGAAGTCTACACAGCATTTTTCACATATTAAAATATATGTAGATATTTCCTTTTGTTATTTGTATCGTTAAACTGGTGCACATAAATAAAAATTAGAAATGTAATATCCTTCCATCCAAACACTTTTGTTCTGTTCATTTTCACATTAATTTAAACTTAGATTTACTGTATTTTACTTTTTGAATTTTAATTAAAAAATATATATATATATTGAACATAGTGATTGAGAATATATATCTCTAAATCAAATCTTCTGAAACTAAAATTATGTTTAGGTCAGGATCAGTTCCAGGAATATGTATAAATATTGTATAAATATTTATTTAAGCTATAATATTTATAATTACACATATGTATAAATATTATGTATAATATTTGTATAAAATCCAAATGATCCAAGTATAACAAAATCTCAAAAGTAAGAATACATTATTTGTTTGTAATGTGAAACTAGAGTATATTTACCCTGGAAATGTGAGGAATCCCCAGCAGAAAGCCAATGCTGCACACTACCAGAACAATCAGCTCCTTCCTCTTAAAAACTCGCAACGCTTTCTTGCCAAAGCCGTCCATGATGAAAGTTACAGCCACTTCCACCATGGCAAACTGCACAGATACACACACTGTATGTACATTCACACAAACAATAGTCCAAAATGTTCACATGTGAATGTACAGATTGCACACGCATATAACTCTGTTGCGAAACCTGGTGAGATGGGCACTTCCTGATCACTTTACTGATCACCTTTCCATTCACAAGAATGAGACATTTTCATTTATTATCCTGCTTCATCTAAACACATGGGTATAGATTTTGAAACTACACTCAAATGTCTCATCTTGCTTGCAAGGTGTTGACATTGACTCTCTTACAGTTGCATCTTTTCGGTGAGTAAGGAAACAGCTTTACACAGCTCAAGAGAAAATAAGAATCCTGTGTGATCTTAGTACTGTGAATTATGATTTTTGGCCGTTCAAACTTAGCAATAAAGGCAGATGATAAATATAATCCTTTTTTTACTCCATGAGATTCACTGAATTTCCTGTTCATCAACAAACCTTGAGAACACACAAGGACATGGGAAGACTGGGCCTACAGCTGCAGAAACTGATGATACAGATTAAAGAACATAAAATGAGCAAATTTGCCTTCTGTGGCCTACCAAACTTTACCAAGGCCACATCATGTTTATACTTTGTAAGGAAGATAATTGCAGAATGCACTGTGACAAAATTGATCCAATATGTTGGACATGATGAATGCAAAGAATTGCAGATTATAAAAATATTTGCATATGTATTTAGGTATAAGATGCTGAAAAAGCAGTGAGATCCATTGCAAAAGTCAAGTTTAGCGCATAAAACAATTAAAAAACAAGAGCGCCCTGTGCGAATGGCTTCTTAGAAGGCAGCTGTCTGCTGTATGTAGGTATTAGACAGAAAGGCAGCTTTCTAGGGTTTAGAACAGAGCTAGTTTGTGCATGCTTGTACTATGAAACCTCTTCTCTTCTACCTGACTGTCCAGTCCAAGGCAGAGTAACATGATGAAAAACAGAGGCGCCCAGAGCTGAGAGATCGGCATGGTGGAAAACACTTCAGGATATACCACAAACACCAGACCAGGCCCTGCAGAAAAACACATTCACACAAATATCACACTGTTCAAGAGAAAGATGACACTAGTTGACAAGTTGTTATGCCAACGTAAACATTAACAACAATGGTCTTGGCCATCAAGAAGAACCAGATCTGTCACACAGTACTTTTAATGTTTAGTACTCTCAGCTCCGCTTAACACCATTTACCTTTTTTTTTTCAACATTAAAAAAATTCAGATTATAGATTCCTATAGTACTAAAACCCAAAAATAAGATATTGTAGGAAGAAAGAGAAGGAGACTAAATACTATAGAATGGAAAAAGACCTGTAGAAACTGGCTTGGAAAAGGCTGTGCAGCTGTCTTATTCTTTATTTTAAGGTCTTTCAAAGAGAAAACAAAGAGTTAAAGAATCAAAGTGACTGAGACATCAGACATGCATTGCTCAGAAAAAAGATCCGCCTGCTGTTCTGAGAGATGCCTCCTCAAAAAATGTATGAGAAAACACTACAAAATTACAAAATAAAACTAAACAAACCTTACAAAATAGGTTATCAAACATTATGCAAACTAATAATTTTTCTGAAGTATAACTGCCGAACAGCTGCCAAGGTTTCATTGCTTTCTCTGCTTTAACTGGTATAAACTGATGGACTTGAATGACAACATCATATAGCAAACAGTAATGTAATATAAACACAAATATTATGATATTGTAAACTGCTGTGAAGGGCAGCTCAAAACTCAAGGACATTCTTTTATCATTGTTTTTATTTTATTTACACTGATGTACTCTGCCCACTTTGCTCATTTCTTCCTGATTCTGTTTCTCCCATGAATGGTCTCTTTTATTCCCTTTCTCTGGCATAATCCTATCCACCCTTCACCTCCTCTCACACTTATCCTCTCTCCGGTGGTACAGAACGAGAACTTTTCATTTATCATCCCACTTCATTTCAACTTTTGAAGCTAGAATTTCCCCACTGCATTCTCATTTCCTTAGCCCTAAGAAAGTCAATATCAACACCTTGCAAGCTGTTTCATGTACAAAAGCAGCGCATATTTATATCAATGCCCACATTAATAGGTTACAGCAGTATTTGCATTACCAGTGTCTGGTTCTGTGTAGATTAATTAGGACTTGGTTGTAAATGTGATTGATCTACTCATGTACAGTGCATTAGATTTCACACCCATCACAAGAGCACAACAGCAAAGAGCACATAAGAAAAATAACAGATCCTGTGTGCAGTGGTGGATTCAGAAAGTGGATGATGGGTGGGCCTATAAAAGTGTAGGTGGTCCGGAATAATTCACATGCCCCATGTTTTTCAATCAGCTTAATTTAGAAGAGAAATCGACGGACCGGTCACTGTATAAACGCCCATGATTTAAAGGTTTGTAAGATCAAGATTAAACAGGTAATGAACACATCAAAGTGAACGTGGCATTGCAATGAAACACGGTACAATGAACGCTTCAATACAACATCATCATGCACCCGTTCAGAAAGACAAATGTTCCAGTTTATAAAGTTTAATTTGATGTGTCCAGTCAGTGTGAACAGCCTTAAATAGTTGTGGCGCATCTTGTCAAAACATTTGCCAGGTGCAGAATCAGATCTGTTGGATGGATTTATTTTAAGCGAAACGCTTGGGTTAGACAGAGTGTTAGCCTACATTGCTTCATGACACATAGCAACACAGCTTAAAGTATTCCTTATATGTTGGACCTTGGATCGAATTTAGTCTACTTTTGCCTTTTGAGACATGCTTTCACAAGCACTCGTAAGAACTGTGTTTGTGATGAAGGGCCATTTGCAATTGTTGTATTTACGCTAGGTGCCACCAGTGTCACAGATACTACATACCTTTAACAGTTTGGATTTTTTCAGGATGTCAATAACCAGTTTGCATTGAAGGAAACAAAATAAAAAGTTCTGTCATGAAACTAGATGGCGCAGGATAGGTCCTTAACTCAACCTGCTTGCAATCACATCATTGTCTATAGGGTACAGCTGATTGGTTCCTGCTGTATCAGCAGCCAATTAGCTCACATGCTCAACCTTTAAATACTTGGTTATGTGTAATAGATAGTTGTTTAGCCATTTTTTTGTAATAACATAAAAAGGGCTCTGCTAGTTGGCACGAAGCGCATAGCGTAACTGAAGAGACGAATTAGCATATTCCTGTTAAGATTAGGATATAGTTCTAATGCATGACAAAAAAAGTCACATTTAAAATAATTATATTTAATTCATTAATTAATTTATATTTAATTAATAATTATAATATTGAAGAACTGTAAATTGTATTATTTTAAAAAATCTGACAGAGTGGGCAGGCTGTCAATCTGGATGGGCCTAGGCCCACCCGTAGCTACGCCCCTGTCTGTGTGATCCTGGTCCTTAAAACTAAGCTGCGATTCATGGCTGAATGAAGACACAGCAATTAAAGATAACAGGAAATGTGGTATTTTCAGTTCAAACCTTGAAATACGCAAGGCCATGGGAGCACAAGTGTTACAGCAGCAGTAACTGATAAAAAACAAAAAAACAACTTACCATCTGTGGCAATGTCATCTACAGGTAGGTTGTGAATGTGAGCCATGTACCCGATGGCAGAGAAAATAACAAAGCCTGCTACAATACTAGTGGCTGAATTTGCCAGAGAGATGATAAATGTGTCCCTGTAAAATAAAAGGTAATCGTGATGAGGAGAATCATGCATTTCTTGAAGATAACAGACCCTTTAGCTCTGATTAGTGCAATAAACTTGAAAGCAAATAAAAAGCAAGATTTTTCAAGTTTGAAAGTTTCATCAGCAAAAAAAATTATTTCAATTTAGTTTTACGTTCACTTAGATGCATTTATTTAAATGTAAAAATATGTTTTTAAATGTAAAATCAGCTGCTGGGACAAAGCCACCCCATACCCCTAACTTGTTTTGTTAACACTTCATTTCCATATCGCTTACTTAAGGATGTTGTTGTTGTACTTGTTGTAACTGGCCATAGATATCATAGAACCAAAGGAGATGCCGATGGAGTTAAAGATCTGAGCAGCAGCATTGACCCACACCTACAACGTAAGATTAACAAAGACACACAAGAGCAGGGTTTCATTCTTGTCTTTTTGTCCATATTTTTGTATTATTATTTATAGACATCTACATGTTTATGTTTTAATAAAGCATTAACAGGAATCATATTTAATGTTTGCTTTCTTTTATGGGCATAAAAGTACTGTAAATCAATCTAAATGTTTAATCTTAATTTAAATCACAACATTATATTTATGTAACATGTAGTTAACACATTCAGACTCAATCAGATCCTTTTTAAGAAAAGAAAACAATATAGTGTATATTTATTGGGTTCGGCAATGTATATAAGCATTTATACAAGCAACACAAACAGAAATAGGGGAAACATAAATATAAAAGAAATAAAACCTGCCATTCATTCAGTTTTTACACGATACATAGGTGTTTTCAAAGAATTGGCAGTGTTAAAGTTATTTCAAACCTACTCCAGACCTGTTGATTAACTTAACCAAGTGTCAATTACATGTTAAATGGTAAACAGCCACAATTCCCACAACAATGTTGATGTTTATCAGTGGTACTACAGTAATGATATGGTAGCATGCAAGCTATAATGTAATGTAGACTGGTAGGTTGTAGTTTGTTTTTACCACCACTTGACTTACGTATTTTTATTCAAATGATCTCACCTGGACTTCCAAGAGTTTACTCCAGTTTGGCATGAGGAAGAAGAGGATACCATCTTTTGCTCCAGGCAACTGGACATTATTGATCAGCAATGCAATTAGTATGAAATAAGGGAATGTGGCAGTGAAGTACACAACCTATGGACAGAGTCAACAGAGGGATTTTTAATTGTGATAACAAGGACAAATGTATATATTTAATTATTCCCATCAGTTTCTTTAACAACTAGGTTAAAATTTATTGAGGTTAATTCACCTGAACAAATATAGACATTATAACAGTTAACATACTCAATAGTTGTATTGTATATACACAAACACATTATTTATATTTTTACAAAGACAAAACCCCTAACTATCAAGTTGTAGCTTAAGTATTCTATTTTGCCTTCATTTAGATAATTAAAACACACTGAATCTATTCAGAAATGACGTGAGCTCTGTATTCTGACCTTTCCGGTGGATTTGACCCCTTTAAAGATACAGAAATAAACAATGACCCAGGCCAGGATTAGGAGGCCAAAGAGTTCCCAGCGAATCCCTCCAGCGTGCTCAATCCCTCTGGTCATTTCTAAGACCTTATGACTATAAAACAAAAAAAAAACAAAAAAAACAACACATTGCAGATGGATGGATGGATGGATTGAACTTTTCAAAATTTCCATTTACATTACAGGAAATGAATAGTTCCCTAATATAGAGTGACATTACATACACAATTATAAACAACCTCTGACAAAAAGTCAAGAATTCTCACCAAATATGAAGGCTGATGTTACCGCAAATCTGTGTCAGGTTAGTAAAGGACTACAGTCCAGTTTTGAGTGGAGCATAGGGCACACCAACTGCGATTTTAGAGCTCCAGCTAACACTTGGCACTAGTTCAAGTGTACTTAGACTGTAAAGGCTAAAAAGAGAATTTCCGTTTAGGACAACAAAATGTTGATCAACCAACCAAAATAGGGTGAGCCTTACCTCTGTTTTAATGTAATAATACTATAGCTAAGTGTACGTGGGAAACCATGCCATTACCAAACCAAAGCTACTATCAGAGAAGTAATGTTGGTGTGCTTATATCTGTAGTAGTGGCCATGACCTCCGACTAGAGATAGTGTTACTTTAATTCAATACAGATCTATGGGGACTAAACAAAATACTTTTAGATGGAGCAAGCATGAAGGTGGCTATGAAGGTATTTTTGGTGCAAAACTACTGAACGCCTGTGACAGTGAAATTTGTAGTTGTAGAGAATAGCCACACATGTGTATCAGTAAATTTGAAGTCACAGAGAGAAATGCATTAAGAGTTGCAAACTTGTAGACTTTTTTTTCTCTCCCACAAACACAACACAACAGTTACACCTTCTCAAATTATTCATTGCAGGTGCACAAATCCTATTCTACAAATCACAAATTAATAAACTTGTGCGCTCACATTTTGGCTACTATTGCTGCAGTGAATATGGTGCAAAACGCATTTAAACACCCGCATCAAAAAATATGAAGTCACGGAGAAATTTTGCTCATCCGCAAATCAGTATGTGAATTCAGGCACGTGCACAGGTAGGGCTCAACCTGTGCAGAGCACATGCCCTTTTTGCCCTTACAATCCGAAGTGCCCTTTTTTTTTTTTAAATCAATGCTATTGGTCACCCTTTACGCCTGTCTGTCTGTTTTACAAATATTTAGCCAATGAAATTTCTTAAAACGAGCTTGTGTAAATCTTATTCGATCCTCAAGCTGTCAGTATGCTGATAACTCCGCCCCCTCTATATTCACTGAATCAACTGAAGTTCCACAGCAGCCGCAGAGTAGACAGCAGCTGAACGAAGTTTTGCGAAGGGTAAATAAATATCTTGTTGTTTGAATAAGTACTACTAAACACTATGTCTATAAAGACTCATATTTTATTTATTTGATTTCTGACTCACTGACTGAGACATGTGGGACGTCGCCTGAGAGGGAGGTCTAGGCTAGCATTGCCATATTCATAACCAATAACAGTTACATATAGCCTACACTTAAATACCCTGTGCGTGCATACAGTAGCATTTCATCTTTTATAAAACGCGATTTTGGCCAAATGTATTTTACAACAGAAAAAAATTAGCGCCCCGCCTATATAGCTAACTTTACAACAAACTAGTTAACCTGTTGATGAAAATGTAATGTGATGACGGCAGATGCCCGCGCCATTTTAATGACGGACAAAAAGAATGCACATTTGCACACATTCGCTGGTCAAAAACGATATATTGATAATATTTTTATATATCAGATATATTTTTACCATCAGAAAATCATAACAGATGCGCCCCCGCGCTGTTTCGTACTGGAACTTACACAAAGCGACGAGTGATCCTCGTCACCTAGGTAACATATATTTATTTCTTAATAAATATTCTTCTTTGATTTATGATTGCTGATACACTTAATTTATTAACATTTAGGCTAATCATGTTATGGTAATAATATTAAATTATGGTTCATTCAAGGCTGTTAATATGCACGTATTCGCTATCTAGCTAATTTTTAGGCTATAGTAGGCTACTCTCCGCTCGTACTCACGTGTATAAAATGTAGTAAAACATGGTTTTACAACAGTAATGTTGTAGTAGTAACTAAAAAATAACATTACAGAAGATCACTGTGAAATCTTTATATTTTATCATGCAGAATGTAATTCATGATTTAATTCATTCCAAGGCTTCATTTATTTGATCCGAAATACAGCAAAAATATATTAGCCTAATATATTGTGAAATATTTTTACAATTTAAAATAACTGTTTTCTATTTGAATATATTTTAAAATGTAATTTATTTCTGTGATCAAAGCTTTTCAGCGTCATTACCCCAGTTCAGTACTTTTCAGTGTTACATGATCCTTCAGAACTGTACTTTTCACACTATTTTATATTTTTTTTTTTTCATTGCTGGCTTATTTTAGGGAAAATGTAGTGAATAAGAGACCTTCAAGAGACCAACATCCCTGGTCCTCCACAGTATACATTTTTTGCCAGGTAGGCGGATACATGTTGGATATGCTATAGTAACGGTATGGCTATAGTTTCTTATAATCTTATAAACACGAAGTGAATGCCTGCTATCATTCAGTCATTGACGAATGCAAAAAAACGTGCAAATTAATAAAAATATTATTAACTTTACGAAACGATGCACAATTGTAGTTTAAGTTCGCGCTGAAACTATATTTACCTTTTTTGAAATAACCCATTAAACCTGCTGAGAAACGAGGAGTGAACCTCTGAGTGAACTAAAATGAGCGAGCAGTTCCACGCGCATGCCCGGGAAACTCATGAATATTCATGTTGGCTCCGCCCACTGCTTCTACAGATGCACAAGTCAGTTTTGCTCCACATTTAACGAGATATATGGTGCAAAAGGGAGAGCGCGCGAAACTTGTCACTTGAAAGCGAAAAACAGTGTTTGAGATTCGTCGCAGCAGATTCAAGCAGCTGTAGTTTAGTTTAGTTTATTTAGTTTTTAATAACGTGGACAGTCCCTTTTTGAAAGAAAAAGAGCAGCTTTAGCCTCTACAGCTAATTTCCAGCTGTAGTCCCCGGCCAGTTGTCAATGGGCATACATCAATAAAATACGTTACAATTATATATTTACAGCAGAACTTATCAAAAGGGGACAGACATACTAAACATGTGACACACAATTCAAACAAATAAGCAAGCAGACAGAGATTGCAAAGGCACAATAACAATTCATACAGTAAAACAATACAACAAGACACAAACAATAATCATACAGAGGCCACATTAAGGCACATTAAGACACATACTGGACATAACATTGAGGCAGGCAGCAGAAACCAAGTGGCAACAACATGATCATGTCACATCAAATACACAACACATCTGTCAAATTAGTGTGTGCAGCTGTAATTGTCAGACAGCCAGTTTTTAAGATGTATAGTAAAATTGGAATACATATGTATATCTTTGATTGTAGTGGGCAGTGAATTCCAATTTTGTATCGCTTTAATAGAAAATGATAATTGACCGAATGTGCTTTTCCTAAATGGGATAGTAAGATCACCTCGTGTGGTGCTTCTGGTAATCTGACTGTTGTTATGGCGTTGGATTATAAATGAATTGAGAGGAGCTGGAGCGTTATTATGCATAATTTTGTGGACCAAACAGATGTTTTTGTATTTAATTACATCTTCCCAGCTTAGCAGTTTATGATTTTTAAGAATTATACAATGATGGGAACTATTAGGCTTCTGGTCCAAAACTTTCAGAGTTTTTTTATAGAGAGTTGCCAATGGCTTTAATGTTAAACCATTAGTTTGACCCCAACTTGTCAGACAGTATGTTAGATGTGACACAATCATGGTATCCATAAATAATTTGGCAGCATGAAAAGTCAGTGCATTTCTAATATGTCTAAAATTAGCTAAACTAAACTTGACCCTTTTGCACACGTTTTTAATAGTTATGTACTTGTGTTTGTGCTAGAAAAATATACAAGATATTTGTGAGAAAATATTCTACAAGTGTGCAACTCTCATTGGATGAATTCACATACTGATTTGCGGATGAGCAAAATTTCTCAGTGACTTCACATTTTTTGATGTGGGTGTTTAAATGCGTTTTGCACCATATTCACTGCAGCAATAGTAGCAAAAATGTGAGCGCACGAGTTTATTAATTTGTGATTTGTTGAATAGGATTTGTGCACCTGCAATGAATAATTTGAGAAGGTGTAACTGTTGTGTTTGTGGGAGAGAAAAAAAAAGTCTACAAGTTTGCAACTCTTAATGCATTTCTCTCTGTGACTTCAAATTTACTGATACACATGTGTGGCTATTCTCTACAACTACACATTTCACTGTCACAGGCGTTCAGTAGTTTTGCACCAAAAATACCTTCATAGGTGGCCTTCTAAACAGTATAGTCAATTGCCTCTGCCTAGTGACCAAGACTGGCGAGTTTGTGATCGTGAGACCTGTGTTAAACGGCCGGCGCGAGGCTCTCTGCGCAGCATAGATTCCTAATGAATGAGTAAAATATAAAATAAAGAGTTAAATAGAATAATCTATTATTATATTGTAATGTCTAGATAAAGGGTCATATAAATGACCAATAACCAATTGGCATTCTAACCTAAATTTGAGGTTGCATTAAAAGGGAGTTATATAAAAGAAAATTGGAATTAAACTAGTTTGCCACACTGAAAAGACAGAACGTGCAGAAAACCTTCACCCGCTTATCAGAAACGTTATCGGTCGTTGGACCAATTGGGCGGGCCTTACTGTACATAGTAAACAAATTAAATATGTCACTCACTCAAAGAACTGTTGACTGGCTGATTGCAGATGAGTGGCATTGCCAGGAAAACCAGTGGAACAGTTGCCAACTGCATTCCACGTGTTGTTGCAGGATTGCCATGGCAATGAGGGGCTGAACGAATGAAGCAGGTAGTAGAGAGCCCAGGTCATGAGCACGTTGTAGTAGGTGCAGAGCACGTAAGAAATCACTACCGTGGCAAGCCCCACACCTGAGGACAGACAAAGTAACAGTGAGACACCAGAAAATGCCGCCATTTCCAAGTCTTTCACTGCTGAACAGACTTCATATTGGAACAGTGCTTAGGGCTCTTCAAAGGCAAATGTTTAGTTTAAAAAAGAATAAAACCGTAGACCTCCAGATGTACATTTCTAGGTTGGCGTACAAATTTCAAAAAACAGATAAAGCAAATCTTCATGACAGCTGTTTTCATTTTACTTTAGGTCAAGTTATATTAAGATAACTCTTATCTAACAACATTTCTAAACATACGTTAAAAAAAGAAAATCCAGTTTCTCAGGATTCTTCCAGTATCCTTTCTTAGTGAATATTTTTGTGGTTGTCCAAGATACCAGGGGTTTCTTATGGGTACAGAGACCTTATGCAAGAGGTTCTTGGCGATTCAAATCAGAAAGTCTAGTTTTTTATTGAGGATTGCATGAATAAATCCAGTAAGGCTGTTCAATGTTATGCTGTAGCTTAGATTTCAAAAGACCTCAGGCACACACAATTCTGAAGAGCTAAAAAAATATTTGTACCCTGCTTACACGTGATTACGATTGGATTGATATTGTGGGGTATTAAATGTGTTGTTGGAACAAGTAGTCTCATAATCTTGATCTTATGAAAACTTAAGCTTCAAATAGCTTTTTACCACTTATTTGTAGCTTACAATGGTTCTTAACTGGTTCTACAGTGGATATCAATTGGTGACTTAAATTGTACAAAAACGTATATACAAAAAAGCGTATTAAAAATCAAACTTCTGCATATAACCAAATATATTGTGCCAAACAACTTGTTTAACAATCTTTCATGCTGCCAAGTTGGATGAGGGGACGTCACGAAACCTGTCCATGTAGGTATTTGCCATCCATGAACAGTATTTCTGTTTCTCAATGATTTCATGTATTATTGCATCCTGAGAAAAAAGAACTCTTAGCACACCACACAATATGCTTTTCTTTATAAAGGGATTCAATGGCCAGGGGTTAACTTAGTACGCTTCTTTTGTGCTGACACAGTGGCGTCATGCCCATTCAAAGTGAGGGGGCACGTGCCCCCTCAGATTTTTCCTCCCTGATAATTTTTTTGTCACAACTTTATTCCTATTATGCTCCATAATTACCAGAGCCTATAACGACTCAAATCTATTCTTCTGGATGTGTAATAAATCGGTCAGCATCAGCCCGCCCCTTTTTCCAAATATGGTGTCTGTGTATATCAAATCTAGAGCGCTACGCACGTAGTCTAGAATCTTTGCTGTGTAGGTTCAAGCAACTCACTCGTCTCGCACGGTGAGCTGGCAATGTCTTGAAGTGGTAAGTGGGCAAAGCAACAAATCGGCATTGAATTAGTTATCGGATGATATTAAAAGGTAGTGGGATTATTTGTGGTTGACCTGGAAATTTTAACTTGATCAAAAAGTTATGGATTTGATATTAGCTGCGAATTCAGAGCATAACTTTGGTTGTGTCAGTGTAACGTTATCGATAGCTAGCCTAGTCTAACCGTAAACTAGTTGGCTAACGTTACTGCCAGCCATACAAAGCCAATAAGCCATAGTAACGTTATCTGATCGGTTTTGAAACATCTGTTCTGTTTTGTCTTGTGTCAAAGTCTCCAGCTGGTTCAATTGTTTTCAGTTTCATAGAAACGAGGGTGTTAAATGTGTTGTAGGCTAACTGCAAAATCCAACCTAACGTTATCAAGGCATCGACTTGATGTTTCTCCCATAGACTGTTATTCACGGTTCTTCACGGATCAGGCAGCTAATTCAAATGCAGTGAAAAAAGATAGGCTACCCGTTCGAAAGCTACAGCATAGTTGTTATACAGATCGCTATGACCGTGATGTAGGCTTAGAGACAGTATAACTACAGTATTTCAATGATTTTACTAAAGTAATGATACATATTACATTTGATTTGATTACTTTTTTACATTTCTGTCAAATATTAACCATTTTCAAATAAACAGGGTAGTGTTAACCTTATTCAGCACTGAAATCTGTCAAACATCTTTCAAAGTCCTTCATCACATATTAATATTAAAATAACTTAATTTCAGAGCACCACAAAGTCAGACCTCAGCACCTTTATGTACCTTTAATGTAAGATCGTTCTTAGGTCACATACCAATTTAAAATCATAACATAAAAACTGCAATAGTAGCCTACTGTTTTTAAAATCATGTGTAGTAGGCCTAAGTGTACAGTAAGTGTGTGTGTAAACATGCTTTAATGAAGTAGACTTCAAAAGCTTTTGAATTTGAGCTTACAGTTCTTTCATCAACCTGTCTTTTACATAAACTTACAAAATAGATACTTTAACTTAGTCCTCAGATAGAGGAGGGTTGCTGCTAGCTCCGTTAAGGTATTTCTGTCCCTCCCAAACTGCATTGAAATGGTATGTTTAGCAGCCAGAATTTAAAAATTTTCAGGGGGAGAAACCCCCTGACCCTTCCTAACATGATCCATGTCACCCGTCAGAAAACAATTGCAACGTCTCAGATTGTGCCCCCCAGAATTTTGGCTTGCATGACGCCCCTGTGCTGACACATCACTGAAATTCTGATATGCAGAACAGACTTGCTTCCAGAGGTTTTGATTCATTACTGCCAGTGCCAAACTGTAATTAGGATTGAAATCTCATATAAGCCTGAAGTGAAACAGAATTAGATTTAGAAATGGACATCAGGAAGATGTTTAAGAATGAAGTAATAATAACAAAAACATTCCCATCCAGACCCATCCAGTCATCATCAGAGTTCTTAAAATAAGCTTTTGCCATTGAAAAAAGGAAAACAATGTTATATTAGCCATTCTTAGTGGTCTGTTTATGATTTACTTGCCAAACCAAACAGTTTGAACAGTTCTGAATGCAATATAGACATGGCTATTCAACATGACTTGGTAGGACATGGTAGGAGGATGAAGAGGCAAAGATCACTGATTTTAGTTTTTCCCATGTTTTGATGCCAGCTTTAAGTCCTAGGACTAGCTATCATCACTCTCTATGGATCTGGGCATTGTTTTGTGTATTCCCACCACCTAGATGGAATGTTCATTAGTTGTTTCAGGCCTGAATAGTAAAAAAGCACTAAAAACAGGAATGTTGTTGTTGTTGTTGGCCCATTCTGTGGAGCCCTCTGAGGTCATGTAAACTCCCCCAGAGCATTTTATTCTCCTGAACTTGAGCCTAAATTATTCCACTGCTTAACAATAATATAGACGAGGGGCATTATGGGATTATTCAGTTCAGTTTACAAAAAACATTTGTAAGATTTTTTTTATTTTGACAAATATTATTGCCTACAGGTATTAGGCAGCTATAGAAAGGCACTATTGGTTTCTTCCATTCTTTATTCCTAACTTTATCGAGACAGAAAAATAATTTTTTTCTAAGAAAAGCTCATCTACTATATTTTTCATCTGTTTACTTGTGCAGAAACAAACCCTAGAATTGATCCTCTCTCAGGTACCATAATATTATGAAATCCTAGCACCAGTTCCACAATTTTTTTAACATTAGTGCTGTATTACTGAACATAAATGCTTGCACACACTCTCTTTTTCCAGTTCAGTGCACAGTAGTTCATTGTTTTGTTCTGAGTGTGGGCTTTTTCACCTTAGGAGGCTTGTTAAATCATGCAACCCTGATGTCAACAACTGTTGAATGCTATGATTACTCCAGAGACAGACAGGATACTTAGGACTAAGGTTACTTTTCTGACCATACCAAGATAGAACCCATAAATAAAAGTCCCAAAAGATATTACAAAAGTAAAAGGAGGAGAGCTATTATAGAGGAGAGCCACTGATTTACCCTTTACTCACTTTTTTCTGGTGGATCGTCTGTAACATCAAAAAGAATGTGACATAAAGTGTACATTTCAGTTAAAAGAATATACAGAAAGAACTACCTACTTCAGTCCCTCTGTTAGCAAGGAGCCGTAATCGGCTGAAATGAGCCCTATATCAAGGGATGGACCCAAAAGATTTGACCGGGTAGACTATCTCTGTCTTTGAGGAGAGAAGCCTTTAGTTAGCAGGTGAAAGAGTCATATTTTAAAAAAGAAAGAAAAGAAAAGAAACCCAGATGATGAACAGTGATGGCTGAGCTTGATGTTGACACTCACTTTAGTCCCAAATTAAATTAAAATTGTATTTTATATTTATACAATATCAATTATATATATATATATATATATATATATATATATATATAATTACATAAATATTTTAAATACATTTGTGATATTTTGTAATATTTCATGATATATAACAATTAAACATAACCTGTAAATAAATAAATAAACAATAAAATGTATTTATTTTCAAATATTCATTATAAGAAGAAATATTGTTGTTTTTACCTCATGTTTTCATTCAAGTAAGAGTTCAAAGAGGATTGATTCAGGTACAGAACACAGGACGAACACAAGAGATCAGCCATCACCAGATCATCAGATACTGTATGAAGTGCCATATTTACAGGTCCACACATTTTTACAGGGAAAATCCAACACAAGGGTAAGAAGATGAGCTTTGCACTCTGTATCCATGCTTGAACTGCCATGTCAATGCAGAGAGATGGGTTGATTCACTAAACATAGTCCAGCAAAATGATAATGGGTCATTGACATGACATGCATATTTTTGTGTCCAAGTGCATTATTTCTTTTTTAAATAATTTGATAAATTCGTGACATGTATCACATTATTAAAAACACTTAGTTTGAATATATTTTCAGTACATTCAAATAATAAATAGGCTATTATTTTATTTTATGTTTTGGTATCTTAAACCTCAAAAATGAACAGACTAAAAAAACAATTTAATGGTGTTTAATAAGAAGAAATTCAAAATAAAATACCAAGGCATAATTTTATATTTAAAACCTTTCCTATAATTTTCTTTTTATAAATACAAGTAGTTTTAAAGCTGTAATTAGAAAACTTTTGTAAGGAAATGTGTATGTTCTCAAATGTCAGGATGGCACAACATGCAAACATGGGTCTTTTGTAAAAAGGTAATTACAGTAAGCATGATAATGCATCATCCAGAGGATCCCAATTGATCTTTGTGGCTCAGGGAAAAAATTGTAGATCTCTGTCAGGCCCTGTTTACATCTGGTATTAAGATGCATTTTGGTCAATCAGATCAAGTGGACGGCGCTAAATACAGGTGTAAACGGGGTCTAAAAAGTTTTGAGCTTGTCCACTTTCGACCACTTCCAGAGGTAGTCGAAAATGCATTTGTAGTGTAAATACTCATGCTGTCGAATGTGTTTAAACAGCTGCAAAAGCCCACCTACTGGTTTAATGTGTAAACATTATGGGAAGCGCGCTAGACAGACAGAATTTAATATTTTTTCGACTGAAGACCCAAGTTTGGTTTGATAATGAAAAACGTTCTCTCGTAAAAACGTATATTGTTCTCTCACCATTTTTGATTTCTAACACACTCACTTCAGCGTGGTCTTGCGGCTATCAGAGCAAAAACGAAAGCTGCTGCTCTCCATGTTTTTCCGTCGTCTCCGGGTGCATTCATATGTAAATTGTGCAAGCTTATTTCGTCTATTGAAAAATGTAAAGATCTGAAAAAACATACATTTACACATAGCCTCCCCCCCTTCTCTTATTATTATTTTTTATTGTTCTAAAATGTTAGTTTTAAGTTAAAGATGTTACACTTTCATGATAATCATTTTTTTATATAATTTTAAATGCCACTATAGTATCAAGTAAAGAAAAAAACGGTCACACTTTATATTGGGTGTCTTTAACTACTTATGTACTTGCATCAAAAATTGTTAAGTATATATGTACTTGTTCATGTTGTTTAGCAAAATACTTGTGCTGCTATTGAGGTGGGGATATGGGTAAGATTACGGACAGGTTTGCTTGAATGGGTTGGTTTAAGGGTGGGTTAAGGGGTAAGGGAAGGCTCAACAGTGCTATTATACAGGTCCTTCTCAAAAAATTAGCATATTGTGATAAAGTTAATTATTTTCCATAATGTAATGATAAAAATTAAACTTTAATATATTTTAGATTCATTGCACACCAACTGAAATATTTCAGGTCTTTTATTGTTTAATACTGATGATTTTGGCATACAGCTCATGAAAACCCCAAATTCCTATCTCAAAAAATTAGCATATCATGAAAAGGTTCTCTAAACGAGCTATTAACCTAATCATCTGAATCAACTAATTAACTCTAAACACCTGCAAAAGATTCCTGAGGCTTTAAAAAACTCCCAGCCTGTTTCATTACTCAAAACCGCAATCATGGGTAAGACTGCCGACCTGACTGCTGTCCAGAAGGCCATCATTGACACCCTCAAGCAAGAGGGTAAGACACAGAAAGAAATTTCTGAACAAATAGGCTGTTCCCAGAGTGCTGTATCAAGGCACCTCAGTGGGAAGTCTGTGGGAAGGAAAAAGTGTGGCAAAAAACGTTGCACAACAGGAAGAGGTGACCGGACCCTGAGGAAGATTTTGGAGAAGGACCGATTCCAGACCTTGGGGGACCTGCGGAAGCAGTGGACTGAGTCTGGAGTAGAAACATCCAGAGCCACCGTGCACAGGCGTGTGCAGGAAATGGGCTAGAGGTGCCACATTCCCCAGGTCAAGACACTTTTGAACCAGAAACAGCGGCAGAAGCGCCTGACCTGGGCTACAGAGAAGCAGCACTGGACTGTTGCTCAGTGGTCCAAAGTACTTTTTTCGCAAATTTTGCATGTCATTCGGAAATCAAGGTGCCAGAGTCTGGAGGAAGACTGGGGAGAAGGAAATGCCAAAATGCCTGAAGTCCAGTGTCAAGTACCCACAGTCAGTGATGGTCTGGGGTGCCATGTCAGCTGCTGGTGTTGGTCCACTGTGTTTTATCAAGGGCAGGGTCAATGCAGCTAGCTATCAGGAGATTTTGGAGCACTTCATGCTTCCATCTGATTTCATTTTTCAGCACGACCTGGCACCTGCTCACAGTGCCAAAACCACTGGTAAATGGTTTACTGACCATGGTATTACTGTGCTCAATTGGCCTGCCAACTCTCCTGACCTGAACCCCATAGAGAATCTGTGGGATATTGTGATGAGAAAGTTGAGAGACGCAAGACCCAACACTCTGGATGAGCTTAAGGCCGCTATCGAAGCATCCTGGGCCTCCATAACACCTCAGCAGTGCCACAGGCTGATTGCCTCCATGCCACGCCGCATTGAAGCAGTCACTTCTGCAAAAGGATTCCCGACCAAGTATTGAGTGCATAACTGAACAAAATTATTTGAAGGTTGACTTTTTTTGTATTAAAAACACTTCTTTTATTGGTCAGATGAAATATGCTAATTTTTTTAGATAGGAATTTTGGGTTTTCATGAGCTGTATGCCAAAATCATCAGTATTAAAACAATAAAAGACCTGAAATATTTCAGTTGGTGTGCAATGAATCTAAAATATATGAAAGTTAAATTTTTATCATTACATTATGGAAAATAATTAACTTTATCACAATATGCTAGTTTTTTTAGAAGGACCTGTAGATGTCATCACAGAAATTAATTACAGATGTAATAATGCAGGTATTTAAAAAAATAGGTACAATTCAAAATCATGTATGTACACAATAAGTGCATTGTATCAAATGATTAATCTAAACGTTAGTACATAGTAGTTAAAGACACTTAAAGTGGGACTGAAAAATTATCCGGCATGCAAGAGAAGCATTTCTTGCAAAAAGAAAAGAGAGGTGATGAATCTTGTTTAGTAGTTATTATATAGTGTTCCATTCAAGCTGCTATGTATTTAATGTTTTAAACATTTTGATTAATGCATTTTTTACATTTTCATTTTAAATTCTCAACTAACTTAAGCTGATGATTATTTTTGTATCAATATAAAACGACTATTAAATCACAATTGATTACGGTGTATCTAACCAATCTATTGCATTGTAGCCTATTCCAGTTCCTATGTTCCAAATGTGGTCATGATTTATTCTGTTTTAGATCAATTTACTACTTTTACTTTACCTTTGTTGACACAGTAAAAAAGAACAATAGAAAAGCAGAGGCCTGTTCCATAAAGTTCGCTAAGAAAATTGGGGATTACAATCCAAAACCTGACTTGAATTAAGTAAACAAATCAACGGGTCAAATCAACGGGCTAACGTCCATAAAAGACAATTTAAGTAGGCCTACACACAATACCACTAATTTGACCCTGGCTCAATGAGTCAAGATCATTTGATATGCACACTATTCTTAAGCAGCTCTAAAGGTCCACTTTGGCAAATAGCATATTTTGTGCTGTTTAATGTGTTTGAGGCATGTTGATTTCCTCAATGCATATTATAATGTACATTTCACAGGTATATTCTCCATCTGTTGTTACATGTTAGAAAGTCATGCAAATATTTCCATTTTGCAGTCATGATTGGACGAGGCTTATGTAAGCAAGCCTCCGCAAAACTTCGCAATGAACGAGCGCTGCTGCGTGCCAAACGGAGCGCAATAGAATAGGAGTTCAATAATTCCAACTAAAATATACAATTTGCTCAAATATTTGTTGAACATTATATGTGCCTTATGTAGAACTTTAAACCTAAACGCAAATGTATTTTTTAAAATAGCAGTAAATGGACTACTGTAATGGGGTAAATCTAATGTAGGCTGCTATAGGCCTAATTACTAAGCTCAGATGCGTGTTCCTCTTACCAGTTAAAATTTAGTCTGTGAATTTGTTATTTATTTTCATTTTTAATTTATTGATTTTAACGTCTGCTTTAAAATGCTTTTTTTTTTTAGATTGTGAAGTTCTAATGGGGCGGTAGAGATGCGCGGATGGGCTATTATTTCATCCGCAACCGCATCATAAAACTCATCATCCATCCGCACCAAAATTTTTGACCAATTTTCAAAACCGCACCCGCCCGCCATCCGCTGATTGGGCGATACAAGGCGCTGCTGATGACAGCCGCGATACTAGAAAGCTCTCAGAATATCAGCAGTGAACTCCGTCTCCGATCGGTGTGCAGGGACAAAAATACATAAAATAGCCTAAATTAAACGCACTTCGGCAAACCTGACCTTATCTGATCAATACTGTACAATATTGTATAATGTAATATATCTGTACAATATTTTCATTGTAGCCTAATAGAAAACGCATTTTGGCACATAATTTCAACATGCTGCTATTGTATGGGGCGCCGTTTGTAATTTTGTCACATTCAGCTTCAAATAATGTTTAAAAAAACTGGTATGAATTTTTGACGGTCACTTTTTAGCACATTTACAACAATATTTGTCAACTTAGAAATATTTTAAGTAGTTAAATCTAAATATTAAATGTTACACGTAGGGCCTAAATGTTAAATCTAAATCTAAATGTTAAATCTAAATGTTAAATCTAAATCTAAATGTTAAATCTAAATGTTAAATCTAAATCTAAATGTTAAATCTAATGTTAAATCTAAATGTTAAATCTAAATGTTGAATCTAAATGTTAAATCTAAATGTAAATGTTGAATCTAAATGTTAAATCTACATCTAAATGTTGAATCTAAATGTTTCAGGTGAAACTTAACTTTAGCTTATTTTAAACTATTTAGCCTACTACTAACGAATAACTATTTCACTTTATTTTTTAGCAAATAGATAGAAAGCTCGAATAAAATAACAAGTAATTTACATTGTAGGCTAATTATCTCTACGCACTGTCATGTCAGGGTGACGACGACTATAGGACGAGCCTGTTCTGAAGACTCCCGTTAATTTTGAATGCACGGGAAGAGAGCGGAGAGCGCGTCTTTT
The DNA here is from genome assembly GCA_026230005.1 of Gila orcuttii. Classification (NCBI taxonomy): domain Eukaryota; kingdom Metazoa; phylum Chordata; class Actinopteri; order Cypriniformes; family Leuciscidae; genus Gila; species Gila orcuttii. The sequence goes on from JAPDVR010000004.1 coordinate 15,120,387, forward strand.
TCAGGCACAGTGCAATTCATTTTATACCATCAACAGGCCTAGCAATCATAATAAACTATAGAGCCTCGATATTAAAGAAACGCCGACTCTATTCATTCCGAAATTCGATGAAATTCCACCGCACAACAGTGCATGTTCACATTTGTAATTGTCGAATCGGAATTCGGAAACAACACCAATTCTGTGACACAGATGAACCTTTATTGATATCTCTATCAGACAATGCTTTTTATATATGCCAAAAGAAACAACAGTCAGTGAAAAATGATTAAAATAAATAAATAAATATCCCAAATGTAGTAGGCATAGGCTATAGCCGCATGTTTTGGAAAACAGTTGAAAAATAATTATAAAAAACGGCATATCGTAGCTAAGCCTTATAGGCTCATTCACCCCCACAAACTTAAATTAGAAAAATAAATATGCCATCCCTCTTTGAACAAACATAAAGTCTGACCAGTTTGTCACGTACCTCCTTCGCCGGCGTTGCCATCTCTGATAATAAGAAGCAGTCTCTGCATAGACTCGACTAGCTGCCTGATGAAAATTTGACTATTTCAAAGCGTGCTCGTTTTTTTTTTTTTTTTTGTATAGTCAGTAACAATATTTAACAATGTATACATATATTTTTCATTTGATTGGTTCAACCGCCCACCATCCGCCCGAATTTAAATTAAAATATTTTTTTCGTCACGTCATCCGCCCGAGCACGAGTCCGCAGCTGTAACCGCCAACCGCGCATCTCTATGGGGCGGCATGGTGGATCGGAGGGTATAGCAAGAAAATCACCGGTTATAGATCCCTGGAGTCCTTTCTGTGGAGTCTGCATGTTCTACCTTTGTCAGCGTGGGTTCCCCCCACACAGTCCACATGCAGATTAGGTGGATTGGATATGTCAAATTGGCCGTATATGTGAATGCGTTTGTGTGTGTGTGTGTGTGAGAGAGTCCCAAGTCATGTAATGGGGAGGATGGGAGAAGACCTGGCAACCTACCCTAGGAAAAACATTGCATACAACTGAAATGGTAATAGAGGGGGGGAGAGAGAGAGAGAGAGAGAGAGAGAATGAGAATGTTCAAATGTCCTACTATTAACCAAAGGAACTACAGCTGCCATAAACAAAACCAAAGTTAAATGTATTCATATATTTTAATTACATTCAAACAGTCATTAAGAAAAGAAAACCTGTAGGTTTATATATATATATATATAGTTTCCCAGCATAAGTTGCAAGAGTGACTGAGCTATGTTAAATTTGCTTTATGGAACCAAATCAACTGACAATGAGTCGGACTAACATAAAAAAAGCCTGGCTATATATATTATATATATATATGTCACAGTCATCGTCTGCACCTCTCTGTCTTCGTCGGCAGTACACTTCCCAGAATCCAGAATCTCCACACCTGGGGCCTTATGTATAAACACTGCGTACATACAAAAACACGCCGTACGCCAGTTTTCACGTTCACAGCCAGATGTACTAACAGTGAAATTAACGTAAGAATGTGCATTCCTCCAAGTAAACTTCATGTCTGACGTACGTACATTTGCCTTGATTTTTGTCCGTTGGCGACTCATAGAGGCAATAAAGTGAAGTGGCAAACATTACACTACGAATTGTTCAATCGCACCACCAGCTGTCAGATATTGCTTAATAATATGTCAAATAACGTATAAATTACAAATTATGTCACACGAGTCTTATTAAAATATTATACTATGCAATTAAGTAAGAACATAAAGCATGTGCAAACCCGTCTAGCAATGGCAGCGTTGGCTTAACTAGGAATAAAAAATAAACTTCATTAATTCTGTCAGTAAAGGTAAAAAAAATAAAGTAATATTTTTATTCAGCAAGGACACATTGAATTTGTTTAAAAGTGCCAGTAAATGCATTTATAATGTTACAAAAGATTATAAGATTTCTATATGTGTTTGATTTAAGTTTTTATTCATTAAAGAATCCTGAAAATGCTATATCACGGTTTCCATGAAAATATGAAGCTGTTTTCAACACTGATAATAATCATAAATGTTTCTTGATCATCAAATCATCATATTAGAGTGATTTCTGAAGGATCATGTGACACTGAAGACTAGTAGGCCTAATGATGCTGAAAATTCAGCTTTGATCACAGGAATAAATTACACTTTAACATATATTCACATAGAAGACATTTTCAGTGAAATTTCGTTTCTTGCTGGCTTTAGCCATGTTCTTGCAGGTTTCTTTTGGCAAATTGGACTAATTACCATATTTAAATTAATTTAATTGAGGGAGGAGACTGGGTGGGGCGTTGTGCTCGTGCATGTGCGCTCAATTTTACGTTAATTGGGATGTACAAAGAGAATATGCGTGGGATCCTTCATACGCAGACATTCATACATCTGTTTTTTTTTTTTGTGCGTACGCACATTTACATCTTTGTTCGTACGCAATGTTTTAGTATGAATTCAACGCAAGTCTTTGTACATGAGGCCCCTGGGGCCTCATTTATAAACGTTGCGTACGCACAAAAGAAGGTGTACGCCGCTCTCTACGCAATAATTGGTATTTATAAAAACCAAACTTGACGGTAAAATGTGCGGTCCTTCACGCAAGCTCTGACCCAGGCGTACGCACAAAAACGGGTGAAATGAGAAATGGCGACACCGTCGGCAGATGGAAGAAACACGTGAAAGTGTGTGAAACTGTAGACCGTTGTGTAAAATAAATGGCAATACTGCCTCTCATAAATAACACGAAGACTTCACAAAGCAAGTCTTACAATTAACAGCCTACACGAACACCCGTTTGATCGATCTGCAACAGAAATGCAAATTAACACATTTGCAAAAAGAAAAGTGAAATATGTTCTGCAATAATATTGGCGGATGGATGGATGGATGGATGGATGGATGGATGGATGGATGGATGGATGGATGGATGGATGGATGGATGGATGGATGGATGGATGGATGGATGGATGGATGGATGGATGGATGGATGGATGGATGGATGGATGGATGGATGGATGGATGGATAGTTTTTTTGATTTCCTCTCTGTGTTTGCCATGATTTCGCAATCGATGAATATTAACTTGTGGGCGTTTCACGGACTATTTATGGGCAACTATGGGCGTGACATGAAGCCGCAAAAGCTGCGCTACATTTAGAATTGATTGTGATTTATTAAGGAAAAAATGCGTAGGATGTGCGTGCGCACGGTTTTATAAATCCGAATATTTCTGTGCGTACGCACGTCCTATGTTTCATCCGTACGCCACATCTGACGCAAATCCTACGCAAAGTTTTACAAATGAGGCCCCAGAACTCACTCCCTCAATTACCCACCTGTTCTTCGTCTTCATCATCCGTGTCACCTGTTATCACCTTGTTATGTTTGATTTGTATCTGTATTTAGTTTGCTTCTGTTCAGTCAGGCCTTGTCGGTTCTTGTTATTGTTACATTGTGACTGTTCTCATTTATTCATTTTTTTATTTTAGCTGACGCTTTTATCCAAAGCAACTTACAATTGCTATATATGTCAGAGGTCACACGCCTCTGGAGCAACTAGGGGTTAAGTGTCTTGCTCAGGGACACATTGGTGTCTCACAGTGGATTCGAACCCGAGTCTCTCACACCAAAGGCATGCGTCTTATCCATTGCGCTATCACCACCCATAGACAGGCTCTGGCAGGTCACGCCTGCCCAGCCAGAGACTGTTCTCGTCACGTCTGCCCAGCTAGAGACTGTTCTCGTCACATCTGCCCAGCTAGAGACTGAGTTCCCACCCAGCCTCCCTCCCTCTCCCACCTCCTCTCATCTGCCACCTCTCTGATCCTCTGCCTCTGCCTGTCAGCTCCTCATCTTATCTCCTTCCGCGAGGTGGAGTCGCCGTGGGTCTGCCAGCCTGCAGCTCCAGTTTGGTTGGTGGTTCCCCGGTCTCCACCTCCACCCTCCGTGACCAGAACTCCGCCTCAGTCCAACGGTCCATTCACGTCTCCTTCAGCTCCACCGTGGCCCATCAGTGCACCAGTTAAGGCCCTTTCACACCGGACGCGTAACGAAAAAACGAAACGGAAAAGCGAATAGTTCGCGTCAAAACCATTCACATCAGCCGCGACGCGAATTTGTGAGGTTCAGAGCTTCAACATTCCAAAACTTTCGCGCCGACAGCTGAGAAAACACGGACAATTCATCATCATCATCATCCAGTGAAGACGAGCTTTTCGTTTTCTTTAAAAGACAGAAAAGAAGGTTTTGTGTGCACCCAATCTTAAAGAACAGAGAGTCTGAAGGGGAGTAGGCCTATGCTAATCTTGTAAAGTAGCTAAAACTTTGCCACAAAGAACCGGCCAAAGTATAGGATTATGTATTAAACATTTGAATTGTTTATTAATAAAGTGTTTTCTGTCAGTTTTCGGTATGAGACGCACTCCAGTTCACTCGCCGGCTCCTCCGTGTCCTAATTATATTGTCTACTATTGCTTCTTATTCCTATTAATCCAGGCAATTTGTTGATGAAACATTGATTAAAATTAAGATACAATTTATACAAAACGAAATTCACTTTAAAGAAAGGCTTTCTACAAAACAAAACTTAGTGGTCAAAATTATGTCTGACCCATTCCAAATGTTTTCGATATATTGGGCATCTTATGATCCTTACTCATCTCATGCGGTTCCCTTTTCATATAGATCATCAACATAGATGAAATAAAAAAAATAGCATTATATTATTTAAACGTAGCTATATATGAAACGTATGTTTTGTTTGAGTTTTTTATAGGCCTATTTAAGCGGCACCCTGCTCTGCTTTATTTACGCACATGCTCTGGTGTGTGGCCTATACATGCATGCAAAAATAATATGAAACACACAACCATGAATGTTGAAAATATTCCAAAATCAATTATTTCCCTCCTAGTCAAAAATATTATAAATCATCAGCACGCACTTCATCAACTCACCGGAGACACCAACTATCCCAGCTATTTTATCCCATGCCTCGTTCTTTTGTAACTGGTCCCTATAAGCAAACAACCCAACGTCATGTCATAAATGATAGGGTATGCGTGCGTTGAGATGCGGAATAGGCAATATAAAAATGCTGTCATTATAAAAGGTTTCTAGTTTCAATGTATTCCTTGTTTTTAGTTTACATTTCATGTTGTGACACTTCTCTTCTCTCGCACATAATGCTGCTACGTCAGAGCAGCCAAAGCGTCAACAAGCTTCGCCTTTGTTTCCTTGTATGTGATTGGCTGAAGCCTTTTCTGTCGCCGCAAAAGTAAAAAAAAATCGACATCGAAGCGAAAAAAATAAAACTCGTTTTTTCGGCCCAGCACATTCGCTTTCGGTGTGGAAGCACTCATTACACAAACAGCTGATCAAAAAATAAAACTATCGCGCGAATTATTCATGCGTCAAAATCGCGTCCAGTGTGAAAGGACCTTTACGCCAGGCTCCCTCGTCCCCTGGGATCCACCTTGGTCACTCGTCTACCTTCCCTCACCTCTGGACTGCACTCCTCTGGCTTCACCTCGTGCCTTTGTCCCCCTGGCTCAGTTGGACTCCTCACTCCCTTCAGTTCCCCTTTGGTCCTCTTTTGGTCCCCACCCCCCCAACCCTGTCGATGTTTCTCGGCGTGAGGTCACGCCTACCGGGAGGGGGGAGTTATGTCACAGTCATCGTCTGCACCTCTCTGTCTTTGTCGGCACTACACTTCCCAGAATCCTCCTTGTCTCCACACCTGAACTCACTCCCTCAATTACCCACCTGTTCTTCGTCTTCATCATCCGTGTCACCTTGTTATGTTTGATTTGTATCTGTATTTAGTTTGCTTCTGTTCAGTCTGTCCTTGTCGGTTCTTGTTATTGTTACAGTGTTTTTGTGTGCGTTAACCTTCTGCCCGTCAACCCGTCTGCCTGTTTTTACCTGTTTAGAAGTAATTATAAGTAAACGTTTGTATTGGAGCCTTTTGACTCAGTCTCTTCTTCAACCCACACCACAACCGTGATAATATATTTGTAATATTTGATATTACATATTATAATTGAACATGTTTGTAGGTCTATATTGTATAATGTATCATTGTAGCCTATTTATTTGATTTATTATGAAAGTTGATTTTCTATATACTATATATTTATTTTTAGACTGATAGTGGTTAATAAAGTCAAATAATGGTATGCTAGAGAGTCAGTGGTAATATCATTGTGTTCCAGTCAGTAAGTGATAGAGGAACTCTGCAACAACTCAGGCTTAGCCTGACAGTTAGCCTGCCCTTGACCAGGTTAGTTTACCAGCATAAGTTGCCAGAGTGACTGAGCTTGAGCTATGTTCAGTTTGCTTTATGGAACCAAATCAACTGACAATGAGTCAGACTAAAAGAAAAAAAGCATGGCTTATTTGGTAAACTTGTTTTATGGAACAAGCCTCTGGACATACAATGCGACAAGGTGCAAAGCAGGCAAAGTCGTCTAAATATTTTACGAGGAATATATCTTTATATAATTTATTTCTAAAACATATTCCATAAACTCATTTGATGTCAAATCATAATTCAACAGACTTGAACACAGTTGAGAGTTGAACAGTCAGACATTAGTTTAACTGAAATGCCAGAATGTCCAATACAACATAGAAATCAATGAGACTTCCCATTTGCTGTACTATGTTTGGATGGTAGAATAGAACCCAAAAGATGTGAGTGATTGGGACACATGGTCCACTCACCTTTGAAGAGGGGACATATTTTAGCCAGAGCATGAACCGGCCCCAGACGAGTGTACTGCCCAACAGTGAACTCCATGAACAGCAGTGGGATACCACAGAGAAACAACATGATGAAATAGGGAATCAAGAAAGCACCTGGAACATGTGAAAGATTGGAAAACAAAACATGAGGCAAGATGAGAAAATAATGAATAATGAAAATATTTAATAAATATTTTGTTTTGGTTCAATGGTCACAAATGTTTTCTTTTTGTCTTCATAAATTTGACCGGGATAGATAGATCAATAGAGTCATTCTGTGAGGTTAATACTAATTTTATTTTAACTCATGTTAATGCAAATTTACCATGAAAAGAGGAAGTGTCTTTCGGGAGGGCAAGATGGTTTATTGACATGCTCTGTATAGATGAAAAGGCCATAAATCAGTCCCTTCAGAAAAACGCGATTATGCGATCGCATAATTCAATGCATAATCAGCCAAAGTCCGCATATTTATGCGGGGGCCGAATTTTTTCAAATACGCCGCACTTTCGCCGCATAAATTGCCGATTTCCGCGCAAAATATGCGGGGCTTGCATGATTTCATAACCACATTTTCGTTGCAAAAAAAAACAAAACACATATCTTAGCAGAAAGTTGAAAAATGTTGCGTTTACTTCACACAAGAGCAGCCATTTCCCCCTGTTGCCATGGGAACGTTATTAAGTGACGTAATTACGCGACGTGAACATCATCGAAAAGCTGTAAAACAGGAAGCACACATTTTATTTTTTATATTTTATTTATTAATTTTTACATAAGTTGTAGTATATTCCTTTTGTAAAGCTACATGTTTTACTCATCAATGTTTTGTAAGTTTGAGCCATGTGTTTATTAAGGTCTGAAATAAAACGAGATGAGAACTTAAATATTACCAGCATTTTCTGTGATGTAGTATGGCAAGGCAAGGCAAGGCAAGTTTATTTATATAGCACATTTCATACACAATGGTAATTGTGAATAATAAAAATCAGAATAATTAAAAACATAAAATAAAATACAGTACAATAAACAGATGTGTTTTGAGTCTGGATTTGAATGTGACTACTGTAGGAGCACATCTGATCTCTTCTGGAAGCTGGTTCCAGCTGCGGCAGCAGTAGCTAAAAGTGGACTCGCCATGTTTAGAGTGAATCCTTGGTATTTCTAGCTGATGTGATCCTAATGATCTGAGTGATCTGTTGGGTTTATATTCAGTGAGCATATCTGCAATGTATTGAGGTCCTAGGCCATTGAATGATTTATATACCAGTAATAATACTTTAAAATCAATCCTAAATGTAACTGGGAGCCAGTGTAAAGACCTGAGGACTGGTGTGATATGTTCATATTTTCTGGTTCTGCTCAGAATCCTAGCAGCAGCGTTCTGTATGAGCTGCAACTGTCTTATGGTCTTTTTGGGAAGGCCAGTGAGAAGTCCATTACAATAATCCACCCTGCTGGTGATGAAAGCGTGCACAAGTTTCTCTAAGTCTTGACTGGAAACAAAGCATCTAATTCTTGCAGTATTTTTCAGGTGATAGTATGCTGATTTAGTTATTGCTTTGACATGACTACTGAAACTAAGGTCTGACTCCAGAGACACACCAAGATTCCTGACTTGATTTTTAGTAGTATGCTTGCTTATCATAGGAAGTAATAAGAAATATGACTCTTTACATTAAGGTAGTAGCCTAGTGAGAACAGGGTGTTGGGGGAATCACTTTTTTTGTCTCTTTTTCATCAAACCGCAGTTTTTGCAAGTTCCCACAGTTTTTGTGAGTTCCTTTTTGCAAGTTCCCGCAATTTCATCGCATAAACATATTCTATCGCATTTTTTAAAGAAAACGTGCCGCATAATCAAGGATTTTTGCCCACAACAATCACAAAAAAAACTCTTCTGGAAGGACTGATAAATGTATTCCCTCTGAAAAAAAAAGAGGAAATTCTAGATGATAAAAGAAAAATCAGTAATCTGAGGTTGTGAATGGTTTTTACTGTCTATGAAAACACCAGTGAAGAAAGACAACATTCATCTGGACAGTATGGATGTTCACTAAAAGAACTATGGTTCTATTTTTCTAAAAATATTGCTGATTACTTACAAAGCACTAAATGGTTTAGCTCCCCTGTACTTGAGCGAGCTCCTAACGCATTATACTCCTTCACGTCTATTGCAATCTCAAAATTCTGGCCAGTTGATAATACCTAGAATATCTAAAGCACCAAAACTTTGGAACAATCTTCCTAACATGGTCCGGGAAGCAGACACAGTCTGTCAGTTCAAATCTAGACTAAAAACACATCTCTTTGGCTTAGCATACACAACACATTATAGACTTCTATAATTCAATGTTAGGCTGCATAGTTTAGATCAGCCGGAACCGGGAACACATCCCATAAATCCTGATGTACTTTGTACATAAGGATGGTGTCTCTAATATTAGTCTCTCTGTTTATCCCGAGGTTTACCGCAAACCGCTGGATCCAGGCCATATCCAGATCTGATGAAGGACCATCGCATGGACACAATGACAACGCATCCCTGAAGTGCCAGCCTCATCAGCCCTGTGAAGGCCTCATGGACCCCTCAACAAACTCGTCTCCATACCGGCGTGATGACTCCGACCCCAACCAGATGAACTGGATAAATATTGTGAAAGTTCTGATCCCATCTGACTTCTGACCTATAATGCTGCCTGAATCATAATCATACACTGTTCGTTCATTGGCCAAAGGAGGACTGGCCCCTGACTGAGCCTGGGTTCTCCCAAGGTTTTTTTCTCCATTCTGTCACTTGATGGAGTTTTGGTTCCTTGCCACTGTTGCCTTTTCGCCTTTGTCGCCATTGGCTTTTGGCTTGCTTAGTTGGGGACATTTAATTTTGTATTTAACAATACTATTACAACATTATTTTCCTGTTATCTCTGTAAAGCTGCTTTGAAACAATCTGTATTGTAAAAAGCGCTATATAAATAAAGGTGACTTGACTCAAAGAGTATAGAAGAACAAGAGGCGAAACTCAATAGAACGTTCCATTGCAACAAACGCGCCCAGCAGCAGCGCTACGCTTCCGCCATTTTGGGGTGAAAGCGACTCGGCAGTCCACTAGTGTTGATGTGTCGTTCGCGAACGAGTCGCTCTAAAAGCCGATTCTTTGAAAAGAGCCGGACTTCCCATCACTATCCACTTGCTTTTTGCTGTCGCTATGGCAATATCAGCTGCTTTGTATTTTATTTTTATTTTTTTAAGTAACGTTACATTAAAGATCAAATCCAAACTGAATGATGACAAAAGAATACAATCAGTAGACTAGTGATCTTTAAATTTTAACAGTTTATTTCACAGACTTAGACAAGTTTTCTACTTTTTTTCCCCACAAAACCTTTAGTATTAGCATTACAAACACTGAATTAATACCAACATATAAAAGTAAATATTTTTTTTTGCAGTAGCTACTATCTTATATTAATGACCACTATGTAAACAAAAAAACACAGCCACTGTCCATCATGTTCTATAAGATCATCATGTTTGTAGCATGATCCAGGGGATTACCCATACAGAAATTTAATATATGTCAATATAAGTAAATTACATATATAATGTTAGTGCCCATGTATGTCTGCTGCCTATATGAGAATATATGCAAAATTCATATATATAAAACACATAGACATATATGAAACAATATAGCAAAAATGGCCGTTTTCATGTAAGTGCCATATATGCACATAAATGTTAAATATATGTAGCCTAAGATGCATATATGTATATATGCATGTACTTATTTCAATGCATCAGTATCACATGCATGTATGTTTACATACATTTATTAAATATGTGGGAAACAAATACGTGTCACATATTTATACTTAATGTTGTCCATATGTGCGGAACCAATACTATACTGTAATATATGCAGATATATGGTATCATATGGATAAACTCAAATATTTTCTTCACATGTTTGGACACATAAATGTTCATATATGTTGCAGGCATATATTGTGTTCTCAGATAAGTCAAATATATGTATAGATATATGTCATGCTATTTAAAATATAAGTACATATATGGCCATATATTACATTTTTGTATGGGTAAAACGTACAAAATATATTTCAGGCCTAGTGGAGTTGGTAACTAATAATAGTAGTAAATGTGTAAAGTTGCATAAAATGTAAATACTCAATAAAGCAACTGTTATCTGTGCTGTTGTCCAGTGATCCAGTTGGAATTTTCACCCCAAAATGGCGGCCGCGCTACCGAAGCGCCACCTAGTGGCTGTTTCCAAAAAAGCATCAGAGTTTCGCCTCTTGTTCTTCTATACTCTTTGCTTGACTTGACTAGACTATTATCTATACAAATATATAACAACAGGAAGCTTATATATAATATCACAGATCACAGAAATTGAGTTTTATTGATTGTCATTCTTGGGACAGTATATTGCGTCTTTTTTAACCATTTTTTTTTTAACTTTTAAAAATTAATTTACATTTTTTTTTTGAATGCCTTTAGTATATATTTTTTATATTATTTTTTAACCAAATGCTATATATATATATGGCATGTTGCCAACCCAAAAAGGAAAATTTATGATTGATAAATATTCGTGGAAACAACAACCGTTCTAAGTCAATGAATATGATTTAAGTCAATGATTAACAATGGAAAGAGGGTCAAAGGAACAACATAAATTGTCAGAACCAACGCAAAGATGAAACATAGACTGGCGTGAGAAAACAAGAGACATATCTAATGTCACACACTCCTGCCCTGGATCTACTGTTACATCTAATAGTTACACAACAGCCACAAAATTAGCTTCCAATAAATAATCTAAATACAAATAAAATAAACATTATACAATGGTCATAAAAAATGTAGTTTGCAAACATGTGCAAAATGTAATCTCTTGTATTTACACAAGTCCTGAATTTGTTTTATACAGTTTTATACAAAGATTTGGATTTTTCTTACACTAAAGTAGGTGGTAGACCCTTAAGTAAAAAAGTATTAAAAGACTTTTATTACAACATAAGTGTACACAACTTGAACTTATGTTCAAAACATTTTATTTTCAAATATCATATTTGAGTCATGCCTATCAAGAAATTTCCAAAGCTTTACTCTATTTGACCTGAACACAAAAGTGCCTTTTCATAAAAGGTCAGAGTTATGTGATTATATATAAATATATAGGATATATTTTATGACCTTGAATTGGCATACATAAAGGAGTCCTCTCGAATGTTTTCTGTCACATGGCAACAAAATGGCTTCCTGCATGTTTACAGTTGGCTACACTTGACTTTTTTTGCTAATTAAAAGTTATTATACATATAAAAAGCCACAACGTTTTCCTTATAAATATATTTTATTCTCAGTTATATAATGTGTCATCTCTGGACACTCAAAATGCCCGTAGCAAACTGTAATTCATAATTAATATTTTGAGGAAAACTATTATGTCACATTTTGTATGGGGTGTTTTATAATAAGACGAAGATGAGCATGACACCGGAATGGCTACAGACTCTGGTGATTCATCATCATGAGAGAAGAGTAACAGGAGACTTGTCACTCACCTCCTCCGCTCCTGTAGCACAGGTACGGGAAGCGCCACACGTTCCCCAGACCCACCGCATAACCGATGGAGGCGAGCACGAACTCCAGACGCCGACCCCAAGTTTGTCTGGGTTCCGTTATCTGGTGTTCAGCCTTTGCCAGCCTCATGGCCTCAGCATTGCCGGGTGTCATCTTGCCGAGATCTACCTCCTCTTTTCCCTCTCCAAGTTGCTGCAATGCATAATTACTAGACAAGGTCGAAGTCTTGTTATCAGTTCCAACTCCCATCATTACAAACGTTTATCCATACAGCGCAAAAAAAAATTGTATTATTTGAGCTTAAAATATTAATATTAGCGCATTAAAATTAGCGGTTTTTAATATGGGCAAAGGAGGATGCATCAGTATTTCAAAACGAATTAGCTTGACACTGTTACTCTTTGCCGGTATATTCAGTATCACCGCTCTGTATTACAAGATAGGTAGTTCAGCATATATTTGGCTAACTAAATTTACCCCTATAAAAAAATGAGATACCGCATCATCTTTTAACTGTTCCGAATACATAATATGCACAAGTGTTCAGCAGCTTATATAGCTCAGTTACACAATGTTTTAAGACCACCCCCCTAAAAGTATAGTTCTGCATTGCATTCTGTCTTCCTTTGGCTCCGCCCATTGACGTCAGTCGCTGCGAATGCGCGCTCTCGCTGTGTCAGTATAATAATCATTGGTCAAGGGGGACCTTAAAATCGAGTTAAATAACGAGCATGCACGTGTAGTGGTTTGTTTACTTCGTGCACAATTAATGTAACCTGTATTCCCGAATTTAAACATTATATAGGCTAACGTTACTAATTGTGATAAAAGCTTTTGAACGTAATAACGTTTGATTAATGTTGAGAAGGTTTTGGCTACACTGTAGACTTGGCTAACGTAACTACAAATTTGAGGATTTAGATTGACCATATTGTAGACCAGTATGTCAGTAGTTTAGTTTCAAATTGAACAACCTAAAGTTTTAAGTAGGGCCGGGACTCGATTAAAAATATTAATCTAATTAATTAGTGGCTTTGTAATTAATTAATCGAAATTAATCGCATTTTAATTGCATAAATATTTGACCTGAGAAGTAAAAAAGTATTTTTTTTCTCATGGATTTTTAGTATACCATTGAATAATGACTGAATACATAAGCTTAAGCAACAAAATATTGTTTATTTTTGTTCAACCAAGTCCAGCAGACCAGTGCATTTTTGCCATTAAGTGTAGCAATAGCATATTTAGAAATATAGTACATTTCAGATATTCAGGTAGCCTATAACGTTAGGTCCACGCTAGCTGCTATATGTTTTGCGTTGAGGTGATACTTGAGGCTCGATGTGCTGCGGTGATATGCGAATTCCTTGTTGCATAGCTTGCACACAACCATGCTCTTATCGACGCTTCCAATCACGGGGCCAACCAAAGCGGTCTCGTCAGCTTCTTCGTTCATGTTCACTGTGGTTTGTTGTTGTCTGAAGTCATGAACGCTACTTGGTGCTCCAGTATAATCGGTCCGCCGAAACTCATCCAGTGAGAAACGTTCCGCGGTGCGGAAAAATGTTAAAAAATGTTTAACGCGTTTAATCTTAATTAATACATAATATGCAATTAACTAATCTTAATTAACGCATTAAAGTTTTAAGTTAACACCTACCATCTTCCCTTTCACGTATCGAGTAAAGGCACTTATATTGTAGCCTATTGCCGACTCATCATGAGTTGCAGAAAAGGGAAGGAGGGAGGGGCGGTACTACCATAAGGCAAATGACAGGGGAAAAGGCAGGATTTTAAAATAAAGTAAATCCGCCCTCAACTGCATTTGTTAATTCATTCATTACTAAAATAAATAAATAAATAAAAATCTCTGCACTCATACATATAATCTTGTCCATTCAAAACACACAACATAAACCCGACAACATAAACCTCTGATGGTATGCTAATTACTTGGAATTTAGGGAAATAGTAAAGCTCACATTTAGTAAGGATTTTGTTTAGATCAGAGAAAAAGTTTGGTTACCAACATTCTACAAAATATCTTCTTTTATGTTTAACAGAGGTAGGGGCGAATCTAAAATTATTTATTGTGGCATGAGGTATGAGGGGTGGCAACACCACAGCAAGTGCCCATGCATAGTTTTTAGGGATTTATGGCCTGACATACACAATTGTGTTTAAAAATATTGCATTACCACAAAGTAATCATCTGTACTGTTTAAAATTAAAAAACAAAATGTTTAATATATATTTAAATAAAAATGTAATAACAAAATTTCAATATCCATCATGGCACCAAGTCAAGACACTCTATATGAAAAACATCAACAGATTCTAAATTTTTCTGAGCTTGTATTACTAAAGAAGATGAGCTGTTTTATTCATATTAGGCTGGTATAGGATGGTATACATCACATGTTTAAGTGCAAGTTAAAGAGCAACAACAAAAAAAGAACATTAGAAAGAAATACAATAATATCAATGCACTAAGACTTACTAAGGATCAGTTTTGAAAACAGTGTTTGAGTTTCTGTTATTAACAGAGGTGGATATGTGTGGTCACCCTGAACACCCTTACAACCACATAGCAACACCCTAGCAACTGCATAGCAAGAGCCTAGCACTTATAGCAACACTTTAGCAAACACCCAGAACATCTATCTATTCTGGCCTATAACTGACCAAAATTTTTATGTTTTTTAAACAAGACATACATTTGTCTTTCAAACTTTTCAATCTAGTTATTACGGTTTTTCTTGATTGCTATTAACACACAATTGATGAAACAATTCACCATTTTCTCACAACTATAAACACAAACCTCAAACGTCCAGGTCAAAATAAAACATAAGTTAAAAACATTCTCTTCTCTCAAAAACAATCTTTGGCCTCAAATGATACAGACAACTGAACAAACACACACTACCCACTGCGCAGTGAACACTAGTGAGGTAAAAACACTGTGACAAAAATCTCTTATTGGGATTCAGGAATTATTTTGCAGCACAATTTCCTTTACAGTATACAACATCAAATATGCACCACAGTACAGTACAGTAAAAAAAAACTCTGCCCATTTCATGGCCAAATTTCATAGCAGTATACAGTACTATAGCAGTTCCCTTTCGAGAGGTCTCTCGTATTGTGTAAGTTGGCTTACGCTATGGGAAAACTCCTTTTCTCGAGAATATTGAAGCCAAATTTTTAAAACGCAGTGCAGCTGCACAGCAGACATATACTGTAGCTGAGCGTCTAGAGCGCAACTGCACGAACCTATGGCGAGTCGGCTAGGATGCGCGAACCAATCAGATCGCTTCACGCCAGAGTGCATCAGAGCACGCCAGTATGGGCATGGCTTATAGCTATATAAGCCCCCATTTTCGCCATAGAATTCAGATTTAATCTCCTTTAGCATGTTTCACTTCGCTGACCTCCGGATTGAGAAGCCTTCTTCACCGCCATCGAAAAGCCTTCAGCAGAACAAGCCACCTGCTAAGCAGCTCTGAGGACGCCGGCTTCCTGGTTTTCAACTGGAAGCTGCCTTCAGCCCGCTGTTCTGTTCTGCCATCCGGCGTGCTATATCCTTTTAAAGCTAGTGTGTTCGCCGCCGCGACTCACTTTCTAAAAGAGCAAATTCTAGGCGTTGTTTCAAATGCCTCGGGTCACCTGTGCCTCGTGCAGAGGCCCCTTTCTTCGGCGGAGATCGTCACATCCTTTGGGTTCCTGCCGTGACCATGTGGAAGCTGCACTCTCTAAGGACTGCTGCCCGGAAGTGTGATGAAATGGATGCTCTCCACCCTGCGGGCTCGACTGGCCACCTTGCTGACGACGACCCCGCGCCTCCCGCTCCCCCTTTTCCTTTGCTCGAGCCACGCAAGAAAAAGCACCACGCACAGAGGATGCCAGAGCGGATGAATACGAGCGAGCATACGCCGGCCCAATCACCGCGTGCCTCGCTCTCTCCCAGAGAAACCCCCTCGCCGGTCCTGTTCACACAGGCGGACCAGCGCCCCTCTCAGCGAGCAGCCGGTCTTGTCTCTTTTGGGGGATCAGACGAGGAAGACGAGAAGGATGACAGCGTTTCTCTCGCTGCATCCGAATGTGAGGAGTGGGCGGGCTCCGTGACCGATCCCGCACCCTCAACACAAACCAGCGCGAACAACGTGAGAACCAGCCTTGACGCAGAGCTTCTCCGTGTGTTGACTACATAGACTGTAAAAAAAGATGGACGACGCCCCTTCGCTCTCTTCCATTGGCGAGAAGTGAAGCCGCCATTGTCCCGATATGGCGCTGACATATTGGGACTTGAGTCTGCGCAGTTGCACACACCTCTGCTGCAGAACAACCCATTATGTCGGTGTGAAATAATTCATTATAGAAATTTAGATATTAAATTTAAAGCTCCAATCTCCTCAGTCCTCCAAAGATCCTGAAAAAAATTCTGTTGTTGCTTCAGTGACTACTTCGCTCAGAGAACCTGTCAATCACAGCTGTCAATCATGACGCCACAGCGCTGTTTTCATAGCATCAAATAACTAACTAAAAACAAACTTATTTTAAAAACACTTGAAATTACATCAGCATGATAAAAACTACAGTAAATGACAGAAACTATCTTTCGAAAAAAGATATGTGAAGTGTAATTTAATTGTTTAGTTGGTCTCACGTCCCGTTGAATAACATGGGGAGGCGGGGTTTATGAGCTATACTAGGACCGGTCACCAGGGGGCGATCGAGATGCTTTGGCTTCACTTTTCAGGGCTTGTGCGGCAGGCTTGGTTGACTAAGGCTGTTGAAGACCTCAGGCTCGAGTGGTCTTTGCCCGCGGAGCCCACGCGCAGCAGGCTAGACGAATGCTTCCTGCAGGGGCGCAGGCAGGCCCCTCAGCAGAGACCTGTTCCCTTCTTTCCAAAAGTACACGATGAGCTAACGAAGTCGTGGAAAGCGCCACATTCAGCTCGTCTAAAGCCTTCCATCTCCTCAACGCTCACGACCGTCGACGGCGCTGTGGAGAAAGGATACGAAGCAATTCCTCCCCTCGAAGAAGCGGTGGCCACACACCTTTGCCCGCCCACCGCTATGGGATGGAAAGCTAAAGCGACTCCCCTGTCTAAACCTTGCCGCGCCACTTCAGCTTTCGCTGGCTGAGCCTACCCCTCCGCTGGCCAAGCTGCTTCGGCACTTCGCACCACGGCTGTCCTCCAGGTTTTTCAGGCCAAACTTCTCCACTCGATGCACATGCATGGTCTGGCTGTGCACACTGTGAATAGCTTCCCTTGAGGACGCTAGCACAGAGCACGAGCTTGGCCGCTCTTGTCAAACACGGCCAGGCTTGCGCTCTCTGCAGATCGGGTCCCGTGTCTGCTGAAGCAGTGCGGCGGCTTCCCTCATGGGGATCACAAATTAAGCTGGAGGAGTTTGAGAAAGCTGCAGCCCTTTCTCAGCTCTCACCCGCTAGCTTCAGTGCTCAGTGCTTTGGGATACGGAAGCCCGCTCTGCGACTTCTACCCTGAGTAAGAGCTTGATGCTGGGACTGTCTAGCTCTGAGGAGTTGGACTTCCTTAGCATTGAAGTGGTGATATTGGTGACTCGCCAGCCATATCCCCGCAGTATGAGGAGCTTATGGAGGTTGTGACTCAGGCCGTAGCCAAATTAAACATGGATTGGCCAACCGAGAAGCAGGAAGAGCACAGAAGAAGCAAGTTAGATCAATTGGAGTTTGAGCGAGGTCGGTTAGTGCATAAGCAGCCCCTTAATGCTGATGCGCGTTAAAATTTAGATGTGTTGAAAATGTTGCATAATTCTGCAACAGGTGGCCATCTAGGTGTGCAAAAATTACAAGCGAAGGTGAAAGACCGTTTTTATTGACCTAGCTGGTTTGAGAATGTACATTCCCTGGTGCAGGGAATGTACAGAATGCGCCTCTCGTAAATACTCAGAGCTAAATGTCTGTGCCCCTTTACAGCCTTCTGTTGTGTCTCGGCCTTTTGAACGTGTAGCTATCTCGGGCCCTCTACCCTTAACTGGGGAGAAAAATAAGTATATTTTTCGAAGTGGACAGAAGAGTTCGCTCTTTCAAATTAAGAGGCAGTATCTACAGCCAAGATTTTTATAGCACATTTTTGAGCAGGAATGGGTGTGCAGATTTGAGATCCCACGCAGTATTCACTCTGATCACGGTCGCAACTTTGAATCAAGGTTCTTTACAAAATTGTGTAGGTTTCTGCAGATGCATAAAACAAGAACTACAGCATATCATCCACAATCTAATGGAATGGTGGGGTGGTTTAATCTGACTTTACTTTCCATGCTGTCTCTGTTTGTAGAAAGTAACCAGCAGAATTGGAACATGGCTTATAGGAGCAGTACACATGCTACTACAGGGTTTTCGCCATGTAAGGTTCTCTTTGGACAAGAGACTGTTTTGCCTGTCGATGTTGAGTTGGGAGTGGCTGATACGGAATGTTTTGATTCAGCAAATGGTTATGTAGTGAAAGTAGCTGAAAGCTTGTCTACTGTAGTAGAGGCTGTGAATGCACATCAACTTAGAGCATCAGGAAGGCAGAAACAATGTTTTGATGTAAAAGTTTTCTATCAGTTTTATTCAGAAGGGGATTGGTGTGGGTGAAGAATATGGTGCATAACCGGGGGCTGTGTCTGAAGTTACAAAGGCATTTTGTGGGGCCGTTTGTTGTCATCGAGGAAGTTACGGATGTTTTGTACTGAATAGCTCCACAAGAAAAAAGGCTTGAGTGAATTGTACATTTTAATCGTCTGAAGGCATATGTTTCTAATTCATTTACAGGGATCTCGGAACTGCAGAGTAGTGGGAAGTATCGAATTTCTGCTGTGGCCGGTGAAGGGAGTACGCTGCTTCCTGACTCTGTGCTGCTTCCAGATTATGCATTGTTCCCTGATTCTGTGCTGCTAACTTTGCACTGCTTCCTGACTCTGCGCTGTCTACTGGTTCTGCGCTGCTCCCCGATTTTGCCTTGCCTTCTGATCATGTGCTGTACTCAAACATTCCCGTAGCCCGCGAGTCATGGGCTGGGACAGATAATGGATTTGCTAAGGAACGTTTGTCGTGGGCCAGGAGTTTACCGGCCCGGTTGTTGAATTATGAGTTATCTGCTTGACTCGAGGACGAGTCCTTTTTGCCTGGGAGGGGGGTAGTGTGATGAATAGATGTTTAACGTAAAGGACGCAACTTTTTTATGAGATTGTGTTGTGTTTTTAACCATTAATAAAGAATTGTGTGGTAACTGTCATTCTGGTGTACTGTTCTCTGTCCCCTGCAGTCTGTGTGGTTGTTACAGTGGTGGCAGCGATGGGAGTTAATTCCTAATAATAATAAAACAATCGGACAATGGAGGGAAAAAATGGGCACCAGGATGGGTTAGTGGCTTCCACATCTACTTCAGCAACTGTGACCACATCTTCGCCTTTCGCCACAGCTGCATCATCAAACGGGGCTATATCACGCCCGGTATTTATGCTGGAGACTTTTACTGGCACGGGTCTGATTGAAAAGAGCAGTTTGAGAAGGCAGCTGTGGTAAATAATTGGAATAATGGAATGAAATTAAAATTTATGGCAATTTTATTCTCGAGGCACACTCAAGATAATTATAGTGGCCTTCCGTTAGAGGCCAAGCACAGTTATGTTTTATTGAAAGATGCTTTAGGTAAATGTTTTGAACCATGTGAGACTGCAGAATGGAATCGGGTTAGTTTCTCGTTGCGCAATTGAATGCCGAACGAAACTTTGCATGAATTTGGTAATGCACTGCGGAGGTTGGTGACTAAAGCGTACCCTTCAGTAGGTGCAGATCCTCAAGGTTTATTGGCTAGAGAAAATTTTATTGCACTTGAGGGAAATGGGGAGACTCGTATACGGCTACGCAGTGTTAAACCTATCATTTTAGAAGAAGCAATTAATATTGCAGTTGAATTCAAACTTATACAGGGGTTAGAACAGTTCTCCCTGATGCATGGTTTACAAATTTCTGTGGCAGAAAGTAAAGTGGATGCGCTGGCGGGGGTGGTGGATGCACTTCGTAATGAAGTTCAGACGTCACAAAAATCTGTACAACAACTTTTGGAGGCAGTTCCCACATTACTAAAAGATGTGCCATCTAGAAACAGTATTGCTGAGCCCTTAATGGCAAGTAGGGTTGGGAATAGGCAGGTACAACCTTTAGGGGCTGGTTGTTGGGAATGCGGTAGTAATCGCCATGTTAGGAGAGGCTGCCCTTATTTGCAGGGAAACTGGAAGGGGCAGGCACAATAGGCCAAATGTCTGCCCCAATTCAAGAACATTTTTACCAGTTGGCCTTTTAAGTTTCGGATTATGCAACTCACCAAGCACATTCCAGCGCCTTATGGATTTGGTGTTGGCGGACTTACAGTGGACCACTTGCCTTGTTTATCTAGATGATATTATTTTTTTGAAAGAACATTTGGGGAACATCTACAACGGCTGGATGAGGTCCTCTGTAAATTACGCCACACTAATCTGAAGGTTAAGCCATGTAAATGCGCATTGTGTGCCACTTGGGTCTATTATTTGGGGCAAGTTATATCGGTTACTGGTGTACTAGTGGCAATGGCTCGTACCGAAGAATCAGTCTGAGGTGCGAAGTTTCGTGGGTTTGGCATCTTATTACCAGGGGTTTATTAAGGGGTTCTCTGAAATTGCCCGACTATTACACCGCCTTACGGAGAAATGTCGGAAATTTAAGTGGGACGATGAGTGCCAGCGGGTGTTTGTACAGCTTAAAACAGTTCTTGTGACAACTGCAGCCCTGGCATATCCTGACCCGCACAAGCCATTCATTCTAGATACTGATGCAAGTGATATGGGCATCGGTGCAGTTTTGTCACAGGAGGAGGATGGCTTGGAGCTTGTTGTGGCAAATGCTAGTCGAGCTTTAACGAAACAGGAGCGGAAGTATGCCACACCAAAAAAGGAGCTACTTAGTTTGGTTGTATTTACTAAATACTTCAAACATTATTTGCTCGGGTAAATAATTTATATTGCGTACAGACCATAGCTCTTTAAGGTGGCTTCATAATTTTCAGGGACTGGACGGACAGATGGCTAGATGGGTTGAACAGTTGGCCAGTTTTAAATATAAAATTCCCCAGGAAAAAGCATGTTAATGCGGATGCGCTTTCACGATTGCCATCGTTTGGTGCTAAGCAGAAGGATTTGTTAGATCCACATTTGGGTGTCAGTGTTTCTGTTTGCGCTGTGTGTGAAGCGGCTCCTTCTGAGGAGATAGAGATTGAAGATGAGTTAGTGGGGGCACAGAAGAGGGATGCTTTTTTACAGATTGTAGTGCAGCTGTGGTTGCAGGGGCAGGAGGGGTGTGTGGAGGCACAGACAAGAGCGGAAATGAGGGGAATTTTGCCCGTGTGGGATCACTTGGAGTTTAAGCGAGGTCGGTTAGTGCGTTAGCCGTCCCTTAATACTGATACAGCATTAAACAATTCAGGTGATCCTTCCAAAGGTGATGGTCCCAGATGTGTTGAAAATGTTGCATAATTTTGCAACAGGTGGCCATCTAGGTGTGCAAAAATTGCAGGTGAAGATGAAAGATCGGTTTTATTGACCTAGGTGGTTTGAGGATGTAAAGAAGTGGTGCAGGGAATGTACGGAATGTGCCTCTCGTAAATACTCAGAGCTAAATGTTCGTGCCCCTTTACAGCCTTCTGTTGTGTCTCGGCCTTTTGAACGTGTAGCTATCTTGGGCCCTCTGCCCTTAACTGGGAAGAAAAATAAGTATATTTCTTGAAGTGGACTGAAGCGTTCGCTCTTCCAAATCAAGAGGCAGCGTCTATAGCCAAGGTTTTTGTGCAGGAGTGGGTGTGCAGATTTGGGGTCCCACACAGTATTCACTCTGATCAAGGAAGGCAGAAACGATGTTTTGATGTAAAAGTTTCCCATCAGTTTTATACAGAAGGTGAAATTGATGTGGGTGAAAAATATGGCACGTATGCGGGAGCTGTGTCCGAAGTTACAAAGGCATTTTGCGGGGCCGTTTTTTGTCGAGTGAGCCAAGCGAGTTATGGATGTTTTGTACCGAATAGTGCCACAGGGTCTGAGCGAGTTGTAAATTTTAAATGCCTGAAGCCATATGTTTCTAATTAATTTGCAGGGATGTCGAAACTACAGAGTGGTGGGGAGGATCGAATTTCTGCTGTGGCTGTTGAAGGGAGTAAGGGAGCATTGCCTTCTGATCCTGTGGTGCCTCGTGATTCTGTGCCTGATGTTGCGCTGCCTTCTGTCTCCACCCTGCTGCCTGCACCTAAGTTGAATGTGGCTGTATCTCTTTCTGGTGACGGATCTTTTACGGCTGTACCTACAAGGGGTGTAACAATACATTGATATGGATTGATGCCACACGTAAAATATCGATATGTGGTACCTTTATTTTGACACTTTCCACATTCTCACGTAACGCCCGTCAAGCATTTCCGCCAAAGCGCTTATTTTCGTTTACTCACGGCACTGTCTTCCGTTGTGTCTTTGTAACGTTAATCTCCTCAGCTGAAATAGACACCTGACAAGATTGACTGAACTCTAAACACGTTTTATCACAAATGCCGATATTGTCCACTGTCAAGGCATCGCGAGTTCATGTTTTACAGCAGAAATCGACAACACCCTTGTTGTTTGTGAACACAACCCGATAAGTCCGTTTTAGCGAATCAGCGCGCATTATTCAGATCAGGTGACAGGGCTGCTAGTCACTTCGAAAAGACCCGCTAGCTGAGAGGAGTTTTGTCAAATCTGACTAAGAGTGATCGAGGATGGATCATTTCAATTAACTTGATGAACCCGTGATATCTTCTTCGGGGCGTAAAAGGAAAATTGAAAGCTGAAACTTTTTCACGGAACCTTGCTAAAGCAGCATGTTACAGTGGTATCTGCTAAAAAAACAAACTTTTAATTTATACTTTTAACAGTCCGATTTACACCCCTATACCTACTGAGTCTGTAGCCCACGAGTCGTGGTCTGGGACACATAATGGATTTGCTGAGATACGTTTGTCGCGGGCCAGGAGGTTACTGGCCCGGTTGTTGGACTATGAGTCCTACTCAAGGATGAGTCCTTTTTGCCTGGGAGGGGGTTAATGTGATGAGCCTCTTCATGCGGTTTCGCTTCTCTGCATTGGTCATTGAGTAATTTCTTCTTCGCAGAGTTTAAAAGGTTATGGCACAATAAATTACTCTTTTCATCACTACCTCCTCAGGAAAAACTACACATGCGCCCAGTTTCAGAAAATAGTTTGGTGTGATACGTTTCCAAATTTGGGAGGGCTGGGGGGGGGGGGGGGGGGGGGGGCAAGCTTGTTGACACTATTGTTGCCTTCAATAATCCCCACATTGTTTTTAAAGGGATAGTTCACCCAAAAATAAAAAAAATTGTGATAATTTACTCACCCTCAAGTTGTTCCAAACCTGTATGAGTTTCTTTGTTCTGCTGAACACAAAAGAAGATATTTTGAAGAATGTTGGTAACCAGACAGTTGACAGCCATTGACTTCCATAGTATTTTTTCCTTCTATTTCCTACCATAATATTTTTTTTCCTACTATTTCTTACTTTTCCTACTGCAAAATCTCTTATTTTGTGTTCAACAGAACAAAGAAACTCATACAGGTTTGGAACAACTTGAGGGTGAGGAAATGATGACAACATTAAAAAAAATTTGGTGAACTGTCCCTTTAACAACAAGTTAAGAGTATTGGAGCACGTTCTGCTCTAAAGTCTGTGCAGGTTATTAAATGTATTGCACTGTGTTACTGTATCATAATAATTGCTCTAGCCTACGTAATGCTTCAGTGGTAAAATTTATTTTTATTTTTAATCATGGTTTTGATTAAAGCCCTACTAAATCATACTGGGTTATGTTTCCCTGGGTTTAAGAACGTAGAACCATTGCCACCAATGATCTCTACGATCAGCTCATAATGCTTTTGAAAAATTAAGCCCAGGCTTTGTTTTCAGGCCTTTCAAGCAGTGTGTAAGCAAAGCAACAACATAATTGCAATAGCAGGCTCACTATGATGCATTGCTGCAAGCTACTGCATTGAGTGCTTCCTTTAATAACAGCCATTATAAGAGGTCATCATTAGCTGACTTGGTTGTTAAGTGTTCAGAGCATGGCAAAAAATAGGGTAGGTTCTGAAACTCTATGATTCTGGTGTGGTCCTGCTATGCAGCCCAGTTCGGATTATGTGGGCATTGTGCCTGCGAGAAATGAAAATATACAGCTCAACTTCTGTATACATGTGAATACACATGTGTGCAACAGGTCTCAGCATGTAGATAAGCACATCTTATGGTATGTATGTGTATATACATATTTGTAGTGACATGAACAATCCAGTTTGTACCTTTGTGATGGTCTAAAAGTGAGGTGGAAACACAAGCAATCTGTATTCTGTCCTATTCTGATCCTACAGGGCCAGACCTCTGAGAAAGCATAATTTGACCTGTTTCCACACTTTATGGACTATGGACATTGTCTATGGACAATGGACAATCTATGGAAAATGGATATTATCGTCCCCATTTTAGCGATCTCATTCTGACATTCAATTTGAGAGCAAAGGATGGAAATCCAGAAAAGCCTCTTGACCTTTCAGACACATTTACTCTTTTTACATTTAGTCAAATACAGTGGGAGGGTTGGGCGTGGTATGAAACGAGTGGACTATGCTGCTCAGATACTTTAACATTTAACAATGTCGATAGGTGCAGTAGGCGTCCACTGTCACATCATGAATGTGACTCATCCAATGACTTGCAATTATTTAGGCATAAATACTTCACCCCATAGTCAAGTCAAGTCACCTTCATTTACAGTATATAGCGCTTTTAACAATATAGATAGTTTCAAAGCAGCTTTACAGTGATAATAGGAAATTAAAGTAACAGAGATTGCTTTGGCTTTACAGTAGCTCTAGAATAAAGTTTTTGTCTAGCTAAAGTTAGTTTTGATTGATTCACTTCCGTCGCAACGATCATTAGTTATTAACTTAGGGGCCGCTAACACGACACCGTTCTAACAGAAAACCCTAAATGCAATCCGGCCCGCTCATTTGCACAAAACAGTGCCTGGTGGCTCAAGAACGCAAACCATGAAATAGGTTCCAAGGAAAAACCTTGAAAAATTTATAATACAGAATTTTTTATCGCTCCGCGTAGCCACGTGAACCGGAATTATCCCGACAAGGTTTTATCTGGTAAAGGGAAGGGAAGAAGGCCTTCACAGGGGAGAGACTAGTTGACACTTTAGGACTACGTTGTCGTCGTGTCCAGGCGCAGGTCCTTCATCAGATCCGGATACGGCCTGGATCCGGCGGACTGCGGTAAACCTCGGGATTAACAGAGAGACTAATATTAGCGTAGACGCCATCCTTCTTATGATGTAACAAGTACATCAGGATTTATGGGAAGTGTTCCCGGTCCCGGCTGACCTAATCTATGCAGCCTGTAACGGTCATCAGCTGGAGTGCCCTCGAGAGCCATCAGAGGGCACTCCATTTCAGATTGTTGTTTTCCCTCACAACTACATTTCCCATACTCACTGCCCGGACTCATCATCACTGATCACATTCACCTGTTTATCATAACCTTGTTTAGCTCACCCCTTATAAGTCTGGTTTTATCATTCAATTGCTGTGTAGTTTTGTATGTGTTGCACTGCATCTCTGAGCATTTCTTTGGTTCCCTGTTTTTTGTTTTCTTGGACTCTGTGCCTGCCTTTGGATTACCCGTTTGCCTTGTCCCCTGCCTGCCTCTGGATTACCCATTTGCCTTGTTCCCAACCTTGTGTGTTAATTTGTATGGACTGTCTACCTGGACTTCAACCTATTGGCTGTACATTTGATTATGTGTCTGGATTTTCCCCTTCTAATTAAAACTGCATTTGGATCTAAAACTTTCTGGTCTCAGAGCAGTTTCGTGACACAGCCTAACATTGAATTATAGAAGTCTATAATGTGTTATGTGTATGCTAGGTCAAAGAGATGTGTTTTTAGTGTAGATTTGAACTGACAGAGTGTGTCTGCTTCCCGGACAATGTTAGGAAGACTGTTCCAAAGTGTTGGTGCTGAATAGGAAAAGGATCTACCGCCAGCAGTCGATTTTGATATTCTAGGTATTATCAACTGGCCGGAATTTTGAGATCGCAATAGACGTGACGGACTATAATGCGTTAAGAGCTCGCTCAAGTACTGGGGAGCTAAAACTGTAGACACTGTCTTCGATCTTCTGGGTATGTCCTCACACAGCTATTTTGGGTCACATTTTCTAATTTTATTAACTGCAATGTGCTTCCGGGTTTCTCTTTGTTGTTTAAGGGTACTGTTTGGCTTTTTTAATATACAAAAAGCTAAATTTAATGAATACTTTATTATTAATCTATTATTGCTCCTTGCAAAATTTCACATTCACCGCAGTAAATTCACTCATCAAAATACCATTCATTGTTTTTAGAAGAGAGGTCCAACAGTCCATTCAAACTATTTCATCATCTAAGAATCTTAAAGCTCTTAAGACAATAAACTTGTTTCAACTGTTAAATTTTTTTCATTCATTTTTTTTTTTTCTCTCTTTTTTATATACCCTACATAATATAGGCTATATTTAACCTATGTATAAATTATGCTGTGTTTTCATTGTTATTTCATTGTAATTTTTTAATTTTTGCTATGAACTTGATACCTTGGCATTAATAATAAAAAAAAAAAAATCACCCTCCATCCAGTTCTAGGTTATCACATGAGTGCCCTCTACTGCTCAACTGGCTGCTTCACTGAAATATAAAAACAGTAAATACAAAAAATGTAATAAGTAACCACCATAAACTACGTGTATTGTACATACAATAATGTCACGATCACTCTTACCTGTCTGCATCCTTCTGTTTCATGACACATAACAATATATAAAATTAGCAGAACTTACATTTATTTAACAAGTTTCACTTGGTTCCATTAATACAATTTAAATTGCTACAGAATGAACAAGTTGTTGTACAGGTCCTTCTCAAAAAATTTGCATATTGTGATAAAGTTAATTATTTTCCATAATGTAATGATAAAAATTAAACATTCATATATTTTAGATTCATTGCACACCAACTGAAATATTTCAGGTCTTTTATTGTTTTAATACTGATGATTTTGGCATACAGCTCATGAAAACCCAAAATTCCTATCTCAAAAAATTAGCATATCATGGAAAGGTTCTCTAAACGAGCTATTACCCTAATCATCTGAATCAACTAATTAACTCTAAACACCTGCAAAAGATTCCTGAGGCTTTTAAAAACTCCCAGCCTGTTTCATTACTCAAAACCGCAATCATGGGTAAGACTGCCGACCTGACTGCTGTCCAGAAGGCCATCATTGACACCCTCAAGCAAGAGGGTAAGACACAGAAAGAAATTTCTGAACAAATAGGCTGTTCCCAGAGTGCTGTATCAAGGCACCTCAGTGGGAAGTCTGTGGGAAGGAAAAAGTGTGGCAAAAAACGCTGCACAACGAGAAGAGGTGACCGGACCCTGAGGAAGATTGTGGAGAAGGACCGATTCCAGACCTTGGGGGACCTGCGGAAGCAGTGGACTGAGTCTGGAGTAGAAACATCCAGAGCCACCGTGCACAGGCGTGTGCAGGAAATGGGCTACAGGTGCCGCATTCCCCAGGTCAAGACACTTTTGAACCAGAAACAGCGGCAGAAGCGCCTGACCTGGGCTACAGAGAAGCAGCACTGGACTGTTGGTCAGTGGTCCAAAGTACTTTTTTCGGATGAAAGCAAATTTTGTATGTCATTCGGAAATCAAGGTGCCAGAGTCTGGAGGAAGACTGGGGAGAAGGAAATGCCAAAATGCCTGAAGTCCAGTGTCAAGTACCCACAGTCAGTGATGGTCTGGGGTGCCATGTCAGCTGCTGGTGTTGGTGCACTGTGTTTTATCAAGGGCAGGGTCAATGCAGCTAGCTATCAGGAGATTTTGGAGCACTTCATGCTTCCATCTGATTTCATTTTTCAGTACAACCTGGCACCTGCTCACAGTGCCAAAACCACTGGTAAATGGTTTACTGACCATGGTATTACTGTGCTCAATTGGCCTGCCAACTCTCCTGACCTGAACCCCATAGAGAATCTGTGGGGTATTGTGAAGAGAAAGTTGAGAGACGCAAGACCCAACACTCTGGATGAGCTTAAGGCCGCTATCGAAGCATCCTGGGCCTCCATAACACCTCAGCAGTGCCACAGGCTGATTGCCTCCATGCCACGCCGCATTGAAGCAGTCATTTCTGCAAAAGGATTCCCGACCAAGTATTGAGTGCATAACTGAACATAATTATTTGAAGGTTGACTTTTTTTGTATTAAAAACACTTCTTTTATTGGTCGGATGAAATATGCTAATTTTTTGAGATAGGAATTTTGGGTTTTCATGAGCTGTATGCCAAAATCATCAGTATTAAAACAATAAAAGACCTGAAATATTTCAGTTGGTGTGCAATGAATCTAAAATATATGAAAGTTTAATTTGTATCATTACATTATGGAAAATAATGAACTTTATCACAATATGCTAATTTTTTGAGAAGGACCTGTATATGAGATGTTGTAGTTTAATGAGAAAATAAGTTACAGAAGATTGTTGGTGATGGTTTGAGAAAATGGTTGGGTATAAGAGATATAAAGAGAGAGAGAGAGAGCGGCATCAAAAGAATGAACAAATGTACATATACATTTGCATAACTTTGAACATTTATTACTAGTGGTTTACCACTGGATTTTCAGAATGCTACACTGGCCAAACCCTTTTGAGGGTGCCTCAAATATTAAATTGTGTGCTTACAGTACAGTACCAGTCAAAAGTTAGCAAACATTACTATTTGTCTTTTTTTTTTAAAGAAGTCTTTTATGCTCATCAAGCCTGAATTTTTTAATCAAATATTCAGAAAAAAATATTAATATTGTGAAATATTACAATTTAAAATAATGGCTTTCTATTTTAATATGCTTTAAAATTTTATTTATTTCTGTGATGCAAAGCTGAATTTTCATCAGCCATTACTCCAGTCTTTAGTGTCACATGATCCTTCAGAAATCATTCTAATATGGTGATTTGATGCTCAGTTATTATCAGTGTTGGGAACAGTTGTGTTCATCTTTTGGAACCTGTGATACTTTTTTCAGGATTCATTGATGAATACAAAGTTAATAAGAACTGCATTTATTCAAAATAGAAATCTTTTCTAACAATATAAATCTTTACTATCATTTTTTAAAAAAAATCAATTTAACATCCTTGCTGAATAAAAGTATTAATTTATTTAAAAAAAAAACAGAAAAAATTACTAAACCTACGTTTTTATTTTAAATAAATTCTGTTCATTTTTTAACTTTTTATTCATCAAAGAATCCTGAAAAAAGTATCACAGGTTATAAAAAAATATTAAGCCGCACAACTGTTTCCAACATTGATAATAAATCAGCATATTACAACCTCCTTTCCAGAATAGTTGGGACATTTTGTAAACGGCAATAAAATCAAGAATCTGTGATTTGTTAATTCTCTTGAACCTTTCTTTAACTGACAAATGTAGAAAGAAAATATTTCCAATGTTTTCACTGACCAACTTAGTTTTATTTTGTAAATATAAACAAATTTTTATTTTGATGGCTGCAACACACTCCTCAAAAGTTGAGAGAGAGGCATGTTTACTGTGTCACTTCACCTTTCCTTTTAATTACACTTTTTAATAATTTGGGAATTGAGGATACTAATTGTTGCAGTTTTGCAAGTGGAATATTTACCCAATCTCGTCTGATACAAGACAGCTGTTCAACAGTCTGTGGTCATCTTTTCATGATGGGTGATCATATATTTTCAATAAGAGACAGATCTGGACTGTAGGCAGGCACATCTCTTCTATTGTGCAGAGTGTCTAGAAACCACTCAGTTTTAGCATGTGCAGAATGAAGCCTGGCATTGTCTTGCTTCCCAGGAAAGATGTCATCTTGATGGTAGTTTATGTCTCTGTACAATCCAAATATATGCCTCCACGTCAGTGGTACCTTCAGACAAATGCAAGCCCCCCATGCCGTTACCACTGATGCACCCCAATACCAGAACAGATATTTGCATTTGCACCTGTTGCTGAAGAAAATCTGGATGGTCCCTTGAACTCAATAAACTCAATGTCCATTTTTTCCAAAAACGAGCTGAAACATAGACTCGTGACCACAGCACACATTTCCACTTTCTTCTAGACCATCTGAGATGAGTTCAGGCCCAGAGAACTCGCTGACATCTCTGCTTTGAAAAGATGTATAGCTTTCTCTTTGCCTAACAGAGATTCAAGTGGCATTTCTTGATGCAGCATCAGACTGTTAAATGTAAATGGTTTTCCAAAGTACTAGTGAGCACATGTGGCTGTATTTAAAAGAGTAGCATGACTGTTTCTCAGGCAGTGCCATCTGAGAGCTCAAAGGTCACGCATATTCAACAGAGGTCTCCTGCCTTGCCCTATACACAGACTGAGATTTCTCTGGATTCCCTGAATCTTTTCACAATATTATGTGTGGTAGATGGTGAAAGACATCAATTCTTTGCAATCTTATTGAGAACTGTGATTTTTTAATTGTTTGACAATTCTCTCATGATATTGGGCATAAAGTGGTGAGCCATGACCCATCTTTGCGTGCAAAGACCGAGAAGCTCTTTTACACTCACATAATCTTTTCACTTTTATTTTGCCTCTGTCCCAACTTTTTTGTAGTGTGTTGCAGCCATCATTATCAAAATGTGTTAATATTTACAAAATACAATTATGTTGGTCAGTCAAAACATTGGAAAACTTTGTACTTTTGTCAGTTTAAAAAAAAAAGGTTTAAGAGAATTAACAAATCACAGATTGTTCATTTTATTGCATTTAACAAAACGTCCCAACTTTCTGGAAATGCGGTTGTAGAATGATTTCTGAAGGATCATGTGACACTGAAGACTAGTAGATTAAATTGTTTGTGAATTAAATTGCACGCTCTTTTTGAGCTGTGTGTATGGGGTGAAAAAAATATACAGCAAGAATTGTGAAACAAAGAAAAGCACTGGATTCTGTACGCTTCGTTCCATTAGAGATAGATGTCGCTACGGTATCATTCGACGCGCAGTCTGTTGCAAACGCTCCTGTTTCAGGTGATTCTGTTTGATCCCTTCCGGTCTCCGTACATTTCTATGTTATGACGTCATATGTCGGACGAGCGAGAGAAAGAGAGAGAAGCTTTGAACTTGCTAGGAAACTTGATGAAACATTGTTTCTCCCTCAACTTTCAGCTGGATTTTCTCTGTGGGTCTTACAAATGGATCAGAAAAGGAGCATCGCTGGTATGCGGCGTGTAAATTTCAGACTTTTCTGGACCAGCATGTGAGCTTGAACAAATATCATTAAATCAGAACAGGGAGGTCATGGACGAACGAGAAGGTAAAGATTACGCGAACGATATTTACTTTTGTGCCCGAAAATGTTTGCTTGAACTCCATTAATACTTAGTCTACTACTAATTAATTATTTGTGTTGACTTTGTCGCAGTTCATAGACACTTTAGTTACCCAAAAGATTTCAGATCAGATGCATCAGAAAATAACATGTAGGAATTTGCTCGTTCGATCGCTTTTTTTTTTTTTTGTAACTTAGTTGACGTTTGCCGAGAAACAACACTCTGTTATATCATGTCAGAATGAATTAAATATGTATTGCATAATTTCTAAATATTCAAATGTTTTCTCACAATAAAATATCAGAACTGCTTTGTGTAGGCTACGGTTATAATCACACAAGTAAATAAAATAAATAGCTCAAATGGCCCTCTGTAACCTGCTTTTCATTTAAAAAGAATTGGAGACAGATTTTAAAGCAGTGTTGGTTTGAGAAGTTCCATTACATTTAGAAGTTTGAATGGTAAAATGCTAATAAATGGTCTAAATGTAATAAATCAGTCGCTAGAATAGATTTGCAGCGCGAGACTAGGCTACATAATGTAAAACTTCAGCTCGTGCTCCCAAGTTTTAAAACACAAAATGTCCCACATCGAGTTGAAAGTTAAATGCGTGGGCTTTCCCATGAAAACAAACAAGGTCTGTGGATAAGGTGCCAGTTCTGAAAGTTCCTCTGATGTTTGATTGACAGATGTGACGGGGTGCGCCTGCACGGGCTGTGGCGGGAGGATCCAGGACGCGTTTCATGTGAAGGTTCTTCAAGATGCCTGGCACAACTCATGCTTTCAGTGGGTCTTTACTTGATTTCCCTTTTAAACCGAGCCAGACTGGCTAGAGATGGAGCGAAGTTAACAAAATGCTTTCCTTGGATTTTCCTACTACTTTTTAAATTCTCACCCTTCTGAAAAAAAGCTTTTTAAACCAGCCTAACATGGTTTTATAGTTTTAAATGTTTTCCCAGCCTTATCTGTTGGCTGGTTTTAGAGGGATGTCCAGCTGAGCACAAGCCTAAGTTGTCAGCCTGTAGTAGACCAAGATTAAACCAGAGAAACATATCCAGACTATTGCAGATTCAAATGAAAGCATTCTGCATTGTTTTCTTTCACACTTACACATGTATTATGGGCTGCTATGTATCTTGTCAGAGACTACTGGGAACGCTTAGAACTTTCAGCTTAGATGTTTTATGTAAATGCTTGAGAGAGGAAAGTTTGTGTTAAAAAACGTGAAATGATGAAAAGTTGAAATGAGACGATGAAATGACTAAAGTTGTCCTCCCCTTTTCTATCTCTCTTAAGGCTACTTAATGGTGTAAAGGTCCTTTTTAAAGAAAAAGCTAATGATCTAAAACTCTTAATAATTCTGAATCGCCAGTTCTTGGCTAGATGAATGTGTCATTGAAATAGTTACATCCCTAGTTAAAAATCTGCTTGCCAGAGCCCATACTGTCCATATTTCTTAGGGCAGCTCTTTATTGTAGGCTACCGGTGACCATTGTTGCATAAAGGGCATCAGTTAACATAACTCACCTCAGGAAACATTTGTCAAGTCACCTTTATTTATATAGCACTTAATACAATACAGATTTATTCAAAGCAGCTTAACAGTGATAACAGGAAAATGATTTAATGATGGGAACATGTGAACAGAGTTCATTTCAGCTGTAAAGCAGCTCCAAGAAAAAACCTAGTGTCATTGTTCTGCTGAAGTCAGTTCAGTGTTGATTCAGTTCTGTTGTAAAGATGATCAATTATTGAATTAGTTAATTTCATCTATAAAGCAGTTGTGCAGAAAACAGTGATGTCATCGTCCAGCTCAGTTCAATTCACATCTTATTGTTTGTTATTAAGCATTACTGTGAATGAACACTTTTGGGGGCCTGATTTATCCTTAATCTGACTTTTAGACTCATTGAAATTGACTTGAAAGACAATTTTGAGAATGTTGTCTGTTGATGAAAGGAGAGGTAGGACAAAAACCCTCAAGAAATTTAAAAAGTTCATAGCCAAGGTTTATGGAACAATTTTGTCATCATGATTGAATCAGTCATGTGCTGGGAGACAATATGGAGACACCATGTTCCATAATGAGGGCAGAAATTACTCCAGGGCCCACAACATTTCATGCAATCTGGAACAAGGGTACAGCTAAGGCCTCTTTCACCAGTTGATTTTTTTTTCTTCTTGGTTGGATAAATTTGAGTTTCCCAATTAAATCATAAAAGCTTGTTGTCTCTGGCTTAATACCATCACAAGGTTTATTGCTATAGTTTGGTGCTTGATTACACATTTAGTGATTCTCTTCTTTCTACTGTTTAATTTATTATAAGCTTAATTGATTATGACTCTTTGTTCCTCTGTGGAATCCCTCTGATGTTATGGCAGGCATTCCCTGTTTTTCTGTGAGCAGTTGCAGTGCAGGTAGAATCTCCTCTCTGGTTAGTTGTCACATTCCCAGACATCGGCTCATAGATCCACAAGACAAATTCAATTTCCCCCCCTTTCTGCCCCTTTTGTGATTGGAGGGACAGCCTGAACTCTTGTGCTTAAATGGCTGTTCTAACTATAATTATGGGAGGGGCTGGAATGTCTTCTGAATGCTTCTTGGATCTGAATTTCCCTATTTACTCGAATTTACTAGTGATTAAAATGTGATTTATGTTGCATGGAGTTTATAGTGTTATAGCCAAAGTTTTTTGATACCCTTTAACTATGTCGCCATATTTTGTTTATTGTTGTTGTTATCTGTCAGCTTCCCTAATTAAATCGTATTTATGTGAAAGTGCCTGCAGATAGCACTGGGTTTTTTTTTTTTTTAAAAGATGGTATCGATTAAATGATGGTAATCACTTATGGCATCTTTAAACACCGTTTTTTTTTTATCACAGGTTATTGTAGGATTTGAGGATTTTTTTTATCTAATTAAAATTAATGATGTGATGTGAAAATGAGTGATTATTTGGATGGGACTTTCTATGTCTGCTCCCTTTATTTCTTTTGATCTTAATCATTGGGTTCTGTGAATGAGGTAGAACAGAGCTAATAAATGTGATTGGGTACCTGCAAGGTTCAGCAGGTCGGAAAAGAATACCAGTTGCAGGCAGCAGAATGTCTCTTTGTTAATGTGAAAGCAAGTAGAATGAAGGAAATGAAGAACTGTTTGTTCTGTTCTGCTCTGTCTGCACCGTGTGTCTTGAGTATATGTCAAGGTTTGAATCATTTCTTTTGTTTCACGTGTCGTGAAGCCTTTTTTTCCCTCTGGGTGTAAACTGGAACAGGAAAGAGAAGTGAAAGAGACAGATATTTCTTGAAATACCTGGTCATCTAAAAGGGTGTTACAGAGGTTCTGTGTGAGTTTACAATGGCAGAATTATAGGTCATTGTGATAATTATTAAAATGTCTCAATAGAAATCGGTTGTTATCATCTCTGCCATGTGTCTCTAAAATATGATTATGATGTAAAATAACTCTTTTCTATTTTAATATATATTTTAAAATATAATTTATTCCTCATGGCAAAGCTGAATTTTCAGTAGCAATTTGTCCAGTCTTCAGTGTCGCATCTCTAGTGAAAAAAACTCCTAAATGTATTTAAAATGTAAAATTTTTTAACCATTAACATATTTACTGACATATCGATTGTAATTAAACTTTATTTGGAGTAATACTTTATTGCACAATGCACATTTCTTAATATTAAGCTTAAAATGTAAGGATATTAAAATTTGTAAGGATAGAATGATCACTGTATAATATCAGTCTTTAAATGCAAGATAATTTAGTGTACCTACATGTAAAAGTATACTTGCAAAAGTTCAATTTTAGCACAATCAAATATTCTTAAGTATATTTGTTCTCATATTATGTTTATAACTTGCAATAATTACTTCAATGAACTATACATGATGTTAGCTAACTCTAACTGTGTGATTTGTATGTACATTTCTGAAATGCATAACTCGGACACAGTCACCTCGTATAACAGATCACTCTAAATTATAATGTAGACAACGGCATTTTCTATAAAGCTGCTTTGAATCAATGTATAATGAAATGCGTTATACCAATAAATGTGAATTGAATTGAATATCTTTAGTTGGACCTCAGCAGTTCTTCCGGATAACTAAAGTGTATTAAGTACAAAATTAGTTGCTCCAATTTAGCAGACTTTTAGTATATCAATTTAGTATACCGAAAGTACAATTCCAAGGTATTTATATTTGGTACATAAAAATGTATTAATAGTATACTTAGAATAAAATAAATGTTTTCAAATACATTTTGGTATATTTATTTTTCATCCATCAGAAAATATTCTAATATGCTGATTTTATGCTATTTTTACATTCAGATTACCTTTGCTTTAACCAATTGTTCACTTTAAGTTGATCTTTAAGAACATGAATAATTTAATAACACTATTTAATGTAATCTCTTCCAAATATCATAATGCATATGCATTTTTCATATGGTTAATTTATTTATATTACAATACTGCAATGCCTAAATTCCTTTGGAAGTGCTATTGTGAGCTTAGCTAAAGTTCTGTGAATTGGTATTCTCCATTTGGAACATGTCAGACATGTTTTGAAATTAGTGGCCAAAATGTACCAGTCACATCTGGTGCACAGGTGAAAGTTTGTCATGGGTGCACAGCTGCACACCTGCTCAGCCTTTGCAATGTCCTCACAGATGTTAGTTCCCTATGTTTGCCAGAGGATGATTCACAAACATTTGCATCTGCTATGATGTCACTGTCAGAGCACAGGTTGCCCAACTTGTGAGCAGGTTTCACCCCACAGGCACACAAATTGTGTTCCTAGACTGGATGACAAGGTTCTACCCACTCTGTGTGGGTGACTGACTTATTGTGTCTGCCTCTAGAAACAAGAGCTTGTCAACATTCCTCCAAACAAAGGCAACAATCGGGCTTATGGCCAAAATCTAGCCGTTCTGTCGACAGGCTTGAGGGTTTGGTGGCCTTCTCACACTAATGTGATCATTATCAGAACGTCTCAGCACTTTTCCACATCCTCCCCACGTTCATTCCATTGAGTGGATTTTTTTCCCCCATTTCTTTCCCTCTATTTCCCTTTTTCTGGCACATGGTGTACCAGAGAGAACAGCCTTCAGCGGAACATAGCATGCCAGACGCTTCCCTTTGGCTCTTTGTGTTGTTGGGTTTGTCAGAGAGTTGGTTACGATTGATAGTTGGCCTTCAGTGTGCAGGCCTTGATTTGAATGCAAAAAAAAAATTCTGAAACACATAGCTCTAAATTTACTAGGGATTACTAGAACTCACTGTTATTTAAGTTAATAAATTTCCATTTTTACCGCACACCAAGCCATTCATGCTGTGTGCCAAATTAATTTTCATAGGGTATTTAAAAAGATTAATTGTTAATACCTTCAGCATTGGAGAGTATTTGTTTTCCTCATTGTGGAAATAAAGCTCATTGAACTACTGGAACATGGCCTGGAGATGATTTCCTGCCTGGATGCTTGGACTTTGCTTTGGTTCAGACCTAGTGGCTGTCTACCTCCTTTCCTGATCAGAGTCTCATAAAATATAACTGTTTTTCAAACAACATGACTGATTTTTATCATTGTCTGAGAGTTTAATATTGCTATTTTACCCTAGCGGCAAAAATGTTTTACTTTTCTCCGAATCGGCTTGATGCACGAGAAAACAAACGCGGATGCACAAAAGTGCTGCGTAACACACGAGAATGAACCTTATTGGTTCTCGCACATCAAGCAAACATGCTTGAGCTTCTGTTTACCAGATCTGATGTGTGAGTAGATGAATGTTTATATGTGAATAAAAGACTAAACTCAATCTGTTCATCATATAAAGCGATCGTGTCTCTTAAGAACATTTTTGGACTAAACCGTTCAATTCATATGGGTTAGTTTTACGATCTCTTTTTAAAGCGTCAACGTGTTAATTGCGTAGCGGTCTATGGAGGGACAGAAAGCTCTCAGATTTCATCAAAAAGGTCTTCATTTGTGTTCAGAAGATGAACGAAAGTCCTAAGGGTTTGGATTAGAACGACATGAGGGTGAGTAAATTCTGTAAATTTAAATTAATGACAGAATTTTATTTTTATTTTATTTTTGGTAAGCCTACTGTGATTAATAATCATTCAGGAACAGTGTTGTGATAACTACCTAAAAATAGCATGAATAACTAACTACACAGTACATAGGTGTAATAAATTATACAATATATTGATTACCCATTGGGAATTGATTGATAAAAGTATGTAAGACTAAACAGTCCAACTATTTAGCAAGAAAAGCACAAACAATTTGGAGAGGTAATTGTGTGGGCAGTTGCCAGGGCATTGCTATGTGCTTGCTAGGTTCTGCTGTTTTGAGCTATCATTTATATCTGATACTATTGACTGATTATGTATGTATGCATGCATTTTTGTTTTTTTGTGTCCAATAACTAACTTGCAGAACTTTTTCTTTCTTTTTTTTTTTTGCTAAATGATCATAGTACAACTGGAACATAAACATGGTTGTGGTTATTTGCAATTACATTTATGCAGAGTTGTTTTAGGATCACTAATACAACAATATACCTACTGTTCAGTGACTATATGAGCGGGACTTGGTGTATATTTAGCGGAAATATTTTGGGCATCCATCATGGTACTGCCATTTGCCTCTAAGGCAGTACTTTAAAATTATGCACCCATTAGGTGTTTCACATCTGATGTAGGTCCCAGTTGCCCCCCACCTCACCTCACCTAGTCTGGCAAAACAAGCTGTGGCATGTAAAGGAACTTTTTGCTTTTCACTCATCCTTCCCTGTCTCTCCTGGACAAGTGATCCTTTATTGTTTCAAAAAGCCTCAAGGTCCAAGTGCTCTGCTGTTCAAAGTCTTTAATTAGGTGAATTTTTCTTGCTCGTAGGAAGTAGATAATAGCTTAAAGTGGCATAGCTTGTATCCCAACATCAGGTTCCAATTGTAGGTAGGGTGGCTGAGAGAAGAGTGTATGAGAGAATTTCATGACTTGTTTTGGCTCACGTCCCAAATTCCTTAACTATAGTGTTAGTGTGTGTTGACCGGTTGGACTTTGTCTCGGCCATGATTGAAAGAATGTTTTTGTACATACTTGTATGTGTCTCCTTTGACATAATTGACCACGGCTTTAGCTTTACCTCTGATACTAAAAAATATGTCTTAAAAATAGAATGTACTTTGTGAGTTATACTATGTTCAGATGTATGGCTGAAACACTTTAAACATTTAATAACTTAGGTTTTTTCGATCCTTTGATGGACCATCTGTTGGAGCCAAATGTTTGGTAAATGTTAAAGTTCAACTAACAATAAAAATAGTTTACTCATCTACATGTCATTCCAAACCTGTGTGACATTCTTTTTGGCTGTGAAACACAAAAGGAGAAATATTGAAGAATATACTGACCACTCTTGCATGTAACAAAGGTAAATTGGACTTTCAAGCTCCAAAAAGAAGAACAGAGGTGTTCATTCTTCAATATTGCACCTCCTTGTATTCTACTGAATAAAGAAAGTCCTGTGGGCTTGGAACAGATTGACGGAGAGTAAATGAATGTTAGGTAAAATATTTCTTTAAAAATTTTGCGTGAAATT
The DNA here is from genome assembly GCA_026230005.1 of Gila orcuttii. Classification (NCBI taxonomy): domain Eukaryota; kingdom Metazoa; phylum Chordata; class Actinopteri; order Cypriniformes; family Leuciscidae; genus Gila; species Gila orcuttii. The sequence goes on from JAPDVR010000004.1 coordinate 15,159,904, forward strand.
CCCAATGACATGGTGAACATGTCAAATACCTAGACTACCTCACTTGCTAAACATTTGAGTCAATCGGGTTTCTATTCTCTCCTGGAGAGCTGAATGTTTAAAGGAACATCTGCAAACAGAATGTTTCACTTACAGACTTTTCCGCTCTTTTTTTTTTTTTTTTTTCACAGGTGTTCTGTGTGCTTTGATCTCCTGACAAACTGGTACTTTGAGAAAGAGGGGAGGCTGTACTGTCACAAACACTACTGCGAGAAGTTTGGGGAGTTGTGCCATGGCTGCTCGCTGCTTATGACGGGACCTGCTATGGTAAGAAAGAAAAGCCATGTGAACTTGTCTGAATTGCATGGCTGTGTGTTTGTTTTTTCACAGAGTTTTAGAAAAAAACACACAGAGAGAGTAAAGAAACTGACTATCAGTCGAAAGCTCTTAAGAAGATCATTTCAGAAGGCTCTGCTAACCTGCACAAGAACCACTTAGATAACACGCCATTGTCTCATTCAGTAAATATTTACATGGCTAAATCAAGAGCTTTAAAGAAGGCAGGTAAAGTCAATAAATGCAGATGTTTTTCATAGTCCTGAAGAGGTCACTGATAAGGTAAAGGGTGGTGGACAGGCTTTAAACTCTCTTTTCCACTCCTAATGTGAGTAGTGAATCACTTTTGAGTGATGCTTTTGGGAGGAATTTGAGTTTTCTTTTTCTTGTGCCGAGATGTGTCATTGATTGTTTTGCAGCCTTAATGGGATAGTTCACCCTAAAATGAAAGTTCTATTATCATTAATCCATCCTCATGTTGTTTTGCGAAACACAAATAGATAAATTGAAGAATGCTTCTATTGATTTATAGTAATACTTTACAATTAGTTTCCATCAGTTAAGGTTGGTTATTAATTAACAATGATAAATACATTTGTTACAGTACTTATTAATCTTTAACAACATTAATTAATAAAAATATAATCTAAAAAACATAAAAAACTGTTTGTTGTTAGTTCATGTTAGTTCAGGTTAATTAACTAATCTTAACCGATACAACTATTGATTTTAATCATGTATTCAAATCATGTCGAGATTAACATTATCTGAGATTAATAAATGCTTTAGAAATATGTTTTATTGTTTGTTCATGTTAACTAATGTAATTAACTAATGTTACCATATAAAACCTTATTGAAAAGTGTTTTTATTCCTTCTATGAAAGTTAATTAAACCTAATACTTTCAAGTTCCAAAAAGGACATAAAGACCTTACACAAACCTTAAACATAAACTAACTTCAAACATCATTGGTTCTTACATGTCACATGACCAAACGTTTGAGCATCACCATATTTGATGTCAAATATACTTTTGATTTGAGAGTAAATAAAGGCTTACATTTCAATCATACAAAGTAATAGTGTTTAAGTTGTTTAGAGTAATTTCATGCAATCTTTATGTCCTTTTTTGGAACTTAAAAGTATTGGGTCCCATTGATAAAAATGGACAAAACCAGCTGTAACTTTCTTCAAATATCTTCTTTTGTGTTTCTTTGTTCTTATTCTATGACATATAACTTGGTAGTTTTCTCATGTGTCTCAAGAATATAAATGAATCTCATTTCTGATGAGATCTCAAATTCTCAATTATAAATGATCTCCTTCCTGTGAGCAGGATGACTGTGATCTGAAGGCTGGAATGGCCACAGTGTTGTGTGCTGTTTCATCATGTGTCTGGAATGCTTTTGCATGGGCTTCAATGAGAAGCTTTGTAATCATAACGCTAATGGAAGTATCAATGCGAGAGAGACTTACAAACCCATCTCTAATGTACACAAAATTACTGCTCACAAAAACAGGTAGTTTTTAAATGGGTTAAGAGAGAAAGGACCAGAAAGAGGAGAATTTGCCAGAGAGCAAACTGCATAATAGGCCTTTTCTGTTTGGGCTTTGATTAACGGATGCCAAGTATTTCTGGTCGGGGTGTGTTGCCAGTTGTGGGCTCAGAAGCACAAGCAGCAGGGTGTCAAGAAGGCAGGAAGAAATCACATCCTCACAGCTGAAGTGCTTGTTTGAATATGTTTGTGTATTTGATCATTGACCATCCATGATAATTAATTATTTTCTTTGGCTGTCTGAAAGTTCCTCATTGTTCAGTTTTTGCCATATTTTTTTCTACCTTCATCTTGTCTAAGGCAGCTGTACTGTTTTTTACACCACTTTTTAGCACATCAAATTTTGGTTGAGAAATGAACTGGATTAAATGAGATGTGTAGTTTTTTTCTTTTCTTTTTTCAATCTGTTCCATGTTTAGTTGGCTGTGATGATGTGACTCCATGAGTCCTTAGGGAGGGGCAGCTCTTTTACAATGTACTTCTGGGAAACAGTCTTTCTCAAATGCACAATCACACTCTACTGTAACACACAGGTGGGTATGACGTTTGAGTCGTGTAAGCACAAAAAATATTTGAGACATGCTTACTCACAGGTTGAACCAAGTGTCAAGCAGGTCAACTAACTGCCCTTGAGCACAGCACTATAAATGTAGACAGTGAAAAAGATATATATATATATAATTTTATTTAGTAATTATTGAATTTACTTTTAACATTATATGATTATTATTATTGTTATTTCTCTCCATGCTATGTCTTATTATTATTATTATTATTATTATTATTATTTAGTGTTATGGTAGAAAATCAATTGTAATGGTGAAATGCATTTCTGTTTTATGCTAGAATAAGTGAGAACAAAACCAAGTTGGCATAAAATCCTCTAATTGCCTGTCTGCATGTTCTACACTCTGGTTGTTGAATAGTGTAGACTTCATGAGGAGGTGTGGCTTACCCAGCCGACAAATTACCCAAGAATTTAGTTAGTCAAACCCTGGGACCGTTGATTCACAGCTCGGTAAACATAACTGCTAATCTGTCTTTTGTGGTTCACATTAAATGAAACCTCAGTGTGACCTCATACTTTCTCCATTCAGCCAGAATGAAAGGAAGAGCCAGAGGATTATTGGTTAAATAATTTTCCATTCACAATAACAGAATAAAAGTATGTTTCTGTTCCATAACCCTTGTTGATTGGCAGTTCTTTTATATTGAATATGAGTTTGTGTGCCTTAATAATACCTTAGAAAGAATCTACACAGTTTGCAGCTCTTCATTTAAGGAGTGAGATGGAAAGCTACTAAGATTTTGGCACTGAGACTTTGTTTAATTTGAAAATCAAAGTAATGAATGTGAGTTTTATTTGGCTTTGCTTTGGAGATAAATGTGTCCTTAGAAATTGACTAAATCCCACAAAACTTCCCTTTGGTGACATCCTCAAATGTAATAAATTATTAATAAACACTTATTAATGTTAAAAGTTCAAGATGTTTTCTTAGGGATGTAGATTTGATTTTGGTTTGTGTTGGTCTGAAGTTAATAGAATGTGCTATATATCAAAACAGTACAACAGTATAGAAAGGGATTTGGGGTATTTAATTGCTTACAAGGTTAATAAATGTGTTTGATTTATGCAAATGAATTCTGTGGAATTGTATTTGCTAGTAATTAGAAAATGGATGTTTATGGTTAATGTATTTCAAATCTCAGGTTAAAATGTTGTGTAGTTACATATTTTAAGTTCTTTTTTCCGGTTTATTCATTTTTCAGGGTAAAATGTCAACAAAAGTAAAATGAGAAAATAAAGCTTTACCCCAAACTTTTCTGAAAACGGTTTCTTTTTGTAAATGTGTATTTTCTAAGATTTATGAGATGGAGGTCAAAGAGATAGCCTGCATTAGATAGAGGTAGGAGGTGTTAAACAGAGACTGACACACATTATGTGTTGTGTAAGAGTATGGGATCATGGTTATAGAAAAGTTCTGGCAGCCTTATGTCACTTCTGATAACCGACAGGACCAGACACTTGCAGGTGTTACAGAAAAAGATAGCACACATGCTTGCGTCACTGCCAAAGAGCGCAGACCGTACACAGACACAAAGCAGATGAAGCACAATGAAAGCATGATCCACCACACCTGGGCTTGGCAGATATAGCAGTGAGCATATACTAAGCGTACAGGAGTATTCCAGAAAGATTGTATCTGGACCACTGTCAGGGCTGGTGTTGCTGGCACTGAGGATGTGGGCTTTTGGAGTGAAATCATGAGGGATCTGATGTTCTGAACTTCATCTGCGCTGGGTGTTCGTGTGTTTCAGGTGGCAGGAGACTATAAATATCACCCAGAATGCTTCGTGTGTTTGAGCTGCAGGGTGGTGATTGAGGATCAGGATACCTATGCCTTAGTGGAACGTACCAAACTTTACTGGTGAGTAACTTCACACTTTTCAACTCCAAACTGGACATGTATTAATTGTAGACTGTACTGGTGCAGAAAGAAACTTTACTTTAGCTCCAAACTGTATTAATGATTCCTCTGTTGACTTTACATATCTTAGCTGGAACTATCAGATATCCTGGTTTTACAAGGGGTGTCCTGACAATTCACAAAAAAAAAAGTAAATGTAAATATGTCCCAGTTTCAGTATTAGGCTCACTGAATTTTAATTAAGTATCTTCAGTGTCAGTGTTTTAATTAATGGTAGGTAGATCTCGACTTTTATTTTTTATTTGGTTTGTTTATATATTTTATACTCATTGTATTTTTTTCCTGTGGATATTTTGTAAACTTTACTTAAATTAAAATACAATACAAATTTACACAATGTATTGTTTTTCAGCTCATGGTTTGGAATTGTGCTATACAGGACTCCCTTGTAAAAGAGACTGTGTCTCAATGGGACATTTCCTGTTTAAATAAACGTTTTATATATATATATATATATATATATATAAGGTGGACACCTCCCATGAAGAAAACACCCCCATTTGTCCTGGTTGTATTTCCAAATTTTACTGAGAAAACTTCACATAAATTAGTTAAATTGAAAACTGTTGGTGGGAAGTGTTATCACATTAAATTCAAAACTCTGGGAACTTAAATGCATATTATATCCAAACAGTACTGGTAAACAGCAACTAATATTTAATATGATAATAATCATTATCTCCTAATTCTTTATCATAAAGGCTTTTTTAATGGACTTCTTAACTTGCAGTTTGTGTATTCAATTTGCTATTTTGTTTGTTGTTTCTCTTCATTGGTCGTTTTCAGTAAAGCACGGGGAGGTTGACAAGTGTTTCATAACATGTCTGGTGGTGACTTGCTCTTGTCAGGTCTTGTCCTAAAAGGTCCTAAAGTGTTCAAACTCTAGTGATTCTTATCAACTTCTCTATCTCACACAGTGGTAAATGCTACAAGCATGAGGTCCTGACACCGATGTTGGAGAAGCGTGGTTTGGCCGACTCTCCAACAGACCTGCTCCCTCACACAGTAACTCTGGTATCCATGCCTTCTGCCACCAATGGAAAAAGGGGCTTCTCTGTCAGCGTGATTAGAGACTGCACAAGTGCCACTGCCAGTGTCCAGGTCAAAGAGTAAGTGAAGACATGCAGAATAAACATGTAAAAAAACTTTATGCACCCCCTACTTGCCTTACTTGAGATATTAGTTTGGGATCTGGTTAAGCAAGGAGTCAGATTACGATGAATATGCTGAAAAACATTTGGAATAATAGAGACTTGAAGTTATTTATCACCTCACAGATTCACCACAATGGCAACACCCCATGCCAGAGACACTGTTAATGCCACATGGAATGTGTTGCATAATTGTGGCAATATGACAGCTCATGTTGGATTAAAGGCAGACTGCCATTTTGTTTTTGTGTTCTTTGGATGTAAAACCATAACAGAAAGTAATGAGAGATATCTCATCGTTCCTAACCTGTCTTTTGACAAAATCTCCCAAAACCTTATCCTTACAGGGTCAGAGGGATGCATATTAGTCCAGAGGTTCGTAACGCCATCCATGTTGGGGACCGAATCCTGGAGATCAATGGACTCCCGGTGACCGCTTTGATGGAGGAGGAGGTACTTTCCATTTTTTACTGCTACCATGCTTGATATTAGCTTTGAGGTGAGGTGAAATCGTGCCAACGCTAACTTGTTGAAGCAATGTGACAATACAGAGGAACGGCATGATAAGCATTTAAAATACAAACTGTCATACCATAGCTTGTCCCAGCACATACAATGACACTCCTTTCATACCTTGGTAATAACTTTAACCTGATCATGCACTGAATTTACATTACTCACTAGTAACACGCTGTTTGTTATATGGCTTTGATGTGTTTTTTGGTTATCATAATCCATATTACACTTGGCACATCTGTTGTGTTTTGTTAAAGTGTTAATGTTGCAAAGCATTATTTAGTTTTCTTAAGAATAAAATGTAAGGAGTCAGGCATGGGTTTAACTTTGTAATGCATACCTGTGTTGGGAGGTTTGTGTTTAGACTCTAGTACTAAAGTGACTTGTCAACTCCTATGTAAATGCTTTGTATTCTCGTCGTGCATTTGTAAATGTGATTTCATTTTCCCACCATTTCTCCTTAACATTTCAATTCCACTGCTTCTCTCTGTTGTCATGGATTTGTGCCTTAATTTAATCATGTACCATTGAGGTTTTAGGACTGACTTTGTTTGGCAGCCATCTGCAAGATGTAATGAGCAGCCTGATATTCCCTTAATCCTAAAAATGGAAAAACGTAAAGTCCTGAAATTAGGGCTGGAACTAATGATTATTTTTTCAATCGATTAATCTAACGATTATTTTTTTTACTGATTCATTGAATAACCCCGGTAAATCTATTGTTTATTTTCAGAATAGCCTATTAATCCTGTGGTTAATTTACCAATAAATAATAACCATAAGTAAGCTGTATGAACTTTTGTATGAATACAGTTGTGAATCCTGAAATGATTTGTTTATTTAGAAGATTAAAGTAGCTGCTTGAATATGTTCATTCAGCTGTATGATCAAACAGCTTAAGTCACTGCTGCATTCTAACTAACTAACCACAGCGAACAGTATCAATCATGGCGGTTTCCATAAACCGTGAAGTTTTGCCATGTTTGACCGCGCATAATTAAATAAATGAGTCCAATTAAGGCTGGGTATCGGTCAAAAAATTTCGATACCACTACTTTGACTTCTATACTGGTTCCTAAACTATACTTTTTTCATTACCAATTTTATGGAATCTGTTTTAACAAGTTTACTTTACACATTACCTAAAAAAAACCTTTGGTTTTATTTTTTCAGTTTGTTGACTTTTTTTTAGAGACTCAAAGACTCATATAGGCCATGGTGGTATATATGCCTCGTGCTCAAGCGCACGCATAAAGCTTGCTGCAAAAGTAGTCTAATGATTATGAATGTGTCGGGGGAAAAAATAGCAAGGAGACATTTTGATTGTTTATTAATAAATTAATGTTTTCTGAGTCAGTGTTGGCTGCAAAGATGAAGTTGACGTTGCTGAATCGTCATCTCCCCAGTATAATGAATGCGCATGCGCCAATAGAGAGAGATGCAACTTTAATTTGGATTACATAATCAGAGTATTTGTTTTCGATTCGAATTGGTTCGTTTAAAAGTAGACATTTCAAGCTTTTTATATGCCTATATCTCATGTCTGTGAGGCAAGTAGCCTATACGCTGAGTGACACGCTCCAGTTCTTTTTGCAGTCAAAGGCGGAGCAACTTTCTGCTCTTAAGTTTATTCCATGCACTGTCAGGTGCTTCATCAGATTTCTTGTGTTGCCTGTCTTGGCAGCAATTATCTTGTTGCAAATATTGCATTGCGTGCTGTTGGCATCGAGCCTGGTGAAATGTAGCCAAACTTTTGATCTTTTCCACATCTTTTACATCTATGGGGTTGGGACTCTTACACACTATAGCCTCATGTGTGAGCCACATCTCTGGGCGTAACCGACATAAACTAGTGTTTTTCCTTGATGCCTTGCCACAGCCAATCATGCTGCATGCTTAGGTATCGAAATTTGATACAGAACGACAAGACATTGGATGCTCGATGGTATCGAGGCAATTCGGTCAGTGCCTAAAAAGTATCGAACTCGATATCCAGCAGATGTTTTAAATATCTATCAATTACCACACTTTAGATTGGGCACAATATTTTTGTAATAACGGGTGATTTTCAGCATGCCCAGGAGCCGCCATCATTGGGGAACATAAACAGCACAACAAATCTGCACATTACTCGCAAATCGACGAATTTACATAATCAATGTAATCAATTATGTCGGCGTGTCATTCTAGCATTACAGAAAGCTGTTAGATGTCTTCATTTCTGAATGTCCTGACTTGTCGACCTAAAAATATTTAATCTCAAAATGTATTCCACTGTTCCTGTGTATTACATAATCTTAAATTTAGTGTTGGTATTGAGTGTTTATCTTTTCCACCTTTAGAAAGACCTTTTGTGTGGCACCAGCTTTGACTGGGAGGAAAATCAATGTTATCTATGTGAACAGCACCAGTGCACAATGCTCAAGTTTTATGACTAAATGCTGTCCTCTAGCTTTTATTGTTGTTGTGGCGCACTGGCGCTTATCAAAAAAGACCAGAGTTTTTTGTGACCTTCTGAATTCTGATTGGTCATTCCAGGTGGAGGACCTCATTCATAGGACCAGTCAGACACTGCAGCTGTTGATGGAATATGATCCAGTCAGACAGCGTCTGGATAAACTCCGCCTCGGCTCTTCCCACAATCAGCTGGGTGTCCCCGCGGCCTCCCGCATGCGTCTGTCCTCAGATGCTGAGATTGAGCGGAGTGACACAGTGGACAATAGGACGTTAAAAAGGAGGACCCTCAGGTAACTTATCTAATCAGTTTTCAGCACTGTGCTTGTGTAGGTATAGCATTTAAAACTGGATCACAATTTGTTTATTCCAAGTGCATGTGGACATACAGAGAGGGTGCAAAGTAAATGCACTACACACTTGTTTATCCTTTCCCAATTGCTTTTTGGGCTTATACAGAATTAATACTTTTAACTTGTGTGTTGTAGACGTAGCAACAGCACCTGCAAGTCTCCAGTCTCTTCTTCTCCTAAGGACCCTCCAGTTCTGACTCGAGATATTGGACGCTCTGAATCCCTCCGTTCTCCTTCCAGCTGGTCCCACCGTATCTTCCGTCCCTGTGACCTCATCCATGGAGAAATCCTTGGAAAAGGCTTCTTTGGACAGGCCATCAAGGTTTTCATATGTTTAACAAAATATCTAATTTTCTGTATAATTCAGTGTATAGGTGGTCACTGGTTCCACAAAGTTGTCTAGACAGGGTTCCCGCGGGGTCTTAAAAAGCCTTAAAAGCATTGAATTTATGAATTTGGAAATAATACCTTAAAAAGTCTTGAATTTTGAATTTTAAGTCTGGGTCTTAAAAATTGTGTTGTATGTCAGTGTTCATTTCATTGACTAAAATAATAACTTTTCTTCAACGACATTTTTCACTGACGAAAACGAGACGCTACCTAAATAAAACCTAGTTTTGAATGACAAAAACTATGACGAAAATCTATTTACATTTTCGTCAACGAATAAAAAACTAGATGAAAATGTTATAGTGTCGATCTGGGAAGCGATCCAGTCAGAACTGATGTCCTGCGTGTGTGGTAGATGCACACATTTGTACAGTAACGTGCTGATCTACCCCACGGTCTCATAAAATGTTAAAAATGTAAACCAACCACGCACAAACCCGAAGCGTGGAGCCATGCACATATTCACCTATACAGTGCGCGGGTACTGCACTGAGCTCTCTTTCGTGTCTGAATGGACAAATACACACAACATTATGTCTAAATGTCTGGTTTGGACAGTATTCATGTAAACTATGTCGGTTATGTCTTAAACAGTTGAATCGGGTGTGCATCAGTGCAATCGTATCCGCATGTCATTGGACATGAGCCGATGTCTTAAAGTGACAGTGGCAATAAACATAATACGGTCTGTGTCATTAATTTTGATCAAGCAACAAAAGAAAAAGAGAAAAGCATTTACTGTTTGTTAATAGCTTTAATAAGGATTAATTATATTTAATTCATCCAAATAATTGTCTGCTTGAAAGAATAAAGAATTATGTATGTAAGTTGTTATAAAGAATGCATATATCATTCATTGAAAAGAAGACTGTCTTTTACTTTAGGAAAAGTGGTTTTATTTAATTTTAAGATTTTTTTTTTAAGTCACAGTAGTTAAATCTGTATCTGTATTGCTTGTTGAAACTTAAAAATCATTCATATTAATAGGTTAATATATGTTTTCTCCAGGAGTATATGGGTTTGGAAATTTTAGAGAAATTCTAAATTGACACATTACAATTTACCTAAACCCATTATATTTTAGTCGACTAAATCTACTGTAGATTTAGTTTACAGTAGATTTCGAAAATCTAAAAAAACTAAAATCACTAAAATCTTATTGTATTTCGTCAACTAAAACTAGACTAAAACTAAAACAATTCAGATGACTAAAATATGACTAAAATTAGTTTGTCATATTTTTAGTCAAAAGACTGAGACTAAAACTAAATCAAAATTTGCTGTCAAAATTAACACTGCTGTATGTAACTTCTCCGTATTGTATTGTAAGTTTCATTTGTCAACCACGATTATTATTTTCGATGTTTATTGTTCAGGGGTCTCTCAGTTCCCCATATTCCCAGCATAGAATAAGTAGCTAGCTAATGTTAAAACACAACTTAACATTGTTCGGCAAACTTTCTTGTGGCCTACTGAAATGTTTTTATTTTTCACACCTGCTTGGCTTATCTTTTACCCATTCCATATTTGAAAAATAAATGAACACAAGTTGAAGGATTTTGTTTTTCTTTGCTGGTAGGGACGTGAAATAGGTATTAATTTTTTTTTATATAAATGGTCTTAAAAAGACTTGAATTTAACTTGAAGAAACCTGTAGGAACCCTGGTAGAAGAGTTTTATCACTGCATTGAATAAGCTTAGTTCAGTGTTGGAGGACAGGTTCTGTACAGGAATCATAAGGATTCTGAATTTTGGTTCTGATTTCACAGTTCTGAATTGCGTTTCCTTAATCATTGCATTTTCAAACAACTTGACTGAAGAAATTTCTATTGCTTTGGAATGCCACAGTGCAGGATTATAGTTCCATTCACAACTTGCAGAAGAATGCAGATGTCCGAGAACCCTAGTTCATTAAAACTATTTGGTTCCAATATTTTTGAAGAACTAGAATAACTTTTACGATTTCCAACACTAAGACTGTGTGATCTTCTGTAGGTGACCCATAAAGCCACAGGTGAGGTTATGGTCATGAAGGAGCTGATCCGCTGTGATGAAGAGACACAGAAAACGTTCCTAAAGGAGGTATGAAGATCCCTTTCTTTCCCTGCAAGTATCTCTCATGCCTCCATCTGATTACCACTTAATTTTTTCCTTCATCTCCCTATATCCACTTTTATTCCTTCCATCCCTTTGTTGTCTGCTCTGGGTCAGTATCAGAGTGTGATTTAAAACAGATCCATGTGGCGCCGGGATACAGTATTGCTGTAGGGTTTGTGACTTTCTTCAGAGGAAAAGAGACTTAGTCTTAGATTTATCCAGTCTGTATTTAGTATGAATAACTTTAAGAATCTCAGCAATTATTTTTTTTTCTCTCTTTCTCTCTTTTCCAGGTAAAAGTGATGAGAAGTCTTGATCACCCACACGTTTTGAAGTTCATTGGGGTTTTGTACAAGGACAAGCGGCTTAATCTGATAACAGAGTTCATTGAGGGAGGCACTCTGAAGGATTTTATCCGTGACAAGGTGCGTCCTGATTTTAAAATCCCTTTTTTCCTTTCCTCTTGCTTCTTGGAAGGGTCGTACATCATCTGTTAGTGTTTTAGTCTTCGTCGCTGTCGCTGTCTCTGTTCACCTGAGATGAACTTTTCAAGGAGAAAGGGAGAGGGACAGGGAATAGGGACTGAAAACACAAACACAGTTTGAGAAATTAAAAGGAGAAAATGCAGTTGTGCGTTGCATCGTGATCACCCACTGGGTTTACTTCAAATATGGGTTTCAACACCAAACATAAGGATAACAGATGATATACCTCTCTCGTTCAGTCTTTCATTATGTCTCTAATACACTATAATGTTTATAATTGTGTCTGTGTGCGAGTAATTTGTGTGTGTAATAAGTGGCTGCCATTATGTAACGATTTCCTCTCTTTTTCACGGACAGCATGGCGTGCTGTCAGACTGGGCTGTATTATAGTGTGGTTATAAACTAGGTCAGCAATTCATCTCTCTCTCTCTCTCTCTCTCTCTCTCTCTATCTCTATCCTGACAGGACTCATTCCCATGGGAACAGAGAGTTAGTTTTGCAAAGAGCATTGCATCTGGAATGGTGAGTGGGCTTCTGGGTCTGCACACTTATAGCATTGCAAAACAATATAAGCTATTGTTGTACAATATTTGAGGCAATTTTGGAGCATAGCTGCGATATTTATGTATATATATTTTGAAGGAAATGGTTAGATAACATTTAAATGGCTTTGTGGCCTGTTTTCAGTAGCTTAGATTAATATACAAATACTATAAGACTTCTGTAGGTTGATTGAAGTATAAACACTGTGCCTCTGGTACTATCGAAACGTTGTTGTTGTTTTTTTACATTAAATATGTTTTAATTTAGAGATTTATATCTGTGCCATATTGTTTATCAGCCAATATCGGAATCTTTTATATTTATTGCCATCAGCCATTATTGGATATTTATCCATCAATGTTGGATATTTAATCGTTTTTGCCTATTTTAAGATTTAGATCATTATCTACCACTAATTAAGGGATACTGATAGATTATGGCAAAAATGTAATCCTTGAAGGGGTTTCTAATAGTTCCTAAACAATTTCTAATATGTGTGTATGCTTTTTTTAAAGGAAATATTGTCTGGGAATTCTGTTACATGCCTATTCGGAATGGCTGCGATTGTATTGTGCCATGCAATATTTGCACTTCGAGTGTGCACACACATTACTTGCTAAAAAAAAACTTGTTAAATTACTCCTGGTTAGGACAGTTTTCCTTCATCTCCAGGAGCACGTGCATCTCAAATCAGACTTGTCTGAGTAGTTGAGGAGACAGTGAAGCAACTTCCTGTTTGGTAGGAGGTTTTGTTGTGTCCTGTTGCCTAGCGCTGCTGTGATGCACCACTTCGGTTTTAGTTGTTGTTGTAGTGATGATCAAGTGGAAGATGTCTAATGCACTTCTGTCTTTCCTCATTCTGCTCAGACACAACCTCTTTTTCTTTCTTCTCTGATTGGTTTTGTTCTTTTCTTATTCTTTCAGGCATATCTGCATTCAATGAGCATCATACATCGAGACCTAAACTCTCACAACTGCCTGGTCAAACTGGTACGGGAGGAGTTTTATCCATTTCACATTCATTTAGATCAGAGTCTACACTTATTATGCCTTGCTTGGGGAGCCCAGGTCCCAGAATAGGTCCCAAAAACAAGTTATGTAAGAAGAATACTTGAGCAGGAGAGAGAAAATACAGTGAAGGGTGAAGACCCGTTCACACTTGAGGATTGTTTAGTTTAATGGTTGCTCGCTTCTTTAGTTAGTGGTAAGAAGATGAGACAGGAAAATGCTGTCATTCACATATCCTGAGTGAATCACTTCTGACAAGCTATTTTAAGAACCTTTTTAAGAGAACAAACGACATTTTAAACATTTAGACATGCTCAAAGAGTTTAAAGCTAGGACTGACTTCTGGTGTTATCAAGATTTTTGACGCTACTTTTTAATTTTGTAAATTTTACATTTTTATTATTATTGGGTTTTTTTCCATGTTGTTCCTTTATACTCATAAACTTGTATCATAGAAATGTTAATCTAATTCTGTCATAAGCATTTTTGCACATTTAGCATAAATATGTTCATCTTTGCTCTACTTGTCTGACCCCTGCAGGACAACACCGTTGTGGTGGCAGATTTTGGTCTGTCTCGTCTAATCATGGAGGACAAGGTCAAGCAGCCACCCCCCGACAAACCAACCAATAAGAAAAGACTGTTTAGACGCATTGACCGTAAGAAACGCTACACTGTGGTGGGGAACCCTTACTGGATGGCCCCAGAAATGCTCAATGGTGAGAAAAGAGAATTAAACTTAGGATCTTTGAATAGAAAAAAATTGTCTGAAAGATTTAAAAAGATCAGTAAACAGTTTAATTTATGTGACTACAGTTTATAAACTGCTTACTGGATGGACATCAAGTGGACATTAATTGTTGTCTGAGAATATTGTGTTCATATTTTTTCTGTTCCTCCAGGTAATTGCCATCATCTGATATAAAGGTGTTTGCGAGTTGTGTTTTGTAAGCTTGTTTTTCTTGATGGTGTAGTGATCTTTTTCTTTGTAGAAAAATTAGAAGCTCAGACCAGGAGACGGAGGAAGTTTTCCAAGCAGAAGTTCTTTATTGCTTGTCGGGTAGCTGCAGTCATTCCAACATCGTCTAAAAAAAGTAACTTTACATAGTATATTATAGGCATTTTAAGAGGAGGGACTTCTTAGTAGGTGGAGACAAATTCAAAACACACCCTACTCTGAGGGCCTTACCAATCCAATGGAATCAGCATAACTATTCAAATGCTGATAGTGGCCAGGAACTCTGGTTCCAAGAGCCATCCCAGAGCCATTAAAGAAAGTCTCAGTGATCAGACTCATTTAACTTACAATGGAGAAAACAGGATTTGCCAGATTCTCTTGCTGGAAACTGTTTCACAGCTGATATCATTTACCATCCTAACCTGAAATGCTAACTTCAACAAACAGAACTTTCTCTGTTTATATATGATAGTATTAGAAACTTAAATAAAACATTTAATTAAATTTGTATTCCTTCAATTCCCCCTTTGGGAGTTCTAAATAACTCCCACATAATATACAAATTTAAACACTTAAAAGTTCATTCTTATAACTTGCGTAAGTTACAGGCACATAGCTTGCTCTGTGTTGATGTTTCTGCAATTGCATGTTGACACAGAAACAAACATGCAATTCCGTGAGTCTTTTCTGGTTGGAACTGTGAATTTCTCGTGATCAATAAAGTTTCTGAACCATGAAGAATTATCTTCAGTCATCTTGGGTGATTTTGCTGAAAGATCAAGAATGTCTCATGTTTGTGCACAAGTGAGTCCTGGAATGCAACCATCTTTGGATGTGACATGCACAATTTTTTTTCCAGCAAACAAGGCATTTGTGACATATTCATCAGCTCTAAGAATATGTTGTTTCTGGAGTCCGGACTCTGTGCGATCTTCATGATGTGTAGTAGTATGACAATCTTGATCATGTCGATGGATGACTGAAGGTTTCGTCGTCTCTGCGTTGTGTATTTTTTTTTTCTTTTCTTTATCCTTTTGTGATAGTTGGCTCGGAAGTAGGTCTAGTTGTTTCTTGAGGTTGTGTCTTCATATGCAGATGAGGAGGTCGGTGCATATGGGTCTCGGGTCAGCCATCAAGTGTTATCTGCACAGAGGAAGAGAGAAAACAAAAGACAGGAGAGCAGTATTTGTTCAAACACTAGGGTTGTAAACTTTTCTGAGTCTGCTAAACAGTAGAGCAGTATTGGTTCAAACAGTAGGGTGTTAAACTTTTCCGAGTCTGCTATTGTTGTTCCTTCTTTCCCTATTTCTTAATTATGACACCTAAAGAACGCAGTGAGGTGAGGATGGATTAATGGATGGGAAGGCCTATGAGGGATTCTTCACCGAAGGGTTGGCCCCCGATGCCTGTTGCAATCGGTTCTTCCCTCGGCTCCCCACTGGTTCGTGTCCTATCCTATCCCTGTTGGAGCAGGAACAACCTTACAGTGTGACATTAGTCCAGGTTTTTTCTTCCCTGACACAATCCTGCAGCTGCTGTAATCAACATCACTTAATGTGGTCCATGCCACTCTAATGGCTTGTTTCTGAGTTATTTTCAATTACTTGAGCTGAACCGTCAACAAACAACTCAAATTCTGAATTCTCTATGGGAATCTCTTCCACTTCCCTCGAAGGTGTGTATGTAAGCGCAACACAATCATGAGTCATCTCTCCTTCAGCCTCCAACACAAATTCAGTCATTGCAGACATCATACATGAGGATGGGTGAGTGACAGGTGCACGTTGTCATTCATCAGTGTGGACACTGCATGAAGGCATTTTACATTTACAGTCTGACCTAACACCATTACTGATGAAGGGCCTGTGCTGTAGCATAACATTTAAGGCTGTGAGTTTACTTAACCAGTGTTCCCCAAAGGAAGGGTGAGATTGTCACTTTCCTTTTGTTCTATTAAACAAAAATAAGTCTTTCATCTTTGTTGTAAGTTAGTGGGGAAATTAAGCACTCACAGCCCAAATGGTTAACAACTAAAACAGCTGCCCAACGAGCTTAATGACGAGGGGACAGGCTGTTTCAAAGCAGCCAGCAGGCTGAGCAGAAGCTGAGTTACATTGTTAGTTTCTCTAACATTCTTTTTGTTTTTTCTACATTCTTTTCCCCAATGTCCATGTTTGCCACAATAATAACAACTGCTGCCCTCTCTCTTAGGACATTTGCGTTTCTGTTGCTTCTCTGCGTTGACCTTAAAGGATGCTGCTGCAATGTTTACTCTCTCTTTAACATCAGAATCTCTTTCCCAAGTAGCTAACCTGTCTAGGTTACTTTGCAGGGTACTGGTAGCCCATGTGACGTCTAAGAAAGGCAATGCATTTCTATGCTCTGACAAAAGACCATCATACCATGTGCGAACTAATGGCCCATTGTCATTTAACACCTTCTCTGAAGTGTCTGCTATGCCACTGTAAGTTACAGCTGACTGACAAAATCTTTCTGTGTACTGACTAACAGTTTCATGCTTCTTCTGTACACAACTAGTGATTTTTGACCAGTCCACTTTTGGTCCAACAATGTTCTTTAACACTCTCATAACTCCCTCTCTCAAGTCATCTTTTCTGGCATTTTGAAACTCAAAATAGTTTACAGCATTTTCAAAATCACTGAATTCTGACTCAGTCAAGATCTGTGATATTAGCTGGGTGACTTCAGCTAGAGACATATCGTAGAGCCGCATCTTTCTGGACAATTCTCTCCTAAACTCAGAAAAATTTCTTTGCACTGATGGCAAATTTTCAGCGATTCTCTCGATTTCTTTAGGACCTAAAGATAATTTGACTGCTTGTAGCTGCAGTATGGGGGTTACAGATTGAACAGAGTCAATGCCTTTTGCCCTAGTCTGAACCTTTTGTCTTGCTCCACACACTTCAAATGCATTTACATCTTTATCTATCAAACCAGAATTTCTAGTGTTTTCTAGTCTACAGAAAGACTGTAAATCAGGATAGCTTTCATCTGACTGTTGGTCTTCAGAGTCACATTTGGTTGAGGCCTGATTATGGCTCACCTTTGTCTTGAAACAGGACACTTGAGTCTGTAATTGTTTGTTTTGTTCATTTAACTTATCAATACACCTAGTTTGTTCTTGTGCAATGGATAAGCTATATTCTCTATGGCAACAGATTATGCCTTTCATGTTTTTCTTTCTGATACATGCACCTAACACCTTCTTGCATTCTTCAATAGACCAAACTTTGTCTGGATCAATATCAAATTTCTTTGTCAAATCCAATCTAACTGACTCAGTCACTATGGAGTCCATTTTCTCTCCTAACAATGACTTGAACTCAGTGTCTGTCCATAAAGGGCTTGCTAATCCACGTTTCTCAGTAGTTGGAATCAGTCTAGCATTCTTCCTAACCATTTTGTGGATTTCTTTGTTATTTAAACACTTAAAAAGATAAACTTCTCTGATCAACAGAGGGTATACTTGTTAACACAGATCAAATCTTGTTAAACTTCCTTGTTACCAACACATCACAAACTATTAGCATGTTACAGTTAACCTTCCTTGCCCAGAGCAAAGGGTAACACACAAAATATTAGCACGTTACGCTAATCTTCTCTAAAAGGAAAATGCAAAGGATCTTTCACCTTCCTAACTTTTAGAGGATAAACACATCCCTGTTTGAACAGAGGTTCACCAATATTAACACGTAATGTTAACCTTCCCTAACTTTAGAGGATACCTTCTCTAGCAACGTAGAGGCTATACTTTCATCTTTAAAATAAACTTTTAAAGGGTAACTTTGTTAGCCAGACACTGCAGCTGTCTGATAACTGTTCTCTGACGGCGCAGAGATTTGTACTGGTCTTCAGCGGTTCTTTGAATGGAGTGAAACTCACCGAATCGTTGTTTGAATGAAAAGATTCAGTCTGGAAAACTCAGTCAGCTTTGTTGAGGTCCAGTTGAGATTCAGTTCTGGAACTCAGTCAGAAAGTTCATTCTTTGTTGAGATCTTTGTGGCTTGAAGTTCTGGAACTCAGTCTTTGTTGAGATCTTTGTTTCAAATCTGGAGGAAGCTGGAAAGATTCAGTCTGGCAATCTTTGTTTAGCTGGATGTTTCAAAATTCAGTCTGGAGACTTAGTCAGCTTTGTTGAGATCTTTGAGCTTTGAAGTTTCAAAAGTTCATTCTTTGTTGAGTTTCAGTTTCTCCATCCGGGTCACGGCACCATCTGTAGTGATCTTTTTCTTTGTAGAAAAATTAGAAGCTCAGACCAGGAGACGGAGGAAGTTTTCCAAGCAGAAGTTCTTTATTGCTTGTCGGGTAGCTGCAGTCATTCCAACATCGTCTAAAAAAAGTAACTTTACATAGTATATTATAGGCATTTTAAGAGGAGGGACTTCTTAGTAGGTGGAGACAAATTCAAAACACACCCTACTCTGAGGGCCTTACCAATCCAATGGAATCAGCATAACTATTCAAATGCTGATAGTGGCCAGGAACTCTGGTTCCAAGAGCCATCCCAGAGCCATTAAAGAAAGTCTCAGTGATCAGACTCATTTAACTTACAATGGAGAAAACAGGATTTGCCAGATTCTCTTGCTGGAAACTGTTTCACAGCTGATATCATTTACCATCCTAACCTGAAATGCTAACTTCAACAAACAGAACTTTCTCTGTTTATATATGATAGTATTAGAAACTTAAATAAAACATTTAATTAAATTTGTATTCCTTCAATGGAGCTCTTTTTTTTCTGTGTAAACAGGTAAACGCTATGATGAGAAGGTGGATATTTTCTCCTTTGGCATTGTGCTTTGTGAGGTAAGAGTCTTTTGTAGTGGTAAACATCTCACAGATTTTATGGCATGTCTTTATGAGGACAGCATGAGCTCTTAGAACTAACTATCATTTATGTAAGCACTTGCATACGAATGTCAGAATGCCGAAAGCAAAAGTTACGCTCAAATGGTTTGAGTCAAAATGGATACATTTTATAATCGGTTATGTAAGAGGATGCTTGAAAGTTTCATAGTGTTTGTTTTTCTTCCATTTATCCTTATTCATTTTTGCTGCTTCTTTTGGTAATAGATTATTGGTCAGGTTTATGCAGATCCCGAGTGTCTTCCGAGAACGCTGGATTTTGGGCTCAATGTGCTAAAATTCATAGAGAAATTTCTTCCGGAGCACTGTCCTCCTGCTTTCTTTGCATTGGCTGTGGCTTGTTGTGACCTCGCCCCTGACAACCGGTAAGTGCCACTGTGTTTTGTTACAAATGCCCTTCTTTTTTAAGCAGTAATGTTTGAAAAGGTGAGATTGAAATGTTAACAATAGGTTTTTTCTCACCACATGGTGACAGATGTGAAATGATAATTTCCCTTGGGTGTTAATTTTATTTATACATTTTTTCAACTGACACTGTAACTGCTTGAAATGTCTTGTCAGCTACCCATATGTATATAATTACATCCTTAAAAAGAACATGCACTACCATTTAAAAGTTTGGTGTCTGCATGTTTTTTGGGGTTTGATAAATATTTCTATTCAACACGGATTCATTAAATTGATCAAAAGGGATTATTTATAAAACTATTTAAAAAAAAAACAGAATAATAATAAAATTTATTTAAATAAATTCTGTTCTTTTGAACTTTCTATTAATCAAAGAATCCTGATGAAAATGTATCAGTTTCCAGAAAAATATTAAGCAGCACAACTGTTTTCAACACTGATAATAAGAAATGTTTCTTGAACACCAAACATCATATTAGAATGATTTCTGAAGGATCATGTGACACTGAAGACTGGAGTAATGGCAGATGAAAATTAAAAAATAAACAAATGCTACTTTGCAATCACAGATATAACAAAATAGGTTTTGAACAGTAGTGTATCTAGCTATAGTTGAACAATGGTGATTATCATTACCCTGTAATGGATGGAAAGACTTCCAGTTCTTACCTCTTTCCTCTTCCTGTATTCTTCAGGCCTGCTTTTCAGAAGTTGGAGGACTGCTTTGAGGCGTTGACTCTTAATCAAGAGTTGAATATCCCTCTGCCTGCTGAACTGGATGAACTTCAGCAGAAGTTTTTAAGG
Organism: Gila orcuttii; assembly: GCA_026230005.1. Lineage (NCBI taxonomy): Eukaryota > Metazoa > Chordata > Actinopteri > Cypriniformes > Leuciscidae > Gila > Gila orcuttii. Next base: position 15,180,319 of record JAPDVR010000004.1, read on the forward strand.
ACTTATGGACCCAGTGAAATTGCCTCTGAAAACCAGGAAAACAACAGGAACTAATCCAATGGCAGCAAAGGCTGAGATATGGGCTGGATATATATAAAACATTTTTTTACAGAGTTTACAGAACTGAATCAGAGCATTTACTTTGGGTTTGCATACTGGGTACATGCTCATGTGTTCTTTGGAGAGATCTGTCACGACATGCAGAACGTTGAGCGCATTCTAGAACTGCAGAAGGTTCTAAGCAGAGTTCTGTTGAGGGAACAGATACATTTCGGTGACCATGAGCTCTGTCTAATTTGGATGGCTTAGGCCTAGTTATGATTTAACCATGTAGCTCAAACCTTTAAGCCTACCACTAGTTAAATGATCATATATCTCCCTGATGAAGTTTACCGTTAATGTCAGATTAATGAAAAATCATAGTGTAGCATCCATTACATTGATCATTAAGTTGTTTTTGTCGATCACAGTAATTATAAAAGTGTGGTCGAGTGAATCTCTGTCAAGACCTTGTCTGGGTCATATTTCAGGCCACATTAAAAAAGGAATTAATCTTTTTATATATATATATATTTATATTTTGAGACCACTAATAAATGAATGCACAATAAAGAAATGTGGGAGAAATGTGCTTAATTATCATGGAAGTGTCACAGTAAGAGTGTTACAAATAGGTTGAAATGTGACATCAACATATTTTTAAATTATAAAATATATGAAAATTTCTTTTGTCTCATTGAAACTACCTGAACTCTAGGAATGTATGTAACTCAAGCATTGTTGGACCACACCGCCTCCTGCAGGTAGTTGTGCTTATGTACACTCAATCCCTTGATTGTTTCTGTACCACTAGCACTTGAGGTCCTGACCTCTGTATTAACTCAAAAAAGACAAGAGTGATGAATCTGTTATGAAAGTAAGTAAAACACTTCCGAGTTCTGATTTGGTTTCCAATGTGTGGTTTCTTGGAAATGCCTCTTATATTGTTGTTGTTAATTCCTGGTACATCAGCTATTTGAAAACTGGAGTTGTCTATTCCGCTGTCATGGACTCACCTTGTAAATATATCATGACAGGGCAAGAATATTTTTTTCTCTGTATCTAAACCTGATCTGGAGTTGTATTCTCCAAGTGAAATGATAAGTGAGATCGTAATGCTGGATATTGACCGGCCGTTTCTAAGAGTTTTGAGCTTGTGAAACGGCCTGTAATCAAAAGTGACTGTTTTTGAGGATGTTTGATAATGAATGTCATCCTCGCTTTGATCACAAATGTTTAAATTAAAACTGGATATATTTTTCATCTTTGTATAAATTTGATGTCATGTTGGGATAATGTGGATTTGTAGTTTGCATATGTTTGTAGAATGTGAAAAGCTGTATAAGAGCATTTTTTTTTCTCTAGTCTTTTCTGTCAATGGTACTGACATGTATAAAATTATAACCACTACTTGTATGCCACAGGTTTCTTACACTAATGTTTAATGAATAAAGATGTAATAAGTATTGGCTATATATGTGCATGTTATCATTTTTGTAAGTGTTTAATCAGCCACAGGGAGGCGCTGTTGTGTAGTATATGGTGATGACAGTGGTTACTATGAAATGTTGTTTTCTGCAATATTTATGCACTGTGAACAGTATGCACAGAATGAGCTTTTAGATTTGATCAAATATACCAAAACCGTGTCCCACAGTGCAGTGTGCTTGAAGTGACGATATCTATGAAGACATTATTTCACTGGATTAAAAAGTTCAATATAACAGATGCCACTTGTGTTGTGAGTCTAAACATACAGATAATGAGTTGTAGTGCAGCCACTCTGCGGTTTTCCAAACCTGGTCCTGGAGCATTCCCAGCACTGCAAGTTTAGTAGAGACTCCAAAGTGCACACTTAAATTTTTTTTTTTTTTAAATCATCGCGCCTTAAAGGACCATTTTAAACCAAAGTTGACATCGAAATCTCATCTGGGACAAGGGCCCGCGGCGGTCACTTCTGAGGCGTAAATTTGCGGTTTATGATCACGTGATCCAGAGTAGTGGTAACTTTTAATCAAACGTAAATATAAAAGATCACATTTGAACTGAATACCAAACAAGAGATAATATATATTTAAAATAAATTAAATAGTTAAAATTGTCCAGCAAGTGCTCTGTAAAATCGTCAATTTGAAAGTTTTTGATTAAATAAATGCTTGTGACCCCCAAGCTTTTGATCACAGATTACTATGTACTTTTACGTGCATTTTAGTCTGGGACTAGGTTTAAAGGTCCAGTGTCTAGATTTTAGCGGCATCTAGCGGTTCGGTTGCGAGTTGCACTAATGGCTCAGCCCACTGCTCACCCCTCCCTTTCTAAGAAGCTACAGTTGCTAAGACGGGACAAACATATCGTTGTCTGAGACAGCAGAGAATAGCCAGAGTAAGTATCTGTTTCTGTACCACAGTCCATTATAAACCACATGGATAAAGTTTACAAAGCCAAAGTCAGGTGAGGATCAAGGGTCTGGGTCTTAATATATAATATAATAATAGTAATCAGCTTATTGTCTCACGAACATAACCAGTGCATTTCTCCCCACATAACAAACCCATAATACAGGGAGGGAGAAGAACCACATGAAACTATCCAACTTCATATTTTTTCTAACAGGGTAGTAAAAGTTTAGCTGGCTAATATGAGCTGTTATGCTGTAGGGCTGTGGCTGAGCTGGTTAAAGTGTAAAGCATTGTTTAAATGATGTGATTGTAACAACGCCGCGCCTCCGCATCCCCTAGACACCATTTACTATACACAAATTAATAAATAATAATGAATACACATATTGTTTTTTTCTCTGGTTTTGAAAACTCTTCGCGATCGACTTAAAATACTTCCAAGATCGACTTGTCGACCGCGATCGACGGGTTGGTGACTCCTGTAACGTTGTTTTACGGTCAATAGTACTCAGCTGATTGTCAAAGCCATAACACAGAGAGGGAGAAGAACTAAGTTACATGAACAAACTACATATTTTACACCACTGACAAGGGAAAAGGCACTACTCATGGTGTCTATGGCTAGCTTCTAGCTTTCTGCGGCTTCTCTTTCAAGGTAATGACGAAACGCGCTCTGTAGCGCTGTTTGTTCGCTGTCGGTTACGGTAGAAACATGATGTCACAATATGTCGACCTTCATAGAAGGGGGTGCCCGCGGGCCATATTTTTTTTCCCAGGATGGTAGGGGAAGACTCATGAATATTCATTAGGGAAGTCATCCCTGATTGGTCTTAACCCCAGTGACGGGTAGGTTTAGGGGCGAGGTTAGGGGTAGGTCATCAGACCCCCAGTGACGGGTAGGTTTAGGGGCGAGGTTAGGGGTAGGTCATCAGACCCCCAGTGACGGTTAGGTTTAGGGGCGAGGTTAGGGGTAGGTCATCAGACCAATCAGGGATGACTTCCCTAATGAATATTCTTCCCCTACCATCCTGGGAAAAAAAATATCGCTGCCCTCGGTTATGTAGATATAAATGTCTCATTCTAAGGTAATAAAAACATAACGGTTCATTGAGTAAGGTCTTTATACACCACTGAACACATAGTTATGGATCTTATATTGCATTTCTGTCAATAGATCCTCAGAAATATTACACATTGCACCTTTAAGCCTTGTCTGTGAAACCGGGGGAATGTACTGTATACTGCACAGTATGCAAGTCTTCCATTCTGAACTCTTTTTTTGCTCCTTTACTCCTATAAGTGATACATAGAATAAGCCATGAATCTGTAGCATAAACTATTGCAAGATCATGTCAAAAAAAGTATGACAATATAATTTCAAACAGATTTTATTTCACAGCAGGAAAAAACTGCCAAACATAAAAATACTATATTTTCTGGAACCTTAAACAGTTGTACAGTCCAATACACCATGGGAAAACAAATGTATACATACAAAAAAAATCCCATTTCATAAACTACAATCTCTGCAAAATTAAAACCTTCGTATATTATTTTAATATGTCATCTTGCACTCTCTTTCAGTCTCGGAATTATATTGCCTTAATGGAACAACATCCAACTTTTATCCAATCCATTGCTCAGCAGTTCATGCTTCATCAAGTCCATTGTCCTATTTCAGCCCATCTTTATGGTCAGGAACATATGAACATTGATATGAAAAGGAAAAAAAAAAATGTAACCAGAGAACACACATCAGACCCAGTCTGATTGGTTTGCTGAAGTCATGACAGCACTCACTTGCTCTTTATCAGATTGTGGCCACAGAAGCAATAATACATTCAAATGTAATTTACTAAGGCGAGATCTCTGGAAAGCTTTCCTCTTCATTTAGTCAAAACCTTCACCTGGTTTAGCTCTAGCGTCCCAGGCTACATGATCTGCCTATTCAATATGGATTTCTGAGAAAAGCTATCAAAGGCAATTAACTTAAATAGCTCTAACTGTGAACCAAAGCTCCCTATAGAGTGAACAGCCCAGCTGTGGAGCAACAGATTGTTACACATTTACAATTTTAGTTTCAACTCCACCACAACTGCATTAGGGACAAAATCAAAGAAAAAGGCAGGAAATAAGATAAGAATGGATGGTCTTCTTCTTCAAAACTTGGCCACTTCTTAAGAGGACACGGAGCAGTTAACAAGACTGTCGCCCTCTCATTGGAGTTTTAACAAGCAGGGATTATTCATGCCCTGTGATGATCTGCACAAAATGTACTTGCATTTATTTCGCCACGCGAATCCCTGACATGCATATTTATACAAAACCACCATTTCACCGTTTCCAGTGTATTCCCACGTCCTACTTTCCCCAACAGCTTCGTTGAGGAAATAAGGACACAGTCTAGGATCCAAAAAAATCTTTCCACCGCTCTCTCAGGGCACATGCCCTACCCTAACCGTGAAACCGTGCTGTAAAGGCAAGGTAAAGAGAAAAGAGACGACAGGCAGAGGGAGGTGGACGTGGAGTTTTGTCCTTTGAGATTCAGCAGTGCTGCATATAAATCTTAACAAGACGCCCATCGAGGCACTCATCAGGCTCCAGGGGTCCCCGCTGTCCCCATAAGAGGGTCGGCCCCGTCTACTGGCTCCTGAGTGGGGGTCAGGTTGTTCGGTTCAGCCGTGATGACGATGGTGTTCTCGTCCACCAGCTCGCAGGTGGGATTGGTGAAGGCAGAGAGAGGAAGAGTGATGCGATGCATCTCACGCTCGTAAACCCGTTGCTCGTGCTGTTTCTTGAGGTCACGACCCCTACGGGATTAAAAACATAAGCATTTTACTTCAACCATTGCCACACACAAATTTATATGTAATCTAGTCTTTAGTCATGTTTTATGTCACTTGTCAACTGATCAAATAAGGTTACGTTCACACTGTCAGTTTTTAGGATTGCCAACCGCATTTATTTACAGGTGTGTTTCGAAATGTCCCGTTCACACAGCAACTTACTGTCTGTATGAATGTGCAACGAGAGACAAGGCCGTATTGTCTTACTAGCAACTATAGTGACAGTGACCAAAGAGATATCAAAGATGCAACAGCAAAGTCTTATCACTTTTGACACAACATAATCCAAATGAGCGGCTAGTTTATCCATCAAATCTCCATTAACTGAAAGGATCTTCTATGTAAACGTGCTAGCCGGACACCTTTAACATGTAACACAAAACTGATGGAAGCCAATCCGGTGGAAAACAGTGCCTGGATCTAAAACCTTCAGATGACACAGCTCATATCTCCCTCGCTGCAAGTTACCAAAAGTGAAACCAGACACGAAACCCCTTAGCAGAGCGGCTCTCTCGCACTGTATGACGTGACAGACAACTAGTTGTCCAGTTCGTTTTCATTCACACAGCGCAAATTTTCCAAGAATGCGGTTGTGAGTCCTGAAAATTTACAGTTTGGTTATAGAATGCAGTTGTCACTCTCGTAAATAACCGTACTGTGTGTGAACGTAACTATATTAAGGACTCAAAAACAGGACAGACAACCGTATTCAGCTGCTGTGTGAAGGTGAATTAATAGAATAGGGTCTAAAAATTAGAGACAACCAGTGAAAATGCATTCTTTAAAAAAAAAAAAAAAGTGTTATTTAAAACATAAACAGCTTATTAACTCGAGTAAAGAGTATTTTTTGCCATATAATTTAAACGCGTTATGCAGTAATGCTCAAATGTTCATCCTGTGTAATGTTCTATTCGAATAAACATTCAAGGAGAGTACTTCAATCATTAAGAGCCTGTTTTTCTTTTTCTCTTTTTAGAACTTAGGGAAAAACGTCGCAGATTTTTAATGTTTCAATGATTTTCACAGTACATAAAATGAACCTCTGGATATTCAAAAGAATATTCAAGTTCTTGAATTCATACTTATTGTCTCAGCAGCACAGACTCAAAGAACCATTCTGAATGGCAATCAAAATGAATGACTTATTCTGCAGTGGTTCCACTTCATTTTCTCTGAATATTTTGAAGATTATTTCCATGTCCAATATTATACATTTCTGTAATATTTAACAGTGACGCACTCCTGGACAGGAGGAGTGACCGGTCTCCAATATCGCCTATTTTTAGCGTCAAGTTATAAATGTGCTACTGTAGAGAGAGAGAGGTCTAATTCCTCATTCGCTGACAAGAAAGAGACGGATCTCAATGATCACACGATTCCTAGAAGTGGACGAGATCATGGGAGCTGAATGCTGGAGAAGTGTCATATCACTGGACACACTCCTGTCTATCCTTCCTTTCACTCCATCTCTCTCTGTCTTGCCCATTCAGGCTGTGCACGACAGGCCTGCGGTATGTTATGCAATCCTCCTACACTTCCCCAGCACTGTCTGAAGTGAGCTCTGCTTTATCACAACTGAACTGAGTGCTACCATCTTCATTTCTCTTCTGTCATCATTTACTCACCCTCAAGTTGTTCCAAACCTGTATGAATTTCTTTTTTCTGCTGAACACAAAATTTGTGAAGAATGTCAGTAACCAAACAGTTGATGGACCCAATTGACTTCCATAGTATTTGTTCCCCCCATTTAACTGGTTACCCATATTCTTCAGTAGAAGAAAGAAATTCATATAGGTTTGGAACAACTTGAGGGTGAGTAAACAGAATTTTACTGAAACAGAATTTTTAAAAGTGAGAATGAGTGAGAAATTTCATTTTGGGGTGAACTATCCCTTTAAAACACACAAGCTCTATAGCAATAAGTAAATCATTTGGTTGAGGAGGTAGATGAAAATTTTGAATATATGAGATCCATGTGCGGTTACATCATAACATGTTTCCTGTGGGTGACATTGTCCCTAAACCCTTCTCTCATCTCAACAACCTGCCTCTGCTTATTAATACTGAGCCAATTAAACTAGAAATATGATGACAAGCACACATAATCAGCTGAAGCACAAGCACATGCTGCCTAAGGCTATTGGGTAATCCAAGCTCCGTACAAGACAGAGACGACAATATGCTCAAGTTTTAAACCTGAATTCAGATACTTTTTTACTGTCATCTATTCTGAGACGTTGAGAGGGTGAGTCACATGACACCTATCATGGACATGTCCATGTCATAGATCACCACAATTTATTTAAATAAAAAAAAAGCGCCAGAGCATGATTTTATGAATATTAAGCAGTTTTTACTTCTTTTTACTTCTGTTTGCTATAGTGCCATAATGATTTCAATAAAAATGACATTGTATTACAATATTTATTTCATCTGATAAATAATGATAGAGAAAAATGAGTATAAAAAAAATGAATTGCCTAATTGTCATTAAAATGATTTCACAAGGCAAATATCACATGGTCTAAAAATAAGATTCATTATTTTTTCTCTTTTTTGTTCTTTGATTTTAGGGTGAAATGTGATCAAGACACATATTTCACACATATCATCATGACTTGATATATATGGCTGCATTTGCAGCACATTTGGTTCAGGCCAGTTTCTGGTACATTGTGATTAGAAATGTGCAAAACAGTTGATATCTCTGAATATCAGCTTTCAGAGTCTTTCTGTTCTCAACAACCCACTTCTAAACAACCCCCTAAATATAGACAGTCAAGATGCCTCCAATATCTACATGCACGCACTATCTCTCTATCATGTGTCTAATGGCATTAAAGTGACACCAACACTGATGTTAGAAGAACATGGTATGTGTTTCCAGGTAATGCCCTGCCTTTCTGGTCCATGACATTTTATTCCCACGAAAGCATGTAACAAACCCAATTTCATAATTTATCTCTCTACAGCCAGCACTTATGAGCTAGATCAAAACCAACAAACATCTCAAAAACTCTGTCAAGATCAAACACTATCCCAAACAACTGCTCTCCATCAAAGAGAAACTACAATTATAATTAATTCTACATGAAGTATATCAAGTGTGAGGTATATTGGTAAAGCTGCAGTTTCCTCCTAATCTGTAACCGTTTCTCCTCATCTCCTCCCTATCCCTATAGCTATCCTATATGCTAAAATATAGCATTCTGTGCGGAATTCAAATGGGTCCAATACGTTTTCTAGTATATGCCGACTCGCGCTCTGTGCTATTGTGTCTCTTGACTGGAGCAGACTGTGTGCGCGCTGAGGCGGTTCGCATGACACTAACGCGAAACCAGACTTCATTCGCCCCAATGGAAAGTATATTTACACTGTCTGAATCATTCCCTCTCCCCTATAGTGTGCTATGTGCCACTATATGTCACAGCTTTAATTACAACTATTTATAATGTAGGGGGAGGAATGTTTTAGATTCTAGAGAGCATTTGATTGGACAGAAAATCTACAGAGAAGCTGAAGTGTAGAGTGATGTCATCAAAATCATTGATCTATATTGGCAAAAGTGAGAGACTGTAGGTTTTGAATGCTTTTATTTTCTAAATACAAATTTTGTCATTGTTTTGGAGCACACTATCTTATAGATAACAGTAAGGCTAACATATTTATACTAAAAGGCAAAAAACTTTTTGATTTCATGGAGACTTTTAGTGCACACTGTGATATGACATTGTGTTTTAGGTTATACTGACCGTTTGTAGAAGTATCCCATCGTGATTCCACCTCCAAGTAGGATGATAATGGCCATCATGAAGACGGCGAGAACATAACCTGCCAAGGCAGGAAAGATAACCAATATAAGCATGAACTTATTCGGATTTAGTTTGATGTTTTAATCATCTAATCCCAAGACCTACCAAGAGTACCAAGGTCTTTCTTCTTCTTAGGTCCACTCCTGGCCTGCTGGCGCACTCCCTTCACGGGCTGCACCGCTGCACCCTCCACCTGCGAGGGGAAGGAGTTTACGGGTTCAAAGGTCTCCACCATCCTTGGGGTGAGTCCCTGAGTGGGGACAGACACTTCTGGAGCCGTAGCTTCTGTGGAGTTTTGGTCTGTGGGGTGACAGAATGAACAGGATATGAGTGTTTTTCTGTTTTTTCTCAATCGGCACTGCTAATGTAAGTCAGCTCTGCACTCACATCAATTAAAAAGCCCATTGGCATCAAACCATTGTACTAAACAGTTTTACTGTGGTCTGGGACTGAGTGCTCTCAACTGACAATTGTGTCCTCTACTAGACATTTCGTTCTTACAATGTTTTATTTTTTTTTTTTCATTATTAAAAATGTAGTGTTACAATGAAACATATGAAGTGAAAGATCTTTCTTGCCTATTGTGATGTACATCCGAATTAAATGGATTATATATATTAAAAAAAAAATGAAGGATGGGAACTTTTTTATATATCAGTTGTTGATTGGATGCAGGCAGATCTGAATACAAGCTTGCAGTCAAATGTAAAGGCCCTTTCACACAAAAGACGATAACTATAAAGATAACAATAAATACATAGTTTATATTAATTAACGATATAATGATATGAACGATAAAAACATTCTCAGTATTAAAGAATAGCAGAGTTCACACAACAACTGTAACGATAACAGCACAGAGAAACTATATCATTGTTTCACTTTCCGAATCACTTTCAGAATTTTTTTCCCCAGCTGATTAATGATAAAAACATTGAGAGCCAATTAGAATTCATCTGACTTTAAAAAGCTTGAGCATTTAAAGCGGCAGACAACAAAACTGCAGCATGCACTAAGAATAAACAGAACGAAATCGTCTGTTGTGGATGCCGCTTGTGTGGACGCTAATATAGATATTATCGTTATAGTTATCTTTGTAGTTATCATTCTTGGTGTGAACAGGCCTTAAAGTCCCCCTGTGGTAAAAATCAAGCTTTTAATATTGTTTATATGTCTATGTGGGGTTTTTAATATGCTTTAAGACAAACCATGAGTAAATTCATGTCAACACCATTGCTGAGTATTTTCTCCTTAAAACTACAGTGAACCAAAGACAGTCTCAAAAACGCGGTTTTAAATCGCTGGCGTTTCTGACATCACAAACTACCTTGTAACCAATCACATCAACGAGTGGATCTCTGAGCTGCTGTGAGTGAGTCGAGGAGGGGGTCATTTGCATATTCATAGAACTGCGTATGCGAAATGAGGCAAGTGTGTAGAGTTACATTCAAGCTATTTTAAGGCATGAATAATTTTTTTTCAAGGAAAAATGTACTTAAATATGTCATTTTGGTGATCAAAGATGAGTTTTAAGGGATAAAATGATTGTCTACAGGGGACTTTAAGAAAGGGGCAGGATGTAAGCGGACTAAATGATTGCAGAGGTCTGGAGCAAGTCACCAAAGTGAAGATCAAAGTTTGCTTTTGGAAACTATAAGGTCAATTTTTTCTTTTAAAATAAAATATACAGATGGATGAATCATTCACAATAAGATCAACAACATGCATTTTTGAAAATAGGGTAAAATTTAATTTCATGTAAACTTTAAAACAACAAAAAAAACAAAAGATTTTGGCCAAAAAAAAACATGCTCTACACAGTATAAACACAAACACTCATTATAATTGCTCATTATGTTCTGAAATGAGAACACAGATATAATAGTGTGGTGGTATGCCATTTCAAACAAAGCTTTCGAACACCAGGCGAATACTAGGCCATTTCGCATTTTTTCTTTTCTTTTTGAGATAAATGAGATAAAGTTTGGCTATTTTTATTTAAATAGGACATCAGGTGGACGTGATGTATTTCAGAAGTCTCATAGGAAGAATTCATGGCTGAGAACATTATCATGTGCCTCAGTTGCTGTGGTCCAGCCCTCTGGATTTTTTCCTCTGCCCTCTACTCTAAAAAAGTTGTTTACACACTAAAGAACATGAGGTCACAGCTCAGCTAGCCAATCAGTATCTGTCGCCGTGGTAAGCATGTTCTTCTGGGCCAATTGGAATCACAGAGGGCGAGGCCTAGACCTTCAGCAGCAGAACAAGTTTTTCTGTTTGTTCCGTTGACTGTCCCAACTGAAGAAGCCTCAAGGCTGATGATGAGTCTAGACTCGTGTTATTGTTTAACTTTATCTGTCCTTGCCGCATGTTGAGTCAAAAGATGTGGATTAAAACTGACCATCTGGCTAAGTGGTCTCAATAAGAGATGTTCTTTAAAGGAAGAAAAAACACCCTGCCATACTGTTTTTTGTTAATGAACCAAATAAAAGACAGCTGGCCTTGCTTATCGAAAAATGGTTCATAGCAAAAGAAAAGTTTACTTCAGCTGTAGTGTTGTTTAGAGTAAGCTCAGGGGAAAGTGAATGCATTCAAATATTTGGTGCTGACCTTGTTCACTCCCTAGAGGATGCTTTCTTAAAGACATTTTCTTTTTCCCAGAAAAAGTAAGATTGCACATTTCTGCACTACGTAAATATTTTTAAATCCGTTTACTCCAGATTCTAGGAAGAAAGTAAGAGTAGAAGTTTGAGACTGTGGAAACAGAGTGGCACGTTAGTAAGACCCAGTTGTGAAATGCCAGAGAAAGAGACTCTGACAAGTGAAATAAATCACTTTCATAAATCATAATCTCATTTCGTGCAGCAGTGTTTATCCAAACCAAAACACCAAGTGATTTGTGATGCTTATTTTCAATAAAAAATGTTTAATTTAATGTCAAGAATTTAGGCTGCATTTATATGAATCTATAAGAGCTGCTATGATTTAGAGAGAGAGAGAGAGAATATGTGAGAAATGATTTTTGAGAAAGAAGATGGCTACCTTGGCATATCTTAATATCACATGCTTCTTTTCTGGTTTCTCCACTGGACCCAGAGACGTAGCACCAGGGCTTCTCTGAACCATCTGGGTTACGACAGAAATTGTGATTCCCAAAATCTTCTGAAAAGAAGAAAACAAAACAATTAAAACCCTTTTATATAAGTTTTACACAACACTTTATTTTTCTACCAAAACATTTCTATGTTTGTGTGAGTATGTGTTTTTGAGTTGTAGTGAGTGTGTGCCCTCGTCTGGGTTAGGCAATTGTGATTGCTCAGCTTTTTTGAGTTAGGGCTCATAATACCATCTGGGCAGCATGCCCTCTTTATACATAACCATAATTTACAAAATGTATAATCAGCAACATTGACAGTTTGCATTTGTCTAATAAATGGATACGATCTGTATGGATGAATGTAATGTTACATATCTTAGCTTGATTTCCTCAAATATGTTTTGTGGTCTTATACAGAAAAAAATGCACAAATAGATGAAGAAAAGTAGAAACAGAAGTTACCCCTCTGTGAGTCTTTAAACTTCAGGTTTAGACTCCTCCAGTTGAGGCATATGTTCCCTGCGGATGTTAACTGTTGCATTCCCCTGTAGTTCTCGCCATTAGATGTTATACACTCTTTGGGAAAAACAAATTAACTTAATGTGATTTGGAATATTGGTTTCAGATCAGTTCAAATTGGTATAAAGTGGATAATTAATCATGTTTAAATACAGCAAATTCATAATTTACTATACTAAACAATCATACTTTTACAATAAAAACAATTTATTATGAAAAGATATGGAATGATAACGTACAAAACTGATGTAAAAATGCAAAATAATGAGTAAAATAAACCCTCATGCATCATTTCCTTTTTTTAATTACTTCACATAAAGCATAGCCTACATTATTTTCTTTTTTAGAAAGCTATTGCAAGCTAATTGAAATGGGATCTTACCTTCAACAACAGACGAGCAGCTCACCAAACCAGAGTTCAGCAGGAGCGCAAAGTAAAGCAGTCGAAACATTTTTATTCGTCGATGTTATTAACAACAAGAACAATTATTATTCACGACGAGTCGACATAAAACCGGCCGCTCCGTTTTAATTGAAGAGCCTGTGGTTAATCGAGTCACACTGCTCTCCAAACAAACACACTGCAGTCGTGCTGTTGTTTTGGGCTCTGAGCTGGTAAACAGCCTGAAAGTACTGATTGCTGAAACTCCCTTTGCAGTGACTCCGCGTCCTCCGGGTCCTAGAAACAGCAGCTTCATTAGATTCGAATGATGCATGGGACATGCGGATGATACATGGACCAGAATGTTCCAGCAGACAATCGATTGTGTTTGTGTATTTTAATATAAAACCATACACATATTTTACTAATTGGTATTAAAGAAATTATTATTATTTATATATATATATATAAATAACACACACACACACGGCTAGCAGGAGCACTTTCTGTGTGGAGTTTGCATGTTCTCCCATGTCTGCGTGGGTTTACTCCGGTTTCCCCCACAATCCAAAAACATGTCAGTAGGTGTGAATGCGTGTGTTGTGAGTCAGAACTAAAGCCATGGGGAGGGTTGGGGAAAGATAAAACCAAACACTTATTTTATGAATTATGAATACTTTTGATATAAATATAATTTAATAATATATTATATATAATATTTGAATTATAATTTCAAATGATAACTCATACACATATATTCAAATTATAGTTTAATAAAAAATATATATGTTATAATGTATCAAACTCTAGTGATAATACAATGTATTATCAATTATATCTTTCCTATTAGTAATATTTTATTATTAATGATATTACAATTATATATTTTTTTATTAGACCATCTATGAATATTATAATGTTATGTGCTTTGGTTTAATTCTCAGATGACACAACCGGACCTCTTTCAGACATATTTCCTTAGCTTGCCAAATTACAAATTGAAAAAGTTATATATAATGTTATGAGCATTTTTTCTGACTAAAGCTATGTGCCTGAATGAGCTTTCACTCAACATGGGTTTGCAAAGAATGAAACAGGCCAAAACATGCACACAAATTCATCATTACACTACCATTAATTAGTTCACGTCATCCATCCTGGTTAAACAAATCTGACAGAGCAGAACTTCATTAAGTGATCAGGGACCATTAACAATGAGCGCCTCTATTATTTACAAGGAAACAGAGGGTCCCCTGAGGAGACACTATTAAAAGGAGGAAAACAGTGTTGATCAGTTATGACACAATCGGTGTAAGCTATGCAGCTGTCCTCTCAGAATAGATGAAAGACACACATACACACACACACCTGCTTTGTTCATAGTAATGCTCTTTTTGTTACATTCTGGACAACTCTGACCTTTCCCTTTCCCTTTGTTTTAAGTGCATTCCCTTTAAGTTCACTACATAACTATAATAAATACAGCTGTCTGTTTTCAATAGTTCTGCACTATTCAGCACAGTAAGATCAGTGTCACGTTTTCTGCTGCAGTTCACCATTAATCTCTAAGTACCTTCTTGTATCAGATCAGAATTTTATGAAATCTTGGAAATTATGTCAAGGTTTTCATGGCATTTTGAAGCATGTACGCAAGCAATCAGATTTAATTAGACCATATAGTTTACATCCTTTTCATGGTACCGGTTAAATGACCTACTTTAATTTTCCAAAGTAATTACACAAAGTTTCCAAAGTAAAATTAAAGCCAGGTTGGAAGCTTTTTGGGGGAGTTGTGCACCCAAGGAAAAGAGTGTGAGAGAGATCGGATATTCAATAACTAAACCTTTTCTATTTTAAAGTTTGTTGATTATGTCTTTGCTATTTTTGAAGCCCAGCCATCACTCATGTTTGAACTGGGAATTTTACCTGTTATGAACTCCTGTTTGACTGGTTTGTTTAAAAAGTGTTATTTGAGAAAAAGAAAAAAAGTGAACACATTTTGAAAGCTATCAGAATACAGCACACAAGCGTCATAATCAGTACAGTGAATAAACAATCAAAAAGGATTCCGTTTACTCGAAAATAGAACTAGGGACAAACATGATTCATTATTCAAACATTGTTCATTCAGCAGCACTATTCATCTTGTGTCCAAAGATTCATGAAAATCAAACTGCTGTGATTCAAATAAATGACTAAACCAGCGTTACTTCTTCATACAATACTGCTGCTCCATGTAAGTAAACAAAAAGTGAAATTTTGGTTTGAATGGCGAAGACAGCAGATAATGAGTGGAAAAAGCCCAGACAAACAGATCCCTCTGTTGAGTCTTGTGAAAAGAATTCCATATATTTCATTTGCATATACAGACATCTCACATTAAACAACTGTCTTATAAAATGTATTGAATTGAAAAGAAAACAGAAATTATGAGCTCTTTTTTTAATAGCTAGTCAAGTGAAAAAATAAACATATCCTAAAACAATTTAAGTACTAAAATGTTTTTAAAATTTTCTAAAATTTTTATTTTCTTAAATAAAACAAAGGCTTAACACAAACATTTTTTTTTTTTAAATGGCCCCTCCAAGAAATCCATCTGAATTTCCTCTAGACTCTAAAATACTCGATACGTTATGTATAATACAATAAAAGCATTCATAGAAGAGTGTGAATCTCTTCAGCGTTTGCAGTAAAATCAGACCATCTGTTCCCCTGATGGCTACTGGGATACCCAGCTGCGTCCTAACACTGTCCTGTGACACGCAGGCGTGTTGCACAGCAACTGAGTACATATTCCAGACATGAATCATCAACTAGCCCTATGCTGAGGGCAGAAAATGGACACTTAACCTGGGAGACGGGCCTCTAATGTGGCATAAAGCAGGCACTATTCCCAAGCTAATATTGTGGAGCAACTCTTTTGCCACAAAAGCCATTACATCACTGTTTGATGCATTTACCCCTGCAGTGGAAACCTGAGTAGAAGTGGCTTAGCAAAGAGAAGGTGAGGATGAGAAAGGGGGTACAGAGTGAGAAAGAAAGAAAGAAAGAAAGATGTAAAACAAAACAAAAACAGTGGGTTAAATCTATCAAATATGTATTGGACATAAAAGAAAGGATTACCGCAGAAGAAAAGTGAATAGTGCAGCTAAGTCTAAGTTCACACTGTCAGACCAAATCCAATTATTTGTGCATTCGATTGGAATCTGATCTAAATGATTGACTCTCCAGATCAGATTTTGTCTCCCGTGGCACACTTTTGTTTTTCAGAATATCTGCATTGGTTTCTATGGCAAGACGCTGCGTTGGTAGGTATACGCCAAAAAACAACAACAGTAACATGGAGGGGTTTGAAAAACATATGTTGTCTTATTGACTGGACTACTATGTCTTCTGAGACAGCAGCAGAAATGTAGCAGGCTGGTATGGGCATTTATTCCATGCTGTTGTTTCCAGTCTTCAAATTTCCATTATATTGTAATTTTCTGCTCGACCAGCACTTTGCAACAACACAACCTTGTTTCTGCAAAGACTTTCATATTACCGTGGCGTGGGAAAGTGACATAAACCACGCGAAATATGATTAGAGCGGTCAGACAGAAACCGATTTACAGAAATGCGATTTGAATAGGATTTCAAACCACATATGAATGTAGCTCAAATCAAATAATTGAAATAATATTTAAATCGCATTTCATGGGATTTTTTGCCGTTCACACTTGCTAAATATGATCGGATATGCACATAAGATATGGACTGACAGTCTAAGGCTATGTTCAGACTGTCAGAGCAAATCTGATTTTTGTGCATATTCGATTAAAATCCGATCAGATTTAGCAAGTGTAAACGGCAACAAAAAAATAAAATCACATGAAATACAAATCCGTTTTGAGCTACATTCACATGTGGTTTGAAATCTTATTTCTAGAAATCTGTTTCAGTCTGACTGCTCTGATTGGACTTAGCGTGGTTTATGTGACTTTCTCACGCCACGTTAAATGTAAACATGTCAAACGTTGTTATAGCAAATATGCTGAAAGTCGCTGCAGAAACAAGGTTGTGTTGTTGCAAAGTGCCGTTCGAGCAGAAAATGACCCTGGACCACAAAACCAGTCACATATGTCGTACGGGTATATTTGTGGCAATAGAAATGTATGTGACAAAATACATTGTATGGGTCAAAAATTATAATTTTTTCTTTTATTCCAAAAATCATTAGGATATTAAGTAAAGATCATGTTCAATGAAGATATTTTGTAAATTTCCTAGATTCCTACAAATAATCGGATTTGGACTGACATTGTGAAAGTAGCCTAAAAAAAGTAGCCTTAATTGTGGCTGCTGTTTGTGTGTCAGAAGAGGCTCTGAGGTTGGTATATGAGCCAGCTTAAACCAGTTTGGGCTTTTGTGAAGTGTTATCACAGCTAACTATGCACCACCACTCCAAAGTGACTTGGTAGGCAAGACTGGAAGGTTAGCAAAAAAGCGTAACGCTGTGATACGCAGGGAAAGAGACCAGAGGCAGTTTTTTTTTTTTTAAATGGATGTCAATGGAGGAGAGGCTTCACCACGCTGCTAATAAACTACTTTTGTGGGAAAACAGCTTATTTAATGAATCGACAGCCCATTGGCTAATCTTCAACATTCGTTTTGGATTTATCTATTTTAGAGTTTACACTGAAAAAAAATGGCTGTTTTGAGAAGTCACCGACAATTGCGGTATGATTCCGTTTACGGCACTTCTCATTCATTTCTATGATATTCGCAAACAGTGACTGACTGTTGCACAACTCTGAACGAAATTCAATGACGTCAAGGCTGTAATGTGTTTGGTTATCAAGGCACACGTGATCCAAGTTAGCAGTTACGCTTTCTCCAATAGAAGAGCCACGGACCTTCGTATCTCCCAATAATAAGACCAACTCTGACTGTACTGCACATAAAACCGAGTTCACAGAGATTGGCTATCAAAACATCAATCAGCAAACCCCGCCCCCCCCCCCCCCCCCCAAAAAAAAAAAAACAGCACTTGATTTTCTAAAGAGGACAGAGTACCAAATGTTTGTTATTGGGGTCACAGAAAAATGTTAGACAGGGTTAAATGACACCATTTTCTTTTAGATCTGCTGTGCAGTACAAGCGAAATGAACTCTGTTTGGATAATTTAATAATTTTCTGTTATCACTGTAAAGCTGCTTTGAAACAATCCATATTGTATAAAACGCTATATAAATAAAGGTGGCAACTAAAAAATAATTCAATCTTTATTTATTAAATATATAAAGCACATCAATATACAAGCATAAATCACAGTTGATCAGGAATGGTTCAAAAGAGAGATTTGCCTAAATATACTGTATATATATACCATCCTCAGGGTGTTATGTGGTTGCAGTCAAACATATGCACATGAACATGCATCCACAGAGACAAACACATGCTGGCTGATTCTTTGTGGCGCTGCTGTCTGTCCCCACTAGCAGTGTGCTAGTTTTTCAGAAAAAAGAAAAAAAAAAATTCAGAAAACAATTTCAGAAATCACCAGCCATCCAGAGACAATGGCGTCTTTCAGCCGTTTCAGATTTAGATGTGCTACACTTACAGAGCTACTGTCATCGAGAATTATCTGGAGTTGGTGTTTCATTTTGGCTGGTAAAGTAGACAAGCAAAGGTTTTCTTTATTGTCTCTCTTGTATTGCACAACAAAGGACTGTTATTCTTTTGAATTTGCTGGCACTCAACATGGCGATGAAGAGCCAGCTTTTCCGGATCAATAATGATTACTCAGTTTTTTTTGTGCTTAATTAAGCCTGTCACTGCAATAATGCAACCCTGATCTGTGAAGGCACTAGATTATTCTGTCCTTAGTGCATCACTGAAGACCTGAGGAAGGAAGACTCCATTTAGGACAAACCGTCTCTGAATATCCTGCAGGTCGGTAGATAAACTCAAAGGGTCAAGTAGGGGTCGTATGGAATCACACTTCTTGAGCAGCTGGAGTAGTACAATCGCCCTACTGAACAGGCCATAAAGAGCGCCATGGAAACGGGGATCTATTAGCAAACTCAGCCAATCAGGATTCAGGACATTCCCTAGACAGCAAATGAGAGACATAATGACATAATTAACGTGCGTAAACGCACAACAACGACTACATACAAACTCATAAATAAATATAACAGATCAAATCAATTGTAATTACAAGGTTTTGGATTCAATTATAGAAGAGCATCAGGAAGTTAAATATTGATAATTAATGGAAGAACAAGGAAAATAGACAATCATTATGGAGATCTGGTGAATCTTACATACCTAATTGAAGTTGCATACAAATTGTGAGATTGTCATTGACAATGGCTGCAGTGTTTAGAGCCCAGTGCTCAAGGTTCTTGGTGAGAGTGGGGGATTCTGTGTAATGTTTAACTAGATGCAATAGGTACGGCAACAGGCACTCTGAGATCACAGATGGCTCTGCATACACATTTGCTTGATCGCGCTCATATAGACTGCGGCATCTGACCAACAGAAAACACAAAAATAATGAGGAAAAAATAATGACAGAGGAAAACAGGAAGCTTCTATGCGTTTCCTTTGTGAAAGCTATAGAAGATGTTAAAAGTTAAAAAGTCTTTGTTGTTGTTGAAAGAAGCACCTTAGGCTCACCAAGGCTGCATTTTTTTATCACAAATACAGTAAAAACCGTAATGTTCTGATTTTTTTCTTCTATTTTAATATATTTTAAAGTGTTGTTTATTCTTGTGATGGCAAAGCTGAATTTTCAGTAGTCATTACATGACCCATCAGAAATCAATCTAATATGATGGATAGGTGCTCAAGAAACATTTCTTCTTATTATTATTATTATTATGAATATTTAAACAGTTGTGCTACTTAATATTTTTGTGGAAACCGTGATACTTTGATGATATTAGTTTATTGATGAAACATTCAAAATAATTTATTAGAAATAGAAATGTTAACTTGTAGTAATGAAAAAGTCTTTACTTTACTTATCAATTAGATGCATCCTTGCTGAATAAAAGTGTTAATTTCTGTCAAAAGGTGGTAGTGTATATTTAATAAAAACTCTCAAACTGAATGCTGTCTGAAAACAAGAAATAAAACAATGACGACAGTAAAAAAACATACAATAATATACACAAATAGTAATAATGATAATTTCTGTATGTGGATTGACATACTGTGTCTCTTTGGTCTCCTTCAGCAAAACATTCAGATCACAGTCAGGTAAGTGGCACACTAAGGCCTCCAAAGCACCACTTGAATCCCAGAATTCCTCCAAGAGCAGGTCCAGCAGTGAGCGCAGAGCCTGGTTCACCTGCATGTAGAAGCATCTCCAGGGAGCTTCAGGCCGTCGAGAACAGCAGAGCAGAGAGGTGAAGACGGCTGCCTTTGCTCTTACCTGTGGACTCTCATCCTGAAGCAGGTAGATACCTGTGCTGATCAAGCTTTAAATACAGAGGGATGACAATTTCAGATATTAAACAGCAAACATATCTAAAACCTGTTTTGAGTGTTAAATGAACTCATGCAGCAACCAGATGCACAAAACTGAGTTGCAATGAATCTGCTAATCAATGTCAATCTTACTTGCTCCCCAAACTGGATGAGTTATCAAAGCACACATCTTTGTTATACCTGGTACTGAGCTCTTTGAGCATGAGGCTGTCTATCAGGCTCCTGGTCACCACCGAGACGCCACACAGACACAGGGCCTGAGCACTGGATATTCTGAGGGCCTCAGGAGCTTCAGGACATCTGTGCCTCTCTAATAACTTACACCAGCGCAGGAGCAAAGACAAGTCCACACTGAGAGAGAGAGAGAGAGAAAGGCAGGCAAATAGAGTAAAGAGTGTGAGCTCCAGGAAATCCATGAGCCATCTGTACTGTTCTCAGAAACATCAGTAAGTCCACATAAAATGCTGTTCCTCTGAACTTTCTATTCGTCAAAAAATCCTAAAAAAAAATGTTTTAAAGTTTCCACAAAAATATGAAGCTCCACATCTGTTTTCAACTGTATAAATAATAAGAAATGTTTCTTGAGCACCAAATCAGCACATTAGAATGATTTCTGAAGGATCGTGTGACATCATGGATCATTTATCAGCACAGAAATAAATGATGTTTTAAAACAGTGGTCTCAAACTCAATTCCTGGAGGGCCACAGCTCTGCACAGTTTAGCTCCAACCAGCTCAAACTCACACCTGCAAGGAAGTTTCTAGCAATCCTGAAGACCTTGATTAGCTAGATCAGGTGTGTTTGATTAGGGTTGGAGCAAAACTGTGCAGAGCTCTGGCCCTCCAGGAATTGAGTTTGAGACCGCTGTTTTAAAATATATTAAAATAGAACAACATTTTAAATTGTTATAATATTTTATAATATTACTGTTTGTACTGTATTTGTAATTAAATAAATGCAGTCTTGGTGGAAATAAGCAACTCAAAAACACTGAAAAATATTACTGACCTAAACTTTTGAAGGGTAATGTATACAAATGGTAAGGCTTCTTTTTCTATCTATTAAATATTGTTATTTGCTATTATTGCTTTAACATTTATTAACACCCTTAATTACGGTGTTAACTACAGACAGGACTTAAGAAAGATTACATTATTTTAGGCGACTCTTCGGTAATGTTTAAATAGCAATTTTTCTATTAGTCAACATTTTTTCCCCTGCCAAACAAGAAAGTAGTTTCAGAGGCTAAGCAAGTTATTACATTTTGATTAAAGATTACAAAGATAAACATTTATTTCTTTAGAATAACATGATGAATCATGCACAGTAAGTAAGTAAATTGGATCAATTTTGATGTAATGTTGACTTTGACAAGAAAAACTGTAAGGAAAACACATCAAGAATATCTAATAGCATCAAGCTAAACATATTAATGCATGACATGTGTGTACCTCTGGGAGAGGAGCAAGCTGACTGCACACAGAGCTGTGGAGATCAGCACAGGTCCTCCTCTATCTGACTCCAGATCAGTAAACAGAATCTCCACACACTCCTGCAGCCATATCTCCTCAAGCTTTGGAGGACTGGGACAGGGCAGCAGGGCACAACTTTCTTCATCTGGGGCCATAACCTCAACGAACGCAGTCAAGAATGCTCCCCTGTACTCCACATTCTGGTCCAACAGCGCCTTCTTCAGGTTGGCCTGCAGGTGATGGACACTGTTATACAAGAGCACCTTTTCCTGACATTATAAAAAAACACACCTATCTAAAAGGCGTTAAAAGATTGTGGTATATTTCATTTCAAGACATGTAGAGCAGCTCCATTGATCTCACATGAGGGCTGGGCGGAAATCCTGGCCAAGTCCAAACCCAGTCTGTTTTTAAAGATTACTGAATACAATGACTAATACACCCTCTTCACACAAGGAAATGAACAGTCTAATAAGATCTACAACCTGATATAAGTGCAATGTTTTAAACAGCTCTTGATTGTTATAATTTCCTTCAGTTGTATCTATCTGACATTTTGTACTGGCTACCAGCCAATGATAGAAAGTAACACTTTAGCAGTTGGTTCAGGAAAAAACCCTATTTAAATAATATCAATAAATAAATACCAATGACCTGTATGGTACTACAAGCAATGCAACAAAACAACCCAAACTCACCAAAAGCAGGCAACATAGAATAATTCAAATGACTTTCATAAACAGTCAGAGAGCACAAATCAATTGAACAGATTCCAGGGGTTTTGAGACGTCTCTGAAAGGTTTTTAATTTGACATTTTAAATAGCGCACATGACATGATGCAGTGGCCAAAGAGGTCCATCCACCTAATTTTATGGAAAATAAACAAATAAACTAGATGGATGTCTTTGGTCGCTGGACTGTCTTACTGAAAATCAAAAAACACAGCAGATGGAAGACAAGAATGCATCCCGAGTCATAAATTAAATGTAAAATGGATTTCTGTGGACTTTAGGCCAGTGATAGGCTCACGTTACAATATATTCCTCTTGAGCCACTTTTTGTAAAAAAGCAAATATTGATACACCACTGCTTGGGGGTCAGTAAGATTTTTTTTAAAATGTTTTTTACCAGGCTGCATTTATTTGATCAAAAATACAGTAAAAACAGCAATATTGCAAAATATTATTACAATTTTAAAAAACTGTCTCAATAACAATATATTTTTAAAATGTAATTATTTTCCTGTGATGGCAAAGTTTAATTTTCAGCAGCCATTGTAATATGGTGATTTGGTGCTCAAGAAACATTTCTTATTATCAATGTTGAAAACAGTTGTGGTGCTTATTATTTTTGTGGAAACCGTCACGTGACAGGTTTTTTCAGGAACTTTCATGAATAGAAAGTTCAAAATAACAGAATTTATTTGAAATTGGAATCTTTTGTATGTCTTTATGGTCACTTTTATCAATTTAATGGATCCCTGTTTTAAGTTAATTTCCTTAAAAAAAAAAATCATACAGACCTCAAACTTTTGAACGGTAGTGTAAATGCAATTAATTCTCACATGATGAAAAGGCTATATT
Source organism: Gila orcuttii (assembly GCA_026230005.1). NCBI lineage: Eukaryota > Metazoa > Chordata > Actinopteri > Cypriniformes > Leuciscidae > Gila > Gila orcuttii. The sequence goes on from JAPDVR010000004.1 coordinate 15,203,949, forward strand.
GTATCTCAGTGTTATTGTATCTTTGCATTAAAGTGTCATTCTACAATAATAACATCAAAATCAACTGACCATATAGAGAGGCAGTGCAGTAGTAAAAGTGAAGTGCTAGTACTAACCTGCAGTGCTCTCTCAATAACCTGCTGCAGGTCTGTTCCTCTCCAGCCACGGCCCTCTATAGCAGACTTGACCAATGAGAGCCTTACTACTGCGTTGCCATTGGCCAGACTCTGCCACACCTGACACGCCCACTCAGGATCTCCACACAGGAAATTCACTGCACTTTGGTGGAATGTAGCAGAGCCAACCTAAAAACAACACGTTACATTCACAATCAACACTACATTTCACTTGCTGTGTCGAACAGGACATGAAGGAGCACCTCTAGTATGTTTGGAGTCCTGTGGATCTCCTGCAGTAGTTGAGAGGACAGCTGAGTGAGGAAAGCACCAGAGCAGTGGCCTCTCATCAGCCTCACTATATCCACATATGCCAGCCGCACCAGCGGGCACCGTTGCCTCGAAGATGCCAACCACAGTCTGGACTCAATCCTGGTCACTACCTCACTGAGAGATGACTGACTGCTAAACAAAGAGACTCAGATTACAATTTAATAATCACTGATTATGACTACTGCTTTTAATATTTATGTTAAGATTTTTGTGCATTCAGCGAGACAAACTAATCACAAACAAATGACAAAAAGTGTCAAAATATTCATCTTATGGTGGCGTTTCCTTCGTCAGATACACTCAATTACTCTTACGTGTTAGTTTTCAGTGCCCTGGTCAGTACGGCTTCTATCTGTAGGAGTTGACCATGCACTCTGTTGTGACCGCACACAACGTCTTGTGATTCTGGCAGTTTTTCGACCAACTGCAGGACAGTTGCCAGATATTCACTTAGCGGAACCATAGCAACTAGGGCTCTTGATGACATCACTCGTACACCATAGACTGGGCTGGTAGCTAAGAGGAACAGCGGAGGCAGAAATTCTGACAGAGCCCTGAGGAAAACACAAAGACACCAGGCAAATTAGAAAAACAAGGAGTGGATATGAATGATTACTCAGAGGAAAAGGCATTTACCAGATTTGAATATCCAAACTTTTGGGAAATATAATACATCATACAAATCTGTAATATAATATAATATATAATGTATTTGGGTGTACGGATTGTTTGCATGACTGTGCACCATCATACCGTGTCTGTTCTTCAGCACCAGGCTGTAGTTTGGCAAGCAGAGTGAGCACAGGGTAGAGGGAAGGATGTAGGAGAAGGGTAGAATCATGCAGGTCTTTAGCTGCACTTTCCAGCGCCCCCTGGAGGAAGGGCTGTAGGCCTGGGTAGAGGTTAAAGAAGGAAGGAGAAGACATGCCGGAATGAGAGGAGCCCTCTTCACCAGCTGGCTGTTGACCTAGCATTCTGGTGCAGAGAGAACCTATGACGAGTCAAAAGTGAAGATGAGGTCAAAGATCGACATGTGACAACTTCGCAATGGTTGAAATAAGAACAATAGTGAGTGTGATTGGCTCGTACTGTAGAGCTGCAGGGCTGCGTTCCTCATGGCCCAGCATGGTGAGCTGAGGAGTGTGAGCGACAGAACGGCCACCACAGGGGTGTACTGTAGAACAGCTACACCCAGACTGGAGCCCTTCACCAGCGCTTGAAGGGTGTGAACGGCACACACCTGTGAGAGACGCATATTTTAAGGACACTTTTTTCTTTAACATGTTTGATCCAGAATAATTTTAGATATACACTACCATTTAAAAGTTAGGTATCATGTTTTTTTTAAAGACATTTTACTTTTATAAAGGAAAGATATATTAAATTGATCAAAAAGTGACAGTAAATATTTTTACATTTTTATGGCTCGACAATAATTACATAAGGGCTTGACAATAAGGACTGCCTGGGGCCAGCGTGAACGATGCTTGGGACAGTTGACAGACATTTTGGGCCAGTGCTGCATCATCACGAAAGTTTATCATTCGCACATGTTTCTAAACCTTGCCAGTTTAAATATTAGAGCGCAAGAACTCAATTCGGTACTCGTGTGGTTTTTGAGAAGTTTTGTGTGCGCCCAAACAAAGCACACGCCCAGAAAGCCGCATCTCAGACAATGCACGAATACTGATTGGAGTTCTCTCTCATGTTTTCTTGCACTTGAATGGACAAATTCATACAACATTATGTCAAAATACCCATCTTGCAGTGATGTCTTAAGTGAACATAAACAGTTGAGAAATAAATGCATATGCACACTGTATCCGATCCGGGCATTGTGTCTTAAAGTGGCAGCAGCCTAATAAACCTGCTTCTGTGTTTTTAACGTTAATCAAACAACAAAGGGGGAAAAAATCACTCACTGCTCTTGACTGAATAACTTTTGTAACTTCAAAAACAATTAATCTATATTTGCATACAATAATTATTATTCAATAAGTATTTTAATTTATTCATTTATTATTTGTGGTGAGGCCAGTGAAAATTGTCAAGGCAAGAACATTTTGGTCCCGTAGAAAAAAATCCTAAGTGTTGAGCCCTGGTAATGGCAGCTGAAAATTCATCTTTGACATCACAGGAATAGATTACATTTTAAAATATATTAAAATAGAAAACAGTTCCTTTAAATTGTAATTTTACATATATTTTTGATCAAATAAATGCAGCCTTGGTGAGCATAAGAGACTTTTGAAAACATTCAAAAATCTTACCATCGCCAAGCTTTTGAACTGTAGTGTATTTAATGGGTAGATCACTAACTGTACCTGTGGTAAGTCGAGGGTTTGGTCCCAGTCCTTGGGCAGAGGTGCTTTGGCTATGTTCAGAAGGGTGTTAATGGTGTAGGCCAAAAGAGGGCGAGATTTGCTAGAGTCCTCAGCAGCTAAGACACCCAAAATCAGCATGGGTAAACCGGCAGCACGCCGTGTCACTGACGTACTACGGGGCGACTGGAGAACAGAAAGGCCCTAGAGGGAGAGAGAAAGAGACTTTTGTTTCTTTGACTTTTGTGTCCTTTTGGTCAACCTTTGATAAAGTAAAATCAAGTCAAATAAAATATTTCATGGTTACTTTAATAAATACAAGTATGCAATACTTTGACATTTGCGTTCTTTGGTCTACCTCTAATAAAATGAAAATAAAGAAATAAAAACTAAAAACAAATAAACAAGTATGCAATATAATAGTCTTATAATGATTCATATAATTAACAATACAATATATACCACTGAATAATAAACGAATTACTAATTTTCACATGTAAAAGCAGACTAAAGTGTTGTAGTTTGATATTTATTATGGTATTAACATTTCAGAATCTCATGAATCCCTATTGGAGAATGAAGCCCTCACTCTATTCTACCTGTTGTAATATGAGGGGAGGGATCTCCTTGATCTCTGGATCAGAGCTGCATAGGAGAGCCCTGCAGAATTTAGTGAAGCCAATACAGCAGCCCTCTACTGCCCCCTAATGGAAGATGAGAGAAAAAGACAGAACAAGATCACAAACAGACATGACAATACTGTGAAACAAAGTGTAGAAAAAGGTGTTTTGGACATCAGCGTGAAAAGAGCAAATCTGACTTATTTATGCATGAATTGTGCTTACCCAGTGTCTACATTTCAGAATGATGTCTTTAAACACTTTGGAAGCCATTCTGAGTTCCGCCTCAGTCAATGCCAGTTCCTTACAGTGGAGTGACAGGATTCTCTCCACCAGAGAGCCCAGAAAAATACCAATTTCCTACCATGAAAGTAAAGGATCACACATTATATCTTAGTAACACATAATAATAATAATCTTTGTAAGCCACAGCTAAAAAAAAAAAAAAATTTAATGATTACTTAAATAAATACATGCAGTACAAACAGTACATGCAACCGTGTTATTTTAGTATAATTGAGAAACTATTAAATTATATAGTTTTATTAATTATATTTTATTTTTTCTAGTAGATGAAGTTAAACTAAATGTAAAGGGGAAATTTCTTGGTAACTAGCTGAAATAGAATAAGTTTAATATATACATTTTATTTCATTTCAGTTAACATTCATTTTATTTCAAGTAACATGCAAGTAATTTTTTTAATGTTTTTAGTTTTAGTTATTATAATAACCCTGACACGCGACACTTTAACTTTTGCGTAATTTAGGTCTATCTCTAATAAAATAACATAAAATATATATATTTCATGGCTACTTTTGCTTCCTGTCTGCCTACAATAAAATTAAATAATCTAAAATAAAATATTTGATGTTTACGTAAATTAATAAAAAAGGGACACAATACTTTTCTTCCTTATGGTCTATCTTTAATAAAATAATATGAAATAAAATAAAGTCTGATGTTCTGTTATTCTTGTACATCAGAGTTGCCCAATCCTGCTCCTGCCGATCGACTGTCCTGCACAGTTCATATCCAACCCTAATCAAACACACCTGAAGCAACCAATTAAGGATATGGGGATCACTTGAAATTAAAGGCAGGTGTGTTTGATTAGGGTTGGAGATGAACTGTGCAGGACAGTCGATCGGCAGGAGCAGGATTGGGCACCCCTGTTGTAGATGATCGAGCAGCTTTACCTTCAAGGAGACCCAGCAGCAGGTCAGCACCAGACTATGTTCCTCAGAGAGCAACACATTCTCCTCTCCATCCTCATCAAGTCCCGCCCCCTCAACCCCACCCTGACCAATTAGAGAACTGATTGCATTCCCCATGTCACAGAACGATGGAAGAACATCTGTGACAAAAAAAAAAAAAGTGTCGTCTGATGATAAAATCTCTTCAGGGATATTGTTTCATAACTTGATAGATCACATCTCCAGTTTCAGCGTACCTTTCTCCTCAGTGTCCTGGTCTCCATACAGCACACCTAGCAGCAGTAGAGTGAGCTTTTCTAGTAAAGAAACGATGTCTCCTGCAATGCTGTGGGTTATTGACTCCACTAGGACCCCTGGCACCTCCAGCAAGCCCCTCTGCAGAGCGCTTACAATGCCTGAAGAGATCAAATATACTGGATTATTCTTATTTGACCATTTATTTTAGATATATTAGTAATGAAACTTCTGCTTAGTGGTGATCAGATCTCTAAATTCAGTTGGTTTTATTTGCTTCTACCGTGAATAGGTGTTGTGTGAGCTGCAAGCAACATGTCATTCCTGGCAGTGAGGTAATGGTGCTGCAGTTTGGTCAGAAGGAACGTGATCAGTTTAACTGACTGTTTCTCCCCCTGTTCAAATGCTCCATCCACCCTATGATACAGAAATGCACACACACACACAAATATATGAAATATTAAAAGTAAAGAAAATGTTTTCCTGTTATCCCAGGGAAAACAAGATTGACCCAATAATAAAATATAATAAAGAGCAATAAACAATAAAAATATAAAGCAGCACAACTGCTTTCAACTGTGATAATAATAAGAAATGTTTCTTGAGCAACAAATCAGCATATCAGAATAATTTCTGAAGGATCATGTGACACTGAAGCACGGAGTAATGATGCTGGAAATTCAGCTTTGCCATCAGAGGAATAAATTACATTTTAAAATGTATTAAAATAGAAAATAGTTATTTGAAATAGTAATAATATTTCATTATATTATTGTTTTTACCTTATTTTTGATCAAATAAATGCAGATTGGTGAGCATAAGAGAAAAGACATTGAAGGCATCAAACTTTTGAATGGCAGTATCTGTGTATGCTCTCATAATCAGATACAGAGATAAGAGATGTCTGCTCACTTCTGCAGTAGCAGTTTGATCATCAGTGCCCCCATCTGGGCCTCCTGGACCCGTGGGCTCTGGAGCAGTCGTTCTGCCCGGCTAAACAGCACAGCTGTGACATCATCAGGGAGAGATGGGGGGAAAAATCGGAGAAGTAGCTCTGCAGACAGCTCTCGGATCTACAGTACAGGGACAACATATCAGGCAACTACATCATATTAAAGAAAAACTGGGGAAAGGGTTTCAACTCTGCATGGAGTACCATTCAAAAAGTTTGGGGTTGTTAAGTTTTGGGGAATTTTTTTTATTTTTTATGAAGTCTCTCATTTCAGTCAGGACCACTATCGTCAAATACAATTGGCAAAGACAATTAGCCTACAATTTGTATTGGCGGTATGGTTCTGTTCTGGGCGAGAACTAGCATGGATAAGAGTAGGGAGAGCAGCAATAACCCCCCTTAGGGTAAACAGAACAGAACCAACTTGAATTTATCATTAATTCAAGATTTTAAAGTACAACATAATTCGAGAATTTATTCTGATTCAAGGGGAATCAGAATGCCAAATCCTGACTGGATGAGAGGAGGAGCTGGGGATGGAGGAGGGTAATTAGCTCCTGAGAAACGTGATGGCTGCTGGTAATACTGAAGGAGCTTATATATGTATACAGCGATAGGCGTCGTATTCCTATAGGTAGATGTGGATCAGCTGAGAGTCAGCTGATGCGAGCTTGACTAACGTGACCTGCCAGAACTGACGCTACGCTTGATGTTTACCAAGGTTGCATTTTATGTTAAAAAATACTATAAAAAAGTAATATTGTGAAAAATAACTTTATTTTATTAATATATTTTAAAATGTCATATATTCCTGTGAAGACAAAGCTGAATTTACAGAAGCCATTATTCTAGTCTTCAGTGTCACACGATCCTTCAGAAATCATTCTAATATCATTTGATGGTCAAGAAACATTTCTTCTTATTATCAATGTTGAAAACAGTTGCTTAATATTTTTCTGATATATATTTCACTATTCTTCGATAAATAGAACGTAATTATGTGAAATAGAAAGTTGTTACATTGCAAGTGTCTTTATTTTCACATTTGATCAGTTTCATGCACCCTACTGAATAAAAGTATTAATTTCTTTCAAATAAAATCTTACTGACCCCAAACTTTTGAACGGTAGTGTATATCCATTTAGTTTTACCTCATTGGTTGAATCCTCCAAACATCCAATCAGGACCAGCAGGTTTGACTTTGAGAAGAAATCCCAGTTTCCCCTTACTTTAGCCCAGTTTATAAGAGTAGACAAATTGGCTGAAAAAAAAAGTCCATCCCTCATATCATATCATTGTATTTAGCAATGAACATGAAATATCAATTTGAAGTTAGTGATCAATAATAGGTAAAATATCAAGAATTCCATACATTGTATTCAAAGGCACTTCAAAAACCTGAAACATATTATTACCAAAAACACGATATTACCACGGCAAGTTTTTGTAAGTGTTATTACCAGGTGGTTGTCCTTTCTTTCTGTCTGGACTCCAGGTGTCTGTGCATGTTTCCAGCACGGCAGACATCAGGAGCAAAACAGTCTTCTTCCTCTGGTAGCTGCTGTCAGGAGTCAAATAAACCAATGACAGCTGGGCGAGCCAGTCAACAAACTCTTAAGAGAAAACACAAAAAATCCACAATTTCACTTCTGTTCTATTGATTAAAAGTGCACTACATGTTATTTGCTAAAAACCTTTTGCTATACCTAAACAAAAGGAATGGTACTTCTGACAAATGTTTAAAATTTGATTTATTCTATGGTGGTGGCCATTTTGAGATCAAGTGAATACAACTGACTTAAAGGGGTTGTGACATGAGAAATACAAATTTTCTTGATCTTTTGACATATTATAGTTATTTGTACCATTAAAACATCCTAAGAGTTTCAAAGCTTAAAACATCCTCCTCATTATAAACAGCATTTATTTAACCAAACTCCAAAAATTTGAGTTTGTTTGGATATTGTAGGATCTGTGACATCACATGGGCAAAAACATTTGCATAAGAATACCTTTAGAGAGCAAGACATTGATGAATAGTTTAATCTCACTAAAAGCCCCGCCACTTAACAGCTGACACCACTAAAACGGATCATTTCAGGAGAGGGTCAGAATGAAAAATAATAATTTTTCTGCATATATATTTGCTTTTTGGTGCAAAGGGCTTTATTATCATGACCCCTTTAAATATCAGAAACCCCCTTATAATCTGACACTTTGGTTTATCATTAATCATCATGGGTGAAGAATACACCTACAAACTTCTACAACGGCATCGGAAACGTTCATCCACACCAATAGGTGACAGTATGAAGTCAAAGACCATCATCATCATCTTGGTTATTTAGGAAGACACGTGAGAGGCAGTAAAACACGTGAGAGGCAGTAAAACATAAATAAAAAAAATGTACCTATAAAATATCGTTGAAATCAAATATAAAAATACATAACACTAACATTAAACAACAACATTTCTTACCAACTCCTTCTTTAAGCTTCGCATCCTCTGCCTCTGTGAGCCCTTTTTTACTTGTATGACACTTAACGCTTGCCATGCAACTGTCTCTAATTCTCACCAAGAATTTCCTCAGTGCTGCCTGAAGATGCTGACGGAACGGTGACGATTCACTGTTGAGATTGAGCGGGATGAAGTCTCTCAGAGAGGAATACTCCACTTGTGATGGGGCTTCTTTAGTCTTTGGACTGCAGCAGAGGAGGTTCAGAGCTGCAAGCCGAACACTGTCATCCAGAGAGGAAAGGGCAAGATGAAGAGTCTTGAGAGCATGGGGGCTGTCTGGACCCCAGAGGGAATGTCCACTTGTGACCCGCTGGGCGCTCATGACACAGGCCCATGCATGAAGGTGACCAAGAGCTGTGGGATCCAGAGCTGACAGTAGACTGTAAAAAGCACCTGGAAACACACGTAGTGTTGATGGCAGAAGATGGCAAGAGGCATTATTTTGAAGTAGAGATAATTCTGAAGTCAAAGCCTCCAGGATGACTGGTTGCCATCGCAGAGCCCATTGATTGGCTAAGTCTTGGTCGGTGGGCGGGGGTTCTTGGGATGCATTTATGAAAAGCGCACGTTTCTGTTCCTGAAGGAGGAATTTGTAGACTTCTGAGGCACATGGAGAAAGGTGATTGTTGGAGAGGCATTTTAGGATGTGAGAGGGAAGGGCTGGATACAGCTCCAGAACCTTTTAAATAGAGAAATTGCATTTCAGTAACATTTATTTACATTTTATACTGAACTGAGGTTAATAAGACTCTCAGGAAGATTAAAAAATGCTTATTTTCCAAATCATGTAGTATTTACCTAAAAAATACATTTCTTATATAAATATATTTATAAAAAATTTGAATATAATAATTTATAATGTATAATTTATATAATTTATTTTTAAATGCATTTAGGCCTAAACATTTTTATTAAATATATAATGTGGCAGATAATTGCTGAAGTGAAAAATAGGGAAACTAAAAAAGTTGTGTAAGTTATAGAAGTTTATTATTATGAAAAGTGCATTAAAAAACTATATTTTCCAAAACATGTTTTACTCTAAAACTGTGAGAAAATCAAAGCCATAACTCTAAACATGTTGTGTTCCATATTTTAGGTTGATATCTTATGAGTCAGTCTTATAAATGAGCTTTCAGTAAGATTTTGTTTGGTGCGCAGTACCAAACGTATCCACTAGATGAAATTGGCTTCCTATTCATCCCATTGGCTGCCGTTCAAAAGTTTGGGGTCAGTCATTTTTGACTGTGAACAGTACAAGTATGACTATTTTTTCAGGAGCATTTAACCTTTTCGAATCATGTCTGTGTGTTCACATAGCAAGTGCCAAATCCTTTCATACCATTTATTCTAAAAAAAACTAAATGTAAAATTATTTGGTCAAAAGTGATCGAACAGCACCAGAGGGTTAAACAAAAATGTTTAAGTTCTTCTTACCTTATCCGTTCCTGCGTATGGTATAACTGCTGTAAGTAGTAAATACTTTGCTTTGGATTCCCAAGGCAGTTCTGATATCCTGTTCAGTAACTCCACATAAAGTCTTTTCTCTGTGTTCCCAAAGTGTGAACAATCCTTCTCGTATATCTCCATAAGGAGACAGAAAGCACTGCGTGCCACCTCTGCAACACCATCCAACTACAATAAAAATAATAAAGAAAATACCTGCTGTATGGATGTTTTTCTGTTATGGCTGATTGTGTAATTTATTATAGATTTTTTTTTTTTTTAAGAAAATATGAGTGTTTCTTGCCCGTGCTAAACTGCTAGGGTGTTCTGAGAGGTTTTAACACACGGCCCTAGTAAAAAAAAAAAAAGCCCATCTAACCCAATACTTAGTGTTAGTGGTTTGTTCAAACCCATGTACCTTAAAACAAAGAATGTTCTGTTTCATAGTACACAAGGCTTACCGGGCTCTCTGCATTGCTCCAGATGATTTGTGTAAGATGCTGTTGAAGGTCTGAATCTAAAGGAGCACCAGTAGCTTCCCAAACCTCACTGAGACACTCTTTAAGCCTCTTCAGCCAGATTTTAAACACTACAAAACACATATTCATACAACCAATGACCAATGTCACTGCAGTCATGCACAGACCCAGCAATCTGCAGAATGACGAATGATGACAAAGAGCTTGTACCTTGAAAAACATAGTAATGACAGTCAAGCTTTTCTTCACAAAGTGCTGAGATGAAGGGGAATAACCCATTCAAGAGAAGGCAAGTCTGATAAAACAAAAGAAAAAGTAATTATATGCTCCACTTTGGATCATTGTTGGTGAAAGCATTGTGTGAGAGATTTCATACCCCCTGGTTGCCATGGCGACTGACGAGAATGTCATTTCTGCAGCAAGTTAACAACCCCCTGCATACAGCCAGTCTGTCCACTCCGTCTTGACGTCTGGGACGGCAGTCCACCTGTAGCTCACCTACTGTCAATCTCCACGGTTCTGAGATGCACAAGATTCACATATTATGAGAAAAAAAAAAAATATATATATATATATATATATATAAACTTTTATGTTAGATGTGATTAATCGATTTGACAGCTCTAATATACATATACAGTACCAATCAAAAGTTCGGAAACATTACTATTTTTAAAGTTTTTGAAAAGTCTCTTATGCTTATCAAGCCTGCATTTATTTGATCAAAAATACAAAAAAACTGTAATATTGTGAAATATTATTAGTTTAAATGAGTGGTTTTCTATTTTAATATGCTTTAAAATTATTTCTGTGATGCAAAGCTGAATTTTTATCAGTCATAACTCCAGTCTTCAGTGTCACATGATCCTTAAGAAATCATTCTAATATGCTGGTTTATTATCAATGTTGGAAACAGTTGTGCTGCTTGGTATTTTTATAACCTGTGATACTTTTTTCAAGATTCTTTGATGAATAAAACGTTGTGTTTTTTTTAAATCTTCTGTAATAATATACACTGCCGTTCAAAAGTTTGGGGTCAGTCATTTTTTTTCTTTGCTTTTTTTGTTGTTGAAATAAATTAATACTTTTATTCAGCAAGGATGTGTTAAATTGATAAAAATGATAGTAAAGACTTAAATTGTTAGAAAAGATTTCTGTTTTGAATAAAATATGTTTTTTTTTACTTTTTATTCATCAATAAGTCCTGAAAAAAGTATCACAGGTTCCAGAAAATATTAAGCAGCACAACTGTTTCAAACATTGATTTCTGAAGGATCATGTGACACTGAAGACTGGGGTAATGACTGATGAAAATTAAGCTTTGCATCACAGAAATACATTATATTTTAAAGTATATTAAAATAGAAAACCATTTTTTTTTAAATTGAAATAATATTTCACAATATTAGTTTTTGTTCTATATTTTTGATCAAATAAATTCAGGCCTGATGAGCATAAGAGATTTCTTTCAAAATTACTATTTTAACTATATTTTGATAAAACAACACTTCTTTCAAAAACCTTACCAAGCCCGTTTTTTAACAGCATTTTTGCAGAAAGTTATATGGCTTTAACTGCAATTAAAAACTATATTTCACCTGTGTTGGTGATTTGCATCAGACTCCAGGCAGCTGATCCAGCACACTGACTGTCTGACAGCGTGCCGAGCAGCATTGCAACCGCAGTGCCTGCCAACAGCCGCGAATCTCTGCTGGAAACCTGAGAGACACCATTAAATGACACAAAATTAGACGGCTAGACACAATAACTTTAGTATTTCCAAAAATATAGTTGCAACCACAAACCTCTCCTAAGATAATGCTCATCAAGAACTCCAAAATCTCTCTCACACTCATATTTACACTGTCCTTACTGTAGACCAACAGGGCCACCTGCCTTGGCAGCAGCTGAAACACCTGCAAACAAACCTGAGAACAACACAACGGGTCCTAGATCAACTGTTGTTTCATTAATGCAGTAAACCTTCAAAAAGGTGGGTGTCACATTAACTAGACTTCCACCTTGACAGTCTGGTAGCACAACGGTCCATTTTTGGCTTCTTCTTCTGACATAACAACAGGAATCAGCTCAGCGACTTTACTAAGCAGGGTGGTGCATTCTGTCTTCAGAACCGCTCTTCCCAAAGTGCTATCTTCCAAGAACATGCAGGCTGTAATGGGACACACACAACTATTACAACACAGCAGATATGACTAGATATAAAAAGCTCTGTAAAATTGAAGTGAACTAAAGTACACGCTACCTATCTGAAGATCTTTTAATGAAAACACCTGCAAAAAAGTATGTGTGTGTGTTTATATATCAAAATTAATTCCTTTAATATTTGTTACATGTATATATTATTTCATACCTGTTTTTGGTGCAAAAAGTTCTGCAGGTATTGTTTGACTTCTTTAAAGACAATGGAGTAGTTTATTTCAGCCAAGACCTGCAGAATCTGTAAAATAGAGTTACAAAGGTGTTGTTTTAAGGTAAAACAAACAAACATGAATAAAAAAAACGATGTCCTATTAAAGTGTAGGTGGAAATTACTTGGTCTAATTTGCGGCAGGCAGATGAAATGGTAACTGCCTCTAACTGTAAGGCCAAAAGTAGCTGAGCAAATTGGTCAAGAGCAGCAGACTGTAAGGAATGAAGTGCTTCTTTTGGGATCTTCTGTAGGATCTGTAAAGCCTCCTCCAGTGAGCGCTCTCTGCTTCGTTTGCCTGTACTCCTGCTAATAAAAATACCATCTCTCATCATACACTGTGCAGTGCATTACAATAAATATATGGGTGTTGCTTCAAATATGGGCTCTTTTTTTTGCATTGTGATTAATGGCATCTAGAACATTCTTGTCCTGCTAATGCTGATTTCATAATAGTGTTGCTTATAATTATATTGGTTGTAATATCAAATCAAAGCACACACACACACACACACATACACATATACAGGTCCTTCTCAAAAAATTAGCATATTGTGATAAAGTTAATTATTTTCCATAATGTAATGATAAAAATTAAACTTTCATATATTTTAGATTCATTGCACACCAACTGAAATATTTCAGGTCTTTTATTGTTTTAATACTGATGATTTTGGCATGCAGCTCATGAAAACCCAAAATTCCTGTCTCAAAAAATTAGCATATCATGAAAAGGGTCTCTAAACGAGCTATTAACCTAATCATCTGAATCAACTAATTAACTCTAAACACCTGCAAAAGATTCCTGAGGCTTTTAAAAACTCCCAGCCTGTTTCATTACTCAAAACCGCATTCATGGGTAAGACTGCCGACCTGACTGCTGTCCAGAAGGCCATCATTGACACCCTCAAGCAAGAGGGTAAGACACAGAAAGAAATTTCTGAACAAATAGGCTGTTCCCAGAGTGCTGTATCAAGGCACCTCAGTGGGAAGTCTGTGGGAAGGAAAAAGTGTGGCAAAAAACGCTGCACAACAAGACGAGGTGACCGGACCCTGAGGAAGATTGTGGAGAAGGACCGATTCCAGACCTTGGGGACCTGCAGAAGCAGTGGACTGAGTCTGGAGTAGAAACATCCAGAGCCACCGTGCACAGGCGTGTGCAGGAAATGGGCTTAAGGTGCCGCATTCCCCAGGTCAAGACACTTTTGGACCAGAAACAGCGGCATAAGCGCCTGACCTGGGCTACAGAGAAGCAGCACTGGACTGTTGCTCAGTTTTGCAAGTCATTCGGAAATCAAGGTGCCAGAGTCTGGAGGAAGACTGGGGAGAAGGAAATGCCAAAATGCCCGAAGTCCAGTGTCAAGTACCCACAGTCAGTGATGGTCTGGAGTGCCATGTCAGCTGCTGGTGTTGGTGCACTGTGTTTTATCAAGGGCAGGGTCAATGCAGCTAGCTATCAGGAGATTTTGGAGCACTTCATGCTTCCATCTACTGAAAAGCTTTATGGAGATGAAGATTTCATTTTTCAGCACGACCTGGCACCTGCTCACAGTGCCAAAACCACTGGTAAATGGTTTACTGACCATGGTATTACTGTGCTCAATTGGCCTGCCAACTCTCCTGACCTGAACCCCTGAATATAATGTGAATCTGTGGGATATTGTGAAGAGAAAGTTGAGAGACGCAAGACCCAACACTCTGGATGAGCTTAAGGCCGCTAACGAAGCATCCTGGGCCTCCATAACACCTCAGCAGTGCCACAGGCTGATTGCCTCCATGCCACACCGCATTGAAGCAGTCATTTCTGCAAAAGGATTCCTGACCAAGTATTGACTATTGAGTGCATAACTGAACATAATTATTTGAAGGTTGACTTTTTTTTTTTTTTGTATTAAAAACACTTCTTTTATTGGTCGGATGAAATATGCTAATTGTTTGAGACAGGAATTTCGGGTTTTCATGAGCTGTATACCAAAATCATCAATATTAAAACAATAAAAGACCTGAAATATTTCAGTTGGTGTGCAATGAATCTAAAATATATGAAAGTTTAATTTTTATCATTACATTATGGAAAATAATGAACTTTATCACAATGTGCTAATTTTTTGAGAAGGACCTGTATGTATACACAGTACCGGTCAAAAGTTTGGAAACATTACTATTTTGTTTTATGTTTTTGAAAGAAGTCTTTTATGCTCATCAAGCCTGTATTTATTTGATCAAAAATACAGAAAAAACAGTAACATTGTGAAATATTATTGTAATTTAAAATAATGGTTTTCTATTTTAAAAAACATTAAAATATACTTAATTTCTCTGATGCAAAACTGAAATTTCTTTAGCCATTACTCTAGTCTTCAGTGTCACATGATCCTTCAGAAATCATTCTAATATGGTGATTTGATGCTCAGTAATATCAATGTTGGAAATAGTTTAATATATTAATGCTGTTTAATATATTTTTTTGGAGCCTGTGATGCAGTGATATTCATTGATGAGTACAAAGTTAAAATTAGAACAGCATTTATTCAAAATAGAAATATTTTCTAATGATATAAATATTTACTATCCATTTTTATCAATTTAACACATCCTTGCTGAATAAAAGTATTAATTTCTTAAAAAAAAAAAACACCCCAAACTTTTGAACGGTAGTAGTGTATATTGTTCAGCACCGTAATATTTTACAACATTGCTATTTTTTCTGTATGTTTGATCAAATAAATGCAGACTTGATACGCATAGAGACTTTAAAAACAATAATGTTTCCAAACATTTGACTGGTACTGTAAGTTTTAGGTTTCCACATAATATGACAAAATTACAGCTTGAATTAAATTAACGTTAGTAGTAAATTGAAATTCAAAGCAGATTTAAAGAGCCACTCATTCCAAATTAAATTAAATGTACTTTATCAAATCAAATAACAACAAAACAGCACGAAACAGTACTTATTAATTATTAAAACGTAATTAAATGTATCATCACTAACAATAGCTCCTTACCTGGCATTTTCTGTGAGCTTTTGCAAGAAAACCCTTAGCGTGTCTTTGACATCAGATGATATTTGATCCTCTAAAACGATAGATTTCATAACCGCATCAGCTTGCCCCAAAGAAAGGTTTATAATAGTCATAGTTGCGAGTGTCAGACTTGTCAACTCAAAACGGTTTGCACAGCTCCATGTGTAAACTCAATCTCATTCTACAGTGAGTGAGATACAGGGTCATCTACGTGATTAGCGCACGCTTGCGCCCCCTACCCCCACGACTGTATGGTAAATATAACGTGCGTAGCTAATGGCTACAGTATCAGACTGTGAACAACACAATTTCTGATGCCACCACAATACGTTTAAATAGGACAGTTTGTCTTATGCTGGTTTAGCTAACAGAGCATGTATCTGTTATATACTATAATATGCGCACTTTTGTGCTTTTTGATATTGAAATGGATGAAACGGAGGAGGTATTACATGGATGTGAAGAGGTTAGATGGAAAAACGGTTCTTATAACAGGTAACGTTAAGTGAGTGCTTTTGGCTTCATATCTCTGGCAATGTAGCATCTCTTAGTGTAACGTGATTGACATCAAGTGAATAAATGTTGATATATGTCATACAAGTAATATTTATTGTATGCCTTCTTTGCTTTGCATATTAAAAGCCAAACCTTCATGTAAAGCTAAATCACATTGGTTATGATATGAATCATGTGTCACTGTGTTATTCTGGAATCAGGATTGTCCTGTATGGGAAGGCCATTCATTCCTATTATGTATGTGAGGTTCGAGACTTGTATGTTTCAGGTGGAAACTGCGGTATTGGGAAGGAGACTGCTGTGGCACTGTCTTTACGAGGTGCTCGTGTGATCATCGCCTGCAGGGATGAGGAAAAAGCGAAAAAGGCCGTGAGAGAAATCAAAGGCAGGAGCCACAATATGAATGTGCTATATATGGAGGTCGACCTGGCCAACATGAGGTCCATACGAGAGTTCTGCAAAACCTTCCTACAAAAGGAGAAGCGGCTGGATATTTTGATCAATAATGCAGGTGATGATTGATGATTTTTATATTGGCCTATGATACAGTACTGTGCAAAATTCTTAGACACATTAGTATTTTCAACCCAAATAAATGGTTTTAACTTTTAAGACAGTTATTTATATATTTTGTTGTAGTGTGTCAGTAGGAAATATCAGTTTACATTTCCAAACATTCCTTTTGCCATTCATTTTTCTAATCCAGTGAGATTTTTGTATGCACAAGGAGTCTGACAACAGCCGGTGCTCCACACAGAGGTCCGAGTCCATCTCGGATTAGGCCTACATGTAGAAAAAGAAAAAAACTGAGACTAAATCCAGAAGAACTGTCTCAACATCTCCAAAACACCTGAAGAAAAATGTGCATACAAAAATCTCACTGGATTATTACAATTAATGGGAAAAGGAATGTTTGTAAATGAAAACTGATATTTTCTACTGAAATACTAAAGCAAAATATATAATAACTGGCTTAAAACCATTTTTTGGGGGGTGAAAATACTAACGTGCCTAAGACTTTTGCACAGAACTGTATACTGTATACATGTTCACAGTATAAATTAAGTATTTCTTTATGCATAAAAATATATATATAATTGTCCCTCGCACAAAGATGATCATATTTCGGGGATCTGTGGCATCTAAGGCTGTGTTCACACTTGGAGTTAGGTTCACTTGGTTTGTTGGGTCTGGACCAAAATAAAACGCCCTTTTAGTCCTAGTCTGTTTAGCGTTCACATTGGCATTTTTAACACCGAACCTAAAGGCACAGGGATATATTCACAGCCTGATTGGTCAGCTTTTATGACTATTATTTTGCGAGTGATTTAGTATTTTGCGTTTTTGGTTCGTTTACATGTATTTGGTCTGAATGACTGAAAATCGTTATTTCCCCTCAGGTATGCCCAGCGTTCTCGACTGGACCGATGACAACTTCTCCATGTGCTTTGGCGTGAACCACCTAGGCCACTTCTTACTGACAAACCTTCTTCTCCTGCGGCTGAAAGAGAGCTCCCCGAGCAGAGTGATCAATCTCACCTGCTCCAGCTACAAGTACCAGAGGCTGAACTTCCAAGATCTCAACTACAACCTGTTCCCGTTCTTCACTTACTGCCGCAGCAAGCTGGCCAACATTTACTTCACACAGGAGCTGGCTCGCATGACGGAGGGGAAAGGAGTGACTGTGTTTGCCGTTCACCCTGGTGAGATATAAAATATTGCCTGACTTTCTCATTTTACAACTGTGAAAAAGTTTGCTAGAGTGTTCCTGGTGTCCCTGAGTATGAGCAGTAATAATAGTGATCTTTACCTTAGCAAGGACCTCTAATTATCTGAACTGATCATTGTGAAGGTCATTGTGTCTTTTGTTTCTTTCAGGTTATGTTCAGAGTAGCTGGACCTCTCATTACTCGATTCTGTACCGGATCCTTGTGCAGGTGGTGATGTTCATGTTTTTTGTCTCGTGTGAGGCTGGGGCGCAGACGGTGGTCTATTGCGCTGTATCCGACGAGGTGCTCCCGCTCAGCGGAGGATATTTCACTGACTGTCAGCCGGCTCCTCTGCGAGCCTTCGCTAGAGATTCTGGAGTAGCAAAAAAACTCTGGGAGGCCAGTGAGAGACTAGTTAAACTGGCCTGATTATGATTTATAGATAAGATATAGAATGTCTTTTTTTGTTGTTGTTTTCATGTTTTATAAGACTGATTCTTATGTTATTTATGGAACACAATGTTGTGAGAATGTGATTTTTATGACAGACTTGTTTGAGTTTTGACTTTGTGTGTGTGTGTGTGTTTTTTTGGGTTTTTTTTTTACAGCATAATTTATTTGGTTGTGACTGATGTGGTTATGAAACATGCAGTATTGAAAGGACCCTTTTCACATTTCCGGGTTCTCAGAAGCGGAAGTCGTCATAGTTGGGTAAACTTCTATAGCGGTGAATGGGAGAAAACAGCAGATATTATTTTTGTATTTCCATTTGCTGCAATAGCAAATGTAAAAACCCATTAGCGTTTCCACGACTTTCCAAAAGAGGGAAGTCTTTGAAAAGGGTCCATTGCCTACATTTTTATTAACCGCTTTAATTAGCGAAGACTGGAAATAGGTCATCACAAATTCCACTTAAGAAGATAGAGGTTGGCCATATAAATGCAAACAAATCAAAGCCTGAAAGCACACAAATCTAGCAGAACCCCTAATGTTACATTAATGCATTTGGTGGACACTTTAATCCAAAGCAATTAACATTTTATTCATACATTTTATCACTTTATTTCAAAGGTGAAATTTTGAAATAAAAAACAAACAATGTTCATTTTTCCCCAGGGTAGACCTTTTAATTAAAATGTGTAGTTACACAGATTGAAAATAAAGGTAAAAAAAAGTGATTGAAAATGCAGATTTTCATTTGCAATACAGTTTACTTAGTAGCTTACAAATGTCTTCCAAAATCTTCAATGGACAGACTGATGCTAACATGCTTGCTGGTATGTTGACTTCTACTCAAGCACAACTACAATTTCTATGATTTCAAAGATTTTACTTTATCCAGGCCTGGAAATGAAACTCCATTATATAGAGTGCAACAGTAAGGGTCCGGAAATAATCATGTTTAAAAGTGGAATTCATGGTGAAAAACTACATTTCCCATGATTCTGCAAAGGAATCTAAAAGAACTCTACAACACCCACACTCTCCCATGAAGCACTGCGAATAACGTCAGAGTCAGTCCCACTACGCTCTCAAACTATTTTAAATATTTGTATACAAGTCATTCTATAATTTAGGGTACATTTCACATCAGTGTAAAAACAATATGGTTTCAGTTTACATATCTAATCAGTGTAATTTATCTGCTTGTTGCAAAGCTTAATCATTAAACACCATTTTGATATTACAAAAACATTTTTTTTCCTAGTTAGTCTACTATGTTACGGACCAACTATATCCCACTCACACACTGATTAAGTGCTACACTTTAAGTGAATCAAATATTCACACACAAATTATCATCATAAATCTACTTTAAAGATCATTGTGATAGTTTTTGAGAATGTCATGCAAAACTCTGTGTGGATGTAAACTATACCCTAAAATAATATCAAAACCAGCAGTCTGGATATTTAAAATGTAAAAAAAAAAAAAAAAAAAAAAATCATTCAAAACATAGACAATGACAGTTACTCAGTTGACAAATAACAGTTTCATATGTCATTTTTATGACAAGATTTTATGCACGACTTATCTGAGTTTTTAGCTGATGTTGTTCCCAAATATGACAAACTTTTGGTTTGTGGGGACTTTAATATCCATGTATGTTGTCCCTCAAACACACTCGCTCATGATTTTAAAACTCTTTTAAACTCTTTTGGCTTAAACCAATGCGTGGAAGGGCCGACACATCATCTTGGTCACACTTTGGATCTCATTATATCCCATGGGCTCTCAGTTATACTTGGGGATATAACAGAATCTGGTATCTCAGACCATTTCCCAATTAGATTTGAAATCAGTGTGCCCCCACCCACTAGTAAACCTATCTCCTTAGCCTCTAGGCACCGCTGCATCACACCCTCTTCAGGTGTAGAGTTTGCTTCTGCGTTTAGGGGCTCACAGTTTTATGCTATGGATGGTCTGTTCTCTCCTTCTTCCCCAGATAATGTTCTCTCTGTGTTTCATTCCATAAGCACTGAAATTTTAGACTCTATTGCCCCGTTTCGGACTAAATCTATTAAACCTAAGGTTGATCCGTGGTTAAATGACACCACAAGGGCCCTCAGGCAACGCTGCAGACTAGCTGAACGAAGGTGGAAGAAGGACAAACTATCTACATCTCTGGGTTTATTAAGGGACAGCCTAGCCGCATCTTTCTTCGATCATAACTAGCAGCTGCCATAAACCTATATTTTTATTTAATACTATTAATTCTGTATTGAATCCATGTACCTCTGATCCGACAGAGGTTTCCACTAGTACATGTGAGAAATTTTGCACTTATTTCACTGACAAATTAGCATCTATCATGGAAAACTGCAATGCTAATTTTAATGTGTTTGTACCTGCTGCTCCTGTGCTTTCTGCTGTCTTTGAGGATTTTGAGCCAGTTTTGCTTGCGCTGCTTTCTGAAGTAGTGCAACATATGAAACTCACCTACTGTCCATTAGAAAAAGTCGTTTTTATACAGCTACAAGCTTTTATGGAGAAAAATTCTGTGCTTGAAAAATTTCAATCAGGTTTTAGATCACGTCACAGTACTGAGTCTGCTTTGCTCAGAGTACATAATGACATTGCTTTGTCTGTGGATGCCGGGAATCCTGCTGTTTTAGTGCTGCTGGACCTCACAGCGGCGTTTGATACGGTGGACCATGCAGTCCTCCTCTCTCGCCTTGAGCATAGTGTAGGCATTCGAGGTTTGGCTCTTAAATGGTTTAGCTCCTATTTAGCAAATAGGAGCTTCTCTATTATGATTGGTGAATGCTCCTCGTCAGCTGCTCCTCTAACTTGTGGGGTACCTCAGGGCTCTATTCTTGGCCCTATTTTGTTTTCTTTATATATGTTGCCGTTGGGGAGTATTATCGGAAAGCACAATTTGTCCTTTCATTGTTATGCTGATGATTTACAGATTTATTTGCCCCTAAAACCGAACGATAGTGTCGCACTAGACTCCCTACTTAGTTGTATTAAGGATATTAAGTTGTGGTTGTCACAAAATGTTCTCAACTTAAATAAAGCAAAAACTGAGTGTATCATCTTTGGTAACCCAAACGGTTCAACTGTGAGTCTGGGGGCTCTGGCTCCATACCTTAAGCCTGCTGTCAGAAATTTGGGGGTTACTTTTGATTGCAACATGAAATTTGACAAGCAAATCAGCAATGTTGTCAGAATGAGTTTTTTCCAGCTTCGTCTTCTAGCGAAAGTCAAGCCTTTTCTTAATAGGCATGATCTAGAAAAGGTGATTCATGCTTTTATTAGTTCGAGGTCGGACTATTGTAATGCTCTTTATGTTGGTTTAAATCAAAGCTTCATTTCACGACTGCAAATTGTGCAAAATGCAGCTGCTTGGTTTTTAACAAATACCTCTAGGCGTGCACACATCACTCCCGTCCTCTACACTTTACATTGGCTTCCAGTGCAGTTTAGAATAGATTTTAAGATTTTGCTGTTCGTTTTTAAGGCCTTAAATGGCCTGGCCCCAGAGTATTTAACTGAGATTTTAACCCTGCGTGAACACAGCCGGTCGTTACGGTCTTCAAACCAATTGATCTTAGAAGTCCCATGGTCGAAATATAAGCGATGGGGTGATCAGGCATTTGCAGTTGCTGCCCCGAGACTCTGGAACAAGTTACCCCCTGATATTCGCACAATTACAGATGAATCTATTTTCAGGTCGAAACTTAAAACCCATCTGTTTAAAATGGCTTTTAATACGCAGTAGTGGTGTGACAATTTATTTTTTGATTTTTCTGTTATTTGTTGTATTTGTTGTGTTATTTTATTTTATTTTATGATGTGAAGCACTTTGGATACCTGACGGTTTTTGTAAAGCGCTATACAAAAATAAATGATTGATTGATTGAAATGATAGTTGACAATTTCACCATTTTGCCTCATCATTTCAGTGGCAGGCCTTGCCAGGGCAACCAAATGTCATTTTCTTCATCAGGTTAACATTTTAATATATATTTGAAATAAAAACATAAAAATATTGCAAACCATAACAATGGAGCCAACATAGTTGGCAATTAATATACTCCTTGACAATAGGTCATTGGAGATAAAACATAGAAAAAAAAACCGAAGAGGATATTTGCCATAATGCATTTAAACATCTGCTGCAGAAGAAAATCACATCACATGATTGCTGGTCGCATGGTTTTGTGATAAACCATTTTTTAGTTTTTGTGTGTTTGGTTAGAAACTTAGTTGACAGAATTTTTGCAGAAATTAATAAAATGAAATATTTTCTCATTTGAATGAAAATTAAATTTAAACTCAATTTATTAATTTAGGTTGTGGAAATACATTTAAAAATAGATAATCCTGACTTTAACATTTATTATAAATTATTTTGAACTCAAGACCCACTTACTTCAAAATGCAGACATTGCAAAAACGTAATATAAGGGACACAAAGGCAATTTCAAGCAAACTGAAAAAATAGGGTGAATGAAATATTGGTGTGATATTAATGTATGTGTCCTTTTAAATTTATATAATATGATTTTTCTGAAGAAAGTCATTTAAAAAATGTACCCTAAATTATAGAATGACCATATTGTTTCTATATTTATAAAATCTTTCTAGTGTTTAAGTCGATAGGTTTATATTTCCCCATCATCTGATTGTCCTTCACAATGCTTCATGGGATTGTAGTTCTTTCTCTCATAAAAGCCACGCTCTCTTCTATCATTCTTTTTTTGCTTTATTTTAAAGTTGGTAATGTTGTGATTCCCCTTTGGTGTAATAACAAAGACCTTTTTAAATCCCTATGGAAAAAAAAGGTTACCAAAACCAAGGTCGCTATAAAAAGTGGATCGGCGGCACAGTTGCATTTTTTTTTCTGTTTTTCTTATGACGGGGAACACTTTAAAATATATTACTTAATCAATATTCAAGAAACATGCACACGATTCTTCAGTATTTAAATCATCTCATTTATTTATATCCTTTGAACACATTTGCTTAAGTCAGGGAATACACAGAGCATGTTTGAGAACAGAGCAATAACAAAGAGTAAGAATCATCATAAATCAAAGAGAACATTATCTTATACAGAAAAACAAAACTAACAGAGGGTTACTGTGAGAAAACTCAACTTCAGAGAAACTATCCGGTACTGTTTCCAATCAGAGAAATGACGTGACGGGTGGGATGGAAACAGTCCAGTGCTTAAAGACGGACAGTGTTGTTGGTGCAGGTGGAAATACTCTGGATAGCTCTGTTATCTGAGCTGTAATTGTTAAGTTAGTCGTAAATAACAGATAAAAGTCAGTAACAATTGGCCATTCAGGTTTGGTGAGCATCCGCAAAGCACAAACAGCAGAACCATGTCACTGCCAATACAAATTTAGCTTAAAGTGATTCTGAAAAACCCATGCATATTTAGCTAATATTGCAAGTGCTTCTCTGAAGTCAAGCAGTCTCATACTAATGAGTAATCTTATAGTCGTTAATATAAATATCAGTCACCCTGCATTGACAACAATGAGCTTAATACAAAAGCATGCCGTAGAAATATCACCATTTCCATAATCTTAATATCATCGACATTTCGTAGCTATAGTATTCGTCATTTACACTGCCATTGTCAGTATCATTTTGGGACAAAAATATTATATATATATATATATATATATATATATATATATATATATATATATATATATATATATATATATGTATGCACTTAACAAAGCTGGTAAAACAGATAAGAGAAAGGTTTAGGTAAACCAGCATTCAATAGAAAAATGAAATTAAAAAGAGAAATAACACCAAACCTAGTGTTCAAGTGACTATCATGCAAAGAAATTCCAGCTGAAATGCAAGTAAATGCAGTTTCAATACTGTGTGTCCTGTTTTAATAGTGATGTGCACTTTCACTCGTTAACATGTTTATTTTCATTGCTAAACACACAGAGAACAGTACACTTTTTACATGCTGTTTTATTTATTTTTTTCGTCATTTTGTCTTTTTTTAAGGGAGTGGACAGGCGTGAAACTTATATAAACACATGTGAAGTCTTGCATGAGATAAAGCATCCAAGAATGAGACTCAACTGTAACAGAAGCAGAACACCGGGGCACAAACACACGTACACATGCCTCAGGGGGGGGCGCTTCGTTTGGAAGAAGCCTTTTGATTGGATTTGAAAAATTCCCTATTTCTATCCTTGTGAAAGGCGTTTCAGACAATTTCTTTCAAATAATAACAACAAAAAAAGATCAGTAGTCATCAACAATATGACATGTGGCTCAAAAATAGTTAGTTTGAACATGAAACAAAGTGTGCGACGCACAAACTTAAGAATCACGTAGAAAGTTGCGGTAATATAATCAAATAAATAAATACAACCTGAGGACACAATTAGTATACGAGTCTATATAAGGTCAATAAAATAGTCACATGACCAGGTGATGATGTCACACTGACACGTCCGTTCACCATGATTACAAGCCTTCAAAAATAGACTGAAACCAGCGTAAAGTTGCACAAGGTGTGATGTACACTTCATAAACTATTTCTTACCATCTTCTGAAATATAAAACTATTGCTGCCGATTTTGACTACGAACCTTCGCATCATTTTTCAAAAGGTCTTCACACACCTTGTACTTTGCCCATCCAAAGGGTAAACAATCTTTAATAAGGATCCAAGGTAACAAATTTCACTCTCCTTAAAAGTCTTGCACACTGACGACAAAATATATATAAACTCTCAAAAATAGAATGAGTAATATTGATAATAGTTAACACCATATGTTGCAAAAAATATAAATGATGAAACAAGAGCAAAAAAAAAAAAAACTCAAAAGAGCAAAAGTATGCAACTCTGTACGGTTAAACCTACCAACTTCTTCAGCTTTTACCAAATTTCGTGAATTTATTGAACCAGCTGCTTTTTAATGGCCTCTAATAACTCTAAACCTACACTAAAACAAGCGTACCGATACAATAGCCACTTTGCAAGCAAATTGAGTGATGTCATTGAGTGACCATATCTTTCCATGATCCTAGAAAACACATGAGTAAAGAGGTCATCTGGTTTGCCTATGATATTGGCATTTTCAGCTGAGGTATGGTTTTTATTCAGGTTTGATTCAGTCGGTCCAACTGTACAGGAGCTTTTCTAATACCGCTGGTTCAGCTGAAAAAAATTATTTAAAAAAAAAATTCGCAACACTAACATCTAATACTTGTTTAACAGGTTACATATAAAGCATGATTGTGGCTTTCCAAATACCAGAAATTGCTCTTTCAATATAAAGTACACCAACTGAAATCCGATGAATTATTTCAAATCTGTGCTAATGATGCGAGAAATAAAGCTGGAAGACCCCGAACGTCACGCCGTTCTCGATTAGGCTCTGGTGGGATCTGTCCCAAAACAGACACACATACCAACATATGTCCACTTACGTTTCAACACACACGGACAGACGCATCGGTTGGATGTGAATCACATTGAGAAGCTTGTACATAAACGCCGACCATTATTTCTGAAATGGCCGCTGTGGATATACTGAAAAAAATTCATGCTCTCTAAAAATGTTTAAAGAAAGAAAAGTCTTACATAAATTAAAAATCATTGGCATTCAGAACATGAATGTATAAGTGACAATTGTTTTTGTATTTAATACTAATAACAACAGTAAGAACAATAGTACTAATAATAATAATAACGATTATATCAAAAATCTACAGCGATTCAGTGTAACATTATTCACACTGGGAAGGTGCGACGGAAAGCGTGGGGTTTCACAGACGACTCGCTGAGGCCTTATTATCCGTACTAATCAAAGACTGTCCAACTCCACACAGCACATGTGCACAACAGGGGGAGTCTCTGCACGGGTGTAAAGATACAGGGAGGGAGGGGGAAAAGTTGAAGGTAAGACAGAAGACGACGCACAAAAGTGATTGGCAGGTGAGGTGATTGGCAGGTGAGGTGATTGACAGGTGAGGCGGCCGGAACCAGTGTGCAGACTCACAGACACCCAGCACTGGGCTCGCTTTCCCTCCTCCCTCTCTTCAACTTTCTCCCTCCCTCACTCTTGCACTCTCCATTTCTGGCTGGACACTCTTCTTAGATGTGGCTACAATGAGCTCAACCTGAGGAAAAAACTGTGTGTCTTTAGTTTGTACAACAACAAAATTGTATCCGAGATATGCATACAAAAATACAGAGGAGCTAGTTGTCATAAGGGCTATATCTCAGTAATGGAAAAAACCCAAACTGTGGTGAATAATAATGTTCAAGGGACAAAACAACTATATAATGAAGATTTTAAGTTTTGTTTCCCCTAATGGGGCAATTTGTCACATGTGCTTAATTTATTTAATGTTTACTTCTGTTTGCAATCAATTTGAATTTATTATTTTAACTTTTTCATTTGTGCTGTTTCATGAATTTATTTGTTTCATAACTGTTATTATTGTTAAATGCAGAAAAGGCATTAAATAAAATTTTTATGATAGTTATGTATTATTTACATTTAAAATAAATGTGGCTAAAAATGGCTTATTTCATATGTAAAATAGCATTTCATATTTATTTTTCTCAAATTAGTGTCAAAAACAGATGGTACCCACTATGACAACATGCCCTGCTACAGGTCAATGTGTGTTAAATGTAGCAAATACTTTGAGATATGTGCCTTTATAGAAAATGACTTTCAAAAAAGAACCTGCCCTATGAAAATTCCAATACACTATGTTAAAAGAAGCAAAATGCACTGCATGGAAAAAGTTTATAAGGTTAATGTGATCTTCATATAACAAATACCAAAACATTATTTTTACTAAATAAATAAATCAATACATTCATATACAGGTGCTGGTCATATACTTAGAATATCATCAAAAAGTTGATTTATTTCAGTAATTCCATTCAAAAAGTGAAACTTGGATATTATATTCATTCATTACACACAGACTGATATATTTCAAATGTTTATTTAATTTAATTGTGATGATTAAAACTGACAACTAATGAAAATCCCAAACTCAGTATCTCCGAAAATTAGAATATTACTTAAGACCAATACAAAAAAAGGATTTTTAGAAATGTTGGCCAACTGAAAAAGTATGAACATGAAAAGTATGAGCATGTACAGCACTCAATACTTAGTTGGGGCTCCTTTTGCCTGAATTACTGCAGCAATGCGGCGTGGCATGGAGTCGATCAGTCTGTGGCACTGCTCAGGTGTTATGAGAGCCCACCCCAAACCATCACTGACTGTGGAAACTTTACACTGGACTTCAAGCAATGTGGATTCTGTGCCTCTCCTCTCTTCCTCCAGACTCTGGGACCTTGATTTCCAAAGGAAATACAAAATGTACTTTCATCAGAGAACATAACTTTGGACCACTCAGCAGCAGTCCAGTCCTTTTTGTCTTTAGCACAGATGAGACGCTTCTGACGCTGTGTCTTGTTCAAGAGTGGCTTGACACGAGGAATGCGACAGCTGAAACCCATGTCTTGCATACGTCTGTGCGTGGTGGTTCTTGAAGCACTGACTCCAGCTGCAGTCCACTCTTTGTGAATCTCCCCCACATTTTTAATTGGGTTTTGTTTCACAATCCTCTCCAGGGTGCGGTTATCCCTATTGCTTGTACACTTTTTTTCTACCACATCTTTTCCTTCCCTTCGCCTCTCTATTAATGTGCTTGGACACAGAGCTCTGTGAACAGCTAGCCTCTTTAGCAATTAACTTTTGTGTCTTGCCCTCCTTGTGCAAGATGTCAATGGTCATCTTTTGGACAGCCGTCAAGTCAGCAGTCTTCCCCATGATTGTGTAGCCTACAGAACTACACTGAGAGACCATTTAAAGCCCTTTGCAGGTGTTTTGAGTTAATTGGCTGATTAGAGTGTGGCACCAGGTGTCTTCAATATTGAACCTTTTCACAATATTCTAATTTTCTGAGATACTGATTTTGGGATTTTCATTAGTTGTCAGTTATAATCATCAAAATTAAAAGGAATGAACACTTGAAATATATCAGTCTGTGTTTAATGAATGAATATAATATCCAAATTTCACTTTTTGAATGGAATTACTGAAATAAATCAACTTTTTGATGATATTCTAATTACAGTATATGACCAGCACCTGTATATAATATATTAAATATGCACTAAAAAAAATCTTAAAAAATGTGAACGGTAAAGAAATGAATAATTTTATTCAGAAAAGCAGCATTAAATTGACCAAAAGTGATAGGAAAGACAATTCAAATGCTACAGAAAATTATATTTCAAATAAATGTTGTTCTTTTGAACTTTCGGTTCATCAAAGATTACTAGAAAAAAAGGAATCCCGGTTTCCATAACAATATTAAGCAACAGAACTGTTTTCAAAATTGATAATAATAATAAATGTTTCTTGAGCACCAAATCAGCATATTAGAATGATTTCTGAAGGATCATGTGACACTGAAGACTGGAGTAATGACGCTGAAAATTTAACTTTGTCTTTACTGGAATAAATTGCATTTTAAAATATATACTGTATATATTTTTTTTTACATTTTTAATGCATCAAATAAATGCAGCCTTGGAAGCCATACGTACGGTGGTCGAGAGAGCTCAACGCGCTTCAACTGAAGAAAACACATGCAAATAGAAAAACAACCGCAAATTAATAAAACATCTTCAATAGTTTTACAACAAGTGTGCTCCAAATACTCACAACACAACCAAATACAGAAATGCGCGACAAATAGCACAGACCACAACGAAAATGTTTCCAGGGGACCCCAATAAGTGACGAACCCGGAATTTAAAAAAATAAAATAAAATAAAATAAAAAGTAGACTTTGAGCTGTAAGCACGTCCCAGCAGGGTTCGTCACTTATTGTGGTCCCCTGAAAACATTTCCTTTGTGGTCTGTGCTATTTGGAGCACGTTTTTGTATTTGGTTTTATTGTGAACTTTTGCAGCACGTTTCTGTATTTGGTTGTGTTGTGAGTATTTGGAGCACACGTGTTGTGAAACTGATGAAGATGTTTTATTAATTTGCGGGTGTTTTCTTCAGTTGCAGTGCGTTGAGCTCTCTCTATTCCACTGTACATAAGAGACTTATTTCAAAAACATTGAAAAAATCTTACCAACCCCAAACTTCTGAACAGTAGGGTTTATATAATATTTTCTATTAATCTGTAATTTTAATAAAATCAACCCCTCATCCCGATTGAGAAACTTTTTCTTTTGTCTTTGTTTGTGCTTTATCAACATGCAGTAACGCCAGTGAGAGACTCTCCACTTTATAATACAAAAGTGCTCACTGATGACGCATTTGAGACCAATGTTATTGCCCAGGTGTACCTTCACTGGAGAGGGGCGGCCGGAGCTCCCGAACAGTGGAAATGGACATTTTGCCATTTGGAGTCCCGGCGATGCCACACCCTCGTCTCTTCTGATTGGCTGCTGCGCGGCCGGCCCTGCCCGTCCACATATTGTGTGAGGCGGATATAGGCAATGCAGGCGGCCTCCTCTCCAATCAGGTGCACGTGAGGGTTCAGGATGGTGGTGTGGATGGGCTTACTGTTCTTAGACAGCACTGAAAGAGCAAAAAAACAGCCACACTTTAGAACATACTGTACATCATGACCAACAGGGTAAAAGTGAACAGCAATACGACTCAACTTACAGTTCTCAAAGTAAAATCTGTGGAAGTCCATCCCCTCCACCAGGTTTCCCAAGGCCTCAGGTTCAAAGCAGGTGAGTCCTGGGTCGCAGATTTTACTGAAAGGAATTAAAATAGTTTCAGTGCTATAACATTTTGTATTTACGGTCAATTGTGGCTAAATAAAATTAAAAATACACCTCACACACAAGCAACTTACGCATAGGCTTCAAAGTCGCCATTGTTGATGGCCTCAATAAGCTGTTCTGTGATTTTGATGATCTCCTGTTTGCGTGCTGTAGGAGGAGGAATTCAAGTGTCAGGAGCCAACTTCTCAAAGTTCTCTAGTTCGAGCATTATTTGTAAGCAAAGTTGCATCTTTTAAAACACACCAACATATATTCCACACAGGTTTAGTCTAATTCATTCAGCAGACTCGTTTCTAATCTGCTAAACTGCTGTGTTAAACAAGGCAGAAGCACACAAATAAAAAACAGGTTGTCTGAAAATCCACCCGAACAGATTTCAGCCACCTACACTACATGATTTCACACACACCATTTCCTTTCCAGCTCTGTTAGTCACAGGACTAAAACAACTAAATACCACAGCTCAAATAACTGAAGGTTAAAATAACACTCAATCACTACAGGCACAATTAAAAGACTCTCTGTATAACTGTCTTTAGCTCTGATATTAAGATCAGTCTCAGATGGTCCGATCACAATTTGTCAAGGGGTTTGTTTAAATTATTTAAATATGTAGTCCTTTTTGGATTTACATATTTTGCATATAAGAAGTGTATGTGAAACGAAGCAAAAATAAATAACATGTCAAAAAGTTTCCAAGGTTTAATGTGATCTTCATAAAACAAAAAGGAAAAAGTTATTTTTATTATTACTCATTAAATATATTGATATAAACTATACATTAAATATGCACTACCGTTCACATTTTTTTAAATTAATAATTTTATTCAAAAAGGATGCATTAAAACGAACAAAAGTGATAGGAAAGACAATTCAAATGTCACAGAAAATTATATTTCAAATAAATGTTGTTCTTTTAAACTTTCTATTGATCAAAGATTCCTGAAAAAACTACCACAGTTTCCACGAAAATATGAAGCAACACAATTGTTTTCAAAATTGATAATAACAAGAAATGTTTCTTGAGCAGAAAACCATAATATTAAAATGATTTCTTAAGGATCATGTGACACTGAAGACTGGAGTAATGATGCTGAAAATTCAGCGTTGCCATCACAGGAACAAATTATATTTTAAAATATTTTAAAATGTAACTTTTTTTTTTTTTTACACTTTTACTGTATCAAATAAATACAACTTTGGAAGCCATAAGAGACTTCTTTCAAATACATTTAAACAATCTTACCTTCTATTAATCAGTTAATTTAATAAAACAACCCCAATTGAGAAACTTTTTTCTTTTTTTGTGCTTTATTCACATGCAGTAACACTAGTGAGAGACTCAAAAGTGCTCACTGATGACGCATTTAAGACCCATGTTCTTTCCAAGGTGTGAGCGATGTGATCGAATGACCAGAGACATCCACACTGTGTGCATGTTAGTCCACTAGCATCATTGCTGCCTTTTTACACTCCCAGGAAATAAAAAAATAAAAAACTCATGCTGCTGTGCCAGTAATGCCAGCACAGACACTGACACCACATACTCACAATGTGCTGACGGCAGGGGGCTCGAGCATGGCTGGGCAGGGGAAGGGGAGGGGTGTGATGGGACAGATACTGGGACAGTAAGGGCTCTGCTGGCTGCTGATGGCTCACTGTCTGTCTGGGGGGCTGTAGGTCTGCGCACACTGCTCACTAGATCAGTCAAACGTGACACTGGAGTTTGCCGATGCATTATTGCCGAAGGCAGATGACAGAAAAAAAACATGCATAAACAGCTAGTTGCTAAAAAACATGATGAATTAAATATACATTGAGTGACAAGTTTGCAATTAAAGACAGACTCGGCAACTTCCTTTGTACAACCTATCTGCATACTGGCCCATCAGGGAGGGACTTACTCTGTGTGGGAATGTTGGGGGTCTGGGGAGTGGAGGGGGCAGAAACTACAGCTGGAGTGATAGTGTTTCCCCCCTCAACATCAGATGTGGGCACCGAGCCCCGACGTACCACACCCAGCAGATCAGTGAACTTAGTGGCAGCTGTGGGCCCAGACAGGCAGGACAGAAATAACAGTGGAGATGTGCTTATAAGAGGAGCGGAACAAGAATAGGAGTCCTTTGTGCAGTGGCATAAAAAGAACCGTTCACACAAAATTTAAATCTATTTCATCATTTACATACCTTTATGTCATTTCAAACATTCAATACTTTTTGGGTAAGATTTTCAGTGAATAATGACTTAAATATTAGTCTTTCCCTCACACAAATCTACCACATAGCTTCATAAAACTTAAAACATAAATTATTATATGGATTGCTTTTATGATACTTATATTGTGCTTTTTTAAATCGTTTTTGGAGCAAGGATGACAGAATTTTCTGTTTCTTTCTTTCTTTCTTTTCCGTTGAACTATACCTTTAAATAAATCCAGAGAAACCATTTGAAATTGGTTAAACGATCAGAACACCGAAAACGGCAAGATTAGGTTTGATTAAAAACAATGAAGTATAAAAAAATAATAATCCTCACTGGTACTAATGGGTGAATATGACCATAATAGTCATTTAATGGCACTGATTTACTTTTTAGTTATGATCTGTATCACACACATGCACAAGGAGATGATGGGAAAGTGGGTGATGTCACTGCAGTCAGAGGGCACTTACTGAAGACAGCGGGGGAGGGGCCTGGAGGTGTGTGGGCGGAGTCAGGCTGTGTGCTGGGGTTTGACTGAACTGAACTGTTATCTACAGCCTTTCCTGTGACACGCCCCCCCAACAATGCACAGGGATACATGAGACACAGAAAGCATGGGTCAAATTGATATCAATAAGGTTTTTGCAGCCATTCCCAAATCCATTGACAGAGGAGCCAGATACCTTCATGTCACGTGTGGCGATTTCAGCTAAGTGTTACTTCAGTGTAGACGACAGACAAATGAAATGCAATACAAAGATCCTTTGATGCAAAAATTTATTTTTTTCTGGCAAAAATCAAAAGATCCTTAAAGAAATAAGTCACCCAAAAATGAAAATTCTATGAAGTTTGGTTACGAGACACTTGAGTATTCCAATTTACCTGAGAAGCAAAACTGGACATAATATTAAGACATGGTTTCAAATAATATATCTTGAATATGACTGTATTTTGTCTTGTTCCACTGGCAGATTTTTCCATTTGTTTTAAACAAATCTCTCTAAATGTATTATTATAATTCTTAAGTTCTAACATCTATTTTCTGCAGTGCATGAAAACTGCTTGTAAAACTATGAATGGAAATAAAGCGAAAGAAAGACAAAAGATGACAACCCAAAATTAATCAAGCAGTACAGTGAATTATATTGAAGCATAATACATTAAAACACAACAAAATAGACCAAAGCTTTACAAAATCAAATCAATATACTGGACGATTAAAAGTAAACAGCATGAGGACCATAAAGAGCATGCTAGCAGGTAGCAGATATTAAGATGTTGCTTCAAAACGCTTATTCAGAGTTTGAAAATTCTTATTTACAGTCATAATAAATCCACTTCTTTTCAAACAACTGTTATTCAAACAGATATTCCTTACAGTCAAGCTAGCATACATGTTATAAAGCAAACCTCTCACAGCTGCGCCATAATTCATCACTCAACTATTGCAGCCAGATATTTCCCAACACTACCTAGAAGTAACACACACACACACATACACACACACCCTTCTCACCGTTTCTTTTGTGTGATCTCGAAAACAAGACATCACGCTCCTGTCATGCACCGTCTGCCCAGAAATTTGGCGGCAAGTTTTCTCCTCATACGAACTCACACACATGCTCTGAAATAGCCAGGGTGTCTGTTTCCCACTGAGGTTAATTATAACACAAGGTGCCCTTGTCTTGTTCTGGGGCAGAGAGAGCTGACACAGACACTAAAAGTAGGACTGACACCAACCCAGAAGTGAGCATTGAGAGCTCAGCCTAAAACTGTTCACTAAATTTGTCAGTCGAACATTAATGAGCAATCAAGTGAATCTAAAATGTTTAGACTTTTGTTCATCCTCTACATACGCTACCATTTAAAAGTTTGGGGTCAGTAAGATTTTTATGTTTTTGAGAGAAGTCTATAATGCTCACCAAGGCTGCATTTATTTGCTCAAAAATACAGTAAAAGCAGTAATATTGTGAAATATTATTACAATTTAAAATAACTTTTTTCTGTTTTAATATATTTTAAAATGTATTTTATTCCTGTGATGGCAAACCTTAATTTTTTACTCTTCAGTAGCTATCCACCCATTTTTATGTGCATTTCAGGATACTGCATAAAAAAAAAAAAAAACTGGATGGAAATGCCAAGACACACAAATTCTAAAAATGTGCTTAAAAAACGTATGCACTCAATTGAGGCAGATACATTTTTTATCTGACAAACTACGATGGAAACACATTTACTGTATAAATCTCTCAATAAGCAACTAAAAACTCACGTGACTTGTGACTTTAATGTGATTGGATGGACTATCACATTACATCACATGGACACAGCAACCAAATGCTGGTTTGGTTATTCTGAAATGTCATCTGATTTGGTTTAATTCCCTCCCAGAAGTGTCTCATATGACTGCCCTCCCAAACACCGGGCATCCGATCACAAGATAACATGGCAGCGCAATTTCGTTTCGTCTGACAGTTCATCGAATGGAAAACGCTGCTTTATTCGCAAATGTTTTATGTGATATTCCAATTCTGCGCATAAGTTAATTTTGTAACTTTGGATTCAAACATAGCTAGTGTCACATGATACTTCAGAAATCATTCTAATATGCTGATTTGCTTCTCAAGAAACATTTCCTATTATTATCAATGTGGTAATATTTTTTGTGGTAGAGGTTTTTAAAGAATCGAAAGTTTTGAACTAGATTTGAAATATAATTCTAAATGCCTTTACTGTCACTTTAGATTAATTTAATGAATCCTTGTAGAATAAAAGTATTAATTTCTTTAAAAAAATATTTCTGACCCAAAACATTTGTATGGTAGAGTAAATCTGATTTGTTACTCAAATCTGATCTTTAGGAATGACTGTTTGCACTGTAATTATGCCAAATCTGATTTTGAATTTGTTCCAACAGTGTAGACAATATCCCTATCTACATTGGTTGCCAAAGCAACGATTTAAACAACCAAAAATTTTAATTCAGAAATGATTTACTTACCCTCATATATTTTCAAACTATGACTTTGTTTCTTTTGCGTACCACAACAGAAGATATTCTAAAAAATGTTGAAGTGTTTTTTGTCTATACAAATAATGTCAATGGGATTCAATGTTGTTTTGGTCCCCACTGACTTTCAAATGTATGGACAGAAACAGTTGGAACATTCTTCAAAATCTCTTCTTTGTGTGTGTGTTCTGCAGAAGTAAGCAAGCCATACAGTTTTGGAACAGCATGAGGGTGAGTAAATGATTACAGAATTTACATTTTTAAGTGAACTATCCCTTTCACATCAGCACAATGTGAGAAGACATAAGAAAGCAGATGACAGCCTGAATGTACTGAACAAAAATCATATAATTTTTGCAGTTCAAACTACAAATAACTAATCAGAATTTTGCTGCCTGTCTGAATGAAACCATAGAACTCTTTGCTGAAGAGTTGCGGTGTGTGTTGCTCCATACAAATGTTGATAGTTGTGTCTTACCTTTCATTTCCTCGTCCTCCACTGTGGCATTACTGCTGTCCGACGACTCCTGTGACATTTAGACACAGAGCACAAATCAGTTTGGCAATATATAAACATTTTTCAGAAAGAATACCAACTAGTGCCAAAGTCCTCACTCTCGTTGCCATACACACACCATAAATTAACATAAATTGCAGAACTCTGGGGAATCACACGATTAACCAATCAATGATGCATGACAATGTCAGCACGACTGTTAGAAAAAGCTTGTTATTATAATTGTTATAATTCTTCACATACAGGGATATTAAACACAAGCCACACCTCCACTGGGAATAACATTATGAACTCAATACTCTTTCCTAATTTCATAACATCCTGTGCTGAAATCTGAGAGATGGGCTGCGCTAATGAGAAGAATACTGCAAACCTTTCCACGGTCAGCATGGGTATGAGGAAGAGACAGTAATACAAAACAACACATTCTTGTCCTCCTGCAGTCTTCTTTACTGCATACTGAATACACATTTATTCTGCATCATGTGAATTCATGTTCATTTGGGTAAATATGATTTGAAGGGTATTACTAAGTAGCCTCAGATTGTTTGGTTGAAAAAAAAACAACCAAAGTGTGGATATGAAAAGGGAAGTTATGTCCAATCGAAGTATAAGCTATTTTAGGAGTAAATGCATTATTACTAGAGTAGAGGCAATTATCGAAAAGTTGCATGATGTTCTAATGTTCTAAAAAATGTATAACTACAAAAGTAAAAGAAAATACGTGCAGTATGCAGTGAGTATAAATCAGTGTTATTATTAACTAAAATTATTAAAAATCATTTTTGGCAATTGAAATAAAATAAAATCTAAACCTTAAAAATTAGAAATGTTACCATGGGAACTAACTGAAGTACTAAAACTTCTTAAACTAAAATACCGTAAAACTTCAAATAATAGCCCGGGCTTTGATTTTCCCAAATCGTCGAACTGCGCCGGCTTGTATTTGAGACAGGCGTCTATATGAGACAGGCCTTTATAATTTAGTGTTGAGATGTTGTTCATTGAGATGTTGTTCCTAGAGTCTCTAATATCTAAAAATCTCCAAATGCTCCACGTGAAACTGCGGTCTTCCGACCTTTTACTATCGTTTCAATTGATTTTGATTAATTTGCGCGAGGGAGAGAGAGCAAGACAGCGCTCGTGTTGTTTGAAGACGTGAGAGTGCGCGCGCGGCCGGGGCGCTCTCTCTCTCTGCTCGTTTGCGCCCTGTCAAGCGCAGCAGTCATTCTATTACATCACTCACCGATCAAAAAAGGCTTTGGCGGGACACAAATTTGCTTTGGCGGCCACCAAAAAGCGGACGATCTGACGGATTTTAGAAGATTAAATACAACCCGAAACTAAAAAACAGACCTGGCCTCTGTTTGAGACCGGCCTTTGTCTACCCAAACCTGCCAAATATAGGTCTCTGCAGGACAGTAATAGGAGCAGTGTTGCCAGATTGGAAATGTCCAGTTATCGTACCAGTAGTTCAAAATTATCGTATTTGGAAGAAAATGATCGTACACGACGTAACCATGCAGAATACAGCTATTTATCCCCACATGTTGGGTGGATTGTTTGGTTTTGTTCACCGGGGGGGTGGGGGGGGTGGGGGGGGGGGGGGGGTGGGGTTGTAGTGTTGACGTGCGGCGTGTGGTGCCTGTGTGTGTGTGTGTATATGTGCTTGCGTGCAGGCAGGCGAGCCTGCAAAATGATTCTGGGTCAGAGAGAGAAGCGGTAGGATGTGTGTTTGGACGAACGACTGAAAACTCTGAAATTATCGTACATTATGGGATTTTTTTCATTATTGATCGTACATCGTACAGAGGTCAAAAATATCGTACAAATACGATAATTATCGTACATCTGGCAACACTGAATAGGAGTTACCAGATCAGTGGGCGAGGCCATAAACAGAGGGGCGTTTTCGACCGCGTTACCTGATTTGCCCATGTCACAGTGAGGGTAGGGTTAGGGGCGGGGTCTGGTGAAAGGCATCATTTTCATTGCATGATTTATAAACACCCACCAGTTTGCAAACACGCACAAATTGAGAAACGCTCAGTTTTGTTCTGCAGAGACCCAATACTCAAACCTGTCGCCACACCAGGCATGTAAAAGAGACAGGCGTCTATTTGGGACTCGGCTAATATTTGAAGTTTTACGGTAATATAACTTAAAGGCACAGTATGTAAGTTTCGCTGCTAGAGGTCGCTAATTCAGAGCTATAATAAAGGTATAACTTGATGACACCGTGAATGAGTGTGGAATCATGGGAGTTGTTGTCTTCACCTCCACAGCTGATGGAAGGCAATCGGACAGGACTAAAGCACAAATCATGTTCATGAATAAGCTAAAGTATTAAAGTTTTATTAATGTTACTGTGGTATGAAGCAGGAAGCTGCCGCTCCTTTCGCTTTCTTGCTTATTCATATTTTACCATTAAAGCTCCGTTTAATGCTCGCCTCCTTCCTTGAACTTTGTTAGAGTTACATTTGATTACTTAAATTCACATTATTTTATTTTATTCTAATGAAACAGCTGCAAGTGTTATGTTAACACTATTGTGCGTTCGCTCTGTGGCTGGTTTGTGACACTTGATGCACACTGCAGTACGCTAGATCTATATTAGAATATCATATTAATAAAATCTGGGTTACTTGTGTTGCTAAATAACATGCAGTTAATTTTAAAATATATTGTATTGTGGAGAAAATGCTGTTTAACTGTTACTACAAATAAATCTTTCTGATTTTGCCATGTTAGCCACTTAACTAAATAGTGTTGTCTGATTTACTTTTTGGGTACAAACATGTTACTCACGGTAAATCAAGAAAACAAGAGATTCAAACAATACGACTAACCAGGTTGAGCTATACAACAATGATTTATTTTCTGTCGATAAAGGTATCCAAACAGTTGCTAACCTGTCTAACAACAGAATTATTAGATAAACCTTGATTTAATCTAGATTTAGGCTTAATCCTTATAGGTACAACCCACCAATTAAAGCATCTTTGGTGTTTCCATGGTTTCTACGGAAGTAAAACTGGAAATTGAGGGTAAGGCAGATATGACGTCATTAACAGGTGACACAATGATACGGGATGTTCCACTAGTTAAAATAGCTTTCTCTGGATTTAAACATAGTTGGAAACATTTGGAATAATGTAATTACAAAAGCCAACAAAATGTATAACATTGTTATAGTGGTTCTTGGATATTTTAATCCTAAAATCTTATTATTGTGCCTTTAAAACAATATAAAAATATTTAAAAAACAAACATTTCTAGATTTAGTCTGTCATGTAAATAATAATAATGCATACTGTTGGACTATGCAGTTTATTGTAAATATAAATAAATGACTGTTCACTAGATGATTGTATGATAAAAGTATGATTATGCTTTGGTGCTGTACTGGGTCACCACTTGAAGTCCTAATGCAAGGACTCTGTTCAAGTGGAAGGATCACAATAAAATTCTTATTAATTTTTTTTACCCAAGTCCCCCTGTGGTGAAAAGCTTTTAATGTTAATGTAACCATATGTAAATTCACACGTCAACACCATTGCTGAGTATTTTTCTCCTTAAAATTGCAGTGAACCAAAGACAGTCTAAAAAACAGTTTGAAATCGCTGGTGTTTCTGACGTCACAAACTACCTTGTAACCAATCACGTCAACGTGTGATCGTCAGCGATTGGATCTCTGAGCTGCTGTGAGTGAGTGGAGGCGGGGCCTCCCACATATTCATAGAACCGCGTATACTAAATGAGGAAAGGGTGTAGAGTTACATTCAAGAATGAAAAAATGTCACGGAAAAAATCGTTTAAATATGTCATTTTGGTGATCAAAGATGAGTTTTAAGGGATAAAATGTAAAAGAATTGTTGTTAATATATTTTAATTAGCTTTACCAAAGAAAGAAGGCACTCGAGGTCACAAAGTCACAGCTGAAAGGTGCAACAACACCTTCAAGCAGCAAGTGTTTACACACTACTGCACATTATCTCGTACCTTATTGCTCAATTGAATGCATCGACAGAATTATGTCTCAATAGGAAACAAGGAGGAGGGCATGGTCACCTGAGAAACGGGACCATGCACCTGTCACAGCCCAACCGTGGCGATCACCAAGGACACCGACTCCTGCTGTAAATAGGCCATCAGTATGTGGGGCGATATATTTAGGTGCTCCTAAAAAGACTTTTGTTCTCTCATTCCATCATCTACGCTGCACTACAGACCTTGTGAAACCTGTACAAAGAAAGTGGCAAACGTGGAGAAGTGGACAGCTCAGATTAAGCCCAATTCAGAAAACACACAGAACACCAAGCAAGCACTGACAGAACAACCAGAGCGGCCCAGATCTAGACTTTACTAATGCCACCTGGGAAACTCAAAGTCTTGGTATGGGCTATGGGGATTAGGGCTGTCACTTTTGTGAAAAAATCCTGTTCGATTTTTGAGACATATGTGTTCATTGAATCGATTGTAAAATCGATTTTTCCATGTCTAAAGACGTTTCCATTTTCAACACCAAATATTGGCAAATCCACGGACAACTAACAGGCATTAGGACGAACGTAAAGAGGGCGCTTGAGACGCGCACAAGTCAGCAATATTTCTGATTATTTATTGGCGTGAAGTTTTGTGCACAATGACAAACAGGAGTGCAACATTCAGGGATTGAAAATTAACACCCGCCAAATTCGGATAAAAATGAACTTTGGCGGGTAACGCTGTCATATCACGAGCCAATTTGGCGTTTTTCTATGTTTACTCACTTCGCTGGGGAAGTTCGTGTAAGCCAAATCTGCGTGGATTTAGCGCAGATACGCAACTCGTGAGTCCTAATGATATATTAAATACAGCGTATTGCGCAGAATCTGCGCATTTCTGGCTTGCTTGAACACACATGTCACTAAGCAACAAATAACGGCGCGCTTGTTCACTTGCACTGAAGTAATAGCGAATAAGCATTTGGTTAACAGAAAAGACATTTTTATCTTCCAACATCCTACATGTTCTGTGTACTGTATTGATCTGTCTACCTAAAACACATTTTTGGTTAAAAAAAAAAAGGCAGTTAAAATCGATTCCCTATTTTCGTTTTCGAAACGTGTGTTGGTTTCGGTCCGATCGATTGTGCAATCGATTTTCGAACGTAAAGTGACAGCCCTAATGGGGATATAGCCCTTTTTGATTATACATTCACTTGCCTCTGAAATATCTGTACATTTGAATCTTTCTAAAAGTTTTTCACCAAATAACAGTGTGTCAATGTAACATTACCTCAGCATAATATTTTCTTTGCCTTCAAAATACAGGTACAAATCAACATTAACATTGTATTGATGGATAGTTAAACTGATAAACTGATTCATTATTATAAGGGATAGTTCACCCAAAAATTCTGTTATCATTTACTCACCCTCAAGTTGTTACAAACCTGTATGAATTTCTCTTTTCTGTTGAACACAAAAGAAGATATTTTGAAGAACATGGGTAACCAAACAGTCGATGGTCCTTGTCTTCCATAGTATGTAAAAAAGTCAGTCAATGCGGCCCATCGACTGTTCGGTTACCCATATTCTTCAAAATATCTTCTTTTGAGTTTAACAGAAAAGAGAAATTCATACAGGTTTGTAACAACTTGAGGGTGAGTAAATGATGACAGAATTTACATTTTTGGGTGAACTATCCCTTTAAATAAAATCAGTTATTCTTTTCAGCACAAACTTGCCTCTTTCTATTTTATTTTATTTAAGAGATGCTTGCAAATAAAATTAATAATGTACAGTAATCAGAAGGCACAATTACTAGTGAATTCACGGACCACTCACTTTAAAAGTATAAAAATAT
This sequence comes from Gila orcuttii, assembly GCA_026230005.1. Lineage (NCBI taxonomy): Eukaryota > Metazoa > Chordata > Actinopteri > Cypriniformes > Leuciscidae > Gila > Gila orcuttii. The sequence goes on from JAPDVR010000004.1 coordinate 15,245,729, forward strand.
TCCAAAAATAACAAAAAAATATTTTATATATATATTTCCACGGATACATTAAACATGTTCCATTTTATGTATTTTTTAAAATTAATTGTACAATTTCTCTACCACTTACAGTACAAAATGCATTTAAAAAATAATGACTTTTTGTCAAATATATATATTTTTTTTAATGTTAAGGGGGTTTGTTTCACAACTTGCACTTTCAATGTCTACCACAAGAGGTCTCTACGTCACACAGTCCGAAGCACAGAGACCTGAGACAGCAGGTTTAATATTCTTATCATGACACAGATTTCCAACTGTTGCTCTTCAGATTCATACTGCAAACATCTGATATGTCAAGAGTCATTTCCCATCATCACGATCATTAATAAAAAACATAATTAAACAGACCGTTCATTTATCTCAAAACTGGCACATACAGAAAGGAGCATCACACAAACAAATCTACAGTTCAACATGTCATGCGTTTCATTAGAGGAACACGCATACTCATTTGCATATGTTTAGTTAAAACTTGTTAATAGTAATGTTATTGAAACGATTTCATAGAGTACAAGCGCAAGTACACATTAAACTTCAAAAGGGTCACGCGTGCAGCCAACGGGCAAACACACGCTCGGATGATGTCATAGTCTGTAGACACATTAGCAGAAATGCATTGTGGGGATGCAGATCAAACAGAGGGCGGATGGTGGGAAGGAAAGATGGTGGCGGTGGGGTACCTTAATCCCATCCACTGCATTATGGATGACAGTGGTCTGTGCCTCCTACAGAGAGACAGGGGAGGTGGGGGTGGAAAAACATGAAGAGAAAAAAGAACAAGAAGGAGAGAGAGAGAGAGAGGCCGTGTGTGGGTGGATGGGTGTTTGTGATTGCCAACCCAGTAAAAATTAACAAACAAAATATGCATGAAAACCACCAGAGGCTCAACAACAGAGAGCTTCTGTCTTCATAAAACTAATGACTGCACATGTTAGGCTATGCTATTTCAAAAACACCAACTACGAACTCAAATTAGCAACGTAACCTATCGCTTTCTCACTGAAAGTGAAACAGCGTGATTTTGACAGAACTACTGCGGATGCTTTCACAGCTACTAAAAACATGTTTATTTTATGCCGTCTCTTTTTGCAACCCCTGGAAGCTTGCTAGCTAGACACACATCAGACCGTATAAATCTGTAATGCACGATTCCCTCTTGTAGGAAGTAACATTCCCTCACTGTCCAATCAGCAGCCTGTGTTCCCCATCATTATGAGGTATTCATTGCCATGATAACCATTGCCCAGTGCAACAGGCAAAAGTTACATGCTAAGGTTATGAACACAGAATTTATAAGCTGCAAATGCTAACAAACAACTACTATAAAATTGTGCTCGTAAATGTAATTCAAAATTCATATCCAGGTATATACAGCCTTACGACAAATGGTGTTTTAATGGTGTATCTGATTCAAACAGTAATAGCAAAAACGGTGTTAGCGTTAGTACAGTCCTGTTCAAACTCTGATATTTTATCTTCAAACCCAATAGTTTATCTGTCGTCATTAAATATACATTTTTCAAAATATTAAAACATTTTAGTAAAATATTCAAAATATATAAAAATTGTTACTATACTTTTTTATATTGAAACGCAAATAAAAAGATTATAAATAATTCATCCTCCATTCAGTGAAATCTTTCATCTAAATTATAAAAGATGTAAAATAAAACAATAATAATAATTATGATTATTATGATTAATAATCAATAATAATAACAATTATGATTCATTATAATAATAATTAATAATAACAATAACTATTATAATTATTATTAATGATGATCTCTTTTGATGATCTCACATTTAACATTGTCAATGTCCTTGGCTGTTTGGTTAAAATAATGGCAAAAAAATACAAATATCACTTAGCCCTGCATAACTGTACAGGTAATAGTAAAGCTAGAGGGGAAGCCATGAAACAAAGTACTAAGGCTAAAGTCTTTACAGACCATAAACACCTCCTCGCTTCACTTCAAGGTTGAGTAACTATATCTGCACCATAAAACACGACACACACACACACACAAACTCCACACTGGCAGCATTAAAGGGCAAGTATGAGGGATCCTAAAATATTTTGATGTATTAGGCCACGTGTTGCAATAGCTGTATATGTTGGAACGCATGCAATGTTTCCATTAGGAGCTTCCTTCTTCAATGCTCAGGGTTCACTCTAAAACCTATTTACTGAGCTCTACTAAAGTCTCCTCAGAACATAGACTATCTATCTATTTCACTTAAGCATGTCATTAAACATTAAATAATCACATCACCCATTTACCCACAACCCTTGCATAATGACATACTGTTTTATTAAGTTTCCTGCCAGCTCCATGTAATAAACAACCTTCATCATCCACAGATCAAAGCAGACACTGAAAGGCAAAGTGGCATTATGCAATCAAAAAAACAACCCCATAAATGCATGCTTAGAGAGTATAGTAATATATCGAGTGACAGAGCACAACTGGATAAACGGAGCTTAACTGGGTCCATGGACAGATCCATTAAACATACTATATAGGGCTGAATCTGGAATAGTGTGGCGCCTTTAAGTATTTAAAGGGGTCAGGAACTACATTTTGTTAAATTTTATAATGTTCTTTGAGGTCCACTTATGTTATCAAGACTTTTACATAAAAAAACATCCTAATTTAGAAGAAACAAGTTATTTTCTATCCTGTTTTTGACCGTCTTCCAAACTCTTCATTTTGAGACGTACCACATTCAAGACTTGGAAGTAAACGCCCACTGCTATGATTGGGTAACAGATTTGCATATTAAAATATTTTCAATGTCCTCGCCATTACATGTGTGGAATTGTTTTGAAAAGTTCAGATGAAAAATATCTCGTTACATAGTTACAACATTCACCAACAATGTGAAATATTCATGCATATTAAATAACTCTTGGTTGAGGCAAATTGAGTTTTTACTTAAAGTAAGTACTTTTTAGTTTCCACAGTTGAATGAATGTACAATTGTTTGTCACACTGTTGTTTTTTTAGGGTATTCAGTTCATTCTTTTTGATAACGTGAAAAACATTGTCATTTCCAGTGTCGTGTTTTAAATAAAATTACTGATGAAAAAACAGATGTTGCTCACTGAAGCTTTTATCCAGGATTACAGCAAATGCCTTCGATCAAAACAATAACAAAAGCAGTGTATCCATAAATCCAAAGCATTAACCCTATAAATGCTGAAGTAAAGAACAGCAAATCTATCACAAGTATTCAGTTTGACTGCGGCGCTACTACAGTATAAATAGTCCATATCAAATTGTAACAGACAAAGCAATAGTGACATTATACAATAGCTAAAAACACTGTTATTCACACTTGTGTTGCGACATTACTGTCGGAACCAATGTAGTTGGCACGGCATTGTCTTTTATTTCATGCTCTCTGAAAAGCCTGCGTCGAACTGTCTTGATTAAAAACCAATCTGCATTCAAATGAAGCGAACAAACGAACAGTGTCTTGCTGACACTTTCTGAATGGAACTTGGAAGTTCATCCACGCTTAATGTTAAGATCACAAGGATGGCAATGCAAAGACACAACTTTTTCACAACTTGGCACTTCAAAACATCTTGTAATCCTCAGAAGCATCTCTATCGTTTTGTTGCTGGAGTTATTCTGTGATGTAGAAGACGGCGTTGGTCTTCTTTTGTCGCAATATAACAAAATCTGAAACAAGTCATTTTCTGAGCTTGGTTTCAATAAAAACTGGACTAATGAGGAAGACTGAGATCTGAAATTTAAAGGATATTTGTATAGTATGACCTATTATATGTCAAAAGATAAAAGAAAATGCGATCTCTCAATTCATGACCCCTTTAAATAAAGTCGCTGTTATTCTTTTCAGTGTTAACACGCCTCCTTTCACTTCATGCAATTAGAATTGCGTACAAAAGAGTTTTATAAGAGATACTTGTCAATAAAATGAATGATGTAGTGTAATCAGGAGGCATTAGACATTTAGAATGTTACATTTAGAATTAAAACTTCTATTTCAAATACATGCTGTTCTTCGAACTTTCTGAGATGCACATGTACACATGGGAACTGTACTGCTCAGGACTGTTAACATTCAACTCAACTGACATCAACACTAGGCCCAGTGGGTTTAAGCGAGGAACACGATTAAGGATCTCAGTGAACCAAACAACATTCACTTCTCAGCACTGCAGCCAGGAAACTGTGAGAACAGTTTAAAGGCTGATTCTAAGAGCCCCAGGAGGAGCTTCTATCCCCAAACCAATCCAGATCCTGATGATAATGCTGCAAAGAGGTAGACATTTCGAAAAATCACAAAAATAATATCACACTGTGATTTTTATCAGTGTAGTGACTGACCCCAAAAGTACAATTGATATGGAAGAATGTCATTGCATTAGATAACTAATCATCAAGCCATGAAGTGCCATGAAATTTCAGAAAAAAGGCATTGTTTTTCACAAAGACTTTTGTTGGGTTTCAAATTGATATTCTGTTAAAAATGAATGCATATGGACATAACGTTCATCATTAATGTGAATGACATTCATCATTCTAATATATATAGACAAAGACAAAGTCCTATAAAGACCAAGTCCTATTGTATATATATAACACCAAATGCAACCAAATTTGTTGTTGTTTTTTACATAAAGGCTTGCAAAGGCGAGTAGCAAAAAAAAAAAAAAAACCTGACAAAACAACGTAAGAAAACTAAAATATATTCACAATGTACTAAAGAATGCATGTACAGTCACAGGCAGAGGGGGAAAAGGATGGAGTGGAAGAAAAGAAAAGGATTAGAGAGGTAAATACCAGAGCAGGAGAGGGGAGGTTTCCTTTGGGACTGGTGACTATGCTGTTTTTGGTGCTGTTTGTCTGGGGCTGTGCAGGGAAACACAATATACGTTCAGTTAAGAAAGGGTCAGGTTAAAAAGGAACGAGGGAGAGATCAGCATGCACATGTTCACAGATCACACTCACACAAACACAAGAGGTAGGGCATGGTCATTATCTATTTTCTAAGGCAACTGATTGATGTAGAGCCAACTACCTATTTACATGAAAACATCATTATTCTTTGAGACCCAATGTTCTCTAGCAGCGAGAGGGAAGGGAGGGTCATTATTAAAGTCCATAAAAAAGCTTTTCGCCAATTAGGCTTCCTAAACTAATCTATTATACCAATTAGCCACATTACATGCAGAGGCGGATTAGATATGGGTGTTTATTTATACTCGGGGTCCCTCAGGTCTCATGTCTATGGGCCTTCAGTGGTTTTAAGGTAGTTAACGGTCCTCTTTCCCTCACACAACTCAGGCACTCATGCGAGAAGTGTCATTAGTACAGTATGTGCCTATGTGCGGGAGGTATTGTCAAGGGAGATGAATGAGCAGCAGCTCACAACTACTGGATCCTCACAAACATCAAATAAACCCACATAAACAAGCACAAACACGTCATTAAGTGACTTTGGCACTATGGGCACACATACACATTCAAATACATACTGTTCCTGATAAGTGGACCACTTGATGGCTAGCAGAATTCCTTAACAATTCCCAAAAACTTATTGCAGTAGGTCATGGATCTCCATGGAAGTCCAACTTTATCCAAGTAAATGGGATATCGCCAGGAGGGACAACAAGGAATGTTATCCTCTTATGGGACCCACTCATAAGACAAAAAACAATACTGAGCGACCAAAAAGATAAGCGTCAATCCTGCAAATAAATTTAAGGTGGGGAATCAAGCAGATACTGAATGAGGGTTTGGTGCAGCCAAACCCCTGGGATGTGCACAAATAGGATCTTCAGACATTTGTAAGCAGGAACTAGGAAAACAGAGGGTGTTATTCTGCATGTTTATTCCACTGCCTACCTGTGTATGAACAGAAAGGCCTGTCCTGCTTTGGAAAGCTTTCAGAGTGGTCAGTATTAATCAAAATATATCCGATTACCAACATGCAGAATGAGACCTAGGAGGAAAGTGGTGTCCATGGGAGTTGGCTAAAATCATTCAAAGTAAAGAACAGCAGGAAGAAGGAGCAAAGTGTTGATCAGAAAATACTAAACAAGAAAGTGGGACACATTTACAGGGTCCAAGTGGTCTCACAAAGCCTGGCCTTTGACTAAACTGCAACAAGTCTTGTCCACAGTTTGTTCAGGCCAAGAACCGCCCACTTAGAAATTCAGAGACTGCCTGATTGAAATGTAAAGCAATCTCTGTTCATTTAGTTTTTATGTGCCAATCATGACTAGATGTGTGCCCCTAAGGCCCATTCACACCAAAGATGATAACTGTAACAATAACGATAAAGGCCTGGTATATGTCATTTCAGGCCAAAACAAAGTTTGTTTGCAGTTTGAAACAGATTGCCAAAGCAAACTTTCCAAAAAAAGTTATTTTCATATCTACTGCTGTAAAGCTGCTTGCTTTAAAGAAATCTATTGTATGGAGTGGTATAAAAATAAACGTGACACCACTTAACCAAGTGCCAAATTGTAGAGCTAGTGCAAACATATCCACATCAAATGTTTTTTTTTACTGCTGTTTGCATACTTCTTTTTAGCCCTAAGTGAAGAAAATTTATTTTGCAGTGAGCATATCAGAGCCTTAACTATATAGCTTTAATAACCTTTCTAAATTTATGAAAATAGCAAAGTCCATATTATAGCTATTGTGATAACAAAACAGAGGAACATCATTGGAATCACTTTTAGAACAATTTTTTCCAGCTGATGAACAATGAAAACATTGACAGCCAATCAGAATACACCCATCTTTAAAGATCTCTAGCATTTAAAGACATAACTGCATTGCACACTTATAATAAACAACATTATTGTCCGTTGGTGTGCACACTAATATAGTTATTGTTATAGTTATGGTCATTCTTGGTGTGAACTGACCTCTTCCCTTGAAAGCTGCTTAAAGGATTAGTTCACCTCAAAATGAAAATTTCCTAATAATTTACTCACCCCAATGCCATCCAAGATATCCATGTCTTTCTTTCATTAGTGGAAGAGAAATTAAGTTTTTTGAGGAAAACATTTCTGGATTTTTCTTCAAATAATGGACTTCAATGACAACCAGCGTTTTGAAGTCCAAATCAATGCAATTTCAAAGGTATTTGAAGTGCTTTAACGGTCTGTGCACGATCGCAGCTGAGGAGGGGGGTCTTATCTAGTGAAACAATAGGTCATTTAAAATATATACAGGTCCTTCTAAAAAAATTAGCATATTGTGATAAAGTTCATTATTTTCCATAATGTAATGATAAAAATTAAACTTTCATATATTTTAGATTTATTGCACACCAACTGAAATATTTCAGGCCTTTTATTGTTTTAATACTGATGATTTTGGCATACAGCTCATGAAAACCCCAAATTCCTGTCTCAAAAAATTAGCATATCATGAAAAGGGTCTCTAAACGAGCTATTAACCTAATCATCTGAATCAACTAACTAAATCTCCCAGCCTGTTTCATTACTCAAAACCGCAATCATGGGTAAGACTGCCGACCTGACTGCTGTCCAGAAGGCCATCATTGATATCCTCAAGCAAGAGGGTAAGACACAGAAAGAAATTTCTGAACAAATAGGCTGTTCCCAGAGTGCTGTATCAAGGCACCTAAGTGGGAAGTCTGTGGGAAGGAAAAAGTGTGGCAAAAAACGCTGCACAACGAGAAGAGTTATAAACTCCCAGTTCTGTATCTTACCCTCTTGCTTGAGGGTGTCAATGATGGCCTTCTGGACAGCAGTCAGGTCGGCAGTCTTACCCATGATTGCAGTTTTTTTGCGGGAGACAGGAATTTTGGGTTTTCATGAGCTGTATGCCAAAATCATCAGTATTAAAACAATAAAAGACCTGAAATATTTCAGTTGGTGTGCAATGAATCTAAAATATATGAAAGTTTAATTTTTATCATTACATTATGGAAAATAATGAACTTTATCACAATATGCTAATTTTTTGAGAAGGACCTGTATATATATATACTTTTTAACTACAATTGTTCGGATTGAGCTGATCTGCAACGTGCCGGGAACTACGTCATCACGTTGAAAGGTCAGGCTCGATATCGCCGGCGTCGGTAGAAGTACCGCCCCATTGTTTACAAAGCGACCAATACAATTTGAACTATCCTCCTTCGCACGGTCGAGTGGGGCGGTACTTCTGCCGACGCCGGCAATATCAAGCCTGACCTTTCAACGTAGTTAAAAAGTATATATATATATTTTTTTTTTTTGAAAATGACCTATTGTTTCGTGAAATAAGACCCTATTCCTCAGCTGCGATCGTGCACAGACCGTTAAAGCACTTCAAAGACCTTGGAAAATGCATTTATTTGGACTTCAAAATGCTGGCTGTCATTGAAGTCCATTATTCGAAGAAAAATCCAGAAATGTTTTCCTCAAAAAAATTAATTTCTCTTCCACTAATGAAAGAAAGACATGGATATCTGGGATGGCATTGGGGTGAGTAAATTATTAGGAAATTTTCATTTTGAGGTGAACTAATCCTTTAAGTCAGCTGATCAGATCATATGAATCAGGTGCTCAGCGGATGAAGTGTGGGCAGTCTGTAAGGCTGAGACTAAGATCCAAGATTTGTTGATCAGCAATAAACAAGCTAAAAAGAAGCATTTGTTTAAAATAGAACCATAAAGTATCTGAAAACTGAGTATATTTTATACTGACCATCAGTGCATTATGTCCCACAGAAATGCAGGATCTGAAGTACGAATTTAGAGGGAAGTGTTGCACATTATCAGGTAGGTGGAGGTACAAGTGGAGAGGAAGATGAAAGAAAAATAGGAAGGTGTAAATGAAACAAGATTCTCACCATGTACTGAATGGTAGAGCTCGACTTCCGCTTCTAGAGAGAGAATGAGAGGGAGAGAAGTGTGAAAAATGGAGAGAACTGTGAGACGATATATAAAAAAGTAGCCTGTTTGATAACGGTTTTCATCTGGGGTTCAGATAAAAGCATCAGATGCAGCCAGAGCCGAGTTTACCAGGCAAAGAAAACAATCTGAAGAATAATTTTCGGGTGTAGGTGAAGGTTTGGGTTTAGAGCAAGACAATATGTAGACTTCTGTACAACAGGACATTTGTAGAAAGAGGAACAAGGAAGGGGTGGGTCAAGTGAAGGAAAAAGGAGAGAGAAACATGCAACTACCAGAAGAATACTTGAAGCGCACTTGAGGAATGATCAGTGTTAGCAAAGTTAACTGATCCATGGTCACTTGTTTGAGACATAGTTCGAGATAGTTTCCGTTTTGAGATAATCTGGTCCTAAACCTGGAGCAGGAAAACTTAGGAGCTACACAAAGTAGGAATTGATGTGCAAGGACAGGCAGGGATGCTGAGAGAGGAAGCAAGCACAGTCTGTGCAGTTCAGTGATATTTTTTGTCCTAAAAAAAAAAGGGCAGCCAAGAACGAGTTATATTAAGCACAGAATGTTCTCAGAAGCGCTTTGGTTGAAAATGCAGCAGTGCAACTTCCAATCGCTGCAACTGCCGTATAAAAAAAAAAAAAAAAAAACGCCTCCAATTCTAAAGCAGAATTACATAACCAGCATTACTGCAAAGATTTAGACACAAAGTAAGGAAGTCAGCTTCAGTTAATTTGAAAAAATAGTGACAGAAACTAAATAAAGAGCAGCTCAACATGATCTTTGGAGACGGAGCATAAAGGTGAAGGAAGGTGAGATTAAAGTAATCATGAAAAGGAGAGAAGAAATATTTTAAAATGGCTGGAGACGTGGGGGAGCCTGTTGCTAGGCGATGAGAGGAGCGATGTGCTGCTATTTTCGTTTCAGAATCATGGCTATTCCTGGAACCAGAGTCACATTCCCTGCTGAACTATTTCTCCACTCACACACACACACACACACACACACACACACACACACACACACACACACACACACACACACACACACATGGAGATAGCAGGTGTGAGTCACAGAGGTGGGGGTGACGATGAAGTAGAAACAGTAGAAAATGTGTGCGAGTGTGTCTACAATCACTCTCATAAGTGTTAAGTGCAGTTCATCTCTTAAAATCCAGTTTCATGAATCAAATTATTCTGGCTCTTGTGGAAGATTCCATAGATTCCTCAATGACATCACAGCTGTCTTCGTTATATCATTCTCCTAAACGTCTCCCACACATCCACAGGCGCTGACGGAAATAAAACATTCATTTCGTCTCATCTTTCAGTGGTATCACTGGCTCCATGACCGGATAGAGCTTGTTACGGTGTTTGGTAACACTCTTATGACTACTAGAGAGCCCATCAAATTCACTACAATACTCATCATGAGGTTCACTGCATAATTTTTAAATTTTTGCACAAATGTGTAGAACCCTGTGGGATGAATTTAAATATGGGGAAATGTGTTAAAGGTAACTCTTATTGGTAGCTAAATAAATGTATATTTTCATGTTCTAATGACTGCAAAAGTCCAGCGAATTAAGTGAAATACTCAATGCAAAAGCTGTGTAATCCACATGCTATTTGCACACTTTCGCACTAATAAGTGAAACCCTGAGGGATGGATTGAAATATGGGGAAATGTGTTAAAGGTGGCTAATATATTCACACATTACCTTTAAATCAGGGATATTTACCTTTTTACTCATCCTCATGTCAGTCCAAACTTGTGTTTTGTTTTACTTTTTTTTTTGGTGATGAGCTGCTCTTTTGCTCACAAGGAATGTGGATGGTGACTATCGGCTGTCAAAGCTGAAAAGGATACACAATTATCTGGAGTCCATAAATGAGCTAAATTACAAGTCTTCTGAAGAACTGGCAGACAGGCTTTGGAAGAATAGTAATATAGTTTACAAGTCATATGCTTGACAGTCATTGGTCACCATCCGCTTTCATTATATAGAAAAGTGCAGTTTCAAGATAAGATCATTTAAATTATTTTGGGCCTGGTTTCACAGACAGGGCTTAGATTAAGCCAGGATTAAGTCTTAGTTCAATTAGAACATTTAAGTAGATTTTTACATTTTTCTTTAGAAAAAACATTACTGATGTGCATCTTGAGATAAAACAATGGCACCGACATATTTTCTAAGATATGTTAGTGCAAGTTTCTTTCAGTTAAAACAACTCAATAATGTATTTTAGTCTGGAATTAGGCTTAAGCCTTGTCTGTGAAACCAGGGGTTAGTGTTTAATGGAAAAATAAAACAGAACATATGAAGTCCAACCCTAACTCCTACCCTTTAAGAACAGAGATCTCTGAATATTTGTGATATTTTGGGATCTATCAGTAAGGTGAAATGAGTTTTGAGGAGAGGTTGACTAGATTTAATTTTAGCAATATTTAAATACAGTTTAATGAGGTGATTTTAGGTGTCAGTGGTCATGTTTTCAGACACCCTTGTTCAAACACACACACACACACACACACTTCAAACACAATATGAACTGACAACACTTATGTATGAAAACAACACAATCATGCAACAAAGACGACACTCTAAACACACACAGAAAGCACTGACAGATTAAACCAGTAAAATAGCAGGGCGGAGAGACTGAGTATAGTGAAAAGAGTGAAGGTACTAAGAAACCATATGGTCATGTCTGGGTCACAGAGGTCAGAAGTTCAACATATCTTCTTACCTTAACGTCTGCTTTTTTGTTCAACAAGCTTTTGGCTGCTACAATAGGAGGAAATAAGAGAGAGAAGTTAAATCAGCAACACCATATTACATATTACAAAATGTCAATTAACCCGCCGGACAGGCAATTTACCCAGGGCTGTATTTCCTAAAACCAAACATAACACTGCAGATATTAATCATACTAATAATCTTGAACAGCATAACTAGGCCCAGACAGAATCTGCGTTTTTTTCTCCTTTTATTTGGTTCTGCACTTATTTTTGAGGGGAAGAATTGTATGGAATGGCTTTAAACATGGTAAGCCATTATTAATAACTAAATACATAAATTAGCCAAAACTTTTAATAAACAAGCTCAAAAGAGCCTGGAGATTTTCAAAACTTTGTGAATAACAGGCATTCAAATTCTGCCGAAATACCAAGAACTTTCTGCAAGGGTAGATTCTGTGTTGGCCTACTCAGAACTCAGATTTCTACCAATGACACTTTATAATAAACGTCATTAGTGAGTCTTTAACAACACATTATATAATTCTTACTAGATCAGCATATTTCATGTTCAATGTTTCATGATACCTAATTGATTGCCCAAAAACTGATTTAGTAAGTATTATATAAAATTAATAAAGATTTTTAAAGATTAAGATTTATTATAAAGCGTTACCCATGGCTGCTTTGAGTGAACTGTTCCTCATTGTCTAATTCATAATTTTTTTTTATCATGTTTATGCTCTTTGTAAGTCTTTCAGAAAAGAATGTGGCAGAGAAATTCACTAAGCTATACATTTACATCCGCTTCCTTATCACAGAAGCAACTAACATTTTAAAATGAGCTTTTGTAGGTTCAGCCAAACAGTTTCTAAACAGAATAGTTGACCAAGGAACTTTTCAATCAAATTAATTATGAAAATTACAAAACAAATAATCTGTGTTTTTACAGCATCATGGTGAACAACACTTCAAATCAACATAAAAACACTGTAAAAGGAAGCATCTGACACAATCACTGTCATTATTGGTTTTTGTACCATTTTATATTAAAAATAAATTTGCATACAAATACACAGACCCTCTCGAGCAACTGTGCGTGCACCTTTAAAGCAGTTAATTCAAATAACTTCTGCTTTTTTAATAATAAACCACAGTAACACCATTACATTCGCATCAAACTCATTCGGCATGTCTGGTTCCTCAAAGAACCACACAGCCAGAGTTGGTTAGACTATTAATAAAGTAGCACTGAAAAGATTCTAAGCTTTATTTCTCAAGTTAAACATGGGGATGGGCTTTATTGATAATTTTCTATACTTGAGTACTCATACTGCAAAAATGATGCTAAAAAAACATGATGCCTTTGGTACATTTGTGTATAGCTGTCACTGGATTTCAATCACAGTGAAACGTCTTCAAATCGAAGTTCAATCAAATCGCGTTACGAGAAAAAAAATGTGTTTAATTTCTGAGTACTCGTGTACTTGCACCCATCCCTACAACACATTTTGAAGGGTGTCTTAGCACTTCTGAGGATAAGACTACTGATCTAGATAGAGTTCATCAGATCAGTTCAAGAAAAAGACTCTAATTCAGAATAATTCTGTATTTCTGTAAAAAAGATCCAACAGATACAGCTTCGTCACCAATAAGACTGTTCAGTGGATGACATGGGCTGACATTATGCATTCAAAATTAAATTGGTAAAACCAGAGTATTTATGACCAGAGTATTTCTGGTCATTAATCGAAGAACAGGGTCATTCAAGGTTGGAATTTGACACAGATCCTCCTAGGACTGTATCTGGGCCACTGATCCATCCATCTGGTGGCCCAAAGAGATCAGTGAGAAGAAATGAGCATGCGTCCCTGTAGAAAGAGCAGGAGTGGTGAAGTAACATTTAATACTCTAGAGTGAGCGGAACTCCTTACCTTGCCATTAACACAGAGAGCAAGAGAAAGAGAGGAAGAGAGAATGGAGAGAAAAAGAGAGAGCAGTGGAGAAGAGGTCAAAAAACCAAAGTCTCGTGTTTCTATGAATGGTGAAGCTAAAAAAGTGGAGCTGTATATGGGGCTCAAGAAAAAAAAAAAAAAAGAAGTATGTCAACTTATTTTCAGTACAGTCATCATTTTTCTCAGAGTTTATCTACTTTGCAGGGTCAGAGTCAGCACAAACAAGGTAAAAAAAAAAAAGCAGGCAAATACGTTTGTGCCAGGATGTTTTTGTATAAGCAGTTTCACTACTCTAAAACCTAGTCCTCTTTGAAAAATGTAACATTAAATAATCAAAATATTTTGATTAATATTTACATTAAACACATATTAATCATTACAGCAATAATATAATGTTTATATTAAATAAAGAATATTATCTCAATACAACATACTTTAAATGCATCTTGTGTCATGTATAATGGATGCACAAGCAAAATTGAGCATTACATAGTTTTTCACTATAAAACATAAAAAAAGACATTAATATGCAGTTGATCCCCCCCCCCCCTTTGCTGTTAGAACAGCTTCCACTGACACAGTCAAGCAAGTTAATTAGAAGCGGGAGTTCACATACTTATATATAATATAAATGCATTCTCTTATATGGACTGTATTAAAGTCAAATCAGAGGATTCAGAATGATCCAGATATCAGTATATATAGTGTAACTGCCTATAGCCCAGTAGTCTGTTTGCTCAGGCTGAGGGTAGTAGAAGGACAACAGAGAGAGGCAGCACTACATAAATATTTGATTGCAGGCATGTGGAGGGAGCATCAAATATGAAGCACAGCCTTCACATTGAGCCACAGCACACGCTCAATGTACCAGCTCAACCCTTCTACCTCACTCATGATGCATAAAAAAAAAAACAGGAAAAGGAAAAGCTGAAAAACATTTAAACCTGAATCATTTACTGCACTCCCATGAAGGTAAATGGTAAAACAATGGCACTGGCTTCTCCTCCAGAACAGCTGTTTGGATAAGTCAAGAAATTCTTTTTTTCTCTAAGCTTAAATGTCAATGGCTGTTTGGTTGAAAAGATTCTTCCACTGACACAAAAGCATTATTTGAAACCATTTCAGAGCAAATAAATAAATATCAAGATATATACTGAACATCAACAAAAAGCTAAAAAAAAAAATATCTACAATTTTTTTTAGCTACGATATACAGGCCAGTTCTACTCATAACACACCCAGTAAAATGTCTGGACAAAATTCACACCAAAATTATAACTTAAAAAAAAAAAAAAACTATAACAATAACTTATATTAGCGTCCACACCAATGGAGTTTTCTGTTTATTATAAGCATGCTATGAAACAACACAAATTGAATGTGTGGGAATAACACAGTGACCAAGAAAATGTTAAACAAATCAAAACTATCTTGAATTTTGTCTTTTGCTTTTCCTTCACTATCTGGTCAAAAAAATTAAATACAGTTGTTTGACTGTGACTGTGACATTTGACTGTGACTGATAACAAAGGCAATGCTTTCATTTTCTTGTTCAAATAGTCTACAGTAATTACATATAAACACACACACACACACACACTTAAAGTAAAAATAAGACCTTAAAAGGACTACATTTGGCTGCTTGAGCAGATTGCTCAGAAACTGATTTTGTTTGGTTTTGTGATAGATTCTATTACAAATTGGTTTTGTGATAGATTAGCAATGACTGATATCCTAGCTATCAGTTCTGGAGGAGATGCAATGAACAAAGAATTGTTGAAATAAGGAGCAAGAAAAAGATTCAAAATTAAATGTTCTTGATCAAACTACAACTATAATGTTTAATTACAGGCATGAAGGCTCAAGATTAACAGTGATAAATTGTATACATACAGAAGTGTAGTGTAGTGCTCTAGGCTAAACCCTATAAAATAATCTACTGCAACTGTATACTCACTACAGCACCAATATGGAACAAAATGATATTGTTTTCATGTGTTTTCCCTCATATTGTGTATATATCCATATCCAGTATTTCTAATTAATGTTAATAGAAATTCGACATCCTTTCGATACAAGTATATATGAAATGCTGGTTAAAAAAGGCTAAAGAGGGAAAATAAAAATAAAAATATATAAAACATTTGATATAGTGAGTACAGTTGTCAAGAAGCTTTGACCATGCACAAGTGCACAAGATCCATTCAGCCCATCATACCCCCATGTTAGTGAACATGCACTAGTCCAACCTCCCATGCAGCATTCAGCACAACAGCAGGCAGACTATCCCACCCACGGAAACAGGGGTGAACTTCAACTTCACAGACCATATTAAAAGACAGAGTAAAGGAAGGAAGGAGGAATACAGAGGATGGAAGTGAAGATGGCTTATGGGTGTCAGATAAAAATGGCAAAGAAAAGTGATGAGGAGGAGGAAGAGGATAAGAATAAACCATAAAAAAGTAAAAGGCAGTGATTTATGGCACATATGAAAGGAAGAAATGATGGAGAGAACAGGACTCAAAAAGGAGAGTGGGAAGGAAAAATGAATTCATCATGCAGGGATCTTGATGTAGCTCCTCTGTGAAATAAATAAAAGATGAATGGAATGATGATGACAGTGATGATGACAGACAGCTTAGAAGACTAATAAGTGGCAACATGATATCAGACATGAACTGCAAGAAAAATGAAGTGAATAATGACACGGGAGTGTGGAGGACAAGAAAGAAAAAGAAACAGCGGGAAAGACAGGTAGAGGGTGAGTCATCGTGCACACTTTAGCCCCATGCAGAGACAATCATGGACTAGTGAGTGACAGAGAGGAAATAAGAGGATGATGGGGGGGAACAAAATATAATGATGTTTCGTTCATAAAAAATTATGATAAAAATGGAAAAAAGTAAAAATTAAACAGGAAATGAATTCATCAAACAAGGAAACCGAAAAAGAAAATTGAAAGGGAAACGAAATGACTAGAGGAAATGGTAAGGAAATCATTAACTGAAAGGAAGCGGAAAGAAAGGAAAAGGAAAGGAAACTGAAAGGAAGCGGAAAGAAAGGAAAAAAGGAATGGAAAAAGGAAACAGAAAATTAAATTATTAAAAATAAAATAAAAAAACAGGAAATTGAAAGGAAAACAAAGTAAAAGTGAAAGAAAAAGGAAAATGGATCTGGAAAGGGTAAGGGAAAAGAAAAGGGAAAGGGAAAGGAAAAAGGAAATTAATTGAAAGGAAAGGGGAAATGGAAAGAAAGGTAATAAAAAGATAAGAAAAATTGAAACAGAAAGGGAAATTATATGGGAAGTGAAAAGGAAATGGGAAATGAAAAAGGAAAAAGAAATAAAAAAGGAAACGGTAAAAGAAAGAGAACAGGAAATTAAAAGGAAAATAGAGGAAAAGTGAAAGAAAAAGGACAATGGAACTTGAAAGTGAAAGGAATTGGGAAAGAAAATGGAAAGAAATGTGAAAGGAAACAAAAAAAGATATGGGAAATTAAAAGAGAAAAAAGAAAGAAAAATGAAAAGATAAAAGACAAATAACAGGAAATGAAAAGGAAACTAAAAAGTATATGTTAAAGGAAAAGGAAAATGAGAGGGAAAAGAAAAGGAAAAAAAGTGGTGTGCACTGCGTATAGAGAATAAGGGGAAGGGAGGAGTGTTCAGACAGAGAGTGTCAGAGGAGTTGAGCCCAGCAGTGCGGCGCTACCTTGTTCCACCAGCCCTGCTGTGGTGCCTGCAGCCGCGGCTACAGCAGCCGCAGCCGCAGTGACCGAGGCGGGAGCCGTGGTCTGCCTGCTACCCACTAACACACACATACCCACACACAATCACAAACAAATTCAGAGGGAGGAACAAAGAGAGAGAGAGAGAGAGAGAGGGAAGAGGAAAGGGGGCAGAGTGAAAGAGAACCATTTATTAGTCTATGGGAGAAGAAACTGTCAAATATAAGAACACATCAAACCATTTTTTTTCTTTGAGAGACAGGTGGCTCGTAACAAAATGATACCCACTTAAACAAGAGCCTTATTGACATCTGACTCTGACTCAGAGGGAATCGTCCCTCCTAACATTCAAAATCACACATATTTATCAACGTCATCTGTTGGACCATCATCTGAAGTGGTTAAAAGCAGAGCACTGGCATCACAGATGAGATCAGAAGGCAGAATTTGCTACTATAACTACTTGAATTTCCATTAAGGAGACCAAATAAAAGAGAACTGACAGAGAGAGACAGAGAGATTATACGTTCAGTGAGGAACCTAGAAATGCATGCTATTTTTTATTATGCATGATATCTATGAGGTCAGAGCTACATGAAAACCGCAAGCTGCGAGATGAAGAGAAAAGGATAGTAAGTAGGAGGTGGGCAGAGAGTAAATGTATACAGACAGTGGTCACTAAAAGTATGTGGACACTTAAACCACACTTAAAAATGTATGAATGTCTATACACTAGTTAATGGACTAAGTGGCACTTATTAATAATAAGTGGTAATTTGTAATATTTAAAATGATACCAGATAAACTAGTCAAAATTTGTTTCATTTGTATTATTTTTCTATCGTATTTGACCTATTGTAATTGTAATTTGTTTTTATTGTAACAATGTTTTTGAGGACTTTTTTTTTTATACTTGCATTAGTTAGCATCACAAACTCTAGTATCAAAATTGGTAAATAGAATTGTGAAATTTCACTGGTATCTAAAATGTAGACGTCATAGCAACCTTATTTCCAGCAAATATATACTTGATATATATCGCTATTGTTAAATAAATTACTCATATAAGGTTTTGGTCATATGGCTCACTCATAATCGTATTAAATAATCATGATTACAATACTGGCAAAATAATCGTGATTATTTTGGTAAACTTAATTTATCAAAAAATGTAAGTTAGTTCTGAGAAACACTCTGGCCATTCTTACAAGGATTAAAAAAAAAATAAAAAAAATATGTGATCAAAAATACTGATTTTGTGGTGGTCATTTCCAGAATATTATGGAAACTAGCATGTATGCATGATAAATAATAGTCATACATGCAGTGGTGGAAAGAGTAATAAAATATTCTACTCAAGTAAAAGTACTACTACTTCAATGAAATTTTACTTAAGTACAAGTAAAATTACCGGTCTAAAAATCTACTCAAGTAAAAGTAAAAAGTAGCTCATTTAAAATTTACTCAAGTAAAAGTTACTGAGTTACTTTTTTAACAGTGGGGGGTGGGTGTACTATACACGGCTCTCCCGTGTAAGGTTGTAATGGTATGAGATTTTCACAGTATGGTAACGTCTCAGAAAATATCACGGTTTACAATATTAATCAATTATTAAATAAACGGTATTATTAAATTATGGTTATTATTATTATTATCATCAGTTAAAATGACAGTTAAATTAAAGAAAAGTTTTTTTTGGGGTGGAACAAATGCTTTTATTATAACAAACTTGAAACCATTTGTTTGTTTTGTTTATTAAAATTTCAATAGAACATGTCTAATCAATTAAATTCAATAATTGATAATGAATAGATTAACAACTCATTTTTAACATTAATAATTTTTTTTTTAAGAATAATATAGTCCTATGAAATGTATTTTATTCAGAAAATTAATGTTTTTTTAATGATTTAATCCAAATATATTATCAAAAACGGTGGCAATCAAATGAAAATGTAAACTTTTTTGGGGAAGAGCTGCAAAAAACAGATTTATTAAATTAAACCATGGACAAAAAATATATGCCTTAATTAATGTTTAAATAAATTGAATTATTATTGTTGTTGTTATTATTATTATTTTGAGAAGTACGTTCTATTGTATGCCTACAATAGTAATATATTTCTGTCATAATTTCTCCTAGTTAAACCAAACTTTTATTTTGACGGGTTGTAGTGAAGACCTGTTTCAAAGTGTAAGCCTATTTGACAATGTTTTTTCTCAAATAAAATGATGAAAATGCTCATTAGGCGTTCTCTCAGAGCAGCTCTGGAAATGTTCATGTATTCATCATGTACTCAAATTGTTTGTGAGACGCTGAAAACACCACGCGTACTTGAGTATGTAGTAGACAAAGCGGAGCAGCTCATTCACACAGATTCACAGAAACGCAGAACAAGCAGGTTATAAATCATTACATAGCAGTATTTTGCGCTTAAATATTCACAGACCATGTCGCGATTGGATTTATTGCACAGTTCTACTTTCCATGTATTCATCCATCCATCATTTTGCGTGTTTTACGTGACATCTTCTGCGTTATGTAAATTCCATTTTCATGACTGGATTCCGGGATTCCCTCTGCATCACGTAAATCATTCGGCCTTACGTTATAATCGGGACATAGGCTACCTTTATCTGCAGGAGGGATGGTGTCCTATGTATCCTCCTTTTGCAGCAACTTTGTGTCCACATTTTTGGCAAATTGGTTATCTATCCTCGAGGACAACCACACTTTTTTACATCCAAAGTATTTCCATACTGGGCGCTTCGCTTTCAGCTTCAGCTGGGTCTGCGTTACCTTTTTTGCGTGTTTGTTCTCCCGCCCTTCAATCAATGCAGTAGTTTCCGGAGTGTGATTCTTTTTTTTTCTCCCTTGTATTATTATTTTTTTCATAGTAACGGATATGATTAAAAATGTAGCGAAGTACAATACTTCAAACAAAACGTACTTAAGTAAAATTACAGATTTAAAAAACTACTTAAAAAAGTAGAAGTACACAAAAAAACGACTCAATTACGTAACACGAGTAAATGTAATTTGTTACTTTCCACCTCTGCATACATGACTGCTAAAAATGCAGAAGGCTTGTTTATTTTTGTTTTAACAAATTCAGCCACACAATTGTTACACAAATTTGTGTGTATTTGGCAATTTAAGCATGTGTGACATGTTTCTTTATCACACTAATGTGGCAATAGCTTTAAGCAGTTCTACGCTTGTGATCGTTTTGTTGTTAAATGGCAAATAATGCAAGAATGCAAAAAAACGAATTTAGTTGATTTTGGATTGTGTTCAACAATCACAATCAATCTGGAGGGACTGTCTGCATCATTTGTTTTCAGGTGCCATTTAGTTTGATGTCTAATACAATGACATTCAAATATTTTAATTGCAATCTAAGTATCAGAATAATTTTAAGGACCCTGTATAGCATTGGCAGTCTTGCCCACAAGTCACTTTTATTGAGACCAAGAGACTTAGAACATTTCTTTGGCAGACAGCAGTCAACAAAGCACATCAAGACATGTGATCATACACAGAACAGACTAATCAGAAAACACGCAGATCCGTCAACTCGGCTATGAGTTAATATCCAGCTTCATCATACCTGAGTAACTTACCAGAGAAGTTCCGTGACACAAGCATGGTGGTGAGGATGGCCCCCTGTGAGGAGAGGGAGGAAATTGAACCTCTTGTGTAAAAATAAAACTGAGTGAGTTTCTGTGTCACTATGAAACACACCTTGAGTTTCCTCCTGGCGTTGAACTTCTTCAGGCATTCCACAGTCTCTTGTCTGTGCATCATGGAAGCCACAGTAGAGCGTTGCTATGGAAACAAATAGGGAAAAGATTTTGACTGTATCTAGACCTGCATTTTGCTGTACAGTATTTGTATAAGTGTTTTATATGTCTGCATGTGCATATTGGAGAATACATACGCAGACCCATGGATGTTTGAGAGCTTCCTGTGCAGTGATTCTTTTGGTGGGGTTTATGGTCAACATTTGATTGATGAGGTTTTTGGCTTCAGGAGTAACTGTGTCCCATTCTGGAGATGGAAACTACCAGAGAAATAAAAAAATATATATTATTCTATTATTCAGATGTATTCATAAGCTACAGCTGCAAATCTTTGTTGATCAAATAAACCACCTGTTGGAATATGCAGTTTCTATAACTTGTGCATCTCTAAGAAAATTTTACTTTACAGAAATAAACCACCTGTTAAAGTCCCATTTTCTGATTTTAATGGATTGGCAATATGCAGATATAGTATATGAGTCAATTTTGGCTAAAAAAAAATTGCCCTTTGAAAAACCCATATCGGCAAAAACAAGTATGAATCAATGCTTCCAAATAAAAACGAATAAACATTCTTAATATGATATTCTGACTATGTGATGGTGATAAAGTGTTTTTGTAATGTGAAAATCAATACACATTTATCACATTTTCTTAAAGGTGCAGTAAGAGATTTCTGAAAAACGCTGTTGAAAGTGGAATGGACCGAGCACCAAAACACACTGCCAATCAGCAGTAAGGGGCATTTATACTCATTAGGGGGGAGGTGCCTGTATTGCAATTGTTCGTGAATTTGGGAGCGGAGCTATAAGGCAGTGGTGTGATCCTTTTGGGTAGGGGCGTGTTTGTTTGGGTGATTCCAAATATCAACATGGTTTCTCAGAAATCGCTTACTGCACCTTTAAATACAGTATTCTAAATAGAATTTCTGCATTCACATTTAAAAATGCTTTCATAGAATGATTAAATCAGAACAAATATCAATCTAGACAAACGAGTACCAGCAGCAGAGAGGTTGGGCTAAACTCAGACACATGATTATAACAGTTCTTTAACACCTAACATAGCTATAACTTCTTCTAAAGAAAATATCTCTTATGAACCCTCCTGTCTACATGAAACATTTATCAGACAAATATGTTGCACAAGCTAGATGGAGTGGGAACATCAAAATGTCACGAGTACATCAGATGGGACACGTGTCAGAGAAGCTAGAAACTGCACCGAGGACTGTATATTCATGAAGTGCAATCTTCAGTACATACTTGAAAAACAATGAGGGCAAATGGTCTTCATGATTCTCACTGATCTTCAATCAGAAGAATGTGAGGTTTAGATAAAGAAGGGAAAGAGAGGGGGGAGCAAGACACAGAACTGAAAAGATGTAAAACTTACATCATAAGCTCCAGCTTTGATCTGTTGGTAAAGTTTGTGCTGATCCTCGTCCCAGAAAGGTGGATATCCAACCAGCAGAATGTACAGAATCACACCTGAATAGGGAACAATTAAAAACTAAATAATGATTCAGTTTCAAGTGCATACATTACATAAGCAACATTTTTAAGGTACAGTATATGTCAGGTAATATAATTTGTACTATACTCAAAAGTATAAAAAATTACAGGGGTTGGACAATGAAACTGAAACACCTGGTTTTCGAACACAATAATTTATTAATATGATGTAGGGCCTCTCCTTTTGCAGCCAATAAAGCATTAGTTCATCTAGGGAATGACAGATTAAAGTTGGCACAGTTGGCACCAATGAAACTGACATTTGGCATTGGCACGAGTGAACAAAGGTTTGGCTATAGCAGCCTGACCATGAATATTAACTCTGTGGAGCTCCCGACGAACTGTTTTGGTAGAAAAAGGAGAGTTGAGGTACGCATTCAATTCTGCAGTGATTTGGGCAGATGGGGTTCAAGGTTTTTTTGGTTAGTACCTGGACATCCCTTTCAGACAGCTTCCTCTTGCGCTGACAATTACTTCTGTTGGATGTGGTTAGTACTATGTAGTGGTATGTCGACATCACCCTGGATACCATAGCACTTGATAAACCACAAAGACTTGCTGTCCTGGTCACAGATGAGCCAGAGAGATGCGCACCAACAATTTGTCATCTTTGGAACTCTGATATGTCTCCCATTATGTTTTGTGGAATTGCAATATTTGATGTACACCTGCGCTATTGCTCTGCTAATTCAACCTTCACACTCTGCTCTTACTGCTCTGATTGAATGTAAAATCAGTGGAGATTGGCCACAAGGCTGCGCATATATAGGCGTGAAACCTCCAACACTATATTGGCCAGTGTTTCAGTTTCATTGTCCAACCCCTGTAGATGAGGATGCAGAGTCTCTGTGCTGTTGTTTGGTAGTAGGTTTTATTAGTGTTGTGTAGGTCGACTAGAAATCCCCAACTCTCATTAAAAATGAATGACTTCCTGTCTCCGTCATTGAAAATCTCTGTATTTGTGAATATCCCTTTGGGACCCTGCTGAAAAATAAATAAATAAATAAGCAAAACAGCCTAGAACCGTTTTCCTAGTTTGCTTGATCACATATCCTGGCCAAGCTGGTTAAGCTGGCAGGCCAAAAACAGGATTGGATACCAGCTAAGAACAGAAAACCCTCCTGGGCTGGTTTAGGTTTTTCAGCAGGGAAGGTAGACAGCAAGGCAGCTCACTTAGTTTGGAAGCACAGCACAGAAAACTTCTTTGTCTCTTCATAATTAGCATGTGCTTGTCACTGTATTTGAGTTTATTTACCGCAGGCCCAGATGTCCACCGGTTTGCCATATGCCTCCTTCCTCAACACCTCAGGTGACAGGTAACCTGGTGTCCCTGCAAATCCTGTAAAACATAGTTAAGCACACACTCTTTCAGATACTCCTGCTGCACCAGTAAAATGTGACTGTAAAAGTAGTAAGCACACGCAAGATAAAGTGTCCAAAAAGTGAGTCGTGTGGGCGTGTCTCAAAATCAAACTACATGTTTGGATTGCTATGGCAACGATTACATACCAAACCATGCCTGCTGGTCTCCCTGCACCTCGATGGCCAGTCCAAAGTCAGCCAGCTTCACAGCAGCGTTCTTGCACTTGCTGGCCAAGAGCAGATTCTCTGGCTGTGGGGAGAATCAAGACAACATTTCTCCTGCTTTAACACAAACTTAAACACACATAATCACAATAACAAACACTGTGCATGCGAACACACACTACACAACAATAATTATAGTCAGATATCCATCACATGTTCAAATTTAACATTGCAGACCAACAACCCTCAAAATCTGATTCTTTGAAATATTAATTGAATGTTGAGTTTGGTTGACTAACTTTCTAATGAAGGATGCGGAAAACACGTTTGTCTTCACTGGCAATAAGAGTGTGTGCACGTATGTGTGCGTGTTTTTCTCCCGACTGACCCAGATTATCTAGCCTCATTATTCTCTGTCACTGATGGATGCTAATAATGTAATATCCCCTCTAGTGTCTCCTGATGCTTCTGCTAGCACACACACACACAACACTATCTTATAAATCATAATGCTAGCAACTCTGATCAGTAAGGGCAGGCTAACAAACCAAATACACAGTCACACACACTTTCACAAGCACTGCACCAGATAGTCAAAACTCAAGCAGCTTTTCCTGCATTGCAGTATCTGGTGGATCTAGCATCCACTTCCCTCACTCTCTGATTCACAATAAAGACTGCAACTAAACTGATCAAAACTGTGATAAATAAAAATATCCACTACCATTTCAAACTTTGGGGTCAGAAAGATGATTTAAAAATAATAACAACACATTTACAGAAAATTTGTGTTACAAAAGATTTTTATTCCAAATAACCACTGCTGGAGTAATTAAAAAATGTAGTGTTGCCATCACAGGAATAAATGACATTTTAAAATATATAAAAAAAGAAAACAGTGATATTAAATTGTAGCAATATTTCACAATGTTAGCGTTTTTACTATATTTTACATCAGATACAACATGCAGCTTTGGTAGACAGACTTCTTTCAATAATATAAAAAAAATGTTAGCGAGACCCCCTTCTTTTAAGTAGAGATATATATGCAGAATGATCTAACATAATGGTAAACAAAATCCTATGAAAATCATCTGCTGAAGTCTATATAGATCTAGATATTAGCTATGGTGGCAGACACAGTCAACTTGGTCTCAAGTGCTCACAGACATTTTCCTGTTATAACCTTAAAGCTGCTTTGAAACAATCTGTATTGTGTAAAGCGCTATATAAATAAAGGTGACTTGACTTGACTATATATCTATGGACGTTAAAGCTATTAAGTAAATGTGGCTCCTAAATGTTTCATTTAGAGCCAGTGGATATCTACTTTTTTACATTGTTATCCTTGTTCCATAATGCTTATTATCAGATCATTATCACCATCACCTTCATTAAAATTTCCTAGATTTTGTCTCTATCCTCAGAAGAACTCATATAGCATAGCTAATCCAGACTATCCCCCCCCCCCCCAAAAAAAAAAGAGGTTAAATATGCACACTGCTGAGAGCTGGAACACCAGGAGCTAATCCCAGCCTTAAATCTCAGTAGTGGGAGGAATTTTGATGAACAGCACCCTCTGAGAACAAATCCAGCAAAGAAGATCTGCCAAAAATCGCTCTCCAACGCTCTTTCACGAACGATTAACCTCTGCAGAGAAATCCATGACTTGACTTCCTAGCAAAAATCTCATCAGCATGGGCACAGCTAAGAAAAAAAGTACATATATATGCACACAAACACACACACAGCTGGGTGCAGTGGTTAAATTGGCTTGAGTTGGTTAAGTTTTCTTGTGTAGCTAAGTAAAATAAAAATAAAAAAGCACTGGTGTCGATATACGTGTCCTGTGCTATTGTGGTTGTGTGCAAGATCGTTGCTCTTTTCTGCAGTGGCATTCCTGTCATGTTCACTCAGAGTCCCGCTGTGGAGGAGCGCGTGCCCCGGGATTCCATTCAAAAGGGCACTCCAGTGTGGGTAGACACAGATAGCGTAAAACCAGAGTGCTGGTACTGTAAGAGTAGAGTATGGAGCTGACCGTTTTTAGCTTGTGCCTTGTTTCTTTTTCTGGATACTGCTATATTGAAACTGAAGCATGAATCTAAACCTACACAGATAAAATCTAGTGATGCACTGAAAATTTTGGCAACCCAAAATATTCAGCTGAAACAAAAAAAAAAGAATTTTCAGTTTCAAATCATTGACACATGCACACAGTAGCTGGGTTTTCATCCAAACGTGAAGCAAATCTTTTTAAAGTTCGCAAAAAAACAAACAAAAAAACAAACAAATGAGAATTACACAATGAGTCCGAAAACCTTGCACAATGAGTCAAAAATTTCCGCTGTTGTTTGACCGGATGACGTGGTATTGGTAACCTAGTAACCAACAGTAAATAAAACAAGGCATCCATAGAAAATGGAGATAGGACTGCAATTAGTTACAATTGGGCAAATTATAAATTTAGGTCTACTAGCAGTGCAGCTTGCAATCGCCAAATTGAATGCTACGCACAAAAGAAGAAATGTAGAATTTTTGATGAAGGCACTAGCAGCAAGAGCATTAAAACAACGTCGAGCCCCATACATATGGGAAAGACAACGTCAGCAGGATTTTTGGGAGGCATTTTACTCAGAGGCCCCATTTGAAAAGTTATGCAACATTATTGACACCATCAGCGGAAACAGGCGATTAGACACGTGGGTTTAATGTTTGCTACGTCAGAAGTTATTCGGCAAATGAGTTTACTTTGCATCTCCCATTATTCGCATTAACTCTTTTTCACACAAGTCAAAAACCCCCTCAAGCAAGCATAAAAACTTTTTTGAGAATTAAGGGATTCGTTTATTTTAAATTTTGCTGTTTCCATCACATGTTTCTGATGCGATACTTCAAAATGCGCATGACAACAGGGTGATGGAAACATAGCTAGTGATGTTTCCCGATGATGCGTTTTGACTGTTTCAGTATCTTAGATAAGATACAAAAGGGAAACATGTCAGCAGTGTGGGAGCACTTCATCATGACCAAATATGATGGCTGAGTAGCAATATGTAAAATTTGTTCAGCTGAAATATTGTGAGGTGGCTTGTTGCTGAAGAACTTTGTCACGACTGGTTTCATTTATCATCTGAGCACACAACACCCTGAAAAGCATACTGAGTTCAATTATCCAATTACCCAAATTTAATAACCAGGGGCCGGTTGCACCAGCTGTGTGTAAGTTACAACTTAGCCTAGTTTTGACGTAAATGGGCACTAAGTTACAACTTACGCACTACTAAATATTTTTCCGTTGCACCATTAAACTTAGTTTAAACGTAACTCTATGTTCCACCTAAATATTTACGGCAGCTCTGCCCATGAATAACGGTCGGAATGAGATGGCAGCCAGATTACATCGATGAGCTCGTAACTGATAATGAAGAACCGCAAATTCGTTGACGAGTTTTACGAGACCGACATCATCCTTTGGATATTTATGATGATGTCGACATATTTGCTCGTTTGCGCTTTAAAAGAGAGGGAATAATGCGGATAACGGACATGATCACGGCTGATATTCAACATGAAACGGACCGAAACGGCGCTCTCTCCCCAAGCCTTCAAGTCTGCGTCGCATTACGTTATTTTGCTACTGGATCATTTCAAAACTTAGTCGGCGATTGTATACAAACTCATAAATCTACAGTATGTAGAGTGATCCGCAGGGTGTCACTTGCCTTGTGTCGCCACATGAACAACTAACTCACGTGTGCATGCCAAGCATAAATGTACAAAACACAAACAGGCAAAAATTCCATGCCATTGCCGGTTTCCCTGATGTACTTGGCTGCGTCGATGGGACACAAATCAGGATAAAAGCACCAACAGTGGATGAGAATGCTTTTGTGAATAGGAAGGGATTTCATTCACTAAACACCCAAGTCATCTGTGACCCAAGTTTGTGTTTCTTAAACTGCGTTGCTAGATGGCCAGGTTCAAAGCACGGCAGCTTCATCCTAAGAAGATCAAACATATTTGAAAAGTTTGATTCCGGGGAGTATAGTGGCATTCTGCTGGGTGATTCTGCCTACCCACTTAAAAAGTGGCTGATGACACCATACTTAAAAAAAGTTTAATGTTTTGATTTTGACAACGTTTGTTGTAACGTCTTTTTTAAACTTTCCGTTAGTCAACAATGGGTTTGAAATTCCGCGCTGTTCAGACTATTTCCTGTTTACCTATAAGAAGACTTGTGATTGGCTTAAAAAAATAGACGTCATTCTATGCGTCAACGCATTACTTTACGGAGAGTTTACGACCTACTAGCTACGTTCTGCCTTACGAACAAATGGTGCAACGGAATAAAGTAAAGAGTTAGTTACAAACTAGCTAGTAGTTACTAAGCCTCTAGTGTGGACTTTACGTTCCAGTTTAAGTAAGAACTTACGAACAGCTGGTGCAACCCTACCCAGAGCTTTATTTTGGGTTTTGGTTTTCAGCTAAATTAAAACACGAATTTATTGATATACATCGGTCAAAGCACAAAGTGCACCGTTTTGGTCTTTGTATAACTAAGTTTTATTTTTTTTAAGGATTTGTGCATTTTGAAGAAAACCTGCAGATAAATGGGCATTTATAAAATGACATTACAAATATACAGTAGTCACAAGTCACAATCAAACCACTTATACATGCATACGAGACATCCAAACAAGACAAACCACTGTAAGAACTATTTATGAGATTATAAACGACAGAAAAACATGCAGCATGCATTCTGAAACAGTTTCTAAGCATCACCCTCTCCACAGACAAACCACAAAGTGTTAATTATGTGTTTACAGAAAGCATGGGAGCAATGTAATCCAACAGTAAAGCATGCTAGATAGTGTGACACTAGCGGAATTATTTTTAAGAACAACATGTCGTGAAGCACACTATGTTTTAGAGAAGGTCAATGGTCACAAGGGAGCAGTCAAATGGCACTGCAGTGAACTCAAACCTGTACATGACGACCGGCCTGGGACCCTGATGTCTACACTGAGTCTATGGGCAATAAGAGTAATCTAGAAGGTTAGAACATTGTCGTGGTTCATTAAATTTGGTCTATTATTATTAGTACTACAGACGTATTAGTGGAAGCACTTTTGAAGTGCTTGATCGATGAATAAAAATCAATGTCGCACTTTAAGTCAGGCCAATTAGCGCAGTCTTACCTGAACATTGATGAAAGTGAATTTATCACCAGCAACACACACACACACACACACAAACACGTAGCCCGCTATCACTGTGTGAGATCAGACTGAGTTCTATTGCATTTCTGAGTCTTTTTAATCATTTTCACAGAGAGACCAAAAGCTGCTATTAGCAATTACGTCAGTCATCTTCAAATCAACACAGTGATAGGCACAGATTTCTACAGTACATACCATCTTTTATGAGCACATGCACAGTCACACACTTGAAGGACAGCGATGACATCACAATCGGCACTTACCTTCAGGTCTCGGTGCACCACGCCCATTTGATGGCAGTGAAGCACCGCCTCCAGGATCTGCTGGATGCAGTGACTGCATGCAAACAGCAGGGGGCGGAGGTTAGTCTGAGCAGCGCTACAGTCCCGTGCACAGGCCAGGGGCGAGGGGGATTTGGGGCAGGTAAAAATGTAAATGGAAGGGGGCAGCGCATCTCCCTAGACTCAAGCCTTGCCTCCATGTAGCCAAATATAAGCATAAAATAATTGAAACAGAACCCCCTGAAACCGCACTAATAGTTAGACAGCAAGAGGTGAAAACTTAAGTTATATATATTATATATATATAATACAATTGCGATATATCTACAATTAAGACATGGAAGCAATGCTTTGTGCCTTTTGAGAGTTCAAAAAAGCCAAAAATACAACAAAACTGCATTTTCATACACTATCATTCAAACGTTTGGAAACTTCTTTTAAAGAAATTCATTATTTTATTCAGCAAGGAAGCATTTTTTTCAATTACAAGTCCATTTAATCTACAACATTGCGGCAGATTTCTATACCCACTGGATTCTGCTAATTGGTGCGTGCAGCTCTACTCTTCTCTTTCTCCCTATAGGGCCGTAAAATAGGCTCTTAGAAATTAAACCTTTATAAGGTAAATCATACAGAGTAGCACAGCTGTATATCTATGCAGTCTTTGATAAAAATATAGTGACATGAGAGTGTAATGTGTGTGTGTTAAGAAGTGTAGGATATCACCAACACGTGCACACACGTGCACACACACACACACACACACACACACACACACACACACACACACACACACACGTGTGCTGGTTGCCAAGAAACCCCTACATGTTTCTATGCACAGGTACAGCCTACGCCTGCCTGGGCGAAACCTCAGGATTGATGGTTTTGGTATTTAACAGCCCAAACCCAGATCTGACAGGGTCACTGAGGTCGGGTAGTAGAGGAAAAGGCTAAATCAATTATGTATATTGTAAATGGCTCTCTAGGTCAAAGCTATTCCAATAAACAGCACATGCCTAGAGTCCAATCTTTCAATGCTGGAAGAAAAATCCCTAAGATGGGAGTGTTATAGCTGTTCTGGAATCACACAGCACATGGAGGGTGAACAGTAAGAGGGTTTGCAAGCTAAAGTGAGAGAAAGCAGTGTGTGTTTGAAGGTCATATAATATGGGGCAACTGTGAATGACATTAACTAAAGCTACAAATTTACTTAAACTAGCATTTAAAAGATTAGGGTCAGTTAGTTATTTTTTTAAATAAATTAAAATACATACATGTTTCAACAAGGACACATTAAATTGTTCAAAAGTGACAGTAAAGTAATTTATAAGGTTACAAAATATTTGTATTTCAAATAATTTGTTTCTATACATCAAATAACCCTGACAAAAGTCATGGCTTCTGAAAATTCAGCTTTGTCATCACAGGAATAAATTACATTTAAAAATATATTAGGATTTAAAAACTTATTTTAAATTGCAATAATATTTCACAGTATTCATATTTTCTGTATTTTTGATCAACTAAATGCAGCCTAGGTGAGCATAAAAGACTTCTTTAAAAAAAAATCAAGAATCTGATCTCAAACTTTTGAAAGATTGTGTATAACCAAGCATCAATACAATTATTTCAATAGAATTATTATTATTATTATTTTCTGAACAATGTAATGCCTTTCAGCTAATTAATGTCAACGTTCGCATGAGAAGCAAATTTATATAGAGATTTTTCTTTTATCTTAAGAAATCTAAAGAAAAGGTCAAATCGCTATATTAAGATGTAAAATATTTTGCAGTCTGGCTTCAGAGTTTGTGCCACTTAAAGTCATCAAAGCTCTAAGACTATTAGAAATATTTTTTTCTCTTGGATTCAAGCTTTCCAATGAGTATTAACTAGACCCTTTTATCTAAAATGATTAGCAAATTTACCATCAAATTTAAAAAGACTGCAATACATTCAAATTAAAAACATTTTAATCTGCAAAAAACTGAACACACTCGAAGATGATTTTGTCAGTATTACAGTATAACCGTATAAATGATTAGAATTACATAAAACTATTTAAAGCAATCTATTCTTAATGACCACATTTAATCTTTAATACAGCACTTTGAGATGCATTTCTGATAGGGTCAGTGCTGCATAAATAACGTTATAGCTTTGATTATTGTTATCCATGCACTGCATGAGTTTTCTGGCATGGCAGTAAAGTTCAGGGCTGTAAATTAAAGTGCTGCATTTGCTTTCTAAATGTCTCCCATTAAAAGACCACGGAGCATGACATATGGTCACGGCAAGTGTAAGACAGAATGTCTCTGAAAAATCATTTCTGAGAGTGAATCTGTCCGTTTACTCTGCCTTTAAACGTATGAGCGCATATATGGATATGTTAAATATCCATATATGTGTGCATTCATCATACTGTAGTGTGTACGTGTGTGTGTGTTTCTTCACACCACCCCCAGTGTCAGCTGCTGATCATAGCTGGTCTCCAAGAGAAGATGTGTGTGTGAGTGTGTGTGTGTGTGTGTAGGGGTGAGACAGGAAGTGTCACTGTATTTCAGCAAAAAATCTCCACTCGAAAGAACTGCTGTGGACATTAAAACGCCTAAAAATGTACTGAAACTCACTGTGCTGCCCTTTCTAATATTAGCTTTATTTCCTGTACTAACATCAACATTACAGTATTTGAGTCTCTTCTCCCACGCTTCATAAGCTAGAGAAGCAATTTAAACGGCTAATTTTTTTTTTTGCAAGTATCTACACTGAGAAGCAAAATAACAAACCTAAAAAAACGATATTTGCGAAATTTCATTAAAACCTAGCATTGTTTCAAGTAAGAGAATGACTGGTAGTTCATGATGCTGTTCATCATTCATGTACTAAAAAGACTACTGAAACTGAACTCTGGGATACTACTGTGACAATAAAACAAGATAGGCTGGTATAATATGACTAGGACCCTATGATTTCTGCGATGTGGAAAACGAGGATGGAATCACAAAATCCAGTTATAAAAATGTAATTTAATGTATCACATGGAATGTCATGGAATTTGAAAAAAAAAAAAAGATGAATAAATCAGAAGTAGGGCTGTACACTTAATCAAATCACAATGTTGACTAGAGCAAAAAGCCATCCGAAATCTGCATGTTCTGCGTGTCTGTGTGAATAGGCGGACTGGTGCAGTTTCGTCTAGTTCTTGTACACAGTTTTAAGGAATATCACACCATTTTCATGTTTTAATTTAAACACTAAACCTCTGTTGTGCAGCGCTTATTTTGCCAAAAAATATGGAAGGAATTGTTCATTACATTTTAAAAGATTAATTAAATTGATAAAGTTTTTAATGCATTCATTTGATTACAACCTTTTTTAATAAATTGGTATTAAATCAAAAAACACAGAATCCAGAAAATTACAACAGACAAAAACATTTCATAGGACATTATCATTCTTAAAAATGTAATAAATTAATAAATTGTTAATTGTTTTATGAATTAAGTTGATTACACTTATTTTTTTGTTTCTATAAAATTAAATCAAACCATTATAATGGAATCCAGAAAAATGAAAACAAAAACACAGAAAAAATACAATGAAATTTAGAAAAAAATAAAACTGATTTCAAGACCTCAATCTTGACACAGAAAGCACGGTACATAACGAATATTATAACAAACAGTGATTTAAGGATGTTTAAACAAAGAACCACTATGAAACTTTAAATACACAGTTTCAGAATTGAAACATAATTTAAGGGATAGTTCTGTTATCATTTACTCACCCTTATGTCCTTCCAAATCTGTTTGACTTACTTTCTTCTGTGGACATGCAAAGAAATGCATACAGGTTTGGACCAACATAAGGGCGAGTAAATGATGACAGAATTTGTATTTTTGGGTGAACTATCCATTTAAAAGTAATAGTTGAGGAACAAAGAAATAAAAACAAATAACTAAAAACCTCATAGGTAAAAAAAAAAATACCCATGACACCTTAAGAGTTCTGATCATCTAAACAACAGCATCAAGCTAAAGATCAAGCGCAAGAAGTAAGGATTCGGGAGGTTTGGGAAGGCAGTCAATGGATTAGGGGAAGCCCATGATGCCATACACAGACAAACAGACAGACAGACAGACAAGACAGGCTACAACTACAGACACACAGACAGGAGCAAGCAGGAACAAACACACGGGCCATATACAGGCAGTGTGTGAGCTACATACTGACCTTCAGGTCCCTGTGCACTATGTCATGTTGGTGAATATGATGGACACTGTCTAGAATCTGATGGATACAGTGACTGTGAAGACAAAACGGAAGAAAAGAAAAAGGAGAGTGGGGAGAGAGAGGGAATGAGAGGTGTGTGGGGGGGGGGGGTGTGAGGATGGATAGAGTGAAATCAAACGATTGATGAAGCGATGGCAGTGCATAGAACAAAAGGAGCAGAGATAATAGATGAAAGCAAGGTGACGGGTTGAATGATCGATATACAAGAGATGGGAAGAGTGACGTAAACAGAAGAGGGAAGAGAGGATTTAAAAGGAGAGAGGGAAGTGAATGATGGAAGTGAAGAGACAGAAAGATTTAGACACGAGACACACAACTGTCAACAACAAGAACAAGATCAGAGAGAGAAAGAAAGAGAGAGTAGGAGAAGGGCGGTGAGGAGAAACCGGTGTAGTGTGTGTGTTAAATCTGAAGGATGTGAGAATAAATGCTGGTGTGGGGATTTACAACAATATAGTGTCTTTGAAGAGCAATTCCACAAACAAACACCATACACACAAATATATACATCGGTTTGGGATCAGGAAGATTTTTATTTTATTTTATTTTTTCAAAGAAGTCTCTTATGCTCACCAAGGTTGCATTTATTTGATCAAAAATACAGTAAATATTTAAACAATTAAAAGTTACCATTTTCTATTTTAATGTTTCAAAATACTATTTACTCCTGTGATGGCGAAACCATTCCTCTAATCTTCAGTGTCATATTATCCTTCAGAAATCATTCTAATGATTTGGTGCTCAAGAAATATTTACATTCAATCATTTAGCAGACGCTTCTATCCAAAGCAACGTACAAATGAGGAGAAGAATAGAAGCCAGCAAACCAACAACAGGGCAACTATATGCACGTGCAACGACAAGACCCAGTTAGTAAAAAAATAAATAGATAGAACAGAAATATAATAGAATAGTAAGTGGTAATATTAACAGGTCAAGTGTTGATGAAATATGTGTCTTTAGCCGTTTCATGAAAGCTGCTCGGGTTGAGATAGGCAGGTCATTCCACCAGCTGGGATCAGTCCAGGTGAAGGTTTGTGAGAGTGATATTGTGTATCTTTGGGATGATGGCACCACGAGGAGCCATTCACTTGCAGAACTCAAGCTTCTGGAGGGCACATTAGTCTGAAGTATTGAGTTTAGGTAAAGGGGTACAGAGCCAGTGGTCGTTCTGTAGGCATTATCATAAACAGTTCATATTTTTCCAGGATTCTTTGATAAATAGAAAGTTATATTTGAAATACAATTATTTGAAAATACAAATGCATTTATTTGAAATACAAATATTCTGTAACATTCTAAATGTCTTCACTGTCATTTATGATCAATGTAATTGATTCTTGCTTAATAAATGTTTTAATTTTTTTTAAAGAAAAAAATGTGCACTGCCCCCCAAACTGTAGTGTGTATGTATATGTGTATGTACAATTTAATAATTCATGTATGCGTTTATGTCCACCTGCTCAGGGGAGTAACTGTAGTACACGGCTAGATTTAAAAAGAAAATCTGAAAAAATTGTGTGTGGGCAAAATTCAGCCAACAATGTATCCTTACTAGGAACAATGTGAAAAGTTTCCAGTGAATTTTTTTTCTGTCCACACTGAATGTGAAACTGCAACATGATTTAACACAATTACCGTCAATCAGAAAACATTTTATGTTTAATCTACAGTTATGTATATAGGACTTTAGACTATTGAGATTTCACAGTGAGCAGAGCTAATCAGCACAACACTACAGAAATATATGTGTGTGTGTGTGTGTGTGTGTGTGTGTGTGTGTGTGTGTGTGTGTGTGTGTGTGTGTGTGAGTGTGAGTGTGTGTGTGAGTGTGAGTGTATGTGTGAGTGTGAGTGTGTGATGTTTGTATATGAGACAGTTTGTATAAATTACCCCAAATTTCCAATTAATTCGCTTTAATTCCCATAATTCTAATTAAGTTTACAACATGGAATATTTCAAAACTTCTCCAGCTTAACTTCCCATGGAAAGTTTCTGGAAAGTTTCCAAACAAATTACCGGAAATTTTCCGCTCCTTTGCAACCCTAGTTATGACAAAAACATAGGATTTAAATGAAGAGCATCTTGTTACACAACTTAATCTCTGTATTCAGTTTTGCAAGGATATAATTCTTAAATCTAAATTGTAAAGACTGTGCGTGTGTGTGTATACTGTATATACATATACTGTATATATGTAAGCAAATCTGCAAATGTTTAAATAGACTAGCTTGACCAATAATATGAATAAGAGATAAGTCCTTTCGCTGATTTAAATCACTAAAGCTTGGGCCCGTTTCCATTCACATTAGCGTCATACTCACTTTCTGTCACACATCCAACAACAAGAGCCAAAACACAGTGGAGAAGGTGTCAGTGACACCATCACACACACAGAATGAGAGAGCTAGAATATCTGAATAAAAGAGAGAGAGAGAGAGAGAGAGAGAGAGAGGTGGAGAATGGGAGGAGGGGAGAAAAATGAGGCCCTAATTACGTGTGTTAATTGGAGCCCTAATTTTCTCCCTCTCTCTGAGGAGGCAGGGGGCAGCGCACGACTGCAGGGCTTCACAAGATGAGGGGCGTTTAGAGTGAAAGAGAGAATAACAGAGATTGAAAGAATGGAAAGAGAGAAAGATAGCAAGAGGAGGGACAGATAGAAGGTGTCTGGAAGCAGGTCAGCAGGAGATGAGCACTAGAGAAGAAGCTGAGATGTTTCCCTGCATACACTCCTCCAAACATTTCATTTCTCTGTCAACTTTACAACTTTCTAATGATTATAGTGGCAAATAATAATTCACTTCTAACTGATATTTCTAATAATCATTTTTGTAAAAAAAAATTGTATTATAATTTCCCATACCAAATAATATTTAAATAAGAAACAGATAATAATGAATATTTATAAATAGATAGTGTAAATGTAATAATTATTTCATATAAAAACAATGCTGTTTATTTTATATAATAATAATAATAATAAAATAATAGCCTAAAGCAATATCACCCTCAAAACTGTGCTGTGATAACCTGCACTTTGCTTGACAAGGATATCTAGGGAATGGAAGCTAGCACTTGATTCATACAGACAGTTATCGGCCTATAATTTCATCTCAAGAGGCCTCTCTGTGCATTATATAAACCTATTATAAGAGCCCCTGTGCAATATAGTACATGTAATTGCAGTAATTACAGTGTAAACACATCATACAAGTACACTTTAAAAGCGTAAACTGCCCTTTAGCTCAGCTTTAGCTTAGTGGTAACTAACAGCTGGGTCATGGGCTCAAATACACATTGCTCAACTTTAATAGTGGTGACAGATCATTAAATGCTGCATTTAATTTACAAAAAAAATTATTCGCTTTTACTTACACAGTCATTCAAGTATTAATGTTGTGCATTTTATTTATATCAAACCTCAAATCTTTTTTTTATTTTATATTTTTATTATATACACTACTGTTCAAAATTGTGGGTTCATACTTTTAATACTTTAATTCAGCAAGGACACATTCAATTGATCAAAAATGACAGACTTTCATATTACAAAAACTATTTCAAATGAATGCTGTTGTTGTTTTAACTTTCTATTCATCAAAAAAAAAAGTTTTTAATGTATCACATTATCCACAAAATATTAAGCAGCACATTTATTTTCAACATTGATAATAAGGAGAAAAGTTTCTTGAGCACCAAATCACCATATTAGAATGATTTCTGAGGGATCATGTGACACTGACGAGTAATGATGCTGAAAATGTAGCTTTGCCATCACAGGAATAAATTACACTTTAAAATATATATTTAAAAAAGGTTATTTTAAATTGTAATAACATTTCACAATATTACAGGTTTTACTGTATTTGAATCAAATAAAAGCAGACTTAAAACATGTCTTACATTTAGATGACTTTTTTTATATATACTGTTTACACACTCATCTATCTATCTATCTATCTATCTATCTATCTATCTATCTATGTTATGTTTTTGAAATGTTTATATATATATATATATATATATATATATATATATATATATATATATATATACACATACATACACACACACACTCAACTATACATTTAGACAAATGTCACACATCTAAAAGAAACTTGAGGTTTGGTGTCAAGGGCAAAATAGTGGCAGTTTATGTATCGTCTCTTGCAGGGTTTAAACTTTTACCACTTTTACCAGTTACCAGGCTAGGCTTTAACTGCTATGCCACATCCACCACGCTAACAATACCATGGCACAAGCACTGGGTAAAAAAAAAAAAACAAGAAACTGCCCAAATGAATGTGTTACACACACCTACAGGATGTACACAAGGAAGTCAGCATGAATTGGATACGGGCTCCACCACAGAGGTGATAATGCTCAGGACTAACACCTTTAACTACATACAGCAAACCCTGGTAAATAGCACACAACCACACACTCACACACTGTGGAAAGGGATCTGTAGAGGATAGCCAAAAAATTGCCAGCAGAAAGGCTGTCTCTTTGTGTTTGTTTGTGCAGGTGTGTGTGTATGAGAAAGAGAGAGACATAATGCATTATGAAAGGACAGAGACAGATCGGTGGAAAAAGACATATCTAGACAAAACACACAACAACACTCTTTCTAGAGTTCAACAACAATTGTTCTAGAGTGTTGAGCAAAGGCACTTTATATAGTTCACATGTATGGAGAACCAAACCTGCAGAAATTAAAAATGAATAAATGAATAAATAAATAAACAAATAAATATGCAAATAAATGTAAAAAAAAAATGACTATTTATACTTTTATTTCCTTATTTATGTATAATTATATTATTTTCCACATTTATTTATTTTTTCATTTATTTATTTATGCATTTATTTATTTGCACTTTTATTTATTGTCACATTTATTTATGTATATATGCATTTATGTCTACATATATTTATATGCCATGCAATGTATGCCATGCATTGTAGATCCGTACACAGATGCTAACTGCATTTTTAATGTATCTTCCAAAAACAATAGCCGCGTTTCCATTACCCTTCAAATTGCGCAAATTGAAATTGCGAATTGAAAATACGGCCAATGGAAACTTCACAAATTTCACAAAATTTCACCAAAATTCCCATTTATCGCAAAAAAGTTTTTACGCTCGCATGAGGAGGTTATTCGGGCAATTCGAAAAATAAATATTTCACAAAGCTGCAATGGAAACAGTTTTTGCACATTTACAGTCACCTGACGTAGTTGACGCAGTATGTTTGGACAGAAGAGGAGAGAGAGTTCTTTATTAAATTCATAAAAGGCAGGAATACTGCCTTTTACAGGAATACTGGATTCAAACCTCAAAGAAATGTCACAATCACGAGCTTGAAGCAGAAATGAGGGAGAAACACCAGAAACTCCTCATATGAGCCGCTCACAGTATCAGGGTCTTTCCTTATTAATGCTTGATACACACACGTCTCCTTCCAGTGCAGTGGCTGATATATACGTAAACCTACCAACATCCGTCGCCATGATTTTTGGAATGACTTATCGCGAGAGGAAAAAATGACGTTTTAGTCGCATAACATCGGTTAATG
Organism: Gila orcuttii; assembly: GCA_026230005.1. NCBI lineage: Eukaryota > Metazoa > Chordata > Actinopteri > Cypriniformes > Leuciscidae > Gila > Gila orcuttii. The sequence continues at coordinate 15,285,313 of JAPDVR010000004.1, forward strand.
GAAACGCCGTCATTTCGCAATCGTTTTTTATCGACATTTAGAAAAAATAGCAAAAGTTTTCCGCAAATCTGTAATGGAAACGTGGCTACTGTTGACAGCAACAAACTTTTCCATAAAGAGGTGATATTTCCGCCATAAATTGATTTCCTGGGGCATTTTTTAAAACCTTATTAAATAGTAGGCTATATGCATCATCATGTAGCAGCCTATAAGTTCTTAAGTTTAACTGATCAATTCAGTTAATAAGGCACTACTATAGGGCTGTTACCAGTAAAATAAAATCAGTTTGTACAAAATACATCTTCGCACTGCAGATCTGGGACGTGCAGACGCTGACTCTGAATGGCATTAGATATTATTTACACAGACTGTTAATGCAGAGGAGCCATGGATGCATTTACACTGCAATTACAATTGCATAAATAATGTTATGAGATTAATTTTTTAATATAACATTTTGAAGATTGAAATGATAGAATCGATGAAATTATACGTTTAAATATGAAACTAAAACAGCCAGTAGGTGGTGCCAAGCCACCGTCTTAACAAGTGAGTTCAATCATTAATTCAGACGATTCGTTCAAATAGACTTGAAATGCAGTTAGCTTCTGTGTACGGATCTACAATGCATGGCATAAAATGTGGTTAATAATAGTGGATAATTTGACGTGCTTCCGTGTCAAAGTGTCTGTTATCAGCGGATTCTGTTCATGTGTGCCCAGACATTTTAGAAATCCCGACCTGCTGATGTTTTACGGCCATTATCCGGAATAAAGAGTAGGCCTATGTATGGTAAACCTATATAGCTACATACAGTTAGGGTGATATTGACAGTGTTGGGCATGTTACTTAAAAAAAGTAATTAGTTATAGTTACTAGTTACTTCTCACAAATAGTAACTGAGTTAGTAACTGAGTTACATGCTTATAAAAGTAACTAATTACCAGAGAAAGTAACTATTGTGTTACTTTTTTTAATGAAATGGACACTTAATAGAATAAATTATTATTATAAAACATTGAACAGTAATCTACACTATTTTAATGTTGCTGTGGGACAATTTGAGAGACACCTATTAAATTCAATATATTATTCTAAATATTATCATTACTACAGTAGAACAATAAAACATAATAGATGGTTTATACTTAATATCGCACAGACCACAACTGGCCAACAAATAAGTTTAAAAATAAATTATGCTACTTAAGAAATGTACCAAAAATGAATAAACAATAATATAAAATATACATACTCTTTGTAGTGCATATTAAAATGCTAAAACTGTTACACAACTTCACAACTAGTAGACATACTGTAGCCTAAGTATTGTCTTCCTCACAAAAGTAAACCGTTTAACAAGAAGTGCTCTCTCAATATAATACTGAACAATTTACCAAAAAAATTATTATAATAATAAAATATAATATTTTGGGGGTTTATTTTTATAACCTACAGAGAACGTCATCATCAGAGGTTATTTAAGCCAAATTCTAGGCATGTTTGCCGCACGTGTTTACAACCGGTCAAACAAAGATGTTTTCTGGGAATGTTCCCTGCAGGTTATTTTCGGGTTTTATTTTATAACCTAAAGAGAAAGTTCCCAGAACGTTCCCTGTTATTTTTAGGTTTTATTTTTATAACCTTCCCAGAACGTTCCCTGCAGGTTATTTTATTTTATTTGTATAGCCATGTAAATTAATTAAAACGTTGCATATGATACCAATAGGCTATAGAGATTATTCTAATGCTGAAATTTGTCATTTATTTATAAACAAACTATATAATGCTCGGACACCCTCAGTCTCTCTTGTGCAACTGTTGAGCGAGCTCTCGGACACACTTGGTCTCTCTCGTGCATTGTTGAGCGCACTCGCCGGCGTTCGCTTCGCTTTTGTCCACTCCGGCGCCTCATAAACACACACACACACCAGAGAAAAAACTTTGCAGGTCCTATGGCGGAGAGAGAGCCTACTCGGATGAAAACCGCTTCAGTGAGCTCAATTATAGTAACGCCACATTATTTAGTCAGTAACGGTAACTGCGTTGTAACGGGGGAAACAGTAATTCGTTTGATTACTCGTTACTGAAAAAGATAACGCCGTTAGTAACGCCGTTTATTTATAACGCCGTTATTCCCATCACTGGATATTAAAGGACATAAACTGTGATATAAGATTTTGGCCATATTGCCCATCTCTAAGTCATTTATTTCCTGTGTGACCTGTAAAGTCACGTATTGTTTGGTCACACCACAAAGTGTCACTGTGGCCTCAAAGCTTCAGCACTGCCACTCTGAGCTCGATTGCTATGTCTGAGGTAAAACACGCCCCCCTCATTAGCATACAGAGCAATAAATGTATAAATAAATGTATAAATAAATGTAGACATAAATAAATATATACATAAATGTGAAAATAAATAAAAGTGGAAATAAATAAATGCATGAAAAAATAAAATGTGGAAACAAATATAATTATTCATAAATAAGGAAATAAAAGTATAAATAGTCAATTATTTTAGTTTTTTTTTTTACATTTATTCGCATATTTATTTGGTTATTTATTCATTTTTAATTTCTGCAGGTTTGGTCCTCCATACACATGAAGCACCTGAACTACACACAACAGCATACAGTTAGGGTGCTTTCACACCTGCCTCATTTAGTTCGGTTGAATTGCACTAGAGTTCGTTGTCCCCCTTGATGCGGTTCGTTTGGGCAGGTGTGAATGCAGCAATTGCACTCGGGTACGCACCAAAAGCGGACCAAACAAGCGTACGGTGTGCTTTCAAATTAACTCTGGAGCGGTTTGTTTATGGTGAGAACGTGATCTGACATCGAACAGACCCAACTGCCAAAGAACTGCGCATTTTTGGACTAAACCAGCTGCGCTGTGCATAATGGGATGAGGACTAATGTTTGTTGACAGTTTGCACTTTTAGCATGGCAGCTCGCGGACAAACTTGGAGTTGTGAGGAGGTGCGGAGCCTCATAGAAATTTGGTCAGATGACCATAGTAGGTCCCAACTTTCAAAACCTCACAAGAACAAGCGAAATCTTCGCTTTGTTTAGTAAACAACTCTCCATAGTAAAAAGCAGCGTGTTGTCTGTCCACTTAGTTTACTTCCGGGAGTTCTGTTGGAATATTCCTGCACGTTAATTTTGACCATTCGAAGGGCAGTTATGGAAATACGTTAAAGACACATCTGGCCAACGAGTGATGTAGATGTTGTCACATGACTGCATTTTGGTTAGTTTCATCAACTGATTCGGACCAGAACAATCAGTGTGGTGTGAAAAGGAACCAAAACGCCTGAAAAATGCTACAATGCCCTTGGTCCGGACCATATGAACTGACCTACAGATGTGAAAGCACCCTTAATTTCCTCAATGTTAGTGTGCAGTTCTGTCTTGCCACCCTTTTAGGCTAAAGGCCACATTTCACCCAAGATTGTGTGTGCTGTAAAAAGAGCAAGATCTGTGTGTTGCACTGTGGAAGATGGCATTTCAAATAGCATCTCCAAATGCAAAACAAATTAACAGTGAACGCGTATGTGGTGGTGCCGGGTGCAACAAGCTAGGGCCAATGAGAGAGAAGAAATGGAAGAAGAGAGGAAAACATTAAGAAAAGCATTCTTACCTGGCATCTGCTTCACTGTAGTACTCTCTGGCTACAATGTCCTCAAACAGTTCACCTCCAGTCACCCTAAAACACAGGAAACAAGTTCACCCTGGCTATTTGCTAATTCAAACAGAATTCCTGTTCTAGTGCAAGTCTCTTCCTCAAGCTCAGTTTCCATGGAGACGAGAATCCAATGCGAAAATTCTCAGGAAAGATGGCATGATTTTGGGGAGGCATTGAATGTTTTTGATTATAGCCCATCTGATATCACTACACGTTTAATATATAAAGATTAAAGATTTAAAACTTTATAATGCATAATAATTAAAAATGCACCAATGTATTGGCCGATACCGATAAAAGCTATTATTTTCACTATCGTCATTGGCCGATTGTATAACAACAGCCGAAGATCGTGGCCGATTATTACATATTTATCAAAACTGTGCAACTGACGGTAACTCATAGTGTCAAAGTTAACAGGACAATAACTGTTAAAAAATATGTCAAAGTAGAATCTATTTGACCCTATAAATCCCCTATAGTTCAAGCCAAGATGCCAGGATAACATTTTTTGTAGCGCATCTCCTATCCAGTAATCAAAAGAGCTTTGTTACTTTGATAAGAAACAAAGCCTCAGCTTTCAAATTCTGTCCATTTTACCACAAAATTCAAACATTTCTTCATTCAAACAAAGTGTCTTTTTTACAACTTTAATACAATAATAGCATGAAAAAACATGCATGAACATCAAAAGGTATGTTGAAAGATAAATCACAACTTACCGAAATGAATCATGTCTCGTAATCTCTCAATCAGTGTTTCAACAGCGGAAAGACGTTGATTAAACAGTTTGTGAACAATGTCACTTAACGTTGCATTTACCTCAGGAAAGTTAGCCAATTTTCACAGTTCTTTAGTTAGCTATAAAAACACTAGAGAGGAGCTTATTTACACCAAGTATGCCAAAAGGCAAATGTTTATGAGTTTGTTGTATACAAACATTGCCGTTTTTATTTGAGTGTAATTATATCTGAAAATAAATAGCTGTTGAATAGCTCTGTTAATTTTAACCTCTAATATTATAGTAATGTACCTAATGAGAGGGTTCCCTGTAAGCATTAGCTGGGAGAGATTTCTATTCCTTAAGAAAACCGAACTATCGCTATAACGGTAGCGGCAGATATCATTCTGAATAATCGCCTATTGGTATCGGCAGAGAAATTTAGTATTGGTGCATCTCATAATAATATACAGTATTCTTCTTATTACATGTATTAGTTTACTTGTTGCAAATTACAGCTCATGAAGCCCATGTATTCTTAAATGGGTAGTTCACGAAAAAATATGGCTTTTGAAGACTTGAAATACAGAACACAAGTGTTGCTATTGTTAACTAAAACAACTCAAAATATTAAAAGTTTTTGGTACCTGAAATAAAGCTTTAAAAATATTAGAAAAGAAGCCTTGGCAACTAACTGAAACAAATAAAGCCACGTTTCCACCGCAGGAACTACTAGAGACTACTAGAGGGGTGGTACTCGATGTGTTTCGACCGCAGGGACCAGGGTCTACATTATCGAGGTAGTACTTTTTCAAAGTTCAGGAACTTTTGGGGGTTGGACTTGGGCGCTTAACATGCTGATTGTTTGAGTTCATGCAGCATTTTATTTCAAACACCATTTTTAAAAGTCTGTTGCTGTGCGTGCAGTAAGAGTTGTTTGCTATTCGAATCAACAATGGAGTTTAAAAAATACGACCACTGGACCGACGATGAGGTTCAGGCTTTATTAAAGGATTAGTTCACTTTTAAAAAAACTTTTGCTGATAATTTACTCACCCCCATGTCATCCAAGATGTCCATGTCTCTCTTTCTTCAGTCGAAAATAAATTAAGGTTTTTGATGAAAACGTTCCAGGATTTTTCTCCATATAATGGACGCGTTCGTGACGTCACGTAATACGCAATTACGTTGAAACGAACGCGCATCACAGAACAGAGCAAGGCGAGCATTTGTGCTTATAAAATTTAAACTTTTTTTATTTATTTTTGAAATGACCGATCGTTTCACTAGATAAGACCCTTATTCATCGTCTGGTATCGTTTAAAGCCCTTTGAAGCTGCACTGAAACTGTCATTTGGACCTTGAACCGTTTGGGTCCCATTGAAGTCCATTATATGGAGAAAAATCCTGGAATGTTTTCATCAAAAACATTAATTTCTTTTCGACTGAAGAAAGAGAGACATGGACATCTTGGATGACATGGGGGTGAGTAAATTATCAGCAAAAGTTTTTTTAAAAGTGAACTAATCCTTTAAGCGGAGGACGAGATCCAGCGGGAACTGGAAAGTCGCGCACAGTCCTACGTCACTGGACTAATTTGCCTATTCTTCACGGTACTTTAGACCACGATGGAAATGCAGACAGCAACAGGTCTGGGGGAAATAATTTGCTCCGGGTAATTTGGGTGGAAACGCGGCTTAAATTTAAGATGAAAAGCTAAAATGAAATTAAATCAAAACTGAAGTAAAACTAAAGCTGAAAATTAAAAGTAAACATAAAATGTAAAAGCTAATTCAAAATATTAGTAAATATGTTCCTTTTTGGAGTTTGACAGACACTAGTTACTATCCACTTTCATCAGAACAGCAGAAACTCCTCTTTGGAAGCTCCTACTTACGATTTTGAAAAATCATAATTACAACGTGATGTACATTCAAGCAATTCTGGTCATAAAATGAATGCGTTTGTCAATTTTAACAACTTACTATGATCAATAACAATTTGTGGGGTGCATGTGTGCTCATCTCATAAATATGATCCAATGTTCCAACGTGACGAAGGCAGAAGTACTCCTTTTGCATTCATATAGTGTCGTGAGCGTGAGCAGATGATGACAGTATTTTTTATTTTTGCGTGAATTATCCTTTTAACAGTGCAGAAAAACAGTATAAAAGGCTTCAGAGGCACATAGCATTTGAGGGATGACTCATTTTAAGATGCGCTGTTCCTCACGTCAAAGCTCATTTGATGACGGGAAACGGAGGAATATTCTGAAAGGAAGTATACTGACACTTACAAATCAAACAGTAGGTAGTGGAAGCCCTCCTCTGATATACTGTCATGCAGACGAACTAAAACAGAAAAAGAGAAAGGAAATTAGGTTTATGTGGCCAAAGGGAAATAAAATCACACAACATCCAACTATATAATATAAATTTTTTTGATTATAATTGGAGAGGGTAAAAAGCTCACCGATATTGGAGTGTTTCAGCAGACGACAGATTCGAGCTTCTCGTTCGAGCTTCTGATGGTCTGAGGGTCAAAGACAGAAGCACACAGGAAGTGTTGAGCAGAAATGATAAAACACTGAACAGTGTGATATTAGCTGTAAAGAAACAGCCCAGTAAGGATGCACTAATAGTGAAATGCTGCCAGATACTGATAAGCCTTATTTTATACTTATTTATATGTCATAGCTGCATATACTAAAATATTAAAAAAGACGACAAATTTATTTTGTGTAAAAAAATAAATAATATAATATATATATATATATATATATATATATATATATATATATATACAAATATTTTTTAATTCCTAAATTCACTTTTACATTTTTTATTTTGTTTTAAACAGATATTTATTTTGAGATCTGTAAAATCTAACCTAAATCTAAAAATAAGCAAAAATGAACACCCATTAATTCAATTTACAATATCTGTCGATACATATCCAATACTGACTAATACAATAATAAAAACTACTACATCGCCCATAACTGACATGGTACCAATATACAGTGCATCCTTACCCAAGAACAATTCACATACTGTGAAATATTGGGAATTTGACAATTTTGAATTATATCAAAATAAACAAAACTTCAAAACTGTTACAGTGGTCATAGCTCCATAGATATAGAATATAGTTCCAGGCCATGTTTCCATTGGAAATTACATCATCACATACATGATATGCCATCATGTTTTTTTAATTACATCATTATTATTTCCTGTGTCGGGTGTTGAGCATTTGGTGCAAAAACATGAGAGCTGGAAGCAATCACAAACAATAAGCTTGTCACGGTTGGGCTAAATCAATGTCCCAGATCTCATTCAGTCTTGATAAAAAGATAAGTGCGGCCCAGAAATGAGAGTGGCTAGATAGAGACTCAACACAATGTTTTACTTCAGAAAGTCCAGATTAGATTTAAGGTTCAGACAGTGAAAGTGAAAGCCCTGAACTAATATCTAATCTATATTTCTCCTGATCAGTCACCTAAGCCTGAGGAGCTCTTGTACTTACTTGTGACATACTGTACACTTCATTAAACAGCATACATGGGTGCATTCTTTCAGCCAGGAGCAGATGTCGTCAGGTGTTACTCAACCATCTATGCGTCTATATCTATGCAACTAATATATATATATATATATATCCACAAACCTCTCGATATAAGCCCTGGTTATTGAAGAGCGCCCAACTGGCCCATCTGGACACAGAACACGCTGCCTAGGATAATGGTTACAATAATGAGGACACTAACGATGATGATGTGCTACTGAAAAAGGGGGATAAATGCTCCATGCTTGAGAAATCAACAGAATCAACAGAAACAGGACTAAAACCCCATTAAGCCAGAGATAGATAAGGGCAATACAAAACGTATGTCTTAACTGTATGATTCATGATTTAATGTCTCACTAAACTGATGGCAGCATAAAATGCCTCAAGACTCATGAGTGAAATTAAACCCAACGGCAACACATGCAATTAAAAAAAATCAGCTTTCCCTAATGACAGACACGGCTGAGGGTTACATCAACAATTTAAATCGTTAAATGTTTTTAACAGCAGTTTCTAGTATCTGTATATTGTGCAACACTAACTGGTGGATAATTTGGAACCTTGCAAAATGTGAAAGTTTTGAATTCACAACATAATTCAACCAGTAAGGATATAGTCATGAAAACTTGAAAAATTCCACTATTTGACCATTCAAATACTGTAATAAACATTCATATTAACGTATTCATTTTTAAAATATAATGTTAAATTTGAATACCACTTAATTTAAAAATATACATTTAATATAACATTTACAGATTCACCATAGTTCAGAAAATCTAGGTTGGATAAACGGTGATCCCAAACATTATCTGGACAATTATGAATCGTGTCTTATGAATGTCATTGCATGATTGCACGAAATATCAAACCAAGTGGCAAATAAATGATGGCAGACTTTTCCCAGAACTGATTTCATTTTATTGAAACATTTTTTCTGGTGACTTCTCCACTGTTTGACAACCAATTGTCAAAATATATTTTTGCGGAGGCCACTGTATGATGTATAAACATATAATCTAACCTTCATCTGACATTCATTCAAACTGACACTCAAGGTCACACAGTTGAGTTCCATATAAAGAGCCAATTAGCCTATAAGTTTTATTTTCCATTTGATCACGTTCCACCTTTATTTACCGTTCAATATTTTATTGTCCCTATTCTCAGCCTTGCGATATTTTATGATTTAATGGCTTGGCACTGCCTCGTCTTATCTCATACTAACCCCTATCACAGAGATGGGCTGCTATATTGGCTGGAATCCCACCCCCTTTGTCTGTCGCTGATGTGCGTTGACCTTAAGCTCAGCTGCTGGGCATTCTCGGAGTTATACACATACTCATGAAGCTGTCGCAACACTAGAATGCCAACACCAAACACTGTCAACCCAGCTACGGAGATCCGCTCTAGCTAATGAGTTCCCTCCAACTAAAATGGTCTTCCTGTATCAAATTAAAATAAAAACTTCACATCACTACACACTTCGTTTCCGAAACCAAGTATCTATACTTCAAGGTGAAAGTAATGTCTTGCTAGTTAAACATTTTGGTGGTTTGGCGGTTTAAGTATGTGGAAAACTAGATATTTTCAAAATGTAGTCAAAGAAATGTGTCTTAAAGTTGGCATGAAATGGAAATTCATCTATTTTCTAAATTCATGTTATTGATCTTACTGTGAACAATTGATCTGCCTCCATCCAATCAACAACTGACGGATTGAACCAAGTCACCGCCCTACGTTTTTTTCTTTTTGACAATTCGTTTCACTCGGGTGTATTTTACCAAAATGTACAAGTAAAGAACGACATGCTAAAAATACAAAAACTACTCGTGGAAAAATCTAGATAAACTAATAGGCTAGGTCATCGCTGGACGACTAGACCATTATTATAACGCAAAGGGTCTTACTTCAAATCACATCTCATGAACATATTTGTGCATTTTACAAGGGTCATGACCATCTCTCTGGATCAGATGAGTCTCTCGTGCTCCAGGCATGAATGCTTGTTCTCTCCCTCTCTTATGTGCGCACACACACACACACACACACACACACACACACACACACACACACACACACACACAGCTGCCAAGTGCCAAAGGTGCCTTCACTGTCAGCCCTCTCTTTATGTGTCTTTCTCTCCAAGTCATTCATGATGATTCCTTTACTCGCTCTCCCACTCATTCTCTTTCTGTATATCTAGGTCACATTTCCTCTCTCATGCCCATCATCCTCCTAACCCCTTGACAGATCATATTGTTTCTCTCCTCAGAGTAACTCTCAGCCTAAATACAGTCACTCCTAATCTACTTGACCCACCGCAGCGCCATCTTTTGTCAAATACATGTCAAATCGAACACTGTGAACATTTATCATCCTTTACTTGCTTTTTGTGACAATATGCTACAATAACACATATCTACAATAAAAGAAAAGGGCTAGGTTGACCTGTCAAGAATGTCAACATTGAAAATAAGAAGAAATACACACCAAATCAATATATTGGAATAGAATTAAAACAGTGATTTTAAATTATAATATTTCACAATTTTACGTTTTTTACTGTATTTGTGACCAAATAAATGCAATTGGTGAGACTTCATTCAAAAATATTTTTAAAAATCTTACCAACCCGAAAGTTTTTAAAGTTAGTGTATATAAAAAGACACACACAAAGACACACACACACACACACACACACACACACACACAAATAATTAGGTTTGTTGTTTATTATTTTTATGCTTTTGTGGTAAAATATAACCTGGTTTTATAATGTTTTTTAAGTGTTAACATCAAGAAAGATAACACTTAAAATACCAATCCTAAACCATATTAACCAAGATGTTTTTTTTCTTTAAAAAATAAAAAAATAAATATATTCTACATTCCCAACCTTGATTTGATTTCCTCTAACCACACAATGTGTTTCTTCACACGAGCTGTATTTAGAAGGTTGTTGGGCCTATTTTTAAATGGTTTTCAGCGTCTGTGGAATCAAATACTTGTCAAGTGCTTGTTCTCCACATTACACATTCTCACCACAATGACCACACAGCCAATGGAGGACACGATGAGGATGACACTTTGGCAAAGCAACTGCTGGCTTCAAGTTTCAGAAGGGAGGACAGAAGGGCGTAAAAAGATTTACACCCCTCAGTCAACAGCGGGATGTCGTAAAAAATGAAAATCTCTTTCTGTCATTTCACTGGTGTAGTTTCTCTCTCATTGACATGGTGTTTGAATTTACCTTTGGCAATGACAGTAACCATGGAAGGAGATTTAAATATAGTTATCAGCCTGCTGTAGAATTTTAAATGTCCATTGAATGTACTAGGATTGTATTTCTGAGCGTTTACAATTTGGTACTGTCAAGGTTTTTTGGACATGGTACCTTGATGTCTTTCGAAATATGTGCATGTCAATACTGCAGTACATTAAAATGTTAATTATTCAGTACAATAGTGTATATCATATCAAAGTACCATGTTATTACCAAATAATGTCATCACTGCATATGATCAAAGTCCCTTTAAGATGTTTAAGTGTTATTCTATAGTCTTTGATATGGTGCTGCCACAAGTTGGCATTAAAATTGGAAATACATCATCTATTTTCTAAATGTATCTCAATAATCATATTGTGAACAATTCATTCATGCACATTTTAATATTCCAAAATTTTTGTTGACCTCGTACTTTTTAATCAAAATGTCATGGATAGAAACTGATGGATAGAACCAAGACCCTGCCCTAATTTTTTTTTCTTTTTCAATAATCTGTTTCTCTTGGATGTTTGTCACAATGACATTTTGCTAGTTCCATTAAATTGTGACTTTAAATTACTATGTTTTACATGTTCACACTTAGGATTGCAAAAAACTTTCCATGGGAATTAAGGGGAATATATGGAAATTAAAGGGAATTACAGGTTAGCCTATAATCACAAAATTGCAGGTTAGCCTATAACAGGAAACTTAAATGTAGTTGAAAAAAATATCTTGGACCATAATCTTGTTTAAAACAAACGGATTTTATGAAAATTCAGTTGAATTTCAACCCTGCGCATTCCTCAATCACATGCACACTGCATATTACTTACTGCATTGAGGCCACAGCCCTGAATCGGCTGTCATTTACATGTTGAATGGGACTTTTGGGGGGATATGTTTATCTTATTCAACATTCATACTTTTTTATTGGTCAATGACAGAATCGAACTCACAAACAAATCAAAGTCAAAAAAATGTATTCATTTGCATGCATGTCTAATTACGACCAAACAAAATGTTTATATATATGTTTGTATCTGATACAGTTTGTATAAATTATCCCAAATTTCCAATTAATTCCTGTAAATTCCCATAATTCTCTTTAAGTTTCCAACTTGGAATATTTCCAAAATTCCCCAGTTTATCTTCCATGGAAAGTTTCTGGAAAATTACCGCAAATATTCTGCCACTTTGCAACCCTATTCACACTATATATTAGTTGTAAAATTGTTCCTAGAATTAAAACCCATCTGTTGCATTCACCCATCATACCCATCTGTTAAAAAAACATTCAATATGTTTCGGAACATTTGTAGGAATTGACTCACCTCTCGCGGACAGTTTTTTGGTGTTGATGATTTTGGCGGCATATTCTTGGCCTGTGCTCAACTTCACACATCGTCGCACCACTGAAAAAGCTCCTCTGGGGGGGGGGGGAAATAATTGAAAATTTAAGTATAAGGTTCTGACAGTACAATAGCAGAACTACCATAATAATGCTACGTGTTACCAGTGAAGTTTCTGCTGTATAAAAATTCAAAAAGACATCAAAAAGACTGCCTCAAACCCTGGCAGCTTGTTTGGTGTTTGTTTTTACCTTTTCAGGAGGGAATAAACAGAAGCAAATAGAGTAAAATAATGTCCCGCCATGTTAAACACAGCAGATTATTTATTCATAGCAAATGTCCTTACATCACGCTGTCGAACTCTTTTGCAGTAGAGGCTGTTCGACTGTGAAGGCTGACGTCACTAAAACGAGAGCTAAGGCAGCCTGTATTAATAAAATATACTCGAATAGGTTTGTGTTATGACTAAAATATAGTACAGTAGGTTTGTCTTGATAAGTTCTGACGACTTATGCAGAGTCAGAAAATCATAATGGTGAGAAAAAAGTCTGGGCCTTAAAAATACATCTACATTTACGCAATAATACAAACACTGTGATGTAGCTGAGGTTTTAATGTCATCACACTCAACTTATGTTATTACGGCAACTTATGTTTATCATACATGGGTTGTGATGAAATACAAATAGTAGGTCTGAATTATTTGGGGAACAAAATCTAATTGCAATTCTTCTAAAAAAAAATTGTGATTGCAATTTTAAATAACAATAATGACAACAACAAAAATAATACCACTACTACTGGTGGGGGGTGACACAAAAAACTCCAGCCCCTCCTACACCTCTCTCTACATTACTGGGATGACTGGAGTTACTGGGTAAAAAAAAGAGAGACAAACACACAGGTCACAAGCGATTCTGAACTACAATGCGCAGTCAGAGGTCACGTTCAATGATCTGCATATTTCCGCTGGTTTGAGCAGAAAATTGCAATTTGTTTTCTGCTAAACCTCAGGCCTGAGGGGTGACAAGACCCTCATCAAATGCCCCTGCCCCTTCAGATCTGTGAAAGCATCACTACGTCTCATCATCCTTGCTGTTTATTTTCTCTTCCAGTCTCACCATTCACTTATTGTTCATGCAATACCGATTCCCAGAGGGGATTTATATTACCTCTCTAAATTCAATCCCATATCTGAAACTGTGAAATTCAAAAGTCAACAAACGAGTAGTTTAAACTAAAGAGATGGTCAAAACTGGGCTGCAATGCTCTTACACACATCATTTAAGCACCCTCTGTACAAACTCAGATTAAAGCAACTATTTCTGCACATAAACAATATGCATCTCTTGCTAAACCAGCCTATTTTGACGGCTCTTACGAAGAATGATTTTCTGAATATATTTTATACGCAGTAATAAATAATAATATGTGGATATGAAAGAGACCATCATAGAAGTGATGGAAAGTCTTTTTTCTTTTATGAGGCCCGAATCGTTATTTTAAACCGGTTCTTTGAAATTCCAGAGTGGATTAATTTATTACATGTGCAAAAACATTTCAACAAAGCCATATCTTACCACATATTGGTCTTTATTATGTTCTTCTATTTAAATGTTGTATTAATAACTGTATTAGCCTACATTAAGCCTACATCAATTTAGTTGTTAGTTTGATGCAGCCCATTGACCTCATAAAATAGTGTATTTTAGCTCATAAAAGTTATTTTAAAAAACTCAATCGATTTATATGATGAACAGATTTAATTTAGGCTTTTATTCACATATAAACATTGATCAGATTCAGAACATAAACAGAAGCTCAACCAAACATGCGCGAGAATAAACTTCATTGGTTCTTGTGGAAGCTCTAACACGCCAGAATGAACCTCATTGGCTCTCACATGCCAAGCGAACAGCTTCCGTTTACCATAACTGATATGTGTGATTATAAATGTTTGTATGTGAATAAAAGCCTAAATTCAGTCTGTTAATCATATAAAGCGATCATGTCTCTTTCGAATTTTCTTTTGACTAAACCACTCAATTTTCACTTTCGGGTGAGCTATCCATTTAATTACACATCTTGGCTAAAAATGCTTGAATAAAATGTCATTTTCGAATCCGTATCAGCATGTATTGGTAAACATGACATACAGCCAAGTCGTATTTCCAAGAACGTTTTATTCGGTGATATTTTTGCTATCCGGTTACTGATGTAAATTCCTCCCAAAAACAAAAAAATCTTCGATCGGTTCACTCGAATTGCCGATATTCGAGTTACTTTGAGAGCCTCTTGGATTCAATCAGATTGGTGAACAAATATGTGACTGGTTTTCTGAACCGACTCAACCGATTCCTTGAGAAGCAACGATTAGTTCACGGCATATAGTACAGAAAAAGCATCATGTTAATTAAGTAACGTTAACTTAGACATGTCGAACACAACCCAGCGCAAACAGGCATGTAGGCTACGTGCATTTTTACTTTTACATTTGAACATGAAAAATCAGCTTGTGAGTCACTGCACTAACTTAATCAACATTTCTTGCATCTGCGGTACGAGGGTTGTTTTGAACTCATATTAAAGGGTCTGAGTGGTGGTCAGGTCAGTGGATCTTGGCAGGACTTGCTTGTATCTATCTCCTCCCTCTGTAACAGCACGATTATCGGGGCACCACCACGCCTCAGGTCTGCTGTCGGTTTGCTCTAACGTACAAGCCCCAAAAATTTCACCATGCAATCTTCGTGCAGGACAGTTCCACACATGCACAATCGTAAACTGCGGGATACTCACTTGCCCAGCTCCTCGTACAGCTGATATTCATCCGTGAAGCGCGTACATGTAGTCGTGGCCATGTCTTCCCGTCACAGACTCGGACACGCTTTAAGAATTAAAGATGTCCTAAATTCGGCGAGCTACAGCGTCCGGGATATTCACCTCGATATTGCGCTCAAAAAAAGCCTGATATGTCTTAAAATGACAGGTTAATGGTGTGTAGGGCAGCGTGTATGCTGACAGCGGGCGTCCTCACCCCCGCGCTGTGCTCCAATCGCCTGCCTTCAAAATAGACTGCGACAGCGCGCTGACAACTGACTCACTCTCGCCACCTGTCGGCGGACAGCAGAACTGGCGTGCGTGGGCGCGCTGCTGGTTTACTGTAATTGTAACTCCAAATAGGGACAAACCATGAGGGGGGCTATTTGTATTTCGATGAGCTCTTACGTAATCGTGATAGTGTCCTGTAAATAAATAAAAAAAAAACACTGACTCAAATAAGGCACCAAAGATAGACGAAAATAAAAGATTAAATACATACAAACAAAGGTAGGCCTATTTAGCGTTTCGAAATAAATACGTAGGCTATATATATACTGTATATTATTGTTTTATTTGTATTTTATTTATTCTGTAGTAATTTGTGAAGCACTTTGAACTTCATTATGTAAGGCACTATACAAATAAAATGTAATATTATTATTCATTTTATGTGCATGATAGGTCGGATTAAATGCTGTCTTTTGCATGCACACGGATAAATGTAAATGCTTTTTCCACAGGGTAGCCTATTATTTTGAATGGGTGTTGGCTGACATGCTTTTTGTTGGCTTCCTCTTACCTTTCACATGCAAATGCAATACACAAAGTCATCATCTTGTGCCTTCAATTCTACTCGTTCTATTAAGATTTTTTTTATTGTTATTATTAAAATGGTCAGATGCATTAAAAAATGTTTTTGGGCTAATGTTCCATCATGTTACCCATCACACGTGTGTGTGTGTGTGTGTGTGTGTGTGTGTGTGTGTGTGTGTGTGTGTGTGTGTGTGTGTGTGTGTGTGTAACCATTAGATAACGAACATGGACGCCCACTCGATATTTTATATTCAGCTCAATGTCAACATCATTAACCCCAATTATACTAATTAGATTTGGTATCTGACTCATTATGAGTGTTTCTAGCTCTTTTTCAGCTCTCAGTGGAGGAGGAGCAGAAATTCACAAGAACATACATTGGAAAGAAGATCAATGCTAAAGAGATTCAGCCGAGAATGATTCCGAGCCAAGCACAAATTTACACTTATTTATTCATTTTTGGAGAGAAAAGTATTTTCTTCATACAAAACGAATAAATGATTAAAACTGTAATGGTAGGATCACATGCTGATGACCAATTGAAAAATATCAGTGACATTATCAAAAATTAAATATTGAGGTCAGCAGCAACGAAACCAAAAATTCAATGAATATATTATTGCTTAAAATATTAATATCTGTACAATCTAACTCACCACCAATTGGGCAAATTCATGAATTCAATTTAGAGTGCAAAATTCATGACTCAAAAGAAAATATTAAATTTATAAATAATAAATATAAATAATAAACCACACTTGAAATACAGAATAATGAATCACTGAGTCTTTGATAGGAGTTCAAACAGCATTCAGTCATTCTGAGCCCTTGAAAATTAAAGGACTAGTCTTAGTATTCTGCGTTTCTCCTGGTCACATTGAATGTGTTTACTAAAGTTTACTAAACTCAAAAAAGTAAGTATTTCAGAGGTAAATGTTTGAAGACAGAATTCATGTTTCTCATTGATTTAAGAATGGCAGCAATGGCTACAAAGGTAGCAATGGAGCTGAACTATCACAAAATGCTTTACAAATATTCCAAGACAGCCTTGGCTAAGTTGGCTATAAGAAGAGACTGTCAAACAATAAGACGCAATGCATTGACATGAAGATGAAAAAGGAAATCGGCGTATGAAGCTCCACCATTAGGACTCTTGTCCTCCACCAGGAGGCGCTGCAGAGACTCCTCCTCACAGCTCTCGCGCACCAATTTCAACTGAACAGAAAGAAACACACTTTATATAAATCAAACTATAATATATATATAAACTATATACAACTATATACAAACTATATAAATCAACTATGAACACAATTCAAAATATTTCAATGCCACAATTGAAAGTGGAAGGAAAAACTGATTGACCTAATAGGCATAGCCTATGTGGTTTTAGCTGTGCCGATTTTTTTGTCGAAATAAGTTAATTCTGTGTCCACATCCTGTCAGTTCCTGAACGAAACATTCTGCAAATGAGGGGTGCGAGTCATTCACCTGGAGAGTAACAGCTGCCGAGGACTGCAGAGAGCATATGAGAGCTCTGGTGCTGATGGAGAGGGAGTTCTCAAGCACTGGAAGATTGATCTACAGAGAACATACGACACACACATGTACGATACTAAAGTGAAGTAAGTCAGAGCACTCAAAATCACAAGTGTGTCCTGTGGCGAGACATGCTGTACTCCACATAAAACCACTTTAAACTTTTCACTAATTCTTGTTAAATTATTACACAAATTTTTTGTAACACTTTAACTAATGTTAACTAATGAACCTTATTGTAATGTATTAACTATAACAATGAGCAATACATTTCTTACAGTATTTATTCATCTTTGTAAATGTTAGTTAATAAAAAATCCAGCTGATCATTGTTTGTTCATGTTAGTTCACCGTGCATTAATTAATGTTAACAAATAAAAACCTTTGATTTTAATATATTAGTAAATGTTAATATTAACTAAGATTAATAAATGCTGAAGTGTTGATCATTCTTAGCTCATGTTAACTAAGGTAGTTAACTAATGTTAACTAATTAACCTTATTGTAAAGTGTTACTGATTTTTTTCTAATAACTCAAATTAATAGAGATGATATATATTTTGACTTTTAAAAATCTGTCACACAAAGTGAACTATTTAAGTGAACTGATTTTCACTTAAAATCAGCAAAATCAACATTACACACAACCGTGTAAAAGTTTAGGGTCAGTAAGATATATAATTTGTAAAAGTTAATTAATACTTTTATTCAGCAAGGATGGATTTAACTGATCAAAATTGAAAATAAATACATTTATAATGCTTCAAAAGATTTATTTTTTTAAATAAATGCTGTTCTTTTGAACTTCCTATTCATCAAAGAATTCTGAACAAAATGTATACTGTTTTCAAAACTGATAATAATAAGAAATGTTTCTTGAGCAGCAAATCAGCATATTAGAATGATTTCTGAAGGATCCTGTCATACTGAAGACTGGAGTCATGATGCTGAAAATTCAGCTTTGCCATCACAGGAATAAATATAATTTTAAAATATAATAAAAACGATTATTTTACATTGAAATAATATTTCACAATATTACTGTTTTTACTGTTTTTAGATCAGACAAATGCAGCCTTGGTGAGCAAGAAAGACTTGAATTGCAGATGAATTGCTTCATTTTTATCCATCAGTCAATTTGGACAAAGTCTGCTAAATGAATAAATGCAAATGTAAACGCCAACTCAACGTGTCCTTGTCTCACCTCTCCAGATGTGAGGTAGGAGAAGGAGTTGGTGTTGAAAAGCTGTAGAAGAATATGAGGCGGCACACAGCTGCCCACCCAAATGAGCAGTGCCAGTGGGCAGTAGATCAGATACAGACCCCCTGGATCCAGACTAGAGACAGTGCAGCGCACAGCTTCCCCTAATGATGGCATGTTGGCATTATCAGCAGAGACAGACTGCAGGGGTGAGAAGAGAAAACACAGAGACCTTTGCATCATCATCCTTCAGGAGTGAAAGCATCAATATTTTAGGTGGAAGTTTGTTTTGGATTTAAATGTGACATGCCTTTTCCTTGCTTTTTTAAAGTTTGGTGTACTTCAGTAGACATTTGTAAATTGTAATGTTTCAAAACTTTTGACAGGTACTGTATGCAGACAAACTTTAATGGCACAAAGCTCCCATTTCAGCCCAACAAAACCATTTATTATAGAAGTGTTTAACAAAAAGTGCTCTTATAGGTACAGTTTTCGTCATGTTAGATACTGAATATCAATCCTCTCTACTCTCTACGGACTTGCATATCCGCCGTGTTTGTAGTTTTTAAACACTTTGTAGTCCTAATCGAATTCTCGTCCAACGCACAATGGGTTGTGGGCAATATTAGCCGTTTGAGTGTGTCGGATCTCTTTCTCTTTTGTAATGTCTCTCAGCCATCTCTCTTTCTACAGTCTCTCTTCAAACCTCCCTCTTGCTCACTCTCTCTCCTACCCCATCATAAGTGGACACACCCTCTACTGCTAATTGGCTACGAGTGTGATGTGGTGTTCGGTCCGATCTACTTTCAAAAACGTTTCTCAGAAATTGCTTACTGCACCTTTAAGGTGATGATTAGATGACAGCAAAGGAAATCTAAAAGTAAAAATAGCAGAAATAAGCATGTACAATTAAATATTCAAATATTGGCTGATATAAATCCAATATTGATCATACACTCACCTAAAGGATTATTAGGAACACCATACTAATACTGTGTTTGACCCCCTTTCGCCTTCAGAACTGCCTTAATTCTACGTGGCATTGATTCAACAAGGTGCTGAAAGTATTCTTTAGAAATGTTGGCCCATATTGATAGGATAGCATCTTGCAGTTGATGGAGATTTGTGGGATGCACATCCAGGGCACGAAGCTCCCGTTCCACCACATCCCAAAGATGCTCTATTGGGTTGAGATCTGGTGACTGTGGGGGCCATTTTAGTACAGTGAACTCATTGTCATGTTCAAGAAACCAATTTGAAATGATTCGAGCTTTGTGACATGTTGCATTATCCTGCTGGAAGTAGCCATCAGAGGATGGGTACATGGTGGCCATAAAGGGATGGACATGGTCAGAAACAATGCTCAGGTAGGCCGTGGCATTTAAACAATGCCCAATTGGCACTAAGGGGTCTAAAGTGTGCCAAGAAAACATCCCCCACACCATTACACCAGCACCACCAGCCTGCACAATGGTAACAAGGCATGATGGATCCATGTTCTCATTCTGTTTACACCAAATTCTGACTCTACCATCTGAATGTCTCAACAGAAATCGAGACTCATCAGACCAGGCAACATTTTTCCAGTCTTCAACTGTCCAATTTTGGTGAGCTCTTGCAAATTGTAGCCTCTTTTTCCTATTTGTAGTGGAGATCAGTGGTACCCGGTGGGGTCTTCTGCTCTTGTAGCCCATCCACCTCAAGATTGTGCGTGTTGTGGCTTCACAAATGCTTTGCTGCATACCTCGGTTGTAACGAGTGGTTATTTCAGTCAAAGTTGCTCTTCTATCAGCTTGAATCAGTCGGCCCATTCTCCTCTGACCTCTAGCATCAACAAGGCATTTTCGCCCACAGGACTGCCGCATACTGGATGTTTTTCTCTTTTCACACCATTCTTTGTAAACCCTAGAAATGGTTGTGCGTGAAAATCCCAGTAACTGAGCAGATTGTGAAATACTCAGACCGGCCCGTCTGGCACCAACAACCATGCCACGCTCAAAATTGCTTAAATCACCTTTCTTTACCATTCTGACATTCAGTTTGGAGTTCAGGAGATTGTCTTGACCAGGACCACACCCCTAAATGCATTGAAGCAACTGCCATGTGATTGGTTGATTAGATAATTGCATTAATGAGAAATTGAACAGGTGTTCCTAATAATCCTTTAGGTGAGTGTATATTGATAAGTTATACTGATAAATTACAAAAGAAATCTATAATATCAGTTAACATTACAAAGGTACTAATATAATGTGCATAACCAATTAAAACGGTCTTTGGTGCCAGAAATCTTGACATAATAAGCACAAAACGCTATAAATAGAGAGAGAGGGAGAGTACAGTAGATGCATTTATTGCTAGTGCCGTGAAGAATGTGACATCTCTAAATCCCACCATGTGCATAACAATCCAACTGAGAATCACAAATTCTTACAGACAAGGAAACAGTCTCATTTCACTGACTAATTGCAATGAACAGAATGTTCTAGATGTCTGTCTCTCACCAAAGGCAGAATAAGTGGGTAGAACTGAGAAGCAGTGCTCCGTGTGTCCATGGAGACAATGAGGCTACGCAGTTGTAGACGCTGATGTACAGAGCTACGCAGTCCAGGCAGCAGCACTTCACTCTTGCGCAGACTGTTAATGTAGGCAGGTACGGCTTTCAGAAACTGAGGAAGCACCAGCTGAGATGACACACAGAGAGATGAGAATGACATTTAAGACTCCATTATACAAATTAAAAAGGATTCACTTCGAATGGCTTCTCAGTAATATTATCACCAGTAATAAGGCTAACGAATGGTAAAGTTGATTGAGATCAGAATATAACAGTATAGAAGACTGTCTGTCATCTCCTAAAACAGTATTAAACTCTCCCCCCCCCCCCCCCCCCCAAAAAAAAAAACTAAAAAAAAACTAGAAGACTTCACAGGTCTAAAATATCTGATTAAGCTGTAATTACACAAATCACTAATAATTGTCTAGGGCTTTTTGCACAAACAAGACAATGTGACAAAAAGGTGACCATTCATTTAAGCAATTCAAAATTGGTATGAATTGGAATGAAAACAGCTGGAGCTAGTTTTGTTTTTTTAATTGGTATCACGTATCATGGTTTAATATTTGCTCAATCTGAAATGTATGATAAAATCTCTAGAGTATATCCGAACGATTAAAAGCGTGTGCTGGTCCAGAAACTTATGAAAGACATAATATGTGAAGTATGTGAATAGCTAACCTGTCCTGGGGACACAGAGGAAGTGCAGCTGTGTCTCCTAAAGCAAGCCAACATCTCAGTAACCTCCATCTGTAACTCCTCCCGCAGGGACTGCAGTGGAATCTCCAGTGCTAACGAATACACTGACTCACACACACATTGACAAAATAAAGTTGACAAAATTCAATTATAATCAAGAAGACTTAGCTCTGTGAAATAAACAACAACTGATTACACATGGCTAATTATTTATAAAGTACATTTCTATACAATATTCATGTATAATGTATTATTTATACACTACTGTTCAAAAGTTTGGGGTTGGTAAGATTTTTCAATGTTTCATTTGATTAAAAAAATACAGTAAAAACTATAATATTGTGAAATATTATTACAATTTAAAATAACTATTGCATTTTAATATATTTTAAAATGTCATTTATTCCTGTGACGTCAAACCTGAATTTTCAGCATCATTACGCTAGTCTTCATTGTCACATGATCCTTCAGAAATCATTCTAATATGCTGATTTGCTGCTCAAGAAACATTTCTCATGATTATCATTGTTGAAAACAGTTGTGCTGCTTAACATTTTTGTGGAAACTGGGACATATGTTTTTCAGGATTTCTTTGATGAACAGAAAATGTTATGCTTTCAATTTAATGCATCCTTGCTGAATAAAAGTATTATTTCTTTAAAAAAAAAAAAAAAAAAATTGACCCCCTGTGGTGAAAATCATGTTTTTAATGTTGTTTATATGTCTATGTGGTGTTTTTAATATGCTTTAAGACGAACCATGTGCAAATTCATAAGTCAGCACCATTGCTGAGTATTTTCTCAATAAAACCTCTCAAGAACGAGGTTTGAAATCGCTGGTGTTTCTTACGTCACAAACTACCTTGTAACCAATCGAGCGGATGGGCTTTAGCATATTATTAACTGCTGCAAAGCATTGGAGTCTCAAGAGAAGCCAGGTTATCTCAGTTTATTTTTCTGATGAAATGAAAAATCGAGTACTTTTAGCAATGTACCTGGGAAATTATGTATATGATGTATATTACGGTGTTATGATGAACTATATGCCTTTCTCCACTGACGTCCTGAGTTGTTCAAAGCGTTTCTAAGGATACTTTCTTACTTGGTTTGTGTCTCTGTCACATGGTTTGTGAAACATTAGCAACACATTATTAGCTAAAGGCTAATCATATTATTTACTGTTATGTGTCCGACATTGTGAAGAGCGATACCATTGTGCAGCATTTACAACAGTAACTTGACTAAAGTTGACAGAGTGGATCTCTGAGCTGGTGTGAGTGAGTGGAGGTGGGGCTAATTTGCATATTCATTGATCCACATATATTAAATGAAGCAAGGGTGTAGAGTTACACTCAAGCTATTTTAAGGCATGAATAAAACATTTTCACAGGAAAAAACATTTAAATATATAATTTTGGTGATCAAAGATGAGTTTTAAGGGATAAAATTATTGACTACAGGGGGAATTTAAGAATTTTGTAAGCAGATTAGTCACAGCAAACACTGTTTTTATACTTTTCTTGCAGTAGAATGTGAGGAGCGTCTCAGCTTGGCTGCTTCTAAAGGTTTCCAGCAGTTGATGGGAAGCGGACAGAATTACGGTGTGTATCCGAGTCCTGTTCTCTCCAGAGGAATTAATGTATGACAGCACAAACTACAACAGCAGATGAGAAGGGAATCAAACAAATGAATAACAATAAATATAACGGTTGAACAACACTCCAAATTATTTATCATGTCCATTACTCTCAGATAAGTATAATATATTAAGGGTGTTTTCACACTTGGTCCTTTTCAGGGGTCTGAATGCGGTTCGTCTCTCTTACACAGTTTGGAAGCTGTTGAAGTGTACGTTGTGAATTAATAATTTTTAAATAATAGAGATCTGCCAGAAGAAGCAGCCATGATGAACAGCGAATTTGTATGGAGGCATCTGATGATCAAACTAGAAACTACATTGGAATTCGCAAATTGAAAAATCAAGTGAGCCCGGACTGATTTGTGTTCACAATGGACATTTTTAGCAAACCATACCGTTATCTGAAAGCGAACTGTACTCAGACCACCTCCCGAGATGGTCTCGGTTCAATTTGCTTTTAAGGGGTCTGAGATCGTTTGGAGTGTTTACATATGGGCCAAAAATCACGCAAACTGCACTCAGACTAAAAATGGCCAAGTGTGAAAACATCATATGATTTATCCAATGACATTCCATCAATCCAACCTGTATGGCTACACCCCTTGTTTCATCCAAAGATTTGTTGTGAGTGAACTCAAATGCCAGAGCTGTTCGGTAATCAAACGCTGCTATGGAAACACAGCAGGAGTCGGGACCGGCGATGATGGAGCCATAGCAACCAGATATGCGCATCTCTGCAGAGAAATAGCGATTGAGATGTTAATAGACCCACCAGCTATTTATGAATAACATCTGGAATTCATGCAATGAATTCATGTTACAATCAAAGTGACTATCAAGTATTCCAATGATTGGATACTATGTAACGTTTTATATAGACTACGACCCATATATGTACAGTATGCTCTATGTCTAATATTATATTGATTACATTAAAAAGAAAAGATATACATAAAATTTATTTTGGAGCAAAACTACGGTCTAAATTACATTTAGTTGGTTAAAAGTTTAGTCCAATTTAGTCTCAGTTCCTCTCTGTTTTGGAATCTGGGTATCTAGATTCTATTAAATGCCCCTTTGATTACCTTTACTGACAAAAACTCTGAGTTGAACTTTGAAGGCCATCTGCATGTTCACACATCTGCTCAGATCAGTTCGGAAGCGTTCCTGTTCCATCTCTGACTACAAAAGAAAAGTACACGGAAAGATTTATGAAATGACACCGTTTGGGCATGTTCACACTGCATTAAATACGGTTGTCACTACTCTTCTGATTGATTAATTGTGTTCTCTTCACACAGTTTAGTTATTTACAGGAGTGCCAACTGCATTCTGACCATGAAAACTTCACTCTAGAAAAATTCAGGCGGTGATAACTGTAAATACAATAAATCTGCATAGTGTACAGAACCAAACTGAATGACTAGTTGCTAACACATTGATACCACACTCTTTTAGTCACTGAAATAGAGGTACACTTACACAACCATTAATAAGTTTAGGGTCTGTAAGATTCATTTTAAAAAGAAACTAATACTTATATTCAGCCAGGATATATTACATTGATCAGTGAAGAGATTTACGAACTTTCTAAGTGAAGAGATTTACGAACTTTCTATTCATCATAAAATCTTTAAAAAAAAATCATGGTATCATGGTTTCCACAAAAAATATTAAGCAGCACAGCTGTTTCAACATTAATAATAAGAAGAAACGTTTCTTTCAAAAACTTTTTTTTTTTTAAATTGTGATAACATTTCACAGTTTTTACTGTATTTTTTACTGTATAATGCAGCATTTGGTTTGACCCCTTTATTCCATATACGCATGGAATTATAATTTGAAGGATTCATTCTCACATTTAAATGTGAAAGTCAAGAGTCGAAAGCACAGAAATGTTTTAGAAAAGCTAAACATGAATACTGAATTTGTTTATGAGAAAAAAGAAATATGTAAACAAAGAGAGAAGAGAATATATAACAATGTAAAAATGTCACATTACACAAAAGATATATGTAGGTCACTAATAGTCAAATAGGAACGATAATAAAATAGAGTATAATACTGTATACTATACACTATACAGTATAAAAAAATACTATAATGAAAAATAACTAGGATTTCTGTAGCAAAGAGCTTGATGATTCTACACATTTCCAGTGAATCTTAAATCTGTATTATCTGGTTACTTTGCATTTGGCTGACATTTTTCATTCAATACTACAGTACACTAATTGCACTAATCGTCCTCTTGGAGCAGTATACTATGGAGCCCAGAAACCCTAGCGGCACACCTTCCAGTTAATTGGATGCCTCTACATAAACTTTGTATTAGCAGCAGAGATTTTTAACAAGTACCAACCATTATGACATTCCAGGCTAATTCTCGAGGCAGCCATTGGGTTGTTTCGAATTTTCAAATCTGTGCAGCAGTTTTAGAGTAATTGGGCTCTAAGGTTTCTTCTTCTGACATAATAGGTCACGAGGGTGTAGTTGGTGTCAACAAAGTGCACATGGCATTTATTACCTGTAGACTGTCATAGCAGATGAGCCCACCCCCTGTGAGAAAGGGGATGTGCCCTGGCCAAGCTCCGCCTACTTCTTGATGGGAGAACACAAACATGTGCACGCTGCAGCCTTGATTGACACACTCTTTAGCCAACGAAGTTGAAGAATCTGGTCCTTGGAAAATGGACTAATATGAAACCAAGAACAGGCAGAAAAAAAAAACACAATTTAATAAACCTCAAAACTAATGATATGGACCAAAGAAAATTGCATGTTCTTTAATTCACCTTCACTTTACTAGAGCTGAAGAATCCAGAGGAGCTTTTCTGATTTGTGCCTTCAGAAAAAGGTGAGGAATGAAATATCAATAATTTGCCAGGAGACCCTGCAGCCTATTGAAATGAGACATCAGAAATTAATAAAATAACATTTGCTGCACAAACATTGAATTTTCGAGCAAGGGCATGTATTTAAGACTCATGTTAAGGCTCTTACCTGAAGAATCTTCAGTCCTGCAGAAACAGGAAGCTCTTGTGAGCTAGATCTGTTTTCTGATTCAGGATTGAAAAGCACAATTTCCTGTAGAACTCTGTCCAAGAAGAAGGTATTATTTTTAAACTTTTGTATTAACGTTACATTTTATTAGTAGAGCAACTGCTATGTGAAAACCTCTCGGCTGTGTGTATGCAGTCTTTCAGTGGCACCAGAAGGCCCTCCACCACAGGAAGTTCCAGCTCCTCACAGTCAGTGATGACCATCATGTGGGGTCGGGACAGAGCTGGGCTCAGGTTATACAGATGGATCCGGCTGTCATAGGTCATCAACCCCACTCGAAGATCTGATTGGTCAGTTTCATCAGGCCTAAAACAATGAGAAAACATTCACACGCCATTTTACTTCCATAATGAGTGAAATAGAATATTCAATTAGAAAAAAAAATGTAGAGAGGGACTTGATTTTAAACTACTGGACTAGATGGTGAAAATTTTAAATGTTAATGTCCCTTACCCATTTAAAGCTTGCAATTGAGAACTAATCTGCTGACAAATGTGGTCTAGCTGCCCCGTTCTCATTGCACTGGCAGAAATATCTATCGCCATCAGCAACACAGCAGCTTTACCCTGTTTAGAAGTGAAAATAGTAAACTAAGAACAAAATCTGTCAGTATCTGTCAGATAAAACTGGTAATTTTATGTACATTACTGTTCAAAAGTCTGAGGTAAGATTTTTAAAAAATGTTTTTGAGTCTCTTATGCTCACGCAGGCTGCCTTTGTTTATTAAAAATTACAATAAAAACAGTAATATTGTGAAATATTATCACAATTTAAAATAACTGCTTTGATATATTTTTTGAACTCCTGTTGCAAAACATCCTTTCCTTCACCACACAAGATTACGATACGAGATCACGACAACATTGAAATACTGATGTGTAACAGAGCAAAAGCAGTAACATAATACAATAAATTACAATCAAAGTAGAACGTAACAGAGAACAAATAACAAATCCATTCCTGACCGTCTGTTTCTCCAGGATCTCATATGAGCCAAGACTGAGCTCAGGTTTTTTTTCCCAGTCAACACGGCGGCCCTGATTTGTGGGCTGATAGGACCGCCATGACACTATGAGAAAAACAAATGTTTGAGCCAAGATGGGAAGACATATGCCCACAGCTTTAACCGAAAATCGAAAACTATACCTTCGGTGAGTTTGTCACAGAAAGGACAGTAGAATCTTTGCCCACAGTCCTGCCAGCTCATAGCAGGGCTCATGAAGGCCCCGCAGTGCACACAGCCCTTAACACAATCTCCTGTCTCACACACTGGCACATCACGCTGCGGAAAACATTCACAAAACACATGTAAAAGAGTAGTTCATATTTAAATGACTTAGACAACACTGAGGACCATGTGACAACATGAATCAAACCAACTCAACATTCTGGCAAATAAGACAAATAAAAGTGACATTTTCTTTACAATGATCTTATTCATTTTGAACACCCCTAAATAAATGTTTTCGGCTTTGTTTTTTTCCATACATACTTCTCCTCTCTCAGGCCTGGCCAGCGGACACACGATTGCACCCAGCGGGAGATGACTCTTCAGAGCTGACTGAGCCTCCACAGGGAAGCTGTATGACGTACAGCGGATATAACGAGATGTTGCATTACCTGTGAAGCAAAACAAAAAAAAGGTGAGTATACATTTGTTGTACAATATTAAAATCTTGTTTTCACTTATAAAAACCAAAGGTTTTGTTAATAAGTAGGTTTTAAAAAGTAACCATATACAGTATTCTAACAATTTATACCTATTTTGCCATTTATGCCGTATAAAGGTGAAACTTGCTTCATGACTAGAGAAAACAGTGAAAAAAGGCTGTGGTGTTCCACTTAAACACCCATAATGCATTGGGCAAAATCCGGCCGTCCATGAGTAAATGCTGTTTGCCCCATATAAATTCTAATACTTTTTTCTAATACTACTTTTTCAAAAAAAAAAAAAAAAAAGAAGATCGAAACATGGTAACTTTTTTTTAACTATAAATGGACAGTGATGCTTTTTGGTGCAAGATGTTGTAGTTGGTCGAACATTGTCAAACAACACTAAATGTTTGGAATTTAAATTATTAATATTGGTATTAGTAATAGTAGTATTTAATAATAATTATTATTATAATTATTACTATGCTTCAGTAGCATAATAATGATTATACTAAACAGCTAATTAATATTTTAAGGATTTAATAATAGGAATAATTATTTCAGTCTTTCAAAAACTTTCAGAAAATAGCCTAATTAAAAAAAGAACAGTAGAGCTGTGATGGAAATGGAAAGCACATTGTGTGTTTGTCCTAGTGTCAGCAAGCATCATTAATGTGCTGCTGTATTTATGAGATCGAAAAACAGCATCTGTGTTTGAGATTATAATGTCTGTTTATAGGAGCAACAGCTGTCAATATTTTTTTTTACCTTTGTGTGTCTGGCTCCGTCATTGTCTGAAAGTGAGTTAAAGTCAATATAATTTCGACAAAGGTACAACAAAAGCTGTTGTGATAAAAAAGGAAACCAGGTGCATCACATTTATTTTTTATGCGAATTTGGGAATGAAGTCAAAAGATGTGGATAAATTTGGCAGGAGTGACGGTACCTCTGTCCTCCAAGGTGCATTGTGTAGAGGAGAGAGGAGGAACTGAAGACTTGGACTCTGAAACAAACACTTTCCCTTCCCACTGGATCTTGTCCTCTTTAATCACCTGGACCTGTACATTTAGAAAACATAGGATACATACAGAGACAAAACAACAGTGGTGTAATCAAACCTGAGCTGTCTTGATGGAAGCATCACAGAATAAGAAGGACAGTTCATTTACCACACTGGGTAGAAGCTGAGGATCCAGGCCGTACCGAAACTCTGGCTTAGAATTTGACACTGGACTCGTCTGACAAAAGAAAGGAAAAGAAAGTGATCCTTCAGGAATTTCAGTAAAGATGCTTCTATAATAGAGGAGACTGAGACAATTAAAACAGTGCAAATGTAATACTAAATATCCTCAACCACATACAAGCTATACTGTTGACACTGTTCAGCCATTTGTTCTCTCTCTGTCTGAGGAAAAAGCTTGATTGAGAAACTTTTCTTTTTCAAACTGAGGTATTAAAGTGATTTCTTTTAATTTCCAGAAATGTTCTTATGCTATCTGTGTTGTGATGCCTTTTTTAAAATTATTTTAAATTGTATTTAAGCACTAAATTTGTGACAAAAGGTAAGACAGATGCTTACACTGTCACTGATTACACTGTTACAAGATTTTAAATAAACTAGTTTTTCTCTTATACTTTAAAATATTTAATTATCTAAAAATATATGTTAATATTTCTTAAAAGCATCTAGTTAAACACTGTCCAACATATTTTACTAAAAAGAATTTAATCTATTTAATAATATATACAATGTAGGATTACAGTGATAATTTTGGTTTAAATGCATATTATTCTAAAAAAATATATATCTTGAAATGAATCCTGAAAAAGTATCACAGATTCCCAAAAAAAAATTAAGCAGCTCAACTAACATTGATAATAACCAAGTATCAAATCAGCATATTAGAAATTTTTCTGAAGGATCACGTGACACTGAATGGCTGATAAATTCATCTTTGCATCACAGAAATAAATAATATTTTAAAGCATATTAAAATAGAAAACCGTTATTTTAAATTGTAAAATTATTTCACAATATTACGTTTTTTTCTCTATTTATAAGAGACTTCTTTCAAAAACATTAAAAATAGTTATGTTTCCAAACTTTTGACCGGTACTGTATAGTATAAAGTATGGTGATGAGTATAA
Source organism: Gila orcuttii (assembly GCA_026230005.1). Classification (NCBI taxonomy): domain Eukaryota; kingdom Metazoa; phylum Chordata; class Actinopteri; order Cypriniformes; family Leuciscidae; genus Gila; species Gila orcuttii. The sequence goes on from JAPDVR010000004.1 coordinate 15,316,041, forward strand.
TATTTGAATTACTTTGCGAGTAATGAATAAATTATAATAAAATAAATAAAGTGGTAGCCTACAATATCCCCCAATCTCCCCTACATTGTCATGCTCTCACTGGTAATGACTCTGAGTAGCTTCTCTGTGGCATCCCTTGAGTCATCATATTTGTGATCTCAGGAACAGGCTTTAACACATCTGTGACAAGAGAAGATCAAACATTGTTGAAATTTAAAAATATATATTAAAAAAATAAATATATATAAAAATGATGCTTACCCTGGTGGCTTTGCTGTGAGGGGTCCCAGTACAGTGACTGAGGCCGATGATGACCTGTGGTAACTGTTGTATTGGCCATCGGGGTCACGCTCACTTCTGCACTCCGGTGATCTGGGTTAAGGTTTGGGTAGTGATATGGAGGAGGTGGACAGCTGGCTGGGGGCATGTTTGGGGTCCTGTGGCTCTGTCCGGCCCATGGCTGCGGTGGTGGATGGGTAAAGCTCTGGTTTACTGCAGGAACCTCCATTCCTTGACCAATTCAGTCAACCTTTATAATCAAAACCTACATTAAAGTCATTCGGTTTCATGAAAATCACAGATTAAGCCCTAAACTACAGTATGTAGCATTTCTGGCATGACGCAATTGCAGCCTGTCAAAAAAGCTTTATATAGATATATATATTCGGTCTATTTACATACTGTATCAGCCATGTCAGACAGTGATCAGCTGATCGTCCGCATCACACCAGTATGAATGTGTTCCTCCCCCGTCGCTCGTATTCATGCATTTGCCTATTTATTTGATTGCAGGGTACTGAGAAAATGAAAATTTACCGTGTTATGCGTCAGGTTACGAGATTCCACCACGAGTCGCCCTGTAATTGAGGGACATAGCCAGTTTTAATACGGAAATACGGGTATTGATGCAGAAGTCGGTCGCCTGGGTTACCTTCAGCTCACATTAATGTTTCAGTCTTAGTTCCGTCACTGCTTAGATGGTAGAAATCTCAAAACGCAAAGAAATATAATGAACATTGCATTTCAGTAGTTTAAAAGGCCCTATGCTGTCATCCGTACTAAAAGCATACCATATTCAGTCTGTCCTACGCGCAGTGAATACTACTGTACGTCTCTCATCCAAATTGTCGTTGCAATATCATCATTATCCCCTCAAGGTGGCAGCACTACGCCACCAATCATCAAAGTGGACTTCTCATTGATTTGTATATCCGCCCTATATGGGCCAGTGACATAAGGACTGAAAATACTTATGAAAACACAATTGAATTTACTGTACACTGTGTAAAATGTATTCCGAATTTTTACTAAAATGAATATGATCAACATCAATAGAATTTTTCAATGAATCTACAAATCTACAAACGGTCCAAAATATGTATGCACTCTTAAAATTGGGTTAAAAACAACCCATATTGTTTTTAATTCAGCTGCTGTTTAAATATATTACAGAACCCAGCACAATGGCTTGATTATATCAGATCATTTTTTCAAATTACTATTAGGTAATTTACAAATTAGGCTACAAATTACTATTTTTCAAATGACAAAATACTATTAGGTTTATCCTCCAGATTAACCTAAATTCTTCCAGATAAAATTAAATTTAAGTTTGTAAATACATAACAGAACCACTGTATTTACATAATACTGGTGTTATATAGGATGAATAGGCCTACAGCTCCTAATACAGCGTATTTTATGCACACATACAGCATTAACCCTTTAATGACCCAGGAACTCATTCCACCCTATCCTCTTTTTTTTTCTTTTTTTTGGCCTTTCAGTATTCCTTAACTTTTCTGTTATGAATTGTGTGAAAACAAGAAAAACTGAAAACAATAAAGGTAACACTTTATTTTACAGTGTTCTTGTTACATATGTTACATGTAATTACCATAGTAATAACAGTAAATGATGCATAATTACATACATTAACCCTCAACCAAATCCTAATCCTACCCTAACCCTATAGTATGTACATGTAGTTGCTTAATGTTACTCAGTACTTAATTATATAATTACACTGTAACAACGACACCTTAAAATAAAGTGTAACCAAAATAAATAAATAAAACCTTTTGTTTACCTTTGATTTATTATGCTGTATACTTGTGGTTAGTGTGCAAGCAATGGCTGGTGTTAGATAAGTACAATGTACAGTTTCCTATGAACAGTGTTCCTCTGAACAACGCAGTATGTTTGACAGCCAGTTGTGTTTTAATATATATTTTCAGTGCAGAGGTTAATCCTGTTCTTTAATTGGCAAGATCCATACGATAAGTAATGAAAAAAATACCAAAATATAACAAATTATATTCAATTGCATTATTTTCTAATCGATCATAATCAACATATTTTGGCAATCCGAGGTATGTATTAATAATTTGCTAAATGTACATGGATTTGAGGGTTAATGTGCACATACAGGCCAGCTATAGTGGTTCATCATTTGGAACAACACTTGTCTAAAACAAGAATGGAGGTGGAGGTGGTAGTAAATATTTCATCTGATCTTCTGCATGCCCTCAGTCCACTGATGTAATATTCATGAGGTCAAGAGGGCTGAAGACTAAACTCCAGAATTCACCTGCTTAACATGTTCAATGCACGCACACGCGCACACACACACACACACACACACACACACACACACACACACACACACACACACACACACACACACACACACACACACACACACACACACACACACACACACACACACACACACACACACACACACACACACACACACAGGTTTCCATGTTTTATGGGGACTTTGATGAATACTGTACAAACTGTAGGCTATATTATATCCCCTAACCTTATCCCTAAACTTATCCATCACAGAAACAATTCTGCATTTTTACATTTTCAGATAATAAAACTTAATTTTGTATGACCTAGAAGCTGTTTTTCTCATGGGGACCAAAATATTATTACTATATCCTTGTGGGGGCATTTGGTCCCCATAATGTAGGGAATACCATAATAGGGAATATCAGGTACACACACACAAATCACAACACCAAGCATAAATATACATTTTTAACAGTGAGCCTTCTACTTATTTTAAACCTTTTGCTAATAAGAGTCTTGGCGGCACACACACACACACACACACACACACACACACACACACACACACACACACACTCACACACACACACACACACACACACACACACACACACACACACACACACACACACACACACACACACACACACACACACACACACACACACACACACACACACTCACACACACTATAGGTCCCAAGAAGAGTGACCGCCATGGTCCTTGTAGTTATATTACAGCACTTAACCTCCCACCTGCAATTAGAGGATGCATCTCTCAGAGCGAAGCTATTGACTCTGTGCCGTCATCTTCACACACACACACACTCTTCAGAGAGAAGAGGAGGACTTAGACATAAATGCCACATGATTTACTGCCATTATAAAAATAAATGGTATACAGTACTGTGATTCTTTCAACAACAGTAAATCTGTGTAGTGTACTACAGTAGGTAATTTTCTGAAAAGAAGCAAGAGTAATCGACTTGCATACTTCTAACTCTGTCGCTTCATAACCTAAAGATTTTTATGTTGCCACTAAAATAACTGTCATTATTGCAACCAAAAAGTCAGTTTAATATTCTACAAACCCCAGAGCTGTTTTATAACCTAGTGCTTGGTTACTAATAGACATTGACCTCTACTGATTTCAAATGCTCATGTGAAGTGAATGAAAGACTCAACTAGATTTTTCATTAGCATAGGATGCTAAACTAGCATAATACTGTAATGAACACACAAACGATACATAGGACACAAATATTGGGTGAAATACTATATATAATCTATTTATAGGCTATTGATATTTTTCAGTACTGAAATACTGTTTTGTGTGCAGTAATGAAATAAATATTATTATAATCTGCATTTCTCTGTACCATGGTGTCAAAGCTTACATATTTGAATTTAAAAGGAACACTATGTAACTTTTTGTCCCAAATTAACAAAATTAAAATAACGAGTCAAAACATCATCAATCTTTATTGTCTTACCCTGTGTCACAACGGTAAGCCTATTTTAACTGTTATATTTTAGACTTTTCAGGATGGTATTCGCAGAATATTGCGTAGCTACATACATCATTCGACCATGCGTGTCTCGTCATATCAGTAAATATAGAAAAGTTGCTCTGTCTACTTTGTATAGTGTGGGAGTGGCATACAGTAGTTTAGTTGTCACAATGAGCGAGAAAGTTTGACATGGAACACTCTAAATTACACCCGTTTAAAAAAACGCCGAACAGAGGAGAGTCTGCTGGCAGTAAGAGAACGAGAAAGAGCACACAATAAAACGAGAATCAACATTGGCTTTGCTTTTCGGAGATGGCAAGAACAGAGGGATTTGAAATGTTGCAAAAGCGACGTGCTCTATTCTAGAGATGTTTTAATCAAATATTTTTATTACTCAACAGGCGAGTAAGGTATTTTTTTAACACATAAATTGTCATATAGCTCTCTAATATATGTATGTTATATATAGCTTCACTGTAAAGCATTATCTTTTTGAAGTGTCATATTCATTCGCACAGTCAAGTAGGGCCGAAGCACAACTAAAACACTGCTCTTCTGAAAAAAATTTCCAGTTTTGTTTTTTTAACCACAAGAGGTACATAGTGTACCTTTAAAAAAATTATGAACACATGACGTACACTTTTATTAATAATAAAAATGCATAATATGAATATGTAAGGATTATTCAGTTTGATGGAATTTTACTAAAATTTGTAAATCTTTAAAAGGGCTTACACATTTTTTTTTTTAGTGTATAACGTAAATTTATTTTTACAATTACAAGAATTCCTACAAAAAAAAAAAAAAGGAAAAAGATGGATAGAGAACAATGGAAATCAGACCATTATGGTAAATCTCCTAAATGTAACTGAATAATTCAGTAGTGTGCGTTTAGGTACACTGGGAGTTCTAAACAAAGGCCACCACAAATTTCCTTCAGTAACACAGGCAATAATGCTGCTTTTGGAATGATGCATGTTCTCAAAGCACTTTTGCAGCATTTACTGTGATTTGAACTGATTAGGCTTTTATAAAATTTTTAAAGTGCTCTAGTCTAGAAAACTTAAAGTGCACACTATGTGTCTAAGAACCCACTTCACAATTAGTGTCAAGGGTCTCTTCTTGTTTTAAAAGGTGGTTGTTAACAGTTGTGAGGGAGATGCATGTGTGGGTTATGAACTATACCGTTCAAAAGTTTGGGGTCGGTAAATGTTTTTGAAAGAAGTCTCTTATGCTTACTAAGCCTGCATTTATTTGTAACAATTACTAGTGTCAAACTCAAGATTTTCATTAATTCAGACTATTTTCAGTGTTGGAGGCGCATCAATTAAAGAATGAGGCTGAAGGATATTCAAATATTAACTGGACATTTAGGGCCTATTTACACTTGTCACTTCATGCATTTTCTCTGATCAGACAATGTATTATACATCCCTACCACAAGCATTACGGCAAGGACCATGTGAAGTTACGACGTCGGATGAAATAAAGATCTTTAACCGTATACTGGAGAAAGTTTGTTACTCTAAAGCTGTGCTGTTTGTGTGAAGCCGAGGTGAAAGTAACAGAGAGGTATCATGTTGTGAGAGTTGTCTGGAGATATATACAGAACGACAGATGCACCAAGCAAACAACAGCTTTTACCACGAGGGACCACCGTCCAGGACCTGACAATTATGAAACGGAAAACAGACACAAACACACACTGAAAGCACAAACACAAACACAATATGACATGCACTTTCAGTAAACTCACAATAAAGTTTTTTATAAGAAAGCATCAGCCAAGAAGCAAATGCAAATGGAAACTTAAAACGCTCAGAGGTGCACACAAGTATAATCAAACACACACATGCAAATGCATTATCAAAAGGCTCATGCTTCACACATGCACATGTGATGACAGCGACAGACTCCCTGCTGACTGTGGTGCCTGACAACGGCTCCAAGCTCAGTCCCAAAAGACTTCGGTCTGCATGCAACCTGGTGCTCTCTGAACCTACTCTGTACTCTACAGGAGCAGGGGACCCCACTGGTCCAATAGTTCAACAGAGAGCTTCTAATTAAACCCTAAAAAGAGTTTTAGGACAGTAAGCTGCTACATATGTTGGTTAGTTTTAGTCAACAAACCACGTCAGATTAGTTACATTACAAGTATTTTAGTAATGTGCTTGTTCATTTGCCAAATACAATGACAGATTGTAAATCAGATAACTCATTAACACCTTTAATTTAATTAGAAAATAATCACTCTAATTATTCATTGCGTCAATACTGTATATAACAGTATAGGTGGGGTAAGCCCCTTAATTTAGTTTTTTGTTATGTGACTGAATATTTAGAAAAGGCCCGTCATATACAGTACCACTGCCTGTGACTGAGAAAATACTTTTACGCAAAAAATTTTACATTAATTATGTCAAGCCAATTTTTCAGTTCTAAAAATACATTTCACACATGTTGAATTTCTAAATTAACCATATAAATTATTTGGCAGAAATAGTCTTAAATGTATTTGTTAAATTAATCATTTTATTAAAATTGTTTCTCTCATGTGAACACATTTAAACATTTTGAATATTAAATCTTTTCCTGACTGGTTCATGAAAATGCATATAATGTAATGCAAAGTAACACTTTGGAATAGGATAGAAAAATGTGTACTTGACTCTGGAGGATGCCACTGTAAAAAAATATAACTAGTAATACTACAGTATTCAAGTTAAGAACATTATTTAATATGATCAAAACAATTCAACTACATTAGGGTACAACAAAGTCAATTTTAAGCATCAGATCAGGCAGAAATATAGCTCCTTAAAATAAAAACGGTAAAGTTGCACTTTTTAGCGTTAAAATACAGAAACCACAAAGATATTTTTCTATGAATGAGAGAAAGTGCAATGCACAATAAGTGATACATTCTAAATAAAAAAGCCAGATTTCGATATTTCCCCATTAAAGTAGAAAAGGGTTGGTCTTCCATGCCCCAAAATACAGTATGGCCGCCAAGTGAACTGACTTTCCTTGAAAGGGACTTTGGCGACCCAATAAGCACTTTGATTTGTCTAAATCACTAGACTGTGACATGTGAGAGTTTTTCATTTAAAGGATGTATAGTTTTACCTGTAGGGAGATTTGAGCAATGACACATCTGGGCCAAGGACAAATCTATTGTTCTAAAAGTGAGCACTTACATTGTTCTCTCTCTCACCTCCAGAGGACTTAGGCAACACTATACAGAGTGTTCTACAGTACACAATACAATTCTTGATTAGTTCATGCAATACTCCATATGAGCCATGAAGGACAAGAAAGCAACATTTACACAACAATCCTAGAGTGTTTGCCTGAAGATTGCTATATGGCTGCTAGCATTCTAAGAGACTGTTAGCACATTGCTTTGTGTTTGTTAGCGTATACTATATCAGTGCTTTTCAAATCCCTTACCACTACACATTTTGGATCTCTCTCTTAACAGACACACCCATTTTAGGATTTACAGTTAATGAGCTGATGAGTTTAACCAGGTCTAAAATGTGCAGTGGTGGGGGTCCAAAGGACAGGTTTGAGAAGCACTGTTGTAGATGGTTGCTACGGCATTGCGAAGTTCTTTCATATTAGAGCCTATCTCAAAGTAACTGTTACTCTGGGTGTTATTTACAGAAACATATATCCTTAAAGGGTTAGTTCACCCAAAAATGAAAATTCTGTCAGTATTTACTCACCCTCATGTTGTTCCAACCCCGTAAGACCTTCGTTCATCTTTGGAACACGAATTAAGATATTTTTGATGAAATCTGAGAGCTGGATCACTCCTCCATACTAGTCCATAGGCTTCTTCAGGGTTTGAAACTTGCCAGCCCCAAGAAGTCATTAAAGACATCGTTAAAATAGTCCAAGTGACTACAGTGGCTCAATCTTAAGTTTATCAAACGACGAGAATACTTTTTGTGCAACTTTATTTCAAATATTCATTTCCTTCTCTGTGGGGCTCGAGTCAGTTCACTAGTGTAATGGCGTAAGCTTCTGTTGTTGTACGTCACACGCATCACCCACATGACCAGCGTCGGCCAATAGTGAGCCTACGTGTGACTTAGCTCTACGCAATCATACTAAGTTAACTGACTAGAGGCCAACAGAGAAGGAAATTAATCGTTGAAATAAAGTCGTTATTTTTGTTTGTTTTTGCGCACAAAAAGTATTCTCGTCGCTTGATAAACTTAAGATTGAGCCACTGTAGTCAGTTGGACTATTTTAACGATGTCTTTAATGATTTAATTCGTGTTCCGAAGATGAACAAAGGTCTTACGGGGTTGGAACAACATGAGGGTGAGTAAATACTGACAGAATTTTCATTTTTGGGTGAACTATCCCTTCAAGCCCAAAGTACACTTTCTAAGTAAAGGCCCAGGTATAATACATTTTCTGCCTTCCGCACCTTCTTGCGAATACCTGAGAGTGCAAACCTTTCAAAGTATACTCATTTGGCCTCGAGCACGGAAAGATGCATTTGCCTTGTGCGCACTATCTAGTGGACTTTATTTTCAAGCACTCAAGTCACTCACACATGCGCACAAACAAACTTAGAAAAAGGGACGGTGCGCATACAAATGTGCATGTGAGAGTGACATGAGCGCTTGAAAACATATCGTTACAGCGCATAATTAGGATCGTGTCATTAATGAAGGGATTCTTAGCTCAGTCAAAATGTCTGTCTCATTCTGAATCTGGGACTCTCTCTTTCTCACTCTTTCCATCCCTGTAAAGTCTCATGTTGGAAAATGATTGCATGGCATACTCCCACCCCCACCCCCCTTCCCAAAAAAATTAATCTTCAAGGGAAGGATGGCACATGAGACACATGCTTATGTTCCCTTATCGAAACCAGACTCTCTCTCTCTCTTTCTCTCTTCATCTGTCTGTCTGTCTGGCTGGCTGGCTTTATTATACATATGCACAACCACACACATCCACACAAGCTGTGGGTTGTTTATGTGGTTGCCAGGGATTTCTGAAAACCTTTGATGGTTGGGAGAGAGAATTTATGATTCGGTGACTTGGGGATTGCATTAGCATTTTTTGCTACAACAACAGTTGTTTTAAACAGTTGTGTAGCTTCTTCTCAGAAAAAAAAACATCCAATACTACATGGAAAATGGACATTCAATGTGCTAAATGTGTAATATTTAAATGCCACATAAATACACATGCACAAAAATATACCTACTTGCACTGAAAACCTGCAACCTCTAACAGGATTGTAGCATGATGGATCTAATCACACACACACACACACACACACACACACACACACACACACACACACACACACACACACACACACACCTTTCCCCAGTAGATCTGTTCCAGCGTGGGGCTGTGTCCTTGTAGGGGCTCCAAAATGACGTCCATGAGAGGTCTAGGGGCTTCAGTGTGAAGCTCTAAAGTAACCAGAGAAACAGAGGAGGACTGAGATGACTGATTTGAACACAAACACTCACAGTCTTCTAATCAAATCTCCTAAAAATGAAGCAATGAGTGAGATGATTGATGAAACCTCATTAGAAATTAGCTGTAAGGGGAATGAAGCCCATTAGCATTACACAATGATGCTCTTGACAATTCCCTCTCTTTCATTCTCGTGTGATCTTTCTTTTTCTTATACATGCACAGACTATTTATTTCTCCTTACAAAAGTACTGTAACAAAACTGTGATTATTATGATACAATTAAAACTATTAAAACTGTTTTGTTAATAAATCTGAAATAAATTGTTTGGATAATAAGTATAAATGTTCCATGAGCAGAAAATCAGCTTATTAGGACGATTTCTGAAGGATCATGTAACACTGAAGGCTGACGTAATAATGCTGAAAGTTCAGCTTTGCCATAACAGGAATATATATATTGTTATTATTGAATATAAAAAAAATTAAAAAATAAATAAATAAATAAATATATATATATATATATATATATATATATATATATATATATATATATATATATATAAATTAAATATTAATTAATTAAATTTAATATATATTAAATTGTAATAATAGTTCACAATATTAATGTTTGTGTATTTTTGATCAAATAAATGCAGCCTTGGTGAGCATAACAGACTTTTAAAAAACATTTAAAAAATCTTACCGATCCCAAACTTTTGAACAGCAGTGTATGTGAAATGTATTAAATCTATTATTTAATATTATAATTAAAAACCTTCAAACCATTGCTTTGGCCAATAATGAACTGCAAAGAATTATAACATTAAAAAAAAAATATGACAACCTCAAATTTATAGACAATCCCGTTTAAAACTAAAAAAAAAATATTTTTTTTTACATCGTTGTACACAGACATAATCCTTGTGACAACTTCCCTGTGTGACAACAAGCCCAGCTGTTTTATAATTTTATATTATAATTTAAAATATGAAAAACTTCACTTCATTTGCGATGTTGATAACTGTGGAAATGCATCATCACAGTCTGTGAAAAGGGTCCATACCATGCTAAAGAGGTACTTTACAATTATAGGCAGTGGCTAAAGGCTGCAAAGAATCATAAATATGGAGAGAACACCGCAACGGAAAATCTAAAAAACCTCTGTGTCTGTAGTCAACATTTCAATCTGGATGACCCCACGAACACAGTGTTTTAGACCAAACAAAGGGGAAAACGGAAAAAAACTGCCGTTCTGTCAGTTCCGCCCAATTCCGTGAAGCAAAATGTTAGCGCATACAGGTAAGAAAGCTGTTGCCATAGTTTTCCATATTTACCATAATGCTGTTTAAAGAGCAGACAAAGTAGGGTACTTTATTTTAGTTATAAAGATACTGTAACTGTTTTGTTAATAACCCTCTGTCGATCTGACTGTCGGAAGTTTTCAGGAAAGCCCTGGTGCATTTTGCGTCATCCGGCGGACTTTTGCTGACAAATAAAAATGAATTTCTTGGTAACACGGTGAACGAGTAAACATTGTTCATTTACATATACTGCTGACATTGAAACAATACAAAGTGGGTTGAAATCTGTGAGTTACACTTTAACACATACACATTCAATTGCATTTACATTTAGCTTAAATGAACATCATGGTACTACCGTGATAAGTCCAAATGACTTTGGCATGACCACGTTACCAAAAACCATGTCTAAAAACATAGTACTACCATGGTGCTTTTTAGAATTTTTTTGTTTATGCTTTTGCTTTCGGCAAATGTATCTGGCAGAAATTGTCATTGACAGGACATTGCATGTATCACCTTTTACTGCACCAACCCAGAAATAGAGCCACAGGAAAGTGCGCCGCTCCAGGCCACTTCTGATTGAGGTGATGCCGTGTGAGTTGTGGTAATTGTCCAGCGCCCCTGCGGTGCCCATGCTCTGGCCCCAGTGACAGACCAGCGGAACACACACTCCTCTCCGTCCAAATGACTTCTTTCTCTTGAGAAAGAAACCACAGACTCTCACACATACATGGTAATTAGTCACATCTGCACACAGGTGTCCAAGTCTACCCCTTTCCCGGCTTAGCACAACCTGTTCATTTCTTTACTACTGTAGAGGTCTAGCACATGATAGCAGCATGTGTCTAGTGCAGAGGCGAGAAGCTACACTACAACAAAACATTCAGCTCAAGAAGTGAATATATTATGGAAGCTAAACCCTTGTTATCTGAAGTCTTCTGGAAGAAACTAGCCTAGCGCTATAAGCTTCCTATTAGCTTATTGTCCATTGATTGCCCTGGGGCCTGTTCATCTGAGGACCAGCCCTGGGTACCTGGATGCAACTTGATGCAATAACAACCTCAGCATGACGTTCTCCAGAGAAGAGATCACTTTTAAGTTTACAAACAATTCCGCAGTCTTCCTCACCATATATATATATACACTGTTCATTTAAAACTCACTCAAATGGCATGAAACAGTTATAGGCTACTTGAACGTTAAAATGGAAAATGGAATGGAATAATAAATAAAATGTCAAGGTAGCTATAGATATAAACATCAAGATATCATTTATTGTTCCCACAGAGGAAATTATGCAACCAAACTATAGTAGGTATATATGCAAGAGAGAAAATAGAGAATTCACAAAGAATTACATTTCACCAGTTGAAAAATTGGTGTTAAACACAATTTTTCATGGTTAAGATCCCGATCTTGTGGGTCGTGAGTGTGTGGTTGTAAAGAATGCAACAGACTATCCTGATCTGGCATTGCTTGAATGGACTGCACAGTATTACTGAACCTCTGCAGCCCAGACACCTGAATCAGCGCTTTGATGTGCCAAATGTCCTCGTCTACACAGAGTCTGGATGTGTGCCCATGTTATGATGCTCTTCTCTCACTTTTGATGGAATACTGCTGCTATGATCAATAGAAAACATACACAGACACCTCTTTTAAATAAAATTAGGTTTACAGCATTTGGCTGGTTAATTGCATTAGGTAAATATGAAACATGAAAAATTACTTCAATGATAAATAAACTGAAAACAATTCTTGAAAAAGTCTGTTGGCTTTTTAGAGGCAGCATAAATAAATAAATTAAATACTTAAAACAAAATGTGGGGTACCACTTTATATTTTAACTACTATGTACTAACCTCACCTAAATTAATCTGGAAAAGTGGTCTGTTGACTTAACTTAAAAAAAAACGAGGAAACCTGTTGCCTTAAAATTATTAAGTAATAAAGGAAAAATTCCACATAACTTAATTTTTGCAATTATGCATGTAGTTTATTTACTTAAAAATAACGTTTCCTCACTTTAAGTTAAGTCAACTTTTTACAACAATTTTTGTGCATACATGATTTTAACATGGACTGTTGTGTTTTAAAAATACCTATGTAATTCAAGCTGTAATTAATTTATGTAATTATATAGTAGTTAAAGATAGCAAATATAAATTGTGAACAAATGGGGTAAAATATTAATTCACTCAATATTTATTATAAAAAAAACGAATTAATTGGATTCACTATAAAGAACCCACTCAGAGCAATTCTTTCGAGAATCGGATTACACTTATTGCACTGTGTTTCTGATTCATTAAAAAAAAATCAGGATTGGACGGGCTGACTGTTTCGCGCTGTATATTCAGTAGAGGTGTCAGAGTGAATAAAACTTATATCACAATAACAATAAATAACTGCTATTGTTAATATTTGCAGTTTAAACCCTCTGAATTAATTGAAAATGAATGTAGTGTCCATTGACTTTCATTTTAAAACATTTTTAGCAAATTCTTTTAGAAAGACTTTTTTTGTTAGTATGTGTCTATGTTAAGCTAATTGTCAGGGGTTGGGGTAGAGGAGACAAGGCGAAGACTCAAGTGCAGAGAAATAGGCTTTTTTATTTATAAAAATAAAACAAAATACAAACAAAACTACCCCCTAGGGGAAAGCAAAAGGACTCGACTCGACTCGACACACGGGGTACATTTAACGTACTTACGACGACGAAACAGCACAGGACTGAAAACACAAGGAGATTAAATAGGGAGAACAAACAAAGGAGGTAACGAGGGAGGACAGGTGGGGCAAATTAATCAATCAGGTAACAAGATGGGAGGGACTAGACAATTAACAGGAGAGCACATGGCACAAGGAAACATACATGAAAAGCCTTGTGCTCACACCTAACATGACTAAAACACAAGCACATGGCCAGTAAAACAAATCACAAGCCATGTGCTCACACAAAACAAGACATGAACACGCAGCCAATGAGAACACTCATAAGCCACATGTTTACACAAAACATGACAACATGATAGCACACAGCTAGTAAAAACACAAGCCGTGTGCTACACAACACAAGACAAAACATGAGTGTCAGGGCTCTGTCACAAAACCAAGAAATAGACAAGCCAGAAGTGACAGAACCCTGACACTAATATACTGACATCCATTAGACCCTTCAGACCAATCAGAAGTCATCAGTGTACTGGGCAGAAAGGGTCCTTTCTGAGTCAGCGATCCAGACATTATTGTCCCATTTCTGATAGTGCCTTTGAAAAAGAAACTTAAGCACGTTTGCAAGTTTGTTCAGTCATATTTACGAGGCCCAATGTCTCGTAGGAAAGTAAACTGTACCGCATTGAGTATTTTCTTATTGTTGCCTGGCACATTTGGCCGGCAGTGCAATGTAAGCAGAGATTTTACGACTAGCTAGCTAATGCACATACAGCAGGCAGTAAAAGAACAACACATCCTCTTTAAACCAAGCATATACTAGAAATCTCAAAGTGATTTGCTATGTATAATGTATGTATGGTGATCACTACAATGCCTGAGCAAAGAGATACCTTTTTTTACTGTTCCCTTTTGCAGTTCTCCTGCTTTTATTTTCATATGCCATAAATTGCTGTTGACACTGAAAATAACCATGCATCTCAAAGTGCTACTAGCACTACACCGCTCAACAACACATGAACCATTAATCATACAATCACAGAATTTCTTGCATGCCATCTCTTTAATAGATTTGAAAGATTATTCTCTCTTGAATATGTGCTTATTTATCTTTACCCGCTCCTGAAAGCTTCAAAGCTACCAGCTGGATGTAAGCATATTTCCATTTCAATTCCATTATGCATCTAAAGGGTGTTCATGACCGATGTATTCTAATAGAAAAAAAGAGCAAATAAATGTAATGCTTTTAATAATCTAATTACTAGTACAGGTTTTAGGTCATTTTACGAGAATATGTGCTTGTGAGGTTTTATTTCTGTCTGGAATCTGAATGTCTGTACTTTTAGTACCTTTCTTGGTTATGTGGGCGTTGAAGAGGACATGTTTTCTCGAGGAGGTTGTTTCTTGACTTGCATTTTTAATTCCATATTTTCAGTAAACCCGATGTTGACACTCCCACACGGTCTGGGACCCTGAAATTACATTCACGCATCTTTAATGACACGTCAAGACACGTCAGGTTTGACGTCATTTTTTATAAAAAATGGGATTCTCATGTGCTTATAATGTGCCACAACACAGCGAAATTCAAATATGCACATTTTAAAGTTGCAAAAATTAAGATTTTATATATTGAACAACTTAAATCTTCAGTCCGTTCCTCACACAAAGACTTGAAATAACTTGAGTGCTTTTTTTGTCATTTTTGAAGTCTTTGGTCACCATTCAGTTTCATTGAATACAAAAGAGTTAAGTAACATCTTTCTTACCTAACATCTCCTTTTGTGTTCGATGGAAGCAAGAAAATCATACACTTTTGGAAGGTCCAGAGGGTGAGTAAATGATTTTCATTCTGGGTTGAACAATCCCTCGTTTTTAATGGAAAGCAAACTTGCAAAATAAAAACTCACTTATCTCAGAATTTTCTGCAAGCAAGTGCATACTTGACCTCAATGGCATCAAATCCTTGCACTCCACTGCTTTACTGGCGAAATAAAAAATATTCTGATTTGAAAAATTAATATACTGTATGAATGTAAATGGATGATCAAGAGAACTGAATGAAAAGAATAAAACAGGCAGAATAGAGTGAAAATTGAGCTGACAGCCATGTAATGCTATTTTGAGATCTCAGGCCTGCCTTCTAATCTTCAGAGACCCAGGCCAAGATGGACGTGCAAAAGATTCATAAGTGGAACATTGTGGAACGCCACAAACAATCGCTCTATTTGAAGGCTAAACCTGAAGAATGGCCACCCTCTGTGAGTATGTGGTCTGACCACCCTCTGATTCTTCCAAAACAGCCTGCGGAGAAGAAACAAAAAGAAACTTTAATGAAGGAAGAGGAATGGAACTCAGAATCCATGGGAGATAAGCATCTCACTTAAAGGGAGAAACGGCAAGGATGAAGATTATGATGCCGGAGAGGTAGTACAGAATTCAGAGGAGTGTTCTCTATGTAGAACGACAGATAAAAAAAGTCGAAGGAAATGTGAAAAAATATGGGGGTCGACTATGATCACAGCTGACGGTAGGTTCTATGGAGCGACACTGAAAGTGCAGAAAAAAAAAAAGTGTGAGACACACAGAGAAAGGGCCAAATCAGACATGCTCACTAACAAGGCTGGGGGTTAGAGACGCTCCTGGATGTCTCAAAGGAGGAAGAAGAGAACAGGAGGCAAACTCGCCCCCCTCGTGGTGCGACATCACAGGGTACCGCTTTTTTTCCCTAACTAGCTCCCCTCCTCCAGGTCTGGAAGCAGAGATGCAGGAACACAAATGTGGAGAGTGAGGGAGGAGGGGGTGTGCGTTCTGAGATCTTAACCAGCGGGAGGTCTTCATTTAAACTCTCAACCCCTTCCCTTCACACTACATTACTGCTCATATGGGTGAGGGAGATAATAAGACTCCGTAGTAATCCATAATCCGACTGAGACCTCAGCGAAAGTGAAGGAAGGTGTAGTCAGACCCGGGCAGAGAGGTATTGCAGTAATTTCAGAGAAACTATTTTAAATTTAGCATTAAGTCACTTAATTCCTAACTGTCACTAATTAAGAAATTCTTAAAGGAAAAATTATATATACTACAAAAATATCAAGTGAGTGAAATAACAGATTTGAATTTTGATGTATAGCCTAGTAAAAATAGTTGAAAAAGGTTGGAAATGTAAATGCATAAATGAAACTGTAAATGTAATATTACAGTTTCTGCTCACACTTTGATGTGATAAAGTTCAAAAGACCCAAACCAACAAGATAGTTTCCTGCTAGGGAAGCTTAAAATTATATTCCATCATACATTATTGGATTGATATTTTTTATTCATATTAAATTAATAATCAATAACACCTTATTTAAGTTTGGTAAATGATATGAATTTATGAATAATGTATTTAATAATTAATATGTTACAATTATTTGAAAACAAAATATACTGTGTGTATATATAAACACTACATAATATATAATTAGGCTACATAATGTTTAAAATATACTATTAAAATTCATTAAAAATGTTCTGAACAGAGTAGACTGTATATACGATGCGATCTGGGAAAGCCCGTCAGATGTCGCGTTAGTACGTTTTCAGTAAGGTCTAAGAATAAGTCGAATGTCAGGTTTTTTTTGTCAAAATTGGGTTTTCATTAAATTATTATTCTATAACATCTTGTCTATCATCTCTGAATATATCTTTGGCAAAATTCACTAGTTTAGTGCAGAAAAATAGCGATAGTGGCAAGCTGAAAAGTCTTTCTCTTTAAAGGGATAGTTCACCCAAAAATGAAAATTCTGTCAGTATTTACTCACCCTCATGTTTTTCCAACCCTGTAAGACTTTCGTTCATCTTCAGAACACGAATTAAGATATTTTTGATTAAATCTGAGAGCTGGATCACTCCTCCATAGACTTCTAAGGGATTGAAACTTACCGGCCCCGGAAAGTTATTAAAGACATCGTTAAAATAGTCCAAGTGACTACAGTGGCTTAATCTTAAGTTTATCAAGCGACGAGAATACTTTTTGTGCGCAAAAAAAATAAAAAATTAACGACCTTATTTCAACTATTCACTTCCTTCTCTGTGGGCCTTGAGTCAGTTCACGTAGTGTAATAGCGTAGTGCTTCTGTGTTGTACGTCACACACATGACCAGCGTAGGCCAATTAGTGAGCCTACGTGTGACGTACAACATAGACTGTTTATATTAGGTTATGAGACTGGTAATCACCAGTTTTCTTTATACATTCACATAACTTTATACCTAAAATCTTGATGTTAAATAGTATCCATGCACTAGCAAAATATTTTCAACACATGAAGTACAGAGAAACATAAAAAAAATAAAAAATAAATAAAATTCCAAACGTACTTTCTGCATCACACACAATAATTATTCCTGCGTGGGTAATGTACCGTCATACAGTAAATGTGTGCAGCGCATTTGGAGATTTACAGACACACTGGAGCTATGTGCTGCCCATTTATTTGTGCCCTGTGTGTTTGTGAGCCAGCACCCTGTAAGTTATTCATGATTTTGGGGAATTTCAGGGGCAAATACAATCCAAAGCTCTTGAACAGAAAAACAGAGAGCTGGTAAAACAACAGGCTGTTCTGAAAGTGGGATATGGGGGGGGGGGGGGGGGACATTTGGAGACAAAGTGAAGAAGAATGAGTTCATGTATTTGGATGAGAAAAGGCGATGAAACGCTATGAGGAAGAGAGAGAGAGAGAGAGAGAGGGGGAGAGAGAGAGGCTGGGAGAAGAGGCAGAGCGATAGTATAGATGATAGGAAGGGGCTAGAAACAGAGAGCGAGAGAGAGAGAGAGAGAGAGAGAGAGAGAGAGAGAGAGAGAGATGGAGAAAGGAAGGGAGGGAGGAATTTCCCTCAGGGGCGACGTGTTTGTGCTCTCTCTCTCTATCTCTCTCTCTCTCTGTCTGTTGTTCATTCACTCATACACACACTCCATCCACACATTGATAGACACACGCAGCATGTAGACACACTTTCTAATTCATTCACATTCCTCACTCCCACACACAGTTTCTTCTTACAACCTTGAGTTTTATTTCACCTTTAGTCTGGAGAAGAAGCTACGCCACCGCAACTTCAAAACTGCCGTTAGAGAGAACAAGAGGCAGAGAGAAGGAAAGAGACCGGGAGAACAGAACAAAACAGAAAAGAGGCTGGAGATGCACTGAAGGGCTCAGAAGGATGGAATAGAGAAGAATGAAAGTCTCCGAAACACACTTCAAGAGAGAAGCTGACTGAAGACGACAAAGTTCAGGTAAGCTCTCATCTGGTTTTCTTTCTCAGTTTCATGACAGGTGTGTTGGGTCAGAGAAAATCTGAAACATTTCTGTTTTCCTCAGCAATGCCTGAATTTACACCAGAACTTTGAACTGCACTTAAGATAAAATGAAAGAAATCCCATGTGTATGGTTGCCTACAGAATGTCTGAATTAAAATGTGCTTTAAAAAGGTGAATTTATCTTTAGTCAATAGTAGGACTGTAGAAACTGTCTTCCTACAGACCTGATGTTTTCGATTGTACTTATGACTAAGAACAATATAGGATCTCAAATCTCCTGAAAAACACTTTTATTCTTTTGGATTTTTCAACAATATAAATATTTGCAAATCATAAATTATAGTCATTTCTCAAATTTCTGATGATTTTATTCACTTTCCAGATGATTGAAGCGCATGTTTCATATATAATGTACACACATTTATTTTGTCTTTCATTAAAGTAGCAAGTAAATGCTTGTGAAATTACCAAATGTCAGGTGAATGCAAATCACCTGGTAAAGTGAAAACATGTTATAGACAATAACTACTGTAGATATGAATACAAAAGCTGTTTGTGCACTTAAAAGGCAAAATATTCATTCAATACACACACTGTTTAATTAAGTAATACATATTTGGATTTGAAGTTTTGCTTAATGAGAAAGTCCATTTTCAGATAAGAGATTTACATTCTCTTGTGTATGGATGTGTATGCGAGTCAGTGGTTTCTAGAAGGTTGTGGGGTCGAGTAGGTTAACAGGACTAATATGTTGTGTGCTTCACACATAACACAAAAATTACTGTATCAAATCACACTAAATGCAGCATGTGACTTCACACTCGAATTTAGAGCTGGCGTTAAATGAAAAGGGAAAATCTGATGGGCACTCAAAATGTAATAAAACCCTCTGAAATGTATTCACCTCACTGACACTGACATGATACCGAATATTTAGATTGATCCAAAAATTCATAGTCTAAATCCCATCCCTAACCTACCACTAAAATCAGATAGATAATATGGATGTTGTTCAAGCCTTAGGTCTAACCCAAAAACTAAAATCTGATTGGTTGAAAATAATGTTGTGCTAGGACCAACATGGATGTTGATCCAGAAACATGTCCTACTTGGCGAAATCACAGTAAGCTGCTTTCCTTTACATAAACATATTTGATTAAGATGTTCAGTGCAAGATGTTGACAAAAGAATGAGAATAAAACAGATGGATCTGGATATAGTGAGCTATTCTCTTGACGCTGACTCTGAGATTAGACAAATCTTTGTCACCTCTGAGCTAGCAGGACTTCATGGGGGCATAAAATGTTGGAGCATTAGTGATAGAGGAAGATGTGAATAATAGATATCATATTTTATGAGTGCAGAACTGCTCTACTAAGTGCAATGAACCATACATAAAGAAAGAGAGAGATGAGAGGAAAAGATTTGCCTATATATCTCCATTTAAAAGTTTTCAGAACAAGATCAAACAGGTTCACTACACAGCAAATACATCAGTACAATTACCTCAAACCAGGTATGTGGGTTTACAGGCTGCTTTTATCATAACACGTACATCTAAAATATGGAATACAAATCCACATCGTTTAAAAAATATATATATATGGCTGAATGAGATGTAGTTCATAGTGTTTGATAGTCAGTTTAACATCAAAATGCTTACACTATTTCAAATTCAGCCCCATTTATGCATTAAAAATAGAGATTATTAAACTATGTGCATATTACACAGGCAATAGAGGACAACATAACCTGAACATCTGACAGAAGCAGAAAATAAATAAAAAGCAGTATAAAGCATAAACTAAATCAAGTATTAAATGGGCCTACTGTAGTTGATGCCATATTTACTGAAATTTGACGTGAATGAAAAAGAACCTGTGAGATTAAAAAACTTGTACTTTCTAAACACCCTGTATTTGTCTAATTTGTAGTCGGAAGCACACAATACAACAACGCCTATTCTAATATTGTGACCTATATTGGACATTTAGAGTATCAGAGATACTCTACTGTAGATTACAGACATAGCTTACACATAGTGGTCATCTGACTTAGTTTATGGATAACTAAATGACGTAGTGGGTCATTTATCTTTCAGTTGTGACTCACTTACATTATGCTATCGTATCTCACACAGAAACCATGTAGAACACCAAAACAAACACACTCGCACACCAGGAATATATAGCTGAAAGGGCCAAGTCCAAACTGGACAGCTTGGAAACCCCATTGACAGATGGTCAAATATGGTGTGGGGTTCCCTATTCAAACAGAAAGATGGACACCGTGTACATGTGAATCAGCATGGAACACGAACAGGAAGTGACATGTCTCTATTCTGTCACCTGTTGTAGGCCTGCCTAGCATTTTTTGGGTTTGTGTCTCCTTTTTTATCTGACTTTAAGCACTAGTTTGTAGTTGAGACCCCGTGATATGCATTTAATGTCCTAACTCATCTTGTGATAAAGTGAGCGACCTCGGGCCATATACGGATAAGAGTGAAGGTTACGCTGTGGCACAGAGGTCATTATGTACGTCAGAGGGACTTTACTACAGACAAAACTGCTCTGTTCTCAAGGAAAAAAATCCCTATAAAGTCACTGAAAACAAACCAGTTGATCCTTTTAATATTAGATTGGCGTATCCTTGGATAAGCAGACAGGGATTTGTGTGTGTGTGTGTATGTTTATATGCATGTGAGTGTGTGTGCTGTCTTCTTGGTTTGTTTCTTGGGTCATTAGTGCTGACAGTTTTAGTCCATTAGGATGACAGGCTACTGCTCTTCTTCTGACCACCCTTCACGCAATGCTCTCCCCTGCAGTTTCACGGACCCGAACCACAACACAAGAAATAGAACTAGGAAAAATGAAACCACACAACACAGCAACACGGATCCACACAACAACACACAGTGCATTACCACAGGCCCGAGAACATCCCTGAGGAAAATGTTATTGCTTAGAAGTTGCTCTTTCATAGCTCAGGAGACGTACAGCTAGGCTTCATTTAGTTATGAGTTCTCAGTAATGCTTCATTTGAGTATCAGCTTGGATACTTTGAATTGTGTTAAACTATAATGCAAATAACTTAAGACAATTATTTACTTAGAGACAAGACAACGCACAGCAGAAAAAGATATGTTTCCCAGATGAGCCGTCAGTTATAAAGTACAGCATTGCTATAGTAACTAGCTATTATTCAGAAATGTTTTGCCTCTGAATGCTGACATGTCAAATAAATCAAATAAATCTCAGGTTAACTAGAAACAGCTAACATGTGTTAGCATTCTAAACCTAACTGTTTTTTGCCATGTATGAGATGAGAAAGAAACAAGACACTGGTCAGAGAACTGGCTTTTTTGCATCAGTCGCTCATGAAAATAACGTACATCTCGGCCTTTATGAACACATCCTTAAAGGGGATATATCTATACATTTCATGCATTAATCACTTTTTTATTGCCAATGTCTGAACAGCTTGTAACGAAACATAAAAAACAAGACCTTCCCCGATTACCTAGGTTGTCTATGAAAGCCTGTAGACTGATTTTAATGTGAAGGACTCGGGACGTTTTTGCTGGTCAAAAATCAAAAGGATGCGACATTTAAGAGCACACTCGAAAACCTCTCTTCCGTTCAATGACACATGAAACAAATGTCTGTGCAATTTTCCAATAGAACTGCTGTAATGCTAAGAAAATTGATAAATTCACACTATAGTCTCCCATAGCCAGAGATCTATAATCTATAGCCTGAAATATACTTTATAATCAAACTTTCAGTGTAATTTTAATTACCATGATGCCAGTGAATTGCAGAGCTTGTACAAACATATCCACATCACTATATATGATCAGATGCTTTCTAAACTGCTGTTCTGACCGCTGTCATTTTGGTGTGTGTACAGTTTTTGTTATTGAGAAGAAATCACGCAATACATACATGTTCATTGAAACGTTGCCCTCAGCAGCGTGGATGGGGTTGGGATGTTCGTTAACAGTATATAGCTGCAAAGGTATTTCCAACTTCTTTTTAAGTGAAGAACAAAAAATGACTGAGTATGTCAGGGCATTGAATCAGCTAATAACCTACATTCTACATTGAATTCCCCTTTAACCTAAGCATCGATCCAGGACGTCTTTGGAAATTCCCAGCCCTAATTTACTCTCCTGATCCAGTTCCATTGCAAAGCATGCTGGGAACTAGAAATCCTCTGCCCAGTTTCTGTTAAAATTATTCGCATTCTCTCTTTAAATAAAGGTCCTTTATTGGCATTGATGGTTCCGTGAAAAACCTTTGACATCCAACCTTTCCATTCCACAAATTGTTCTTTCGATTTTCAAAATGTTCTTCACACTAAGAACTTAAGAACTGTTTACACAAAGTTTCTGTGGGGAAAAAACAATGGTTCTTCTATGGCATCACTGCAAAAACCCTCTTTTGTAACCTTTTTAACAGTCCCACCACAAATGGAATGATATGGAATGGCTCAGATAATAGTCAGATGATAAAAAAATGAGAGAAACAGCAGACTTAAGAAGAAGACTTCATTCACATTCCATTTAATCTCATCACAGTCTAAGAAATAACTGAGGCATCAAATATATCTAATTTCTTTACTATGGTACAAAAGCATTGCTAAGCATATCCAAAAAAAACATCAAATTCAACTGCATCTTTGAGCACACCTGTATCCTGATACAGAATTATGCATTAGATAATCCCCTCACACCACAATATATGTGGACGTCTGTACTCCCCGTACATATGAAAACCAACACACTGCAAAACAAGAAAAATATCATCTTATACATTTCACTCCCAAATGTCCCACAAAGTGCAGAACTGCCTGGATAACACAGCAGGGCCCGACGGGACCCCCTTCTTGTACACACACACACAAATCATATCACTGCTCACAATATAGAAGAAAAACAACAGCCAGTGATGCAGAAATCTCCCTTCACAACACATCCATTCACTACAAGCATATCCACAAGCAAAAGATATAGCTGGCGTTCAAGGCCCTTTCAATGTGTAAGCGGTTAAAGAATTACAAAGATGTTTTTCACTGTTCTTTGAATGTGAGGGGATTTAAGGACGAATAAAAAGCAACAACCTGGCGTGGAAATGCGAGCACAAGAAAAGACAAAGAGCAGAACCAAAGACGTTACTTCTGAGATTTCAGAGCGGCTGAAAGACGGCAAGACGCACAACCACCTGCTCTGAAACTGACAGTTCCATTCAGCTGGCCTCTAAACAACTTTTTCCTTTCCAGGGATTAATTGCCAATTGCGAAGACAAATCTCGAAAAACACTTTTTTGGCACAAGTTCATTCTCACCCTCTTGCTGTTTGTTTTGTAGAAATACTCTCTTATCTGTCTGCCCATTTTGGGATTCACTAGACAAATGTAATAAAACTAACGAGACTGAAAACCACCCCTAGTTACGGCATACTTTTAAACCTCACAGCCAACAGGACATAGCTGGTCAATACATTTTATACTTACTGTAAAAAGGTATACTCCCATGAAGTAATCACCATGAAATCAAAATTGACAATTCTTCTTTTTTTATGGAATATTCCAGTATTTATTATTAATGATTTATCCGTACACATCATTATTTTTTTCCCTCATAATATTTATTCAGAATATCTTCCCCTCCCTATTGCAACGACATCTCTGGTCTTCTCTGATGGAATGTTTACTGCATTGAGGGCGAGACAACCTGTCACTCACATGACATCACAGCAATAGGAAACACAACTATTTAATTATTTAATCAATTCCTAATGGACAAAATCTAGTCCTTCCATACATGTTTTCTTGTTCAGGAAGCTGTTTCACTCGGATATATGTCACAATAAGGAAGAAAAGACTATTGTAACTTCCTTTTCATGCAGATTTTAAAGAATTCACAATTTCTGAAATGATTCGTTTACCCTGAAATTGTGTCATTTACTCAACATAACAGAAAAGGAGAAGTTTAGCACAATGTCCCAGGTGCTCTGTTCTATACAAGGAAATGGTGATTGGTGCTGTCAAACTAAACAAAAAGCACAAAATAGTACAATAAAAGTAGTCCATTCAACTTATGCGCTATATTTTTAAGTCTTCTGAAGACATGCAATAGTTTTACATAAGGAACAGGTGGATTACTTGGGATGATCTGCTAAACTTCTTTTGTGTTTCATAAGAGGAAAGCAAGTCATCACGTTTTGAATGGCAAGAGGGTGAGTAAATGATGACATAATTACAATTTTTGGGTGAACTGTCCCTTTAAGAATCATAAGATTTTTTTTCTATTTTAATAATAATTATCATATTGCATTATCTGCAGTCGGAAGTTCCATATCTCTCTCTTTCAGCTCTAGTTTAAACCCTATATTAATTAAGACATTTATCAAAAACTTGCAATAATGAAGTAAACTGGTGTAGATGCATTTTAACTGAGACGTTTAAACTCTTGAAATGATGAGACAATTTTGAATTAGTGCATATTTTTTAGTCTGTACAGAAAACTCCCTTTTTTAGACTCCCTTCAGAAGTCACGTAAGCAAGATTTTTAGAAAAGAAATTATTATCAAGGATGCATTACATTTTTACATTGTTAATATATATATATATATATATATATATATATATATATATATATATATATATATATATATATATATATATATATATATTTAAATACTGTAAATGCGGCTCTTTAGAACATTTTGAAACAAAATGCACCATGGTTTCCAAAAAAGAAACAAAAATTAAGCAACACAATTATTCAACTTAACTTAATGTTTCTTGAGCACCAAATCAGCATATTAGAATGATTTCTGAAGGATCATGTGACACTAAAGACTGCAGTTATTATGATGAAATTCAGCTTTGCCATCACCGGAAATTACATTTTAAAATATAATAACAAAATACATTATTTTCAGTTGTGTCACAATCACAAAGTTGTGTTTCAATGTCACACAATATTACTGTTTTTACTGTATTTCTGATCAAATAAAAGCAGCCTTTGAGTATAAGAGACTCAAAAACATTAAAAAAAATCTTACAAACTCCAAAATTTTGAACAGCTTTTTGCATTTGCCCTACAACACAGAACATGTTATGTTGTTGATTTCATCTGTCCCTTTTCATTAGATTTCCTTCACTCTACAACATGAAATCATTAAATATGTCATTTCAGCCCTCATGCCTGGCGTGACGCTGCAGTAGCTGTCAGGTCCACATGCTCAGTTCAGTTGTGGTGGTTAGTTGTATTGAGCAGAACAGTCCAACCTCCATCTGTCCACCCACCCCTGCAGAGAGACAGATTACCCCTGACGTGACCACTGACTCTCAATATTTACCACTTCCTTCCAAATCTACAATATTGATATTGCCATGCACACACAGGAAATAGATAGATTATTTCCCCTGTTGTGAAAGGCAAACACAAATCACTTGACATGTACTACTAACCCGATCTCTGCCCCCTGTGGCTCAGTCCAGATTGCTAATCATTGAATTATTTGCTTGTCATACAGATTTGATAGCTGAGAGCAAACAATAATTTTAGTTAATGCATTTTAAATACATAATGATAATATATAATTCAGTCAACAGCCTTTGAGCTATCAAAATGATAGGGCAGAAGGAACATTTACTGGCTACATAAATTCTCATAAGGGGATAGTATTGCTTACCCAAAAAGCTAATTTTCCACTAGAATTTCTAATGGGTTTTTAGAATAGTTTTGTAGAGTGTGCTTTTTGAATTCAAGTTACCAACAAGTTGAAAGTTGCTACTTAAGATAAGTACTGTACTAGTGGTAATAACAATCCTCATGTAGAATTATGTTATCAACTTACATTTTAAACCACATAACTGTTTCAAAACTCACATTTGTGGTACGACCTTGTGCAATTTGATTTCTTGTCAAATAGAGTTCACCTCAGAAAATACTGTTCTGAAACACATTAGAAACTAGAACCTAAGCTAAAGAATTTCTCAGGGCTTTATAAGAATATAGAAGAGCACACAATCTATGATTTCTTGACAAAAGCAAAGCCAAACATGACTATAGATGACTAAACCAAACTTCTCCATCATCCTTTTTTCAACTTTTTCTCTCTTAACTTTCATCAACATACTGTATCACACACGAAAAGATTGCTAATCACGAGGATCTGTAAAACCTGACCAGACTCAGACACATTTCCATGCCAATAATGTTGCCATGTTCTCCATGCCAACAACCTCTTTAATTAGAGTGAAGCCCCCCTCATACTTCCCCCTCCCCTTTGCTGGTGACAGACAGCACCCACCATCGCCTTTCCCCCTGTACACTTCACGAACACTGCATGACAAACGATGCACGACAAAGCTGAAAATTGTCCCGACCCGAAAAAGAGTCGCACGAGTCAGAATTCGGCTCAAAATCAGACGAAAATCGCACAGTGTTTGCCCGCCTCACACTCCTCATTATCAATGCGAGGAACATGCAGACCAGAGGGGGCTGTAGAGTGTGTGATTCGATTGACCCAGATCTTTAAGTGCAAATGAGAGCGAGAACGAGGGAGAAGAGGGAGGGATGGAGAGATGGAAGAGTGAGAGGCTGGTGGGGTGCGGGGAGGTTCATGAAGAGACTAATTTGAGGCTTAGTGGGGCGTCCATGTGCTAAAAACTGAGCAGATTTGCTGAAGGACAGTGTCTATTGGACAGATTGAATGAGATCTTTCAGAAGCATCCAAAGGGACAGTTTCTGCACATTTTTCCCTGTTTCTTTCAGTCCGACGACAGAAACAAACGGATCCTTTCAGACGCCGGTTAATCCTCTCGTTAATTCTCCATTTGCATTCACTTACAAGGAAGACTAGGAAATATAGGCGAAATCTTAAAAGTCATTCGGCTTTTTCCCATAATAGGGTTGATTAATCTTTTTGCACGTACGTGTGTGAGAGACAAATCAGCTGTCTTATCACCTTTAACCCTTTAACAGATGAATCTATTAATTTTAACAATACACATCCACATGTTTCACTCACATCTTCTAAAACATTTTTTTTTTCTAAATGTCTAGAAAAAAAAAAAACATGCTAAAACCGGGATATCTCATTCAGGACTTTTTTGTAAACTCACTTAAAAAGGGGTGTTTCTCAGGATTTTTATTTCCTGAGAAAAAGACCTCAGAACTTCAAAAGTGCCATCAAATGTTTTGTAGGGATCAACTTCTGTACTCAAAGAATGACACATCTGCCAAACACAACAAAAATGAAACCCTTTGCACAAGCTACAGTAACATGCTCTGCTTCTGTAAACACAAAGATGTGAAGATCTGCATTACATGTAATTTTACTGTAAAATCCTGTCATATTTTTGTTTTGTTTTTTTACGAGTAAAAACTATGAATTACCATATAATTTACAATGGGAGGACATTCCCATAAGTCCCTGCATGCGTGACATTAAATATGAATATATTTTATATAAATAATTTAGTATCTCAATATTTTTGTTATCAGTAATGTTACATTTCCTGTTATTTATTTACTTAATTGTATTGCATTATTTTAGTGCCATGTGTGTTCCCTGTTAATTTTGTCTTTGTGTGTGTGACCCTGTGCACTCTTTTATATGTGACTATTGGCCTTCTATTGTACCACTTGTATTATTATGGTGGTTGTCAGTACATGTTATGGTAAAAAGCAGATTTTGGCCATTCAAGTATTGGTAGGCTGTATTAACATAAATGATACAGTTGTACAATCGTTGTAAAATATACAAGCATCAATATGTCATCCATAATACCTGAAACATTATGACCGTTTTTTGCTTTACGGTAAATTTCTGGCAACCCTAGCTGCTGTTTTTTTTAAACATACATTTTATAGTAAGAAAAAAATTTTGAGGCAAGACCTTTATTTGAATAGCTGAACATACACTATACAATTGTTTTGACTGTTGAACTTCCAAACTAATCTTTTTCGGTTTTATTATTGTAAGATACAGTATATATATATAGAAAGTTAAGATGATGTTAAAAAAGTGTGGTCCAAGTTAATTTCCCTCTACACGCTTCAACCCTTCAAAGCTCTCACAGTAGTGGATAAAGCCTTTGGAGGGCAGATATGATCACTTCTGAAAACACAGCTTTAGTTTTGTTCTCAAAAAAAAAAAAACTTTTCTAAGACATCAAGGAAAGGTGACTAATGTGCATTGGTCATGCATGAAGCCACTGAGCTCTAAACATTCGAGTCAGATCAGGAACTGAGATAAAATGGTAATATATGACAAAGTTCTTTGATCCCATTCCCCGCAGGTCCTCTTTTTGTCTTTTACGAGAGACCAACACTGTTGTAGTGCATGCATGTGTAGTGTGTGCGGTTATCTTGTGTTCACGAGCGAGTCTGCTGGGTGCATATACGGCCGTGTGCAGGATTACTGCGCGCTGGAAACAGAAGAGAGACTAAGTTTGCACTAAGCTGAGGAGCCTAAATGCAAAAATGTGTAAGAAAATCAACAGAGGTTTGTGTGTGTGCGCGCATCACTGGGTTTTCTTTTAGTGTGCAATGGCATTCAGGAAAGAGGATTATATCGCACAGTATGAGGTGACAGTGGAGGGTGTTTATATTAGGGATGCATTTTTTTTGTTCTCAGCAACAGAGTTAGTCTGTGAGAGAGAAAGGGAGAGACAAGCTTTGCCTGCTTGAGAGTGAATGAACTGAAAGTCTGACTCAATCAGTAGGTCTGTGAGTCCCTGATAAAGATGACACACACACACACACACACACACACACACACACACACACACACACACACACACACACACACACACACACACACACGATTTAGGAGTGTTTTTTCCAACACAGTCTCATGACAGTTTTATTTCGATATAAATATTTTTTTTTGATTTGATGAATTGTTTGCACATTCATATGACTTTGAACAACCTCATTTGTACTTTAAGTTAAATTTAGGGGTGGACCATCATGGTGAAGCTTCACCAACAAATCATAATTTTTTGTACGAGTCAGATTGTACGAATAACATCGGGTTGTTTTCTCCTATAGGGCAAGAGGCGCAGCAATCATGAAAAACCAAGTGTACTGTATGCCCTGCAAAAAATACTTGAGACAGTTGCAGTGCCTCCAAGTCACTGTGGTTATCCTGTCAATCTGATAAAGCCAGCATATCATGTTCACAAACAGTCCACAAATCAACCTGAATAGGTAAAATAGTGAAAACAGAATAAACAACTCACTCATCACTTACTAATCACCTTTGGTTACGTCTAAAATCAAAATGAACATGAAATAATACATGTGGTGCTGTTGAGATGAGTCCAATCCATGACATCTAAATCCATCCATTCTTTCTCTCTCCAATAACTTAATGTCACTTCCATGCACCACATATTCAATAAAAGTGGAAACAGGCCAATTAAAAATAATCTACATCAGAGGAATCACAAGATATTTATTATAATAATAATAACCTTTATTTTCTATAGCGCCTTTAAATGTACATCTCAAAGCGCTGTACAAAAACAATTAAACCACAAAGATACAACACACAAAGAAACATAATACACAATCAAAAAAACATAAAAGACAATAAATCAATTAAAAGCGAACCTAAAAAAATGAGTTTTAAGCTTTGATTTAGAAATACCAAAAGATTTGGCTTGCTTCTCAATCGGAAGAGAATTCCAAAGTTTTGGAGCTAATGAAGAGAAAGCCCCATCTCCCATTAATCTCAAACGAGTTAAGGGAACAGTTAAAAGACCAGTTTCTGAAGAACGAAGATGACGTTTTGGAGTATATGGTGTTAAAAGCTGTGTCAAATATTGTGGTGCCAAACCATGCAGTGCCTTGTAAGTAAGCATCAAAATTTTGAAGTCCACCCTAAACCTAATGGGAAGCCAGTGCAAAGACTCCAAAACGGGAGTAATATGGTCTCGTATATTAGTTCTAGTCAGGATTCTGGCAGCTGAATTTTGCAAAACCTGCATTCTGTTTAAGGTAAAAGACCTTAAACATAATTGACCCTTTAGAGTTCACAACATAGTTCCATCTCTATTTAACATTTGTAAAACATTTTCTCTCTCAATGTACTTGGTTTAATGTATATTTATCATTACATTTTACATTTTAGTACAAGATTATTATTATTATTACTGACCCCAAACTTTTATTTTTTGATAGAAATCAATACTTTTATTCAGCAATAAAGCATTAAGTTGATCAAAAGTGACAGTAAATGCATTTATAACGTTACAAAAGAAATAATGTTCTTTTAAAAATTGTATCTCGCATCAGAAGCAGCACAACTGTTTTTAACCTCGATAATAATAACACTTTATTTTAAGGTGTCCGTGTTACAGTGTAATTATACATTTAAGTGCTGAGTGATAATTAACTACATGTACTTATAGGGTTAGGATTAGGTTTAGGGGTAGTTCCATGTAATTAAGCACAATTTAATTACTATAGTAACTATATGCAATGTGTAACAATCACTGTAAAATAAAGTGTTATTAAAATGTTTCTTGAGCACCATATCATCATATTAGAATGATTTCTGAAGGATCATGTGACACTAATCTATACCATCACAAAATAAATTACATTTTAAAATATATTATATAATTATAATATATTCAAATTCTATATTAAAATAGAAAACATGATTTTAAATTTGAGTAATATTTCGCAATATTACTGTTTTTACGGTAACACTTTACAATAAGGTTCATTACTTAAGATTAGTTAACATGAACTAAGAATAAACAATACTTCTACAGCATCTGTTAATCTTAGTTAATATTAATTTCAACATTTACAAATACATTATTCAAATCAAAGGCTGTATTTGTTAACATTAGTTAATATACTGTGAACTAACATGAACAGCTGTTTTTTTATTAACTAACATTAACAAAGATTAACTAATACAGTAACAAATGCATTGATCATTATTAATTAATGTTATTTAATACATTAACTAATGAACCTTATTGTACAGTGTTACCGTTTTTACTATATTCATCAAATGAATGCAGCCTTGGTGAGCATAAGTGACTTCTTTAAAAAAAAAACATTTTCTTAGTCACTTAACACAATAATATCATATAATATACACACTCAAAACAGACACACAGCTTTCCACTTAGTTTCTGAAAAACAAACACCCCATGGCTTACTGTTAATACAACACAATCCAGAATATAACACATATGCCAATATTGAAAATGTGGTAAAAAAAAAAAAACTCCTGCTAAATGTATTCTTTTCTCATGTTATTTGGCTAAATTTGTCACCACCAACAGATAACATAACCTGAGGAACAGGAGCAGCACATTCTGAGGATTAAAGCTGCGAGATGAGGGAATAAAGTGCGATATTAGACAGACACTCAGGCCCGTAATGGTAGAGTTGATGAGGCTTAGCAGCAATGATGACGCTGATGCTGGAGCAGGAGAGGCAAGACCACAGGGCTCAACACTTACTCCCAACTGTGTAATTATACAGCGTACAGAGCAACACCACAGCTCGTTTACAAAGGCTGACTGCTCAAAACTAGATGAGAAGCAGATTAATAACCCGTGACTCCGGCAGCATCAGGGTACAATAACATCACAACTGTGAGGTGTCTAAACATGGCAGGCAAGTCATTTTAAAGGAGTATAGAGGTCAGAAATAATGTCCTAATCAGCTTGTTATTGTACCCTTTTAGTTTAGCAATTTTCACTTGCTTTCAAAAAAAGAAAATGCTGTCATTTTTTGTCACTTTCTTTCTTCCTTGGAACACAAAGAGTTTAACAGAATGTCTGAGCTCAAATCGGCCATTTAATGAAAGTGGATGGGGACCAGGGGACGTCGAACTCGAAAAGGACAAAAAAAAAAAGCATCATAAAAATAGTCTATAGAATTTGAACACTATATTCCAAGTCGTTTGAAGCCATGTGATAGCTTTGTGTGAGTAAGAGTGAAGTATTTCTTGATAGCCGTGGTCACCATTCACTTTCATTGTATGGAAAAGAGCAGATCGGAAGTTCTGCCAAAAATAACCACTTTTTAATTATGGTTAGATATGAGGGTGAGTAAATTATGAAAGAATTGTATTCCTTTTTGTTATTCTACATTTTGATAATTTTAAGAGATATTTAATCATTTTAAAGATTTTTCCTAAATTGCTTCAGTGCACAATGTACTTAAAAAGCAAAAAACAGAATCAATTTTTAATGCATGGCTATACAACAAACAACTGCATAGCTTTGTTCCATCAGAAGAAAACATTATCCCTCAGTTTCAAGCAAGGCTTAAACCTAGTTGCCGACTAAAATGCATGTTTGAGCTGTTTAACTGAAAGCAACTTAGTCAG
The DNA here is from genome assembly GCA_026230005.1 of Gila orcuttii. NCBI lineage: Eukaryota > Metazoa > Chordata > Actinopteri > Cypriniformes > Leuciscidae > Gila > Gila orcuttii. The sequence continues at coordinate 15,349,252 of JAPDVR010000004.1, forward strand.
TGCCATTGTTTTGTCTCAAGATGCACACCAGTAATGTTTTTTTTGTCTAAGGCACATATATAGAGCTACTTAAATGTCCTATTTGAACTAAGGCCTAATCCTGGCTTAATCTAAGCCCTGTATGTGAAACCAGGCCTATATCTTATATGAGATTTGCGCTACATAAATACATGTGAAATACATAAACAGTGGAGGAAGCGCTCTTTGCAATTATACTTCTAACTTTGAAACTCAACCATTTCTTAGTAGATTATCAGGATCATTCTCAAGGACATTAACCTTTCTATCTTTTACAGTTTTGCTTACTGCAGCTTTATTAATCAGCTCTTTTAAAAAAATAAATGTATTTTTGTTATAAAGAACTGGGCTATTAACTCCTATGTGCATCTCATATAGGATAACTAGAATGACAGGAGAGATTTTTGAGGATTGTTCTGATAGTGACCACTAGAGGACAGCAGTGAGACTGCAGTGGGAATGCTATGAGTAAATGTCTCCAGAGAGATTTCTGAGGCACTATTGTTCATGAATGTTTAATGCGTTTCTTCTCTCTGTGTTTTAATAATTCTGTTAATTAAATCACACTGAGGAAGTACATTCCTGCCCTGCTGTTGTTGTCTTTTAACATATGTTTAACATTTGTCGTCTTACTAACTCGAATTTGCCTGACAATGAATTGCTTGATATCTTTTAGGATTTTCGACGTGCGATTATTGTTATGAATAATTAATACTTTCCTGTGGGTCTTACTACTTATTTTCTCTGAAAGATAATTAATTGCTGTGCATGTTCGTTTTCAGAAGTCGACTTCACCCAAATCAACAGCTGCTGTGCGTGTTTGTTTGTGTGCCGCCCTTGACCTGACTGGACTAACACCATGCTGTGGACGCTCCTCCTGGCTTTGATTCTACTGCTGTTGCTCCAGGCACAGCTGCTTGTTTGTCTACATGAACTCCGAGCCTCTTTGACCTCAGTGACATCTGAGACCCCTTCTGGAGCTTCCAACGCCTCGACTTTGCAACGTCTGCCAGGGGCCATCATCATCGGGGTGCGCAAGGGAGGCACCAGGGCCCTGCTGGAGATGCTCAACCTCCATCCAGATGTGGAAGTAGCCAAGACCGAGATCCACTACTTCAACCTGGACGAAAACTTTCGGAAGGGTCTGGACTGGTACCGTGCCCAGATGCCCATCACCCTTCCTGGGCAGCTGACGGTGGAAAAGACCCCTGGCTACTTCACAGCACCACCGGCCCCAAGGAGGATATGGGCCACGAATCCAGCGGTGAAACTGCTGCTGATCGTTCGTGACCCTGCAGAGAGACTCGTGTCAGACTATACACAAGTTCTCCACAACCGAATTCAGCAGAACAAGCCATACCAGCCACTGGAAGAGATGCTACTATCAAGCGGACACATCAACACCAAATACAAGGCCCTTCAGAGGAGTTTTTACTACCAGCACCTGACCAGATGGTTGGAGCTTTTTCCCAGGGAGCAGATACACATTGTGGATGGAGAAGCACTGATTCAGAATCCGTTCCCTGAGCTGCAGAAGGCGGAGAAGTTCTTGGAACTTCCACCTCGGATAAAGACGGACAATTTCTATTTTAACGTCACTAAGGGCTTTTACTGTATGATGTCTGCGGGACACGACAAATGCCTGGATGAATCTAAAGGAAGACCACATGCACCACTTAGCAACGAGGCTTTCCAGAAGCTTTGCCGCTACCTGCGAGTACCCAATCAAATCTTTTTCAAAATGATGGGACAGAGGTTTGACTGGTGCTAAAGACAGCTCTCACAGAGACTGAGAAGTGCATTCAAAATACTATTGGCAACCCACTTTCGTGAAAATGTTGTAATGTTGTCAAAGAAATATGGTTAAAAATTCCTTGCTAACCAGTTTGCAAGAGGGCTAAGCATGGAAGCCAGCGCCAAAAACTGTTCTGAACACTAATACACCTACAGTTTGTCTTCTGTGGAAAATAGAATCTACAGGACTTCATGTGCTTTAAAAAACTCTGAACTTCAAAGTCTCAGTTCAGACTGTTGATACGGAAATGAGGTTGAAAACATTGGCAATGCCCAGTTAGTGAAGAGACTGAACTTGAAAACTCGATTTTCTCTAATAATAAACAAAGACAGAATGTGAATAGACATCAAGACATGCATATAATAAGAAAAATAAAACAGAAAATGTTACTGCAGTGGTACTTAAAGCATTTATCAAAAATACTGATTTGTCATCTGTATAATTGTAGTCTAATCATTTAATTCTCATGTTTAATATACTAATTTGTACTTGAATATTTTATTTACTTTTTTTAATAGAAATGTCTATTTTTTAAAACAATTGGTTCTTTAAATTGAGAGATTTCATAATGTCATAAGTTAATGCACTGCAAAATTCTGTTTTCTTTTCAATAAATACATGTACATAAAACATCTCACGTCTATTCATCTAAAACGCTGACAATATTTTACACAACTCAGTCAACAACAAATTGTCACATTGTCAACTGTCTGTATTAACTTATTCTGTTTTCTTTAAAAATGTCTAAACCTTAATTTCAGAGGGCCTTTTGACAATAAGACATCTTAAGTGAAATGAAATGAAGGTGCGCTCAGCTATTTTCGTTTGTTTGTTAGTCTCATCAGAATTGTATACAAGTGTATATTAAGGCCTGCCCAATCGGTCCAACAACAGTTTCCAATAATCAGGTGAAGGTTTCTGCGCATTACTGTCTTTTCAGCTTGGCAAAGTAATTTAATTACCTCTTTGTTTCATCTGACTCCAAAAATGAAAAAGGTTTAATTGATGTTTGTTAATCATTAAATTTAGGTGAATGTTTGATTATTCTATTTAACTCTTTATTGAAATTACACTGGTTCATCTGGATTCCAAAAACACTTTGAGTCTCGCACCGGCCAGGTACACGATCTTATAACCACAAGCTTGTCAGTCTCGGTCTAGACAAAGGCGATTGACTAATATCTTAGACGGCCGGTACTCCACTTTGCTCATTCTATAATATATCATTTAGTCCCCATAGATCCGAACACACTTAATTAAGGTAAGATTATATCTAACCAGAGGCCACCACCATTACAATAGAACCATGCTGACCAACTTAACTACTTCTCAAGGTAACTTTGTAGTTTCCCACGTACACTTAGAATAATGTTATACAATAATTAGAGGTTGAGGCTCACCCATATTTAGATTGGTCTAACAACACTGTTGTTCTAAGCGGAGAACCCATTATTAGCCTCTACAGTTCTAAGTATACATTGACTATGCCGATATGTTTCGGATCTCTGAAATTTCAGTCAGCGTGCTCTGCTCCACCTAAGCTGAATTTCAATCCGTTTACTAACCTGATCGTAGAATTGTGGCGTTATGGACTTAACGTAATCTACGAGTTAATAATTTCAGAGTAAATCAGAATAAATCCAAATGTAACAATTTATTATTAGTCAGGTAAATGTGTCATGCCAATTACATAATCAATTCAAAGATAATCAATACAATAACATCAAATGCTCAGCGATAAAGAGAAAACCTGACATTAAAAAAAAATGCTGAGTGTCTTGAGGACACTCAGCATCACGGGCAGGTTTGGACTACAAATTCCCCCGAGCCTCTGGAGACATTTCTTTAAATACTCAGACCAAGACAAAACATCCCCCAATGTGGGTAATGAACTTACAATAGGAATTTGCATTGACTAGAGTTATAGACACAGGGAGTTCACACCTTGTCGAGGAACAGGAGGTAGTTTGGATGAAGGACCCTAGGAAAAAGTGCACACCCATAAGCAAAGTATCAACCCTTATTATCATTTGGTTTTCTTCTGTGGAGATGATACCATTGTACCAGTCACACTGAGACATTTGGAATGATACCAAACATGACTGTTTAATTCACTTATATTGACATAGAACATTATAATTTTTATATAATCTTTCTAAGTGAAGAGAAGAATGTGTAAAGGGAAGGAAGTGGGAGGAGAAGGAACAAATGTTATGGAAGGACAGGAGGGAAAGAAGCTTTCCTGCAACTTCACTCTGGGGTGTGGAGACAAATGGTGGTATGTGTTTGTGGTGTCCATATCTCAGGAGATCAAAGTATGTGAGGTTCTGTTTGTCTTACAATATTTTTAATCTTGTGATGTGAGTCGAAACTTTAATGAAAACTAAAGGGACCCTTAGGTTACTGTGGTCATTATTTTGAGATCACATGTCCAACCAATAACAACGAAAGAATAAAAAGGCCATGCGACAAAGTTCTTCCCTTAAGAACAGTGAGCATTTAATTACACAATGTTTGTAACTTAAATCGCAAGCTGTGCGTTTAGCTGGTTGATTATATATTGTATATAATTTACATGTACATGTGCAACATTAGATAAAAAAATGGAAACAATGTTTTTGCAATAAATAAATCAATAATGAAAAGGAGACATCTTGCCCCACTACTTGGGTAAAAAAAAAAGAAATACTGTATACACAATACATCAGATCTCATTTTTTAAAATAAATTATTTCTTTGAAAAAGCTTTGATTAATGTAAAATTCTAAATCAAACAGTATATGGAAATTAATGCATTTTGACAGTTTAGTTGAATAACTGAATAATGACAGACAAATCACATAAAAAGAGATTGATCTGAAAGGCCAGCTTATTTAGGCTATATAAAAATCGGTCTATATTTATAATTGAAGTGAGGTCAATAGTAGACTATTAATTCTGCTCAGTTAACCTGTAGGTTATGATGACTAATAGGGGTTGAACCGACTAGTCGATTAGTCGACCTTAATGCAATGCCGCGACGCTTTAAGCTTGACGTCGACTAGTCGCGTTGATCATGTGACACTATGATTGCGGTAATTTTGATACTAACATGTTGCAGACGACAACAGATGAAGAGCCCAGAGGGTCATTGCTGCAAGAAAGCAGCATTGGTACATCAAGTGTGTGTAAATATTACTTTACTAACCTAACACTAGATATTGTTGAAAACGAAAGTAAAAGTATGACGCACGCTCACTGTTTTACCGGGAAATGAGAGTTCCCTTTCGAGAGGTCTCTCCTATTGCGTAAGTAGCTTACGCTATGGGAAAACTCCTTTTCTCGAGAATATTGAAGTCTTTATGTAAAACGCATTGCAGCTGCACAGCTGACAGCAATGAACGAAGGAGCTCGGTCATTGGCTGTGCTGCGGCAACTTGCTCGAACCAATGACGGGGCAACTCTGAATGCGCGACCAATGAGCGCGCTTCGCGCCCGCGCGCATCAGAGCCCGCCAAGATGGGCGCGGCCAAGCTATATATTGGGCGCCCCGTCATGAGAGTTCTTTAGATTTAATCTCCTTCAGCGAACTGCTTCTTCGCTGGATCCTCCGGATTATTGAAAGCCTTCGCCGCCGTGGAAAAGCATACCAGCGGGATTGCTACGAGGACGTCGGCACCTTCAGCCGCCTTCGAACACCATCCTACTGAGCCATCCGGCGCGACACACACGCAAGTATTTTACATCTGTTCGCCCCGCGACATTTGTAAAAGAGCAATTTTTCTGAGGCGTTGTTTCAAATGCCTTCCTGCGCGTCGTGCAGAGACCTTCTCCCGGACGGGGATCGTCACATCATCTGCGCTCGCTGCCTGGGCCGGGACCACGCAGAAGCTGCTTTGACCAAGGGCGGATGCCCGGAATGTGATGACCTGGGTCTCTCCACACTGCGGGCTCGCTTCACCGCTTTCGCCGCGAGCGAGCCCATCGCCGCCACCCCTCTGTTTGAGCCGCGCTTTAAAAAAAAGAAAGAAAAAAAGCGCCGCTCACAGAGGCTTCCTGAACCTGAGCTCAGTGACGTCACGCCGAGCCAGTCTCCGCGTGCTTCACCGCCGCTCTTGCCTTCCCCACCGCCGGTTCAGTTCACTCAGCCGGACCCACACCCCTCTAGCAGAGCGGTGGGCCTTGTGACTTTCGGGGGACGACGGGGGAGTGGATGACAGCCTGTCCATCGACGCTGCATCTGACGACTGGCCGGGCTCCACTTTCGACCCCGCCCCGTCGACGCTAGCTAGCACGAGTGCGGGCTCCACCATGGATACGGAGATTATCCGCATCCTCTCGAAGGCCGTGGAGGACCTCGGGCTCGATTGATGTTCTCCACCAAGTCATGGAAAGCCCCCCACTCTGCGCGCCTAAAGCCTTCTTTTTCTTCTTCGCTCTCCTCAGTGGACGGCGCGAAGGAAAGAGGCTACGAGGGAACGCCGCCCCTCGAGGAGGCCGTGGCCAATCATCTCTGCCCGCCCTCCACCACCGGATGGAAAGCCAAAGCTTCCCACCCCTCGAAGACCTGCCGCACTACCTCTGCTCTCGCCGGTCGCGCCTATGCCGCCGCCGGCCAAGCTGCATCAGCGCTTCACTCAATGGCGGTACTTCAAGTGTTCCAAGCCAAGCTTCTCCGCTCTATGGACGAGTCTGGCCCCGAACCCGAAGCCTTCAGGGACCTACGCAGCGCAACTGATATAGCTCTGCGAGCCACGAAGGCCACCGCCCAGTCTATTGGCCGTGCTATGGCTAATTTGACTGTTCTCGAGCGCCATCTGTGGCTGACTCTGACTGAGATGGATGCGGATAAGGCGCCATTTCTCGACGCGCCTATCTCCACCAGCGGGCTGTTTGGACCGGCGGTTAAAGGTTTCGCCGAACGCTTCACTGAGGCCCAGAACGCTTCACAAGCTATGCGTCTTTTCCTGCCAAAGCGCTCCAGCTCATCGCTGAGCAGACAGAGACCGCCACAGCCGCAGCGGGCTAGAACAGCTCCCACCGCCTCTCAGCCCGCCTCCATGCGTGTGCCTACCACTGTTTATGCACCCCCACTTATAAACACTGTCCTTACAGTGTCAAACACAACCTCAGCTCAGGCTGCGAGTTTTACAAACACAGCGCGCGCTGTTGTAATCACACACGCGCCCGTTCACTCAGCTGCTCAGCGCGCGCCCGCGCCTCTGAGAGCTACGAGCTCAGGCGATTCGCTGGCCAGGTCCCTACGTCACAGCGGCCCGCCCCTAGCCTGTATTCAGCCCATATCTGTACACGCAGCGGCATGGGAAAACATTCCAGATATGCCGAAATGGGTATTGAATATAGTAAAGCACGGATACTCGCTCCAGTTCGCTCGCAGACCACCACGTTTTACGACTGTGGTCGAGACGAAAGTGAGAAAGGAGTGTTCACATGTTCTACGCACCGAGGTGCGCAAACTAATAGAAAAGGGCGCTGTGGAAACTGTTTTTCCCCCTCTCTGAGCGGGACAGGTTTTTACAGCCGCTATTTTCAGTCCCGAAAAAGGATGGCGGTCTCCGCCCCATCCTAGATCTCAGACACCTGAACAAAGCACTAATGATTCGCTCGTTCAGAATGTTAACAACCAAGCATATCCTCGCGCAAGTACGCCCAGGAGATTGGTTTCTCTCAGTGGATCTGAAAGATGCTTACTTTCACATTCCAATAGCGCCTCATCACAGGCCGTTTCTGAGATTCGCTTTCGAGGGACAGTCATACCAGTACACAGTACTTCCGTTCGGCCTGTCCCTGGCTCCCCGTACATTCACGAAATGTATGGATGCAGCACTTTAAGACGAAGGGGAGTGCGAATACTGAATTATCTCGACGATTGGCTGGTTCTAGCACAATCAGAGAGTCAGTTAATAACACACAGATCTTGGATTATCAGCCATTTAGAATGCCTGGGTCTAAGAATCAATTTTGCAAAAAGCATACTATCTCCCAGCCAGAGGATTTCTTTCCTGGGAATAGTTCTAGACTCGATGCAAATGACAGCGCGTCTCTCATCAGAGCGCGCGCTCACCATCCGGCGCCTTGCAACATCATTTAGGGCGGGCGCGCGCGCCCCCGTCAAGCGGTTTCAGAGGATGCTCGGTGTCATGGCCTCAGCATCGGCCGTACTCCAGCTAGGATTGTTGCATATGCGCCCTCTCCAACGCTGGCTCAAAGAGCCGCGTCCCTACTCACGCGTGGCGTTCGGGCCACTTTTTATTCAGAGCGAACCACGGCTGTATAAAAGCCTTGACGCACTGGAAAGCCGCCGACTGGTACCAGTCAGGCGTGAGTCTGGGTGTGAACACAAGGAGAAAGATGATAACGACAGATGCCTCCAAAATAGGTTGGGGGGCCCTTTACGAGGGCAGGCCTGTCTCCGGTTTTTGGTCAAACTCGGAGAAGCGCCTACACATAAACTGTCTGGAAATGAAAGCGGTCGCTTTGGCTCTCAGAGCCCTGCTCCCACATCTAAAAAACGAACACGTCCTGGTCCGAACGGACAACATGACGGTAGTGTCGTACATAAATCGCCAGGGTGGACTCAGGTCGAGCTCCATGCATTCAATTGCCAGGAGACTCATTTTATGGTCCCAGCACAACTTGCGCTCGCTGAGAGCAGCGCATGTGCCAGGCGCCCTGAACCAGGGGGCAGACATGCTATCCAGAGACAAGATTCTCCCAGGAGAATGGGCTCTCAACCCGCTGACGATTCAGTGGTTATGGAAAACCTTTGGCAAAGCGGAGATCGACCTCTGCTCTCTTTTCTTCACGAAAAGCACGGACGCGCTCGCCCAGAGCTGGCCGAGCCGCCCCTTATATGCCTTTCCCCCGATCGCGATGCTGCCACAGGTCATCAGTCGGGTCAGAGAGGAGAAAAACGCAGTGCTGCTGATAGCCCCACTCTGGAAGAACCAAACATGGTTTCCAGATCTGATGCAAATGCAATCTGCACCACGGCCGATTCCACTGAGGCCAGACCTCCTCAGTCAGGCCAGCGGGATGATATTTCATCCCCGCCCCGATCTGTGGGCCCTTCATGCATGCCCCCTCAACGGGTTCCCAGGAACCTCGCGAGCGGAGCACTAAAAACCATCGCTAAGGCGCGGGCGCCCTCCACGAGATGCTTATATGCCCAGAAATGGAAAGTGTTCAGTGACTGGTGTAATGCCAAGGGCCTGAACCCTGAGACATGCGAGATTACGAATGTACTCATTTTTCTACAAGGGCTTCTGGAGGTGGGCCGCACCCCCTCCACGCTCAAAGTATATGTGGCGGCCATCACAGCGTCACACGACCCTGTAATGGAACGTCCATTGTGAAGAAACGACCTAATTATTCGTTTCCTAAAGGGCGCTAGGAGGATGAACCCTTCACGCCCCCCCTCAGTGCCGATCTGGGACCTAGCTACTGTCCTAGATGCTCTTAAAGGGCCCCCGTTCGAACCACTCCGAACCGTGCACCTTAAACAGCTCTCGCTCAAGACTGCGCTCTTGCTGGCACTCGCCTCGGTCAAGAGAGTGGGCGACCTGCACGTGCTTTCGACAAGCGCTGCCTGCCTAGAATTCGGTCCTAACGACTGCAGGGTCGTCCTTAGGCCGAAACAGGGGTATATTCCTAAAGTGCTCACCACTCCCTTCAGAGCACAGGTTATCTCCCTAACTGCGCTTTCGTCTCCAGCAGACGAACACGACGCTAATCTACTCTGCCCCGTTTGGGCTCTCAGAGTGTATTTGGAGCGTTCTGCCCTATTCAGACAGACAGAACAACTGTTGGCGGCCGTACGAAAGGTTCCGCCGTTTCAAAGCAGAGAATCTCTCACTGGATAGTTGAAGCTATAGCGCTGGTTTACGAAGCTAAGGGATTTCAATGCCCCTGGGGAGTCAAAGCACACTCCACCAGGAGTGTGGCTTCTTCCTGGGCATGGTCGAGCGGGATACCGATCGAGGATATTTGTGCGGCGGCAGGCTGGGCCTCACCGTCCACATTTATCAGGTTCTACAACCTACAGGTCCCGACATTGCATTCCAATATGCTATCAGCATGATGCTAGTTGAACTGCGAGTTCGCATCTAGATTATGTATGTGCTTGTGTCACACTGAGCGCCTTCTAGCCGCTCTGTATTTTTTCCCACATATAAAGCTCGCCTCTGCCGGCTAGTTGGATGATAACTTTGCTTTTCAGCTCAGGCACCTGCCTCTGGCTATCATAAGGCGAAGTTCAGCACGCACGGCGTTTTGCATGGTGTTCCCATAGCGTAAGCTACTTACGCAATAGGAGAGACCTCTCGAAAGGGAACGACTCGGTTACTAACGTAACCTCGGTTCCCTGAGAGGAGGGAACGAGTATTGCGTGAGCTGCCTTGCTTGTGCTTGGTTAGTTCGCTTCAGTCGTTTTAACCTAAAGAACTCTCATGACGGGGCGCCCAATATATAGCTTGGCCACGCCCATCTTGGCGGGGTCTGACGCGCGCGGGCGCGAAGTGCGCTCATTGGTCGCGCATTCAGAGTCGCCCCGTCATTGGTTCGAGCAAGTTGCCGCAGCACAGCCAATGACCGAGCTCCTTCGTTCATTGCTGTCAGCTGTGCAGCTGCAATGCGTTCTACATAAAGACTTCAATATTCTCGAGAAAAGGAGTTTTCCCATAGCGTAAGCTACTTACGCAATACTCGTTCCCTCCTCTCAGGGAACCGAGGTTACGTTAGTAACTGAGTCGTTCAGTCTCTTTATTAAAATCATTAAAACATTATTATTTTTTTCATTTATTTATTTAAACATATTAATGATGTAGCCTACCTCTAATTCACCCGCAATTAATTGGAATATTATTTTGTATTACTTGGATCTGCGCATCACTAAGGCGCAGATGTGAATTTATAGCTTTTTTTCCTTTTCTTTTTTCTTTTCATCCTAAATGATGATGGGCCACTTCATGTGTTTCTGTCATCTGATATAGCTATCCGATCGTGAAAAGACCAGGTGTAAATGCCCTCCGAAACGCATTCGAGACGGATTTAAACCCGATCCCTCAAACCACTTCAGGAGGAGATCTGGGCCGCTTAACAGACGAAACTGGACAAGTGTAAATGCATCTGGTTGTTGAAACCACATATGTAAATTGAACTTCTCCCAACAATGCTAAAAATAAAAGTGTGAGAGCATATTATAGCGATGAAGCTATGGCAACACGCATCGCCGCAGATGAGCAGCTCGAGCATCTATTCATCAAGCCAACGTGCAAACAATCGCAAATCAAAGTGAAAGTAAGCCGCAGACGCTTAACACACTGTCTCTCTTATTGCGGTCTTTGATTTTGAAATTAGCTGATGATCAATAAAATGCAGCTCATTACTGTTGCTTTCGGTGACGTGAACTCCGTTAAATCTGCATATAGCGCGTTGTTTGAAGATCGGATTTATATCCGTTTTGCGAAAACATATTTAAGTGACCAGGTGTAAATGGAATCGTTTTCATAAATCAGATCAGTAAAAACGCATGAAGTGACCAGGTGTAAACGGCCCCATTATGAGCTGTCTGTCAGCATCTGTATAATTTTCTGTTAATTAATTGCTAATTGTGTCATGTTGCAAAGCAGTCCCATCTCTTTTGTTTTTATGAATGACGTCATCGACTAGTCGACGTCGACTCGACTTTGATGTCATAACAGTCGACTTCAAAAAATCTGAAGTCGTTCAACCCCTAATGATTAATAAAGATGGGTGAAATGTATATTCAAATTAAATAATAACTCCTTGAATTATAATAATTATTACTTTGCATATTAACTTTTCACTTCGAAAGAAAAACTAATGTTTTACTCTACAAATCTAAATAAATTCATTACAATCCACAAATATGGCATTAATAAATAGACAAAAAAGAATATCCATAAATGTGCATCATCCATCCATCCTATTCATTTATCTGCATGTTTTCCCAACTTTGGCCGCTAGAGGGCGCTCCTCCACGCTCTCCCTTTCGGCTCACGCATGCGCAGTCGCGCCCTCTCCAGTCCCAATAACAATCATTGAAAACGAACAGCAACCCTCGAAGATTGCTACTTCATCGGGCCTTTATTTTCAAAAAACCGAGCCCACCATGACAGACTTACGACACCGAGGAGCGACGGAAAAAGAGCTGCAGCATCAACACTCGGAGGATAAGGTAACGTTACCAAATAAAGAGACAGATGTGGAGAGATGTGTGTTGTTATGGCTATCATATGAGCTACATGCTGTCATACATGGAGAAAGAAAAAAAAAAGGTTACTCGTTATGTTTCTGGATCCCCCGTGCAAGTGTCATGTCACAGCACGAAAGCAACCTTTAATGCGCTAGTTTGATATGTATATATATATATATTATATATATATATATCATTTTTTTCTAGCGTTCACGAGTCATGTGTGTAATATAGCAGATTAGAGCTCGTGTAGATAATCTAAGCATCTTCAGGGGTCTCGAGGTTTCCTGCTTGTGTCCCCAAACAAAACACATCACCTATCAGGCCCCAGTGTGTTTCTTGCAGTGCTATTTTGCTGAAATGAAGTTAAGTGGCATGAACAATCCCTGCACTGTTCAGTTTAGGACAGGGAGATTAAACTCTTCTGGATAAGCTTTTCTTTCAGCAGAGATAGAGGATATCTGGAGTGCATGGACTGATCTGTATACTGTGTGGACATTTTAAGGTAGAAAACATGGAGAATGAGAGAGACGTGGGCCGATGGGTGAGTCAACATTCATGTGTCAAAAGTCCTTGACCTGTAGGCTAGGGCTCAACCCTTACAGCAAGATCACAGTTTATAAAGAAGACTCATTTGAGTGACTAATACTAAGTTAATAGTAAATATTTGATACTTTGCTAATTTGTGCTCCTGTGTATTTGTATTTATTTTTTGTATTGAAGGGCAGGTTTTGTCAGTAGAACTACAATCTAAGGAATTCTAGGGTAAACTAAACTGTCTTGTACTGGCTTTATCTGTATCCTTGGTCAATAGTTTCTTTGTCATTGGGTTTGTGTGGTTCACCATATAACTTCCTCCTGTTGTTTTTCTGTAATACTTTTCTTTCAAAAGACGAAATGATCACAACAGTCCATTCTATCTTTAGGGCTGCCACACGGTGATATTGGAGTTGAAAGAAAAACCTAAGCGTGTGTAATTATAACTTTGCTTGCTAGGTTAGTGACCGGGTCTCTATCATGCTAAAATTAAAATATTAATTTTTCATCTGGAGCACTGAGACTAAGATACTGGATCATGCAAATTTAACATGCTACCTGCATTCGTATATCAGCAGTCAGGCAAATCTATAACCATATTTTTTTTTTCTGTCTAGCCTATGTCTATTTGTTTTTTGAAGACAGCATGAAAGTTTGCAATCTATTTTGCTTCCATAATCTAACATTACATAGAGTATTTTTTATAATTTTCCTGCTTCTCAGATTTTGATTTAATTTCAGAAGGATATCTTCCCTAGAAATGAAAATTATTTAATCATTTACTCACCCACATTGTTCCAAACCTCTATGACTTACTTTCTTCTGTGGAACACAAAAAGAAAATATTGTAAAGAATGTTGGTGATGACTATCAAAAAAACTATCCCTTTCTTGTATTATGACTAATCAATCATAATTGACCATATCATGATTTGATATTGGTCATATCAAAAATAATTATATGATATGGTCAGTCACACACACCTGTGAATCCAATCAAAATGTTCCTTTTTTTGTTGCATTGATTTAACACATTTCCCAGGATATTACACAGATATGTATTTGTGTTGCTGTGAGAGTTCAAGAATTTTAAGAATTAATTTGAGAGGTGAGAGAGGCCTGCTGAGTTTATTACATTAGACTAAACTATGCCATTGTAATGAAATAGATAGAGAAAGCCACTGTGTCCCTGTTGAGTTCAGAATGAAGTATACTATACTACATGGTCAAAAATGGGGACACCTCACCCATATGTGCATGTCTTGATTAATATTTCATTTCAAAACCATGGCTGTTAATAGTTAATTTGCTGCTGCAACAGCTTCTCTTTTGTCAGTTGCCATTCCAATTCATCTGTTGGGTTTAGATTTATTTGTGCACAGTAGTCAAATTCTTCCACAGCAGACCGAATAATTTTACTAGTGGTTTACTATGACAGTGTCACGTTAAAAATCACTGAGCTCTTTAGTACGGCCCATTCTAATGTAAATTGTTTGCTTAGGGAATGTTCTGTGGCTGTGCACCTGTTAAACAAGAATGTCGCTGAAGTTAGAAGAAGGATGTCCTGGTGTTAATATTGTACAAGGAAGTTAAGCTGCCTTTTTACTAGGGCTGCACTACATATCAAAATATCACAAATAAACATATCACGATATGCATATTCTCAATGGCTTGCAATTTCTGAATGATTTAGTATTATTAAGCGCAATAAGCTGCAGAAAACAACTCGTTGCGCGACTTACGCTGTCTTATACACAGCTACATCCCAAACTGTAAGTAAATGTGTGGTTGTTATAATTGTAATTATTTATGTTAATTATGTGGCATTTGTTTTGTGTGGATGTATTCATACATTAATTTTACCGCTGCGAATATGCAGAGGTTATTGGCTGCTTTGCGGCCGATTTAAAAAGTTCAGTGCAGCTGCCACTAGGGGCAAAATGCAACAATCATATCCAATGTCGGAAATGGTGAAAAGCCGGTTTGACACCATCACACATTATGTTTTGAATGAATGTGACACATTTAACACACGCTTACATCAGTCATCTCTTTTGAAGATTGTCATTGATGTTGTGTTTGTCAGGGAATTCCACATTTCCAGATGGCTAAGACTGCTGTCCGCCAATTTCTTCGAAGTGTTGCTCATACTCTGAGATGAGCAAAGGCCGATCTGGCAGGAAGACTAAAATTGTCTCTCTTAGGAAGAGTGGGATGTCCTCAGTTCCTGATGAGTTATTTGCAGACGGTGGGAGAGTTTAAGAGGAAGAGGTGGGCGGAAAGAGGGAGGGTATTTTTAACTCTGGCATCTTAAATATCAGGATGTAGCCCATCTCCATGGAAACCGTAGATCCTTCTGTAGCTCTTGCTGTCAGTTGCGTGACAGCCGTATGTGAATGTGTCTGTTAGCTTTAGGGTGCTTGTTGCAACCAGATCCAAATGATTTATGTCAGACAGAAAAAAAGAGGTTTCTGGAACAATCGTAACAGCTCGAGCAACTGGTGCCGCCCCATCTGATGATGACACCCTGTTTCTATGGTGATGAAGGCAGGTCATTTGTTATTGTGCACGCTGGCCTGTTAGATACAGATGCTGCCTTATATAGCCTAAACATTAAATGGGGTCTGTGTTTATCTTTAATTCATGCTTTCAAACTACTTTTGTAATGGCCTCAGTTTTATTGGGTGAATGGCCCAATAAAACTGAGGCCATTACAAAAGTTGTTTGCTCATGATCCCGAAAAAAAAAAGCCAAGATCCATCGACGAGAGTATGAACGCATCCTGTGTGCTTCATAAACTACCATTCAAACGTTTGGGGTTGGTCAATAGGTTTTTTTAAAATAATTTTGAAATAAGTCTTTTATGCTCACAGAGGCTGCATTTATGTTAACAAAAATATAGTAAAAACAGTAATATTGTGAAAATGTTTATATAGCATATTTTAAATGTATTCCTGTGATGGCAAAGCTGAGTTTTCAGCATCATTACACCAGTCTTCAGTGTCACATGATCCTTCAGAAATCATTCTAATATGCTGATTTGCTGCTCAAGAAACATTTCTTCTTATTAAAACGTTCTTATTGTTGCAAACGGACGTGCTGAATAATATTTTTTGTGAAGACAGTGATACATTTTGATTCTTTGATGAATACTAGAAAGTTCAAAAGAATATTTATTTGAAATGGAGATTTTAACAGTGTAAAAGTCTTTCCTGTCACTTTTGACCAGTTTAATGCATCCTTGCAAAATAAAAGTATTAAAATCTTACTGACCCCAAATTTTTGAATGGAACTGCGAGATTCTTTGCTAATGAACAAATAATGAATCTGTTCTTTATTTGTTTTTTTTTTTTTCTCTCCAACCATTTCCAGGGCTCTGAGACTGAGGGCAAGGAGAGAGATGGAGCCTCAGACAATGAGACCAAATCAGATTCTGGGGTTCCTGAGGTTCCTGTTTCTGCCGATGACACACCAGAGGTTCTCAACAAAGCCCTCTCAGGCCTTTCCTCACGGTAAACGTCTCTAAATCAACAAATGAAATAAAATTAACATGACTCTTTAGTAAATTACAATGCATTTGCATGTCATATAATATAAAAAGTGTCTTACTCTAGAGCGGATTATTGGTATGTTGTTTTAAACACCAGATGATTCATTCAACCAAAAGGCCACCAGAGCTTTTAGTCATTGCATTAGGAAGATTATATTTCCACCCAATATGCTTTGCGCTGATGTGTTTGTCTCGCTTGCAGATGGAGGAACTGGTGGGTGAGGGGCATCCTTACTCTGGCTATGATCTCCTTCTTCTTTTTCATTATTTATTTGGGTCCGATAGTGCTGATGATGATTGTGAGTATCTTCTCTACCTGTTGTTGTAGATACCAAGGGACATGGCCACTTGAGACTTAAGACAAACCAGCTGCTCAGATGCCATATTTTTTGAGAAAAAAACAGCTCAGTTTTGAATCTTCCAAATGCAGCATCAAAGTTTGGTGTTTATTTTCACATGGCTAATTTGGGTCTAGTCTCAACTGCCTCCTGTCTACAGTCAAATCTCTTTTGTGTATTGGTTGCATTTACACTTTCATTAGTCTGATAAGCATGACACTGACAAAGTGCTAAGAATAAATGAAGTCTATGGTGCATGTAAACAGAGAGACATTTAAAATAGATTATAGGGAACATCTTAAGAAAATTGTGCTGGTAATTTCTAAAATCACCAACCAATTTTCTGGAGTCATGGTCATCTAGAGTTGATGACACTTATGGTAGATAAAGGAGACTGATAGATTCCAGGTTATGGAAAAATCTAATTACAACCGCTGATAATATTTCATAGGAGAGTCATAAATCAATTAATGTTGAGATATTGTCTCTTTAGTGTTTTTTTGCACATGACAGATGAGCATTGATGTTGATTATTTGGTTAACATTATTAAACATTACTCAGCTGAGCTGCTGAATCAGGCCTGCAGATGTGCTTATGAGGCCTCTCTGAATAATAAGTGTCCACTTTGATTCACGATCTGGCTGTTACAGATATTATAGCGGATATGATTTTTTATGTTATAGCTGCTACCTATTCAAATCTATACTATCCTGTACAGACTCAAATCAATAGTTATTTTTCAATGACAGATCAATGTTGTGATGCTAAAGTGAATTTAGGCTTCACAACATTTTAATCAATAATATAAAATATGCATAATTATTCATTTTTAGGTGAGTACTTTACAAAGCATAATAGTTGGGACCTCTGTTTTAAGCAAGCAAGTACTCTTGAATAAATATTTTCTCACCATTTAAATATATATTTACTGTTATTATTAAATCGTTTTTTTTATATATATTTATAAAATGAAATTAAATATTAGATGAAAAACTTTAAAACATAAGCAAGTGAAAATATAAAAATGTTAAATATTATAAACTAAATAAATAAATATTATAAATACCACTATACTAGCTCTAGTTGGTGCAACATAATCTAAAATCCAAAAATAGGTAAAAAAAAGTATGCACAATTAATTATCCAAATTTAACAGACTATGCATGATGATGTTTCATTTTTAATAATGGCTAATAAATTATATGGGCCTGTATATAATATTTACAATAAGCTTTATTTACTGCCAATTAAAGCCTTATATACACACACAGAATGCATTCTTGCTTTCAAAAACAGCGAGACAGTAGACAACAGACAGTATGTTGTCTGTTGGTTTTTTATTCTTGTCCTTTGTGTCTTCCACAGGTGATGTGCGTTCAGATTAAGTGCTTCCAGGAGATCATCACAATTGGTTACAGTGTGTATCACTCTTACCACCTGCCCTGGTTCAGAACACTAAGCTGGTGAGACCTTGTCTCTCCCTCTCTCCCTGTTCTCATTATCTGTCACTCCAGATCTCTCTCTCTCTCTCTCTCTCTCTCTCTCTCTCTCTCTCTCTCTCTCTCTCTCTCTCTCTCTGTCTCTCCCACTGCGCACTGCCTGTAATTAGAGGCCATCATCATCACTTTCTTCTTATCATATTATGGCTCTGTCTTGATGTCTTACAAGTTCTTTCATTTTTTTTGTGTTGAATTAGTAACCACTGCGCTTGTAAATTCATCCAGCTATACATGCTATCACCAGCTGTATAGAGGTATGAGAAAGTCACTCTGGTGTAGGCCACATTTAAACTGTAGTCTAGTTTGTTTCAAATGTTGCAGGAAAGATTCACCATGTTTTATTAATGTGAAAATCCCACCGAACGCCTTTAAAAGTTGCAAAATGCAGGGCTGTGTTGGGTTGAAACATTTTATAAATCTTACAATTTACAAAAATGTTACAATGCAATGCAAAAAAACCCCACCTAAAACTAGTCTTTAATTCATTTATGCAAAATATCTTTCTTATTTCTATTTTGGGGTGAAGTATGAAATTTGTGTGAACACTCAAAGACTGGTGAACTTTTCTTTGAACTTGTTTTAAGTTTTTGTAGATTAGTTATCTGACAAATCAGATATAAGTAGAACAATTTCTCTACATTAGTCCTGCTGTGTGTAGCCTAACACACTGTTCTTCCATGTGGTCACAATCCTAGTCAGCTGATGATCAGCTAAACTACCATTTCCTACATCTTCTATTGCTATCAAATGGGCACATTATAATTGCTTTCACAAGCATTAGATTGCATGTGAAAGGCCTTTGTCATAATGATAATTATGCCTAACTGCAGATTGTAACGGTTTTTGCCAGGTACTTCCTGTTGTGTGTGAACTACTTCTTCTATGGGGAAACAGTGACGGATTATTTCTTCAGTCTGGTGCAGAGGGAGGAGCCTCTACGCATCCTCAGCAAATACCATCGCTTCATTTCCTTCGCCCTGTACCTGACAGGTCAGAACCTTCTCTGTTACACAAGCACGGTACTTCATTTCATCATTGGTGTTTCTGGAGGCTTAAAGGCCTTTGGAAACTTTTAGAACTAATAGTTATCACAGTTACTTCTCAACCGATCCTCACAGAGTGCTGAAGGCGAAGGCAGATGCAGACATGCTTTATATTACCATTTTGAATGCAGACGTGGTGATTTACTTACCTTTTTTTTTTTCATAAGTTCATGTCATCCAGGATGTGGTTAGGCTCTCTGCCTGTGCACCCCTCGCTCATTTTCTCTTACAAAAAGATGCAAGACACCAGATTTCCTCCTGAGCTAAAAGCGAAATAATGCTATTTTTTTTTTCTATTTTAAATAGAAAAACATTTTGTTAAAAATAACAATTTAAACAGACAATCAAACTATGCTTATTGAAGCAGGAAAAAAAGTACAAATTGTGTATAATTAAATCAAATTCAGGCTAGAAAGATATGGATGGAAAATCACCTTCTAAAACAGCTTATTCATAAATAGGCCTGATCTCCTTGTGGAACATCACTTCAGTTACTTTTATGTATTGCTTGTTTTCAGATGCTCTGTATATGGCATTTTATTGCATAATGTGCTGTATTCATTTTTAATAGCTGAACAGTGCTCACTCTTGCTTGAGACAAATCATGTCTTATCTTGCCATAAATGGTCCAAAAGTCAGACAAACAATCAAAGTTCCTTTTGTCAATTTGTACAGACTGTTAAAAAAAATGTATAAACCTTCCATGTACTTCAGATTATTCATTTATTTAGTTTCAGATTGTCTTTTCAGCGTTGTCGGTTTTATACTAGATGCTTCCTTTGAAACAGGGCATAATTAGTGACAGCGTGACTGGCCAAAAATAGTTGCTTAGACATGTGGTGATGACATCGGTGGAACTGTCTGTTTTAAAAGATGTTTGTTTCTTTTCCAGGGTTCTGCATGTTTGTTCTGAGCCTGGTGAAAAAACACTATCGCCTGCAGTTTTACATGGTGAGTGAGTGTGTTGATGTTGCATTGAGTCTGTTCTACAGGTTTGACTACTTAGACTTCCTTAGGGCGTTTTCACACCTATAGATCGTTTGTTTTGTTCCAAATAGGGCTGTGCTAGTAAACTTGACAACCGCATCACCGTGGTGGCTGAGTAGCACCAAAGTCCTTTTAGGCAAGTCATGCCACTCGGCCGCCATCTTGGCAACACCTCCGGGCAGCTATTTCTGACTAACAAGACCAGGCTCCTATCTAAATGAATGGGCAGAGAGTCAGAACTGCACTTTCACTGGTCACCGGGACATAAAAACTGCATGTATAGAAACATCAGTAAAATATGATAAAAATCGCTGAAAAAGTTTGATGACTTTGCCCCAAAATAAGGTTTAAAACGCCTTTTCCCCCACAGGTTATACTTTTACTACGCATGCGCAAGGGTTCTCTCCCTCTCTGACGTGCGCGTGCTTCACAGCTTGAAGCACAGTATTTGCTCGCTCGCTCTAGATTCCGGGAGATTTGAACTAATTTGCGGGCATCAGGGAGCCGCTATCAATATGCGGTAGACACTTGGGATGTCTGGTATTTACACAACGCACACATACACTGCATATCAAATCTGCCGCCTTTTCAAACAGTAATGTACTTTCCCCTGTCGCAAACCTCAACTATGCGCATGCGTCAGTGGAACCAGAAGATAGGCTTAAATGTTTCCCGGCTTGACTGTTAAAAGCAGACGATTGGCTTTCCAGCGGGAGGGGCGGGACATGTGCATACAACCGCCATCTTTGGTGTTACGGGTTTTCCCTATATAGTTGTATTGAGGATTGAGTAAGTGGCATGTCTCTATATAAATTGTCTCTGGTAGCACTGCCGGTGGTCCGCCAAAACACATTTTTTTGTATGTAAATGCTACGTGAATATTGACATGAGTAAAGCACAAAGCTTTGTTTAGAAAATAAATAATAGGTTAGCAATTAAATGTTACATTGCAGCCATGGAAACATTTGGATTCGTGCCAAATGAGAGAGATGGGCTACATCAACGTGAGCCCATAAATTTAAGCTTTGTCTGCTTTGTATTATGTTTGCGATCTGGTCACCCGATTATCAGTGAATTTAACAGTATTCCATTGGACATTTTCCCAAATCTTCACTCACGTCTCGCCTGTTTTCGTGGGGGATTATAAATTATAAAAATTATATTATGAATATAGGCTTAATAGGCCTGTGCCCGGTTGCATAAAGCACCTTAAGTGTAATTTTCCCTTAAGTTCGCCCTTATGTTTCCCTTAAACCTAAGGGTGTTGCAGAAAAAAACCCTTAAGTGTTACTTAAGGTTTTTTTTCAGTGAAACGTCATAAACACTTAGAATTTCCCTTAAATGCTGTTTTTTCACTTAAGTAATCTGGTAGCTTAATCTGGTAATCTAGTAATCTGGTAGCTTAATCTGGTTAAGTGTTGCATAAAACCCCTTAACGGTCATTTCCCTAAGTATAATTTAAGGTTTGGAAATCGTAACCTTAAGAGTAACGCGGACAAAAATAAGACGACATGGCTGAATTTATGTAATTTTCGTCTGTCAGCAGAGTGGTTCATCGGGTTGCGGGGGCTCTTTCCCGTCATTTAAACGCAACGGTCAAGCTGTTGGTCAGTTTTGTAATCGTTAGGTCTTAACACTGTACAGCAATAAAGCGAACTCTTCACCACGGGGCGGTGCATACAATCTTAAAAGTGTAGTCTTGCTTAATCGTACCTGTTTTGTTGGCTTCTTTCTTATAAGCGCTCAGCTCTTTTTTGCGACCAAGAGATGTTTTCGTATTTTTTAAGGACTTCCTGAACCGTCCTCTTCGCGTCAAGATTCATTGCATTGATTTTTTCCGTTATTATTTCTTCCCACTGTTTCTGTTTTTTTATTTTTATAATTTTTTTTTTCTTTTGCTGCAGTTACATTGGGATTTAGTTTGCTTTTCAAAATTGTTTTTCTTTTATCATATTCATCAAGAACAATGCATTTCTCCTCCTCTGTCCAATTAGGCTTTATCTTTTTTTTTCTTTTTCTTTATTCATTCCAATATCCTATCCTACTTTATTTGATTAAAATGTGAAATTGCTAGTGTTAGTGTTTTGCGTATCTATGGCAACAACAGACGTTTATAACGTCAATCCAGGATCACTGTCGTGAAACACTTAAATGTTTCCCTTACCTAAGAGAACCGTTTAAGAGATTATATGCAACACCCTTAAGTTATTCTCTTAGGTAAGGGGAAATCGCCCCTTAAGTATCATACGTAAGGGAAAAACTTAAAGTGCTTTATGCAACCGGGCACTGATACCTTTTTGCTTGCATATCAAATTCTATTTAGCACAGTTTGGGCTTGTTATTATGGTAAGGTACGTTAAGTTTATTTGTATCGCACATTTCACACACGCTTGGAATTTTAGTTTCGCCTTCTCTGGCAGCACAAAATCAAGCAGCCTAAATGTCTTGACACTGTGGAAGATAAAATTCGCTCTTTAGACCTTTTTCAACAAGTGTTATATTATTTAGTTTACCAATATTTACTGATATCTATTAAAATATTTACAGGCTGTAGTGTGGTGTTTCACTGACGTAAGTCCTAAAATAAACACGCGCGTCTGTTGTAATGTAGGTATAAGCCTTGTTTATTATTTATTTATATTTAAAAACCACCGTGTCACTGCTGGTAGTTGGTCCATTACCACCGCGGTGATAAAAAAAAGTGCCACCATCACAGCCCTAGTTCCAAAACAGGGACTTAATTTTTTACAATGTTGCATTTTCTTCTTGGTTGTGTTCACTTTCATAAGCCAACCTTTCAAAGCATACCAAAATGTGCTTGTGCAAGTCACATGCAAGTACAACTGTCATCTTATTAGTCAGAGTTTCCTCTGCTTCATCTGTCAAGATGATTGACAAGCTCGCTCCATGAGCTTAATGTGGTTTTATCTGTAACTGTCGAGACAAACGCAAACACTATACGAATGTAGCCGTCATTCCCGCTGGTAAATGATATACTACATTCGTATTAATACCACAGCAAATTCAAACACGCTCCCTCTGGATCTCCCAGTGCTGTCTAGAGGTTAACAGTGTCAGGACGCACGCAAACACTATATGAATGTTAAAATGCAGCTAGAGCATGAATCGAGGCTTTATCGGGACAGCATTCTTGCACGGAGAAGCGCAATTACACAATATGTTAAGATGAAGAGGTGCTCTTTTGGTTTTCAACTGTGACAACTAATGTGCTCACTCACAGAATCAGACACTACTGCTATTTATATAGCACATTTCCCGTTATGAATTATAATACCGTTTGGTTGGATTGCTTTCACACCACAAGCGAACCGCCCCAGAGTTCATTTGCAATCGGTCCGAGACCACCTCGTTCAGGCAGTCTCGGAGCAATTGTTTTGGTGCGGATTTGAGTGCGATTGCCGTGTTCACATATGCCTAAATGAACCAAACCAAGGGAGAAAACGTACCAGATTCCGAAACAACTGCTCAGGTGTGAAAGCACCCTTAGAGGAAATTCAGTGTACTTTTTTTTTTTTTTGCATTCACCTGCTTACATATTTACATAGGCTACATACAGTATGTATTTGTCATGCATGTCAGCCTGCATGACATGTTTGCTGATATAATCGTGGCCATAGACCCTACACGTTTCCTATCTTTTCCTTGTTATAGAACTGCCTTTTGTCCCAGATTTGAAGTGAATAGAGCTATTCATCCCGTCTTTCTCTCTCCTCAGTTCGGTTGGACTCATGTGACCCTGCTGATTGTGGTGACTCAGTCTCATTTAATCATTCATAACCTGTTTGAGGGGATGATCTGGTAAGATGATGCCTCCTGTTTACCACTATCAAACACCATTTAAAAAATGTAAACATTTAAACTAACAATCCTATGACATCCTAGAATATTGGAAACAGTACAGTTGATTTTCTGGTGTAGGTGATCTGTTTGTATAAAGTAATCTGTTTCTGTGTGCACAGGTTTATTGTTCCCATCTCCTGTGTTATCTGTAATGACATCATGGCTTATATGTTTGGCTTCTTTTTCGGTCGCACCCCTCTCATCAAGGTTTGTGTTTTTGACATCCCAAATTAATTATCCCATATTATTTAAAAATCAAATATTCATTACATCTTAATTATAATAAAATGGCTGTACTTTTTATTTACACTACCTGGGTTTGGGGTTGGTAAGATTTTTTTTAAATGCTCAAGGCTGCATTTATTTGATTAAAAATACACTAAAACAGTAATAGTATGACATATTATTACAATTTAAAATAACTTTTTATTTTAATATATTTTAAAATGTAATTTATTTCTGTGATGGCAAAGCTGATTTTTCAGCATCATAACTCCAGTCTTTAGTGTCACTTGATCCTTCAGACATCATTCTTATTTTTATTTTTTTGGTGCTCATGAATGCTTAATATTATTGTGGAAAATGTAATACATTTTTTTATTAATAGAAAATAAAAATTTAAAAAGGGTTTATTTGAAATACATTTTTTCATAAAAAAATAAGTCTACTGTCTCTCGATCAATTTAATGCACCATTGCTAAATAAAAGTATTAAAGAGTATTATCTCTTTAAAAATATATATCTTATTGACCCCACACCTTTAAACAGTAGTGTATTGAAATTGTATTTAAACCCTTAACCCATACTCATAATTTTAGCAATTGTTTTTAATCAACTGGTCTTTTTATTGAATGTTCACACACTGGTGTCCTAGCAGGTGTAATTCATCACATTAACTATAAATACCCAATAATGTCTGACAATCAGAGAGTGTCCAAATACTCAAGTTTGAACAGCATATGTGCAGTTTTATTAACCAACAAACTTCTTTTTCTGAAATGTTTTGCTTGAAAATTGCTTTTATTTTTGTCTAATGCAGTAACATTCATGCATTTATGAGTGTGGCTTAAATACTTTCTGTGACTTCTGTGTAATGTACATTTATTGTTAGTACAGTTCTGATGTTTCTTTGCAGTTGTCTCCTAAGAAGACGTGGGAGGGGTTTATCGGTGGCTTCTTCTCCACTATTGTTTTTGGAATACTAGTGAGTAATAACCTTCTTCCTGTTCTTCTTCTGGTCTTTACTGAATGTTTTATGTAGAATTGGAAACCTCGGTGATGAAAATTGGCTTTATTGATACCTTGGAATAGGCCGATGAAGTTCCTCCATTATCTTTGTACTTAAAGGTGGGGTAAGCGGTATTTGAGAAACACTGTTTAAAAGTTGGTCTGACCGACACAACAACAAACATGTAGCCAATCAGCATCAGTATGACAGTGGAGGAGAGAGAACGGGCAGGAGGGAGATTTGAAGACTGTAGAAAGAGAGATGGCTGAGAGACATTGCAAAAGAGAAAAGCTCATAAGAATATCACTGGAAAATGAAGGGTTATTATCAGGAAAGAGCTTTAGGACTGACATTGACATTAGAAAAGCTTTTCAGCGCTGAAGAGAGCTAAGCTGGAAGACCTGAAAACAGACGGTTGCTTTGATTCTGCTCCACATGTGAGTAACACTGGGTTTGAATTCCATTGTTTGTCTGGAGCTGCTGTACTGTTGGCAACTAACAATGAACTCTTGTTTGTATTGACTCTTGTGTATGTTAATTTTTTTGTGCTTCCTTGTCGTTCGTTCATCTTCACTTTATTTTTCATGAAGCATTATTTTGTTGCGCTTCTGCTACGATAAAAAGACATCCACTCTTGCATTGCGTGTGTAACAGAGGCCAGTTAGTGAGAGTTGTGCAGGCTGATGACTGCTAGAGAATGCAGTGTTCACTGTTTTGCGTCCTTGGTAGTGCACTCGCCTCGAGACCGACTCAGAGCAGGGTGGTTAGGTTTGGAGGGGGAGCAATGAAGAAAGGGGTGTGTTTGTGTGGGTTGATTTTCAAATATTAACAATGTTCAGAAACAACTTTGAGAAATAACATACTGCACCTTTAAGACGTTAATGAGATGCATCTGAAAAGTAAGGAATACCTTTCTCCCCTTCTCCAGCTGTCGTATGTGATGGCAGGTTATAGCTACTTTGTGTGCCCGGTTGAGTTTAACAACGACTCCAACAGATTCACAGTGGACTGTGAGCCATCTGAACTCTTCCAGCTTCAGAGCTACGGCCTGCCGTCTGTACTTCAGTCCATCACGGGATGGGTAAAACACACACTCACAAGTACACAATCTGTACACAATCTCTCTCTCTTATTTGGTCTGTCCTCTCCTTCTCTCTCTCTCTCACTCGTGCCTGTTTACACCAGTTGCTCAGACACAGCCATCTGCTGACTCTCCACTCACTGTGAATCTGTCACAGCTCTGCTTAGCTATTCTTTGGACCACAGAAATACAATGTTTTAAACAAAAGCAACTCAAATCCTTTAAGTGTTACTTATTTTGAAAATGCATAGAAGTAAAGTCAGTGTCTAACACATTTTCATCTCTCACATTTTCTTCTTAGACCACAGTAAAGCTGTACCCTTTCCAAATCCACAGCATCGCCCTGTCTAGCTTTGCCTCCATCATGGGACCTTTTGGAGGCTTTTTCGCCAGCGGATTCAAAAGGGCCTTCAAAATCAAGGTAGGTGTAATTTGTCCACCCACAGATCATACAGATCTGAAACTGGTTCAGTCTTAAAACTATTATCTACAGCTTTCTTCACTACATGGCATCTTAAATGGAAAGACCCATTTAGATGTGATACAATGTAGATCAGACTAGATGAACCGTTTCCTCTCCTTTGTTCAACACGCTGGTCTTACCTTCTCTGTGTTGTCCATCTCTGAAGGACTTTGCAAACACCATTCCTGGTCATGGAGGAATCATGGACCGCTTCGACTGTCAGTACCTCATGGCCACATTTGTTAATGTTTACATCGCCAGCTTTATCAGGTAGGAACGTTATTATTATATACACTACCGGTCAAAACCTTGGGATCGATAACATTTTTTAAAATTGTTTTTTAAAGAAGTCTCTTATCCTCACCAATGCATAAAAACAGTAAAATTGTAAAATATGATTACATTTTCAATAATTGCTTATTATTTTAATATATTTTAAAATGTAATTTATTGCTGTGATGGCAAAGCTGAATTTTCAGCGTCATTACTCCAGTCTTCAGTGACACATGATCCTTCAGAAATTATTATATTATGCTGATTTGCTGCCCAAGAAACATTTCTTATTATCAGTGTTGAAAGCAGTTGTGCTGCTTAATATTTTCGAGGAAAGTGAAAAACTACATTACCCATGATGCTATACAGAAAATTCCACCAATCAGAGACTAAGCGAACAAATCTCACCCAAAGAGCTTCCAGGGAACACCCACTCCCATAAAGCACCACTAATGATATAATCAGTCTTGCTATGCTATCAAAATACGTTTTGTCTGATTTTTTGCTTTAAATAAAAATGTTTGTAATGTTGTGATTCACCACATACCTGGTTGGCTTAGTTCATGGCTTATAATGCTTTAACAAAGTCTTTTTTTAAATCCCTATGGGAAAAAAGAATGGAAAAAATACTTCTGGAACCAACACTGTTAAAAAAGTGGGCAGACACTCTATCGTTCTATCAAGCAAGTTCTTTGTTAGGTTTAAGTGTTTGTTTTTTAAAGACTAATATAATCATGCATTGTTAATTTACAATCAGAGTAATCTTTAATCATGTCAGTGTTTTCAGAGCATAAAAACAATTTGCTTTGAAATTTCCTCTCTTTTAGAGGGCCAAACCCCTCTAAAGTCATCCAACAGCTTCTTGCTTTGAGACTAGACCAACAGCTCCACATCTTTAACTCGCTCAAGGCTCATCTCACAGAGAAAGGCCTGCTTCCTGCCCTAGAAGAAGCAGCCTAACTTTTTGGACCACCCTTGGGACATCCCACCGGAGGGAGCCATAGATAGAGGGAGGAGATTGCAACTGAAACAGATCCAGGCATGAATGCAAGTGGGAGATGAGACGAGTAACATAGGAAGGGAAACAACGGAAAACTGAACTACAACCTTGGGTCATTCCATTTTCAGTGTATTTGCGAGAGTGAGTGAGTGCGTGTACAAATCAGTGTTTTTGCTTGTTATTTTTATTTTATTTTTTTTGTGAACATTTTATGTTTATCTTTTATGCCACAAAAGAATATTATATATATATATATAGAGAGAGAAGACATTGACTTTTGTTGTTACAGTCGTACAATTCCACTTGTGTACTAATGTTCCGTACCTATAATTTGTCTGAATATTTTATAATGTTTGTTTTATTTTTTTTAATGCACTGTTCATCACACTGTCATTTCAACCTCAGGCTAGCCTTTGTTCATTTTTTTTGTTGTTGTGTTAACGGGTGTTTCCATACGCCCATCATAAATTTGTATTTTCACTGCAGAGTGCCGTAAATTCATGTTTCTTTCCCTGATCTTGGGTTTTGACATTGTTGTAACATTATATTTAAAAGCAATATGGTCATTGATATCAACGATGTGCTTCAGCCCAATGGGTGGTGACTGTTACAGTTCAGATGTGTGGGAATATACGTATACTGTACTTTCTGAATGTACAGTACGGAGAAGAATCAGATTTCATTATTGGGTGTTTGACAGGAAGATATTGACAGACATTTCACACGGAATGTTCAAGAATTGTTGTTCATTTCTAGCTTCTTTCCCTAATGTCACTGAGCAGTTACTTGCTAATCTTTGTCAAGCCTAAAAGATTTGTATGTTTGTGTTTGTTTGTTTGTTTGTGAACTGTTACATGCTAAAAGCTAAGGATCCTGTTGGGCCATCAAATCTCAATGACTGTTTTGGTTTTAAATTAATTTTTTATGAACCATTTTGTACCATTTTCACTGCATGAGACAAAGTTGTTTTTACCTTCACCTACTGTGTAAACTCATGGATAAAGGGGTCAGAACTATTCTGTGTCTTTCTTAAGGTATTTTATTCTCTGCTAATACATGTTGATCATTAACATGTGCCATAATATTTATTTACTTTTAAAAGGAAACCTTAATGGGTGTCATTGAGCAGCTTTAAAAAAGTAGTGCACAATAGTGCTACAATAACATATATGAGGTTGTAACGGACTCAGGTTAGTCTTTATGTGGGGTCCACTGATATCATCAGTAAAGATACATTAGCACATACTTTCAGACCTGATAAGATGGATAAGCTATTTAAACTTGGCAAGTGATGGGCAAGTCATACGTGAGGTATTTTAATATTATTTTTCAGTTTAAAAAACTTGTCTATACCCACAGGTCTTGAGAGATAAATAGGCAGCTAATTATCTGTGTTTGCTGTGATTGTTACTTTTTCAATTACTTTTTCTTTCAGTAGAAGACATTCAATTTCTTGCTTTTGTTTGATGGACAGCCCAAGCCATATACGAGTCTTAAGTAAGACTCTTTTATAGCAGGTTTGAATTTGATGTTGCTTTTCACTGTTGACGTAACAAGCACAGCAGTCAATGTATAAATCAGTACATACTACTTGAAACCCCTCCATATCCCCATCCACCATAAATGCATGTTTTGTTTTGTTTTTTCAATTCGGTACACAAAACACACTAACGTTGTGATCTTCATCTGTTATGTGGTGCAAATTTTTTTTTCTTTTTTTTTTTTTCTTTCATGTTGTACTTTATTAGGTCAGTTCGATGTCTTGATTTTATCAAATTATTAGATCTTGATTTTATTAGGATTGCATACGTTGTTGTTATATAAAATTATATAGTGTATATGTTTGATGTGGAGATGATTCTATTCTTATCTTTTACTGTGTTTAAATAGTCCTCTAAGCCAGTCTGTGTTCTGTGTATGTATAGGCCCCTGTGCTGAAACAGCGTACAAAGTCCAGACATTAGAGCACACAACAGAGAGAGTTTACAAGACCCGTGATGTTACTGTGCAACCACTGATGTCAGGAGTGCGTTTGTGTGCGGTGACCATAAACATTTATAAAGAGACACAATTATGAAAGTCTTAAATGCATGTTTAAAAAAAAAAGCTGGGTTGTTTTGTTTCTGTGATTAGTATTTTAGTACATTCATAGCCAATAGAGGGCGCTAACCCGTCGTTTTTAAGTGTGGTTAACACTAGCGAAACGAGGCTTGCTTTTTTATTTGAATACATTGATTCCGTAAACGCTGCCGTGATATTTTATACTTCTTAGAAATGATGCGAATGTAGCGGTCTCTTGTTGTGTCAAAGAGAAACTGACTGCAGTGCAGTTGTTTTTTTATCTGTGTTTCTGGCGATTTATTCATTACCATTACAATTACAATAAGGTTACATAAGTTAATCTTAGTTAATGCTAATTTCAACATTTACTTATAGCCTACATTATCAAATCAAAGCTTATATTTGTTACTATTATTTCATGGATCTGAGTGAAAGAGTGAACAATTATATATTTAGTAACCGACGTTAACAAACATTAATCAGTAGCCTACTCTAAAACATTAATTGCTCATTCATGTTCATGTTAGTTAATGCACTAATGCGACCTTATTGTAAAGTGTTAGCCATTAAACTAAAAATAGACACGCTAAACCCCATTCTTTCTTTTAGTTTGCCTATGAGAAGAAAACAAAACTCTCTGTTGAACAAATGAACAACAACAGGTCAGAATGATGTTGTTATTATAATGGTCTGTAATTCTGATGTATTTTGTTTTGTAATTTTTGATAAAGCAGATAAATGTGCTTTCCCTGCCGCTTTGTGTACAGTGATTTGCTCATTGTAAATGGTTAATAAAGAGGAAAGCTCAGCATATATATAAATATACTACGTAGCCTATCTCTTCCTCCTGTTTTTTGAACTTCCTTTTTATGTCAGATGCAGTTTTTTTTAATGATGACAGTTTTGTGTGTCCGTTTTAGATGTTAACATACTATCAAAAGATCTGCCTGGTGCATCTCTTCAAGAGAATAATGAAAAATATCTGAGATGAAGTTGGCCTCATTGATTGAGGTACATGCATCCTGCACAGTTGTAGCCTGCATGTTCGCCTGTGTGAAAATTCATTCTTTTTCTGTGGTTGTCTTGCATTTGCCACTCACTTCCTCAGCACAAGAAGATTGTGGGTATGATGACAGTGCTTCTCTTTTATTTCTGTACTGTCTGACAGACATGCTGGATGTAATAACTTCAAAGTAATTTGGTTTGGTCACACAAAATCTACAGGCAAGCAGAGGGGCAAGATTCAACGTGTTTGGAAGTTAAAAAAGAAAAAAAAGAAGAAGCTTCAGATCAGCAGAGGAAGGAGGAAGTAAAGAGGAGAAGAGGGGCTGACTGGAAAGAATGTACTCTTAGAATTCACTGTGTGTTTTGTGTTTGTTTGTTTGTTTGTTTGTTTGTGTGTGTGCTTGTGAACGAGAGAATGTGTGCGTGTGTGTCTCTGTGTGTGTAACCTTTTGTCTAAAATTGAAGAAATGTCTCTGAGACTACCTCGCAACTGGGACTTCAGCACATTCAGAGCTGAAACCGCCAAGATAGGTGAGTGACACTGTGCGTTTAGGTGTCTGGTCAAAGGTCAAAGTCTTTTCCGTGTTTTAGGAATTTCACTTGGCCAAGTGTGTAGATTTCTGTGTGATCCTTTGAATTCATTGACACAGCAGGCCTCCTGTCACTAGGAACTAGAGGTTTGATCTACACTGGCTCATGTAATGTGTGACTTATTTTATGATAAATGTAATTGACTGGGCCGTGATGGCCAGATGTGTTTAGTGTAACTTATTGGATTTTACAGTATCTGCAAATCACAGAAATAAGTGGCATAGTGATTGTTGAGCATTCACCCTGAGGCTATATAATTCTCTTGAGCACTTCTAATCTGCTACACGCATGTGTTACCTTGTAATTCGGTTGAATCCCATAACCGCCTTTTGATTTGTTGGATATTTAGATGTGTTGTGACAAGATTGTTTCTAGTACTTGACTAGCCTACTTTACTACAAGTACTTTACTGATTTGACTACATGTTTTCATTAATCTCCAGGCTGTTTAAAATATTGGTTATATACTTTATTTTAATGTGACGTAGTTACATTGTACTTACTATACTTATAAGTATACTATATAGGGTTAGTGTTTGTTTTAGGGTTAGTTACTTGTAATTTACTGTTATTACTATGTAGTAACATGTAACTAATATGTCACCTTAAAATAAAGTGTAACTTAAATCTCTTGCTAAGAGTTAAAGCATGTCTTTCACCAGCTTTATGGAGCAATCGAGTATAAAACGAGGCAGTTTTATGGTTGTATGTGGTGGTGACTCGTGGTGTTTCTGGTCTCAGTCTGCTCTGTCTGTTGGAGATGCAAAGCATTCGTGACTTCCTCTGTGTTTAATCTTCATGCAGGCAGGAAGACACTGCGACACTCACTTTTGTCTGAGAAACATGCTCACTCTCAGCTCAAAATGTCAGCATGTTATTAGATGCTAGGTAATTATCTATTATGCAGCCCATTTCAAGGTATTTGGTTAATGTTCTGTAAATGTCGGTAATGACGACACAGGCGTTGTATGATAATCTAGGCCAGTTTATGAGAGCGAGTGTTTCTTGCAGTGTGATAGTTTTTTTTACATTGGTGGCTTTACATTTTTGTTATACTGTATTGTTACTTGATATTTAGTAGACATGTTTTAAGACATAATAATTTTAGGCAGGTATTCATTATTATTTTATCATTTAATTTTTGTATCAGTCACTGTTTTATATCAGTTGTTGTTGGATATTTAAATGTGCATTATAGTTTCCCACATAGTTTTCTCAAAATGAATATCTATCTTTCATAGTGAACATTCTAATGCTGTGATGTCTAAATTCACTTGTAGCATTTGAAATTGATTTAAGTTATGAATTTAAATTACTGATTTATTTTATTTTTTATTTAAACAACATAAATATTTTTTACTGTATTAATATTTAAACTATTTAGATTTTTTTGAAAACTATTTAGAAATTTTATATCAGCCATTTATCAGTTACCAGCCATAAAATAAATAATTACAAAATGATCATCAACCTTTCATATTTTGTTATTGTGCATCTGAAATTTGCTACCCATTTTACTTCAGTAATATGATGTATTAGTGAAACAAGTATTTAATTAAAAAAAAAAGACAGTTCTTGACTTTATCCATCAGGAATTGGTATAGGGAAATACAAAAGCGGAGGATAGTGATGTCAGATGATTAGTTGAAAGTTGTTTCAGGAGTGGAGTAAGATCTTTTAATGAAAGATTATATATTTTTTTTCTTTGAAATAACATGCACTGATGAATTATTATTTTAAAATGTGTATTTTAGTTGAATGTTGATTTTAGCTGCTAGACTGTTAAATTATGCATCTCAGCCAGAGACAATAGAACAATATCTGAGCTGCTGAATGTAAATAATCAACATTCCCTTTTCACTAATGTCATACACTTAATCCTGACGCAGAACAGATTGGCCTGACGCAAACAGCTTCTTGCATCTCTGCTATGATCTCCTTGGTAATTCATAGGGAGTTTCAACCTACTCTCTTCCCTTCCCCACCATAAAAGCTCCCCTGATCCCAGCGTGTGTCATAGACATGGGTGAGGTCAATGTGTGTGGGCCCGTGGTCCAGGAAAGAGAACAGTGGTCCGTGCTCTCCATCAGGCAAGATCTTCTCTAAATAGACCAAAGAAGCTGGTGTTAGGTGGGGATCTTTCAAAAACTCTACTTCCTGTAGCTGATGAGCTAGTAACTTCCTGTTTATCTTAGTTCTCTCTTCTGCCCTTTCCTCTGTTCTCAATGGGTTATAGTGAATTTGACTACAACAGCTTCACCATCTCTTGTCAATTAGATAATGGCTGATTGGTTGCTATTTAGAGATGTATTTATTGTAGATGCTTTTATTATCAAAGAGACTCACATGAAGTCAAGTGTTTTGTGGCTTCACTAAGCAGCTTTCACTATGATGAATGCTGATTGCAATGCTTGTATGATTTTCTTATTTTCTACCACCCTGAACATCTCAGTTTTTTCTTATCTCTCAATCACATTTCTCAATCACATGGGTCTCTACCTACCCCACCCTCTCTTTACTATAGACAATCCTGTCAGAAAGCAAAATCACAAATTAGATGTCTTTAGTCTCTTAGTTGTCTCTTCCAGACACCAATGGGCTTAAATGAAGCACAAATGGAGAATTTTCTGAGAAAAATTTTGAATTCTTTTCACACTATTCTCAAGTGTACAAAGATACTTGCAATTAAGTCTGCAATCAAACTCCAGTAACTATTTCAATAAAAAAAAAAAACTATTACTGAATGAAAAATACTATTAAAAACAAATATTCCTGCTTGGAAAAAAACATGTTTTTTGCTGGTATTCACTGATTTAAGCTGGTTTGGCCTGGCAGCCATCTGATCTCTGAGGCTGACCAGTGGAAAAGTGTCCAAAACCACTCTAAAACCCAACAGACCAGTTTGACCTGTCTGGGAAACCTAATAAAACCAGCAAACAAGATATTTATTTCAATAGGGTTATTCAGAGTTTTCTGAGCTCTGTACTCTTATTGTATGTCAACCTGTGTGTGTGTGTGTGTGTTTTATATATATATATATATATATATATATATATATCAATTTTAGCAGAAGGTCGATTCTTGAGTGAAACATAACTGAGAACTTCATTAGGTTTCTCAAGGTACAAAAGGGCAATCTTTGAACAATGAAATGTTCCACTTTGATGTTTCAGTTCTCAAAACCCATGTGGGAAAGAGTCAAAATCCAATAATACCCCTTTGACCTATTATAATCTATTGCACAGTAACATTGAAAGTGCATGGTATTGTTCCAGGCAGATCTGTCCTTTTCATTTGTGATGGTCCTAAAGTTACAGCAGGCAATTTTCGTCAGCACTTGGATAATCACAGCCAGTCTGCAAATGTTTGTCATGCAGGAAGCAGCTGGGTTCAGAGAGTTACCACTGACATTCACCACACTACATGGTGTTTTCATGATATAAAATTAGACTCACTAAATTATTTCAGTCAAAGGTGATTTCACTTTCTGCAAGTCTCGGACTCCTCTGCGAATTTGTTTCTTATTCTCTGCCTACTTGTTGTCGGTTTCCACTCAGCACGCTCCAAGAGTGTTATACCTGGGGAAGGGAGCCCTGGATCCACTCACACTGGTTTTAAGAAATCAATGGAGAAACCTCTGAAAACAGGCTGGCTGAAGAAGCAGAGATCCATTGTGAAGAACTGGCAGCTGCGCTACTTTGTGCTGAGAGGAAACGTTCTCACATACCATAAGGCCGACAAAGAGAGCGCTCTCCAGGTAGGAGGCATGCAAGCATAAGTGATTGAAACAGTGAGATTTTTATATCATTATTATTATTATTTTGTAATGCATATTTTTATTTCTTCATTCCTGAGGTTTTCATTTTATGCAATGTTTTTTTTTCATGCAATGTCATTCCTGTCAGTCAAATAACTAAACTAAAACTAATTATTTAATCTGCTTTTAAAAATTTTTGAAATGAAAAGTTAAATTTAAATATTATGTTCAAATTATATCTTGATTTCTCGATTTAAACAAACTTTTGAGTCTCACTATGTCATGAAAATGTTGCCAAACTAATATTGATATTTGAAAAACAAATAAAAATGAAACTAAAGTTTTCTAATAATATTTTTTCATTTAAAAAACTATTCTCTTTCGTCTCATTTTGATCTCAGGGAACCATACCTTTGTTCTCATGCCAAGTTAATGAGCTGCCATCAAATGCCGATGATAAATTCCTGTTTGAGATTATCCCAGGTGAGTCATTTTCATACTTCTGTAGCACTGTGTGTCACAGGCCTGTTATATATGCTAGTTGTTTATAGTGTATAAGATGATCTCATGGGCTACTATATGTGTTGGAAGGGAATATCATAGAGTTTTTTCTTGTGTCCCTGATGCCACAGCTAGCAGTACAGATCGGGAGCGAGATGCCTATGTTCTCATGGCGACCAGTCAGAGCGAGATGGAAGAGTGGGTGCGCTCCATCCGCAAGGCCATTGGATCACGGTCCAATGGAGGTATCTATTGTTCGTCATGAAAACATATACCATACATATTTGTCTATAAGGTTAACGATAGATTGAGGAGGTTCTAATATACACAAATTTTCTTCCACACTGTAAGAAAAGATCTGTGGAAAAACGGAAAAGCTACCTTTTCATTTGCTGCCAGAAGATTGTTAAATTTTACAGACATTTCCTTTATCCCTAAAACATAATTTTTTTTTTATGATTTCAGCTTAAAGGTTTAGTTCACCAAAAAATGAAAACTCACCCACATGTCGTTCCAAACCCGTAAGACTTTCGTTCATCTTCAGAACACAATTGAAGATCTTTTTGATGAAATCTGAGAGCTCTCTATCTTTCCATCAACAGCTACGCAAGTACTACTTTGACGCGAAAAATTCATAAAGAGATCATAAAACTAATCCATATGAATTGTGCGGTTTATTCCAAATTTTCTGAAGAGACTCGATCGCTTTATATGATGAACAGATTGAATTTAGTCTTTTATTCACATATTGATCAGCAAACATAAACAGAAGCTCAACCGAACATGCTTGACACGTGAGAACAAACCTCATTGGTTCTTGCAGAAGCTAAAACGTGCTGCGTAACACACGAGATTGAACCTTCACAACAAGTCAAGTCACATTTAATTATATAGCGCTTTTACAATACAGATTGTTTCAAAGCAGCTTTACAGAGATAACAGGAAAATAATGCAAAAAAGTTTGTTTCCAGAGGAAAATAGCATCACAGTCCAGCTTAAGTTTAGTGATGTTTCATTTTTGTTTTAAAAAAGTTATTAATTTAGGTCATTATATATATAACCACTCTGGAGTAAACCGTGATGTCATTGTCCAGCTCAGCTCAGTTCTTGTATAATAGTGTCAATGCAGGCAGATCAATATTATTGTTGAATATTAAATTAAATGTTAAATTTAATGTCCCCAACTAAGCAAGCCAAGCCAATGGCAACAAAGGTGGAAAAAGGCGACAATGGCAAGGAACCAATACTCCTTCAGGTGGCCAGTTCTCCTCTGGCCAATGAACAAATGGTGTATGATTATGATTCAGGCAGCATTATAGGTCAGAAGTCAGATTGGTTTGGAACAATCAGAACATTATCCAGTTCCATCTGGTTGAAGACCGGAGTCACGCCAGTATGGAGACGAGTTTGTTGAGGATCAGTGCCGATGGCTGTTGTGTCAATGAGGCCTTCACAGGGGAGAGTCTAGTTGACACAATCTCTGCTGGCATTTCAGGGATGTGTTGTGGTAGTGTCTAGGCGCAGGTCCTTTAACTGGTCTGGATACAGGCCCGGATCAGACTGACTACATCATGCGTTGTGGTCGTGTCTAGGCGCAGGTCCACCATCTGATCTGGATACGGCCTGGATCCAGCTGATTACAATGAACCTCGGAATAAGTAGAAAGACTAACATTAGCGTAGATGCCATTCCTATGATGTAACGTGTACATTGTCCGTTTACCACAACTAATATGCGAGTTGATGAATGTTTATATTTGAATAAAAGCCTAAATTCAATCTGTTCATATAAAGCAATCGTCTCTACAAAAAATGTGGACTAAACTGCTCAATTCATATGAATTAGTTTTACGATCTCTTTATGAACTTTTTGAAGCTTCAAAGTGGTAGTTGCACAGCTGTCAATGGAGGGACAGAAAGCTCTTCAGAGATTCATTTGTGTTCCAAAGATGAATCAAAAGTATTATAGGTTTGGAACGACATGAGGGTGAGTAATTAATAACAGAATTGTTTGGGGTGAACTATCCCTTAAAGAAGCACAATGTATAATAATTTGTCTCTTGTTTATCATAACTTGGTTGTATGTCTAATGTAAAATGTCCAAAGGGTTCATAATGATATGAATCCATGAACTGCCACTGCTATGCAATAAAAGAGTTACGTTTCTTTCTTCAAAGTATTTGGAAAGAGCCTTTCAGACATCATGGTGTATGAGAAGAAATTTGGGCATCGACTGGTGCCCATCCTGGTGGAGAAGTGTGCTGAATTCATCAGAGAGCATGGTTTGAATGAGGAGGGCATCTTTCGCCTGCCAGGACAGGACAACCAGGTCAAGCAGTTCAGAGAGGCCTTTGATGCTGGAGAAAGACCCTCTTTCCCCAGGTAAAGTTTCACATGTCTAGAATGGCTCAGGGATAGTCTAGAAGAGAACTGATTTGAATAAGGCAAATGTTTACAAAAAAAGTATTATGGTGGTACCATAGGCCCAGTAATGGTATGCAATGGTAACACTAATATATGGGGTGCCTTAAGATAACCAGAGTCCCCTGGGCTACAAAAACAAATGTCACTTAGTCAACACATAGACTTTCCAATTTGGACGCTAATATGAATGAATTCAAATGACATGACTTTAGAAATGCTTCTTCCTTGTTTTTCTAGCTAAAAAAATCCTTGATAACACCAGTAAAATCCTTTTTTTCTTTTACCATGGACAGTTTTGTGTATGATTTGAGTATTTGAGTGTCGAAATATCCCGTTCACACAGCAGCTTACAACACTGTATGTTTAAACTTGCAATTGTATCTATCAACTGTAATCATAGTGACAGTGACTAAAGGAATTGCAAAGATGGCGACATAAATAAAACTGTAAAGTCTTATCACATCTGAAATGACAAAAAGTCGATGCGCACGTTCATCTGTCAAGTTAACTGACAGCGGCTTTACTAGAGTGAAAGAGGAGCATTTGCGTCATGCTCAGACCACAAAACTGACAAGGAATCCTGGATCTAAAACCTTCAGATGACACACAGACTATATCCACATCTTTGTAAGTTATCAAACTCGTGTTCAGCAAAGAAGGGCTCTCTTGCACGGTGTAACCTTAAAGAAAACTATTTGTCCAGTCCAGTTTTGTTTACATAGCAGGGCTTTGCTGAGATGAGGTTGTGAGTCCGGAAAATTTACTGGAGCGTGAGGTTATAGAATGTCATTGTCAATGCTGTAAACTCCCATATATATATATATATATATATATATATAATTATTTAAAGCTAGTAGACAGTGTAGGCCTTTGGGTTTCACCTCATGGAAACCA
The DNA here is from genome assembly GCA_026230005.1 of Gila orcuttii. Lineage (NCBI taxonomy): Eukaryota > Metazoa > Chordata > Actinopteri > Cypriniformes > Leuciscidae > Gila > Gila orcuttii. The sequence goes on from JAPDVR010000004.1 coordinate 15,388,372, forward strand.
GCTTCTATACCATTCAACTGAATAATTACAGGCTATTCGCATACCATGGCATTTACAAGGTAATTCAAAGGATACCATGATATTGCCATAGTACACTACCTTTCAAACGTTTCTTTAATATTTTTATTGTTTTTGAAGAAGTCTGTTATGTCTTTACCTAATTTAATGAATCCTTGTTGCAACCTAAATAAAAAACAAAAAAAAAAAACAGATTTTATATGAAATAAAAACATTTTGTAACATTATAAATGTCTTTACTGTCACTTTCGATCAATTATATGGGTCCTTGCTGAATAAATGAATTAATTTCTTTGTGAATGATAGTGTATATGTTAAAAACTTAATTTAATGTCTTTTTATTATTATTTTATTTATTTTGTTTGTAATAACATCAGAAGTTACTTTGAAGAGATAATTAAATAAATCAAATGATCATTAAATAAATGTTCAACAATAAAGAAATAATCATCATCTACTAAAATATTTCATTTTCATTTGATTTTTGTATCTGTGTCAGATCACCATTGGTTTCCAGACTTCTATTTTTGCAGTGTTCTTCTAAGTATGCATGTGAATTGGGCTTTTATGTGGATAACCACACTCTGCATGACCATGTATGGTGAAACACAGCACTATAGTCTTCACAGGCTTTTTGAGGAAGTAGCATAGGTAAAGGGTTTGACCCAGAAAGTTTAAACTAGATCTGAGAGAGAGAGAGAGAGAGAGAGAGAGAGAGAGAGAGAGAGAGAGCAAAAGCATGAGAGTAGACATGTGACAGTAGCACAGTATTTCAGAGGAACCTGGCACACATCGATGATCTGCGGCTGAGCCACATCCTGTCCTGACTAACAGAGATCTTGCCATTCAACACACGCACATATACATTCGACAAGTAACTTTTTTTTCACTTTCTAAAGCACAAAAAAAATGTTCTGTCTGAAAACAAGAATAGTAGACTGTAATAATGACTGAATGTCAAACTTTGTTTATACCTTCTCCCTGCAGTGACACTGATGTCCACACGGTGGGGTCCTTACTCAAGTTGTACCTCAGAGAGCTTCCTGAACCTGTTGTGCCATGGACTCAGTATCAGGACTTCCTTGACAGCACTCTGATGCTGGATGCCACCACTGCAGCTGTGAGAATCACATTCACAAAGACAGTATAGCAGATGAGTAAGGATTCTTTGACTAATTGCAATCTGATCAATTCCAGGGCAAAGAAAAACTTGAGAAACAAATCAGCCTTCTGCCAAAAGTTAACTACAACCTCCTTAGTTACATCTGCAGGTACTGTATGAGTTACTATAAGAGTGTAAAAACAGATCAGACATTGATAACAACAAAATGTGTGAAATGCTGACATATATCCATATTTGTTAATGCAGATTCCTTTTTGAGGTCCAACAAAACTCAAAGGTGAATAAGATGAGTGTTGAGAATCTGGCCACAGTGATGGGGGTAAACCTGTTCAAACCGCAAGTGGAGGACGCCATCAGTATGATGAAGGGTCAGTTATCATCCTAAGACTCATAAAACATTGTTCTACATTGTTTTTAAAATAGCCAATGAGGAAATCAAATATACAATATCTACAATGATACAATGTTAATATACTGTATTAAACAATTACAAAATACTATACAATATATACAGTTTTAATACTGTAAAATAGGTATTTGTTTTCTGTGAAAAATCAACCCAAAATTTGTATAATTCCTTGCTCCAATTTGTAGTATTTTTGTCCAATAAAAAGAAGCACATCAGGCTGAATTCAGAATGGCATGATAGAACTTCTTTTTTATGCTATATTTAGTTGTAGTTCAGTAATTGGGTGATATGTTTTAAACTAAAGGCTATTGCCTAAAAAAAGTCCTTTGTTTCAGCAAGAGATGTTTTAACACTGGAAATCCATGGGGTATTAAACCTGAACTGCGATGAGTAAGAATAAGATAACAAGTAGGGTGTTATTGGTTGACACATTGCAGTGGTAATGATCCATGTTCTCACCTCTTGCTCACATACACAGGAACTCCCATGATACAGAAGGTAATGACGGTTATGATCAGACACCATGAGTGTCTTTTCCCACCCTCCAAAGACAAGCTGCCGTCTCCTCTTCCCAGCAAGAAAAACAAAAGCAAGAAGACCAATAACCCTCGCAGTTTTGTGGGCTGGGAGTCTGCAGAGGTACCGATCACATTATCTAACAACTTCCATATACATGAAAAACTAAGAAATATCAGGCAATTTCCGAATTGTGATTTGTTGGCCTGTAAAATTAATAAATCATGGAAAATTTTAAATATACACTACCGTTCAAAAATGTAGAATTTTTTTTTTTTCTATTTTAAAATGTAATTTATTCCTGTGATGGCAAAGCTGAATTTTCAGCATCATTACAGTCTTCCAATCCTTCAGAAATCATTCTAATATGCTGATTTGGTGCTCAAGTTTATTTTTGCAGAAACCTTTTTTTTTTCTCTCCAGAAGTTCTTGATGAATAGGAGGTTCAAAAGAACAGCATTTATTTGAAATAAAAATCTTTTGTAATATTATACATTTCTTTTAAAGTTCAATTTAATGTTCTTGCTGAGTAAAAATATGAATTTACTACTCGTTGAACTAGTGTATAAAAGTTACAAGCATAAAGACGCTGTCTTTATGCTTGGAAATAACAGGCAATTTCAACATTTTTAAATATTTAATCAGTTCTAAAATATTCAGCTAGAAATTGCTTTGTAACAATTATTTTCACATTTTCTTCATAAATTTTAAGCAGTTAGATGTTACATTATTTATAATGTAATTTATTTAAAAAAATAAAAATAAAATAAAACAAAAGCCGGAAAAATTGACAATTTAGTCATATTTAAGAAAATATCTACTGTTCTGTAAGGTTAAAAATTTTTTGGGAGCTTTCACAGCATTACTTTCACATCTGCACCTCTTAACTGATCGCACCACTCTTTTCTCAAAGTGTGAAGTGTCCTCCCTGTCTGAATCTCCGGAGGAAGAGGAAGTAGACACACCTGAGGACGAGAAGAGGGACGAGTGGTCATCTGAAGCAGGGTCAGAAGACACACCTCTTTCTCCTTCCTCTGCATTTTCGCCCACAATGGACCCGTGGCCCGACAGCCCCAGAAAGAGGACGCAAACTCTACCCAGCTTGGGCTGTCCAGCAGCGGGAAGAACAGGCCGTGAGCCCACTTGGGATCGTTGGAGCAGGTTCCAGGAGAGCTTTAACGAGAATGACGAGAAAACATTCTCAGAGGACATCTTTAAGTTACTCGACCTGCAGAAAGTGACACTATTTTCTGGGGAGCAGAAAAGTGAAAAGGAAAAAGTGGAAGGACAAACGGACACAGAGGACACAGGTGTGTATAAGACAGGTAGCGATGTTGTAGTCAAGCAGATAGACGCTCCAAAAACACAGGCCCAGAGCACAGCCCCCCTGCCCAAACCTCAGCCGAGAAACAAGGAGAGTGTGGTGGCTTTGAGCAGAGAGAAACCAGCAGCACCAGAAGACCCTGCTCTACAGAAAAGCAATGGAGCACAGGAAGAAAACACAGACTCAACAAACATCATCAGCAGGTATAGCACAGTACATACATGTGTTAAATATTTGCCTCACAGTAATTAGCAGTGTTTGCTAAGGGTCAGGGATTTAAACAAACATCCTTCAGACAGAGATTTTTGCACGCAAGACAATAAAACAGACAAAAAAAAAATCCATTATAATGACATTTAAGGGCCAGAATGTCAGAGACTTGGGAATGAGCTCTTTTTATGTGGCCCAGTTAGTGACCACTACCTAGCAATCACATATACACCCTAGAAACAATCTAGCAACCACCCAGAACACCCTTGTTGTGGCAGGGATCGAGGTGATTTGGTTGAATTTTGTAAGAAATAAAATGTTATATTAAATACATATAATTATAATAGATAAAATAAATAAAACTTATTGGAGGGCTAATTTATTCTTGTAAGAGAAAAGCTGAATTTTTAGCAGCCATTACTCCAGTCTTCAGTTCCCTTCAGGAATCATTCTAATATGCTGATTTGGAACAATTATTATTATTATTATTAATAATGTTGATAATATATAAATGTATATTGTGTGTGTGTGTTTGTACCTTTAGTCTCCAGCAGAAGAACAAAGAGCTGAGCGCTACAGTGGTGGAGTTGCAGGCAGCACTAGAGGCAGAGAGACGCCGAAAAGCTGCATTAGAGATCTTACTACGCAACACAGAGCGCAGCAGGGACGAAGCTCTCACGCGCAATGAGCAGCTCAACAGAGAGATTCAGGAGTTCCTCAACAGACCCACTGGTGGACCATCTTAGTGACACCATCAAACAAACAAAGTTCAAGCTTAGTCCTGTCTAGCTTCTCACAGGAGTACAAGATGAGCTATCTGGACAACTCCATTGTTTTTTACACCTTGAACTGCTGTAAATAATGTATTTGAAATAAGACCAGTGGTAATGTCCATCTCTCAGTTTCTGTCCATGATTTGACAGCAGTAAAACCTCTACAATATCTGACACCTTATGTACAGAAATTATAGATATGATCTAGTTATTTGGTTTCACATTGGGATTGGGATTTGTAACATGACAAGATGTGAACTCTGAAATTATGCAGTATTGGACTGAACAGTTTAGAGATTTATAAAGACTATTTAATTATTTCTGTTGAAATGTTCATAGTATTTTCAAATGGATCTCAGGTTTTTTTACGTTAATTCAAAGTTATCTGTTCTTTAATAACCTTATCAAAACATTAGCACAAAAGTGTTATTTATAGATCAATGTTTACTTTTTAACATTCACATAACCGACATTTATATATATATATATATATATATATATATATATATATATATATATATATTTGAAAAACTGGACGTTTTGAACGTTCTGAGAACATTCAGAAATAAAGTTTTCATAAACTAATTTGAACATTAGTAAAAAGTTCTTAGAACATATTTTAGCTGCATGGGTAAGGCCAGAAAATCATCTTAGGTTTAAGCCATTTTTTTTCAACAGAGAGAAATTATTTTCCACCTTTAATTATAAATAATAAATGAAAGAACTATTGTGTGGTGAGTTTTAAAACTGTTATTATTTATGTGATCGCTGGACTGCATTAGACTCCGTTAGAGTCTATGAACAATTTGGTGAAAAGGACAAAAAAAATTTGGATTACTGTCAGTAAGTAAACAGTTTTATCTGGTTTTCTTTCCTCCACCTTCACTTCTGTTGTCTGGTTGCAGTCAGAAAGAGATAGTGTGTCAGTGGAGATAAAATGTGACAGAGTGTGAGAGAGCAATGAGAAGAATGCTTTTTTAGATCCAAATTCACACAAGAGACCACATCTGTGTTTTCAAGGAAGGGGTAAAAAGACATTGGGCATTACGTAAGGAAGAGACCAGATAGCATTGTGTCTGTCAGCTGTCATAATTAAATGATAGGGAGGGAATTTCCTATTTCCGATTGGATTATTCGGACAATGTGCTGCTAAAAATCAACAAAATGCTGATTATATGAATATATGTTTTTCAGAGTCGTTCATGTGGTAGATTCCAGTTTGTTCTGTGAGGGTTTTCAATGGACATTTCTTCAGTTGTTTTTCTTGTACACTTAGGTAAATTGATCTCATCAAAGCAGAACAATAGTTTCAAAGATAAACAACACTGTGATCAAGTGTATCTCCTACATAAGAAAGATTATCTTAAGAGGAAGAAAGTGAGGGTCAGCATTACAGCATGTGACAACTGGTTACTGGGTCAACAATTCATACACATAGGCTAACCCTAATTTAGGTACGCTAACTTTTTTTTGTTCAAAATGTAGGCTATATAATGAGCGAGTACATCATGAAACCATCTTCCAAACTGTGTTTTGTCTTATAGTAGGGAGGTTAAGTGACTTTTGACTTCAAGTCATGATGCAAAGGTCCCCTTTGGTATGGAAGTACCTTAGGGCCATAGAAATAAATTTATCGTAAGACACAAGTGAGATCACATTTTGTATCTTATATAAGCACATTTTTTAAAAATGGCCGCCGACCATACTTGAGAGGCCCATATCTTTGCTTCTGTTATAGCTATAATGACAAATTTGGTATCAACGTGTACATTTTTGTGGTCAAGGAGTCCAATAAAATAGGTTCCAAGACTAAAAAACAATAATGTTGTCCTTACCATGACAATTGGAGGTGAAGTATGCATTTTTTTATAAAAAAAACGCATGCCAAACACACAGTCCATTCACAACTTAATAATTTCTTCGTTTAGGTCTGCTTTGCATGCGCCCTTTACAGCACTGGCTGAAGACGCGGGTCCCGCGTCGAGCATGGGCATCTGGTCGTTTACGTCTCAAGGTAACTCAGAACTGTGTCACAGCTCTGGAGCCCTGGAAGGCGGTCGACTGGTATCAGACAGGTGTAAACCTGGGGGTAATCTCGAAACTGAAAGTGGTTTCAACAGACGCCTCCAATTCGGGCTAGGGTGCCCTCTATGAGGGCAGACAGACTTTTGGCCTGTTGTCAAGCCAAGAAAAGAGCTTGCACATAAACTGTCTAGAGATAAAGGCGGTCGAGAACGCCTTGCGTTTCTTTCTTCCCCTTTTAAAGGGCCACCATGTCCTTGTCCGCACAGACAACATGTCGGTGGTTTCCTACATAAATCGCAAGGGCGGTCTGAGATCACGGAACCTTCATGTACTGGCAGAACGCCTCCTTGTATGGGTTCAGCGCAACCTACTCTCGCTGAGAGCGGCGCATGTGCCAGGCCATCTGAATGTGGGTCCAGACAGGCTGTCCAGGGACAACGTTCCCCCAGGGGAATGGTCCCTCCACCCTCAAACAGTTCAGCTGTTGTGGGACACCTTTGGCACAGCGGAAGTCGACCTCTTTGCGTCTCAAGACAACGCTCAGTGTCCAATATGCTCCACAAAGAACAAGGACGCACTGGCCCATCACTGGCTCAGCCACCCTCTCTATGCTTTCCCTCCGTTCACGCTGTTACCACAGGTAATCAAGCGTATCAGGGAGAACGGTTCCTCTGTGCTTCTAGTAGCTCCGTTCTGGCCGAACCAAGTTTGGTTTCCGGAGCTGATGCAGCTTCAGAGCTTGGCTCCGTGGCCTGTCCCGTTGAGGAGAGATCTCCTCTCACAGGCCGGGGGTACGATTTGGCACCCACGACCCGAGCTTTGGGCTCTGCATGTGTGGGCCATCAACAGGTACCCGTCAGTCTCCCCGACAGAGTGTTAAACACGATTACGCAAGCTAGAGCGCCCTCTACTAGACGGCTTTATGCTTCCAAGTGGTCAGTCTTCTCAGGTTGGTGCTCAGCTCGCAACCTGGATCCACAAGATTGTGGGGTGTCGGAGGTTCTCTCCTTCCTACAAGAGCTCTTGGATAAGGGTAGATCCCCATCCACGCTCAAGGTATATGTGGCGGCTATTGATGCATTTGTCAAACATTCGCATGGCCAGTCACTGGGTAGGAACGACCTTGTAGTCCGGTTCCTCAGGGGAGCTAGAAGGATGAACCCTCCTCGTCCCCCCTCGGTTCTCATATGGGACCTTTCCTTGGTCCTGGAGGCCATGAAGGGTCCCCCTTTCGAACCTCTACAGTTTGTGGACCTTAAGTATCTCTCATTGAAAACCGCCTTTCTGGTGGCTATCACCTCAGTCAAGCGGGTGGGTGACTTACACGCACTTTCTGTTAGCGCGTCGTGCCTTGAGTTTGGGCCTAATGACTCCAAGGTCATCCTCAAACCAAGACATGGTTATGTCCCCAAAGTACTTGCCACTCCTTTCAGAGCGCAAGTCATCTCCCTTTCAGCCCTCTTCGGATCTGACAGCGAGTCTGACGTGAATCTCCTTTGCCCAGATAGGGCCCTGAGAATTTATGTGGAACGTTCGGCTGCTTTCAGACAGTCAGGACAGCTCTTTGCTTCGTTTGGTGGCCGATCTGAAGGTCTAGCTGCCCCGAAACATAGCCTTTCCAGGTGGATAGTGGACGCTATCTCACTGGCTTATACATCTATGAGCCCTCTGGCCCTCAGAGCTCATTCCACTAGAGGCATGCCTCTTTGTGGCCTGGTCCAGTGGGATTTCCCTTCACGATATCTGTATGGCGGCAGGCTGGGCCTCTCCGTCTATATTTATAAAGTTCTATAACCTGGAAGTTCCCACGCTCCAAGCTAGACTGTTGTCAGTTTAGTTTATCCGCTCAGTTCTGCCGGACTGGCTTCCGCGGACTGCAAAGTTTTCAGTTCAGGCAGGTTATTGCCTCCCCTGACTGTTATACAGTGTTAAGCACCCTCTATGCATTTAAGGTAACCACGTTTGCCTTATATCATTCTTATTAAGCCCATTCCCAATGTCGGCTTTTTATATCCCCATATCATATGAGCTCAGGGCGCTCGCCCTTGGGTCAGTGTTGTTGTAGATTTAGCATGCACAGCGTTTTAAATTGGGTTCCCGTAGCGTAAGCTAGCTTACGCAACACGAGAGTACTCTCGTAAGAGAACGTCTCGGTTACTAACGTAACCTCGGTTCTCTCTAGAAGAGGGAACGAGTGTTGCGTAACCCTGCCGTGCTTGTGCTACCATCTGATTTCGCTTCAGTCGATGAAAACCAAGGAGCATCCTATCGAGCTCTGGCTTATATAGGCATAAGCCACGCCCATTCGCGCGGGACGTGACGACTGAGGGCGCCGGCGCCCTTATTGATGCTTACGTCACGAGCAGTCCCTCGATAGGTTGCAGCAGTTGCCGCAGAGAGGCCAATAGGCGCGCGAGCTGCATCGCCTAGGTCTGCTAGCTGCAGCAAGTGCGTTTTAAATTAATACAAATTATAAGGATAATTTTTGGCTTCAGTATTCTCGAGAAAAGAGGTTTTCCCTCTAAGGTTTTTTTTTCCATAGTCAACTAGCTAGCTAGTTATTAGTTATCTAACATTAAAAACATTTTTCTATTTAATGAGAAAGTCATACGAACCTCAAAGTGTTAACCTGTCACCTCTGACCTTCAACAGCTGTCACAGCTCCTGGTGCAGATGGGATGTGTTGTTGCAGGAACTGATTTGCTATAGGCTACTCCTGACTGGTCGAAATCTCATGCTACTTAGGACAAATGTAATGTACAGAAGTAGCTGCACTGCTTGAATACAAAATTAAATACAAAAAGTAAAGTCACTCTGATGACACAATTTTTATGTGAAATGTGCATATTTACCCCCAGTTGTCATGGTATGGGGAAAATTATTATTTTTTTAAACTTGAAACCAATTTTATTGGATTCCTTGACCCCAAAAATGTACACTTTGACACCAAATTTGTCATTATAGCGATAACAGAAGAAAAGATATGGGCTCTAGAGTATTTTCGGCGCATTGGCGGCCATTTTTGAAAAAACATGTTTATTTCTGATACAAAGTGTGATCTCACTTGTGTCTTAGGATAAATTTATTTGTATGACCCTAAGGTACTTCCATACCAAAGGCGACCTTTGCATCATGACTTGAAGTCAAAGGCCTATTTTTTGGGCTTAACCTCCCTACTATTATCCTGCATTACTACGGTTACGGTACACCTATAATAAGTGTTTATATTCAGACTACGGAGTAGCCTCTGCGGAGTAGCCCAGTACCTGTGTGACTCAAGAGAAGTTGTTCCGGCTACAATGTTCTTCCGCAAGACGCATTTGTTCAAGTAAACAAGAACAAATAAACAAATTACAAGCAGAAGCAAAAGCAAAAATAAATACAATAAAATGAAATAAAAAAATACAAATGCAAGTGCTTTAAGTTTTTCATGTAGGTAAAAGTATTCAGGTACAGGGATACTACAGAAATTGAATAAATTGAATAGATTAATTCTTCTCGCTCTCTTTTGTTGTTTGATTAACATTAATGACACAGACAGCAGCAGGAATTTTAGGCTGTGTTACTTTAAGAGCTGATGCACGGATTAATATACTGATACACTCAACTGTTTACATTGATACGTTCACATCAAGAACGTATCAATGTGTTAATACGTTCTGTGTTTCAACACAGTGTTTATGTACTCGCCAAGACGGGCATTTTTACAATTTTGTCAGTTTCTGACCGTTCAAGTGCAATAATCTGAAAAAGGACTCAGTTTTGGTAATTCATCCTTTCATCTCTTTCCTTCTGAAAAAGCATAGTTCCTAGAGTCTAATTTTAATAAGCTAAAACTACTAATTATCAAGATATTTCTTATTTTAATTCAACCTCTCAATATCTCTTTGGGGACCTTGGGAGTAAAAAAGGGGCCAGTTTAGAGGGAATAAAGTTTGGATCAAATAGGCTGAAAATTATCTTTGGGAAGTATTGGAAGTAATTACTCTGACTGAAGCATTCCTCTGATAATAACCTCATCAATACAGTTTTGTCGGGTAGGGAAATGCCCCAGTATGAAGTCCCTCTATTGGGTAGGCTACTTGACATCCTGAGCCTCTGGAGACGTGTTCCAATGGCTACAGAGCTGTGTCAGCCCCAGAGGACGAGTGATAAGGGTTTCCCTCCACTTCCGAGTGAGTGGTTTGTTTTTGCCCGTGAGCGCAGAAGCTCTTCACCAGGCACCTTGCTGCACACCCTACAAATGATAAAATGCTCCAGAAGTCAGTGGAAATACAAACAAAAAATATTCACATGCACAGAATCCTAAGTAGTATGTGTTGTTTTTAGTGTTAAAAAGAGTTATAGTCGTCTGTCCAGAGTTTGAACACCTTTTTTTATTTTCCATAAGGAAATATTTCATTTTCAAGCACTGCAAACTCATTTCATCGTAATTGATGCTCGTCAAATGCTTAAAAACCTCTTTGAGAGACATTCTCTGATAACAGCATTGTAATGGCAAAAAGTGGTTGTTTTCAGTCTCCTGCAACCTCTTACACCTCGTTTCATTTCAATTTCCGTCACCACAGATATTTATCCTCTCTTGTTCAAAGATACGGAGGCAGTCTTCAGATGTTTGTCAAAAAGAAATGGTCAATGAACATGGGTCCCAACACTCATAGGAAATCATAGGAAAAACAAATAAACACTAGGCCCAAAATCTGGCCTGGCTCACCCACCCAAACAAAGGAAGGGCCTTCTGCACGTATCAGAGCAATGTTTACAAAATCCTCATTAAGGAAACGAAAGCAGATAACGGTTCACACACACACACACACACACACACACACACACACACACACACACACACACACACACACACACACACACACACACAAGAAATGCAGAGCTTCCTAGTTTGTAGATAAGGGATAGAGAGAGAAAGTAGGCAGAGCAAGAGTCAGAGAGAGAGAGAGAGGAAAAAACATTTGAAAAGAGATGCCACAGAGGGACATCTATTTCAAGTAGTGAAACCACCCTCAAGCCCAAACTTTTCAGACATCAAAAGGTGAGAAGAAGAATAAATGCTCAGAGTTCAGGAATAGAGGCATTTTAATGCAGTTAACAGTGTGCAGCTACGTGTAAAAACCAAAACTGCACAGGACGGCTCTACTTTCCTACATTCTGCAGTGCAGCGACAACTGACCTTCTATCCAGAAGCAAGAGTTGAGCACTTCAAATTAAGGGTATTTGTCTCTGGATCTGTAGATCCAGATTTCAATCCTGTGAAACTCTGCACCTATTGCTGATACACACACCATTTGCCTTACATCATGGCTGGCAGCAGGAATTACTTCTGGATTATGTGTTCATCCACCAAATCTGTTTCATTGGCCTTTTTCCTGCTTTTCTGGGGGCCTTTCAGTGCACAAAGTAACCCTATTGGCTCTCCGGAGAGGCTTCGGATCGCTCCAGGGTTGGATGACGGACATGGAGGGGTTCTGGATCCTTCACTCCTGGAGCAGGACAGTGAGGTGGACATGCAGAGCTTACTGGAAACCCTAAAGGGACAGTTTCTACGTACCTTTAACCTGACACGTCCCGGTTCCCATGTGCAGCCAGGGGCCACTCGCGTAGAGCCCCCTGAGTACATGCTGGAGCTCTACAACCGCTTTGCCAATGACCGAACAGCAATGCCTTCTGCAAACATAGTACGCAGCTTTAAAAATGAAGGTAAATGTGTATTTACTTTTCCACTGAGGGCTGTTAAACTGTTTTTATTTTGTATTTTTTTTTTTTGTTTTTTGTAAAAGCTTGTGATAGCAGTAAAATATTTTTCTACTGTGGGTACAAATATACAATAATAATACCTAAATATTTTCATAATATTACTTATTTTACTTTTTTTTTGGTTGTGCACTTTTTTAAAATAAACGCACATTGATTCAAATTGAACACTTATGATGCTGAATTATTAAGAAATATTAGAGAAATATTGTGTTTTTGATGTGCACCATTTTATTTGAATGTTTATTCATCTACATGTGTAAGTTTGACCTTAATTTCACCCAGTTACTTTCATATTAGCTAGACGGCCTTTCCTAAATACACACATACAATATATATATATATATATATATATATATATATATATATATATATATATATATATATATATATATATATAATTTGAATCCCTAATTTTAGTGTTGTTCTTTTCAGACTCCTCCCCTTGCAGCATGGGACCTGGTGGAGTGAGACTACACCCACTTCTCTTCAACGTGTCAATTCCACATCACGAGAGAGTCACTACAGCTGAGCTCCGACTGTACACTCTGGTCCAAACGGACCGCAACAAATATGCTGGTGTTGACAGAAAAGTGACCATATATGAGGTCAAACAGCATGAAACGAACAGCAGTCAGCAAATAAGAGGTGACAATATTGAGGAAGGAAATCAAACCAGGCAAGAGGGAGAAACAGAACTAGTGGAGTTGGCGTCTCGACAGGTTTATGGTACAGATAACGGGTGGGAATCCTTTGACATGACCGATACGGTGCACCTTTGGCGGAAATCAGACTATGGCACCACCCACAGGCTGGAGGTTCACATAGCCAGTTTGAACTCTCAGAGTGCGGTGGCATCTGAGGGTGGGAATGAAGGCAATGCCATAAGAGGGGACATGGACATTGACACAAGCCCTGAGGACAAACACAAACCCTTAATGATCGTGTTCTCTGATGACCAGAGCGGAGACCACCGTGGAGACAAACGAGAGCTGAATGAGCTGATCCAGCATGAGACGGCTGGGCCAGGCATTCAGGACAACTTTGATCTGGAGTTGACAGGCCTTTGGGATGACCTAGGAATTATGGGACAAAAAAATGAGAATGAGGAAGAGGAGCAGAGCGAGGAAGCTCTACTACAGATGCGCTCCAACCTCATCTATGACACAGCGTCTAGAATTCGGCGCAATGCCAAAGGCAACCAGTGTAAAAAGAGCTCCCTCTATGTAGACTTCAAAGACATTGGCTGGGACAGCTGGATCCTGGCACCCACCGGGTATGAAGCCTTTGAGTGTGCAGGGATATGCACGTACCCTTTGACCAAACATGTGACACCTACTAAACATGCCATTGTACAAACTTTGGTCAGTCTGAAAAGTCCACAAAAAGTGTCCAGGGCTTGTTGCGTACCCACTGAACTAGAACCTATCTCCTTGCTCTACCTAGATGATGCAGGTGTGGTGACATATCAGTATAAATTCGAAGGTATGGTGGTAGCAAAGTGTGGATGCAGATAGTATTTAATACACGGGGAAGTGGGGTGAAACTGGGCCAAAAGCTTAGAGATTGGATTGAAAGGAGACCAAAAGACATTCACTGTCTACGGCCTTAATGTCAAGTTTCTTCCAAACACCAGTGGTTGAGCTCCTACTACCAACCTTAACAACGTTAGCAGGAGTCATGATATCAGTTGTGGAATCAGACAGTTCTGAAGCCATGTGACAAGGGGCCACAATGCAAGACTTAGTGGGAACGGTGACCATTTCATCCCCACTGAATAAGGATTGGGTGGAACATAAGACAATAATTGAACCACTGACACGCCTCAAGATCAGCCGTGATATATCAGATGCTCTTATCAGTAAAGACTGAAGTTTAAGTCAGAGATTATATCATCTCCAACTCGTTACATACTTGCCCATATCATTTGCGTCAGCAGAGTCCTCGCTAAGTGGGTGTTTTGTAGAGATGGCAGTGAACTCAAGCACCACAGGGTCAGTCCAGTGACCCTACCAGAGACAAGAAGCCTGTGAAACGGTCTGTTTCCAGTTTCCACAAAGCTCAGTATCGTATCTGTCACGACAACGCCGAGTCAATACACAGTTTCCTGCCTAACAGAATGCATTTGATATGAACTGTCCAAGTTAAAGTGAAATTGTTATCAGAAGAGTCGTAGAGAACGGGATGGGATAAAACAGACCAGAGCGGACCAGTCTGGACTTCCGAGTGTGTCTGAGAACAACTCCTAATCTGGATATTCACAGTTAGCAGTCAGTATTGCAAAAACACAATCAGGACAATGGCTCTCATTCACTAAGCGAGCATAGACTGCATACCCGCAAATTAATGAGTGAAATCTGCATACAATCTGCATAAACGCAGATTTTTTCCAATAACTTTTGTACTAAAATACATTTTACATTTACAACTGAAACCACACATATGCAGAAATCACATTCCGGGTGGAAAATGAAATTTTATACATTGATATTTCTTATTAAATATATTTCATCATTTACAGTGAAAGAGTAAGTGAAGATAGTTTTAAGGTAGCAATTTACGTTTGCTTGTATAGCGCTTTTCACAATAACTTTACAGAAAATGCTTGCTTTTAATGTTACAATTTGTGATGTTATGATTCTATCAGTCAGAGATGAGCGGGTCAAAGTAATGTCCATTATAATACTTCAATTTCATTAATATTAGAACGGGGCTAAGAACAAATGTGCATACACGCGTGTGGTGAATTAGGCTGAACATTTTTTGCAAGAAGTTCTCCTGTGAGTATAAATATAAAATAATCCACACAGTTATAAGTGAATGAGACCCAATATTTCAGTGCAAAAACTAAGCTATAAACAGAAGATCATAAAAGAGAGAAATCGAAAAAGGACGATATGACTTTCTGGAATGTCTCAAACCATCTAGAAATAAGCTGTTATGAAATTACATTTTCTTGGGCCACTTAATCCTGACTTTTTCCTTTCTTCAGTACCATTTTTTATACTGAAATCTTGTCTGCATTTAATCATGGAATTACCTCACAAATCAGCATGTCACTGCTTAGATATGAGAATGGGATGGTTGACAAAGGATGCACAGGTCGTACAGCTTGGTCCGCCCGCTTTTTCGATTAGCGACAGAGTGCATCATCACCCATGCTCCAAATGCCGTGCAAGCTGCGGTCCCACCTCTAAGCATGGCTGTGATAAGAAGGCGTCAGGACTGAATAACTTGTGTGAGGACCAAAGACAATTCAAAGCTGCACGGAGGGTGGGAGACAGCTGTTAGGATTCCTGGGAATGAGAGGACAGTTGCCAGTTTTTATATCATATCAACTTTTTGACCCCAATCTACCCTAAAGCGAAAACACATCATTTACTCCCCATCACTCTTCTTAGTGTCATCCTTCTCCTCTTTTTGGACCCTTATCACCGTTAGGACAGGAGGATGAATGGAAACTGTCTTGTCGCAAGGTCATGCCACCCACAGATATCCTTCACAAGACATTTCAGTCTGATAATATTGGCCAGGATTATTCCCATGCCTGACGCATACTTTGCATTTCTGACTTTATATTATTAACTTCATGTTGTTGAAATACAAGTTATGTTCTGCTGCTTTGATTTATTATAAAGCTTATTTATTGATTAATTTATTTTGTTTTTATTATTATTTTGGTGACTTTGTATAGCAATACTGTACATGACTGCATACACAATACAGATTACATGATATGATGTTGTGCAAAGAATTTGGGTATACAAGCATATAAATTAATTTAAAATAAAATTATTAGTTGTAATAATTTATCCTTTTCTCATGTATGTGTTAAAATACTCAATGATGTTGTACATGCTTTAATCAATCACTTTTCAAGCACTGACGTCTTGTTAGGATTTGTATATATCTTTAAATAGTTTGTTGATCCTCTTGCCCCTTGCACCCAGATACTCCATAAATTCTTAATAAGATATATTTAGCCACAATCAGTCCAGAGCTCGCTGTTTAGACACTGGGTGTGGGAGCGATTCATAAATCTAACTTTCCATTGAAGACCAGCAGCTCAAAGGCCCATAGTTTACATGTGTCAAACAAATCCACGTCCATGGGAAGCTGACTGGAAACCAATGACCACACAGGCTCATCTGCTCTGCGGCTTGAGACTGTGCAGATATATTTGTTTATTTTCTTTTTTGGGGGGGTGATTAGGGGTGGGGGGCTTAAGAAGTGTTTAACTTTGTTCACTATGTATTTAAGATGGTATTTAAAATTGGTAATTGCCAGTTGCCATCGTAAAACAATGTATTTTGCCATGTACAAACGCACAGAATGTGTAAATAAAATGATATTTTGAAGAAACTGCCTGTGTGACCCAAATATTTCATATGTAAACATTTTCAGTGTTTTTTTGTTTTTTACTTAAATTTGTGGTAATTGGTAAAAAAGTATTTATTAACAAATTTTACTTTGACCAAACGTAATGTAGTCCTTGACCTTTGATGCTCAACAAGCTGTTAATCTCCAATTGAAAACTTGATGGTCATTGTCTCTCATTTATCTTGCCACAAAAGCCATGACAGGAAAGATAGACCAGGATGGGAAACAATGTGTTTATTGAGCTAGAATGATGACCGTTCAGGACCTTCTGACCAATTACTGAAGCATTTGTGTCTGGATATTGTCATCTCATTCCGGGTATTCATTTGTTGTGTTGACAGAGGAAGTTATTAGCATGTGCTTATAATAACAGGCATGCCAATGTTAATAAAAACAACAAAAAATAAATTCTTCAGACATTCTAAGGGCATGCAAATCTTTTAAGGAATTGTATTGTTTCATGTGATTAGTAATGTCAGAATTCCGAAAGACAAAAATGTATAAAACAATATAAAGATGGCATAAAAACACATTACTAAAAAGATTACTACCTATACGATTTTTAGCTTCTTGATCTATTCATAGCTGATTAGCTGCATCAAAAGCAATGATTTAACTTTGATTGCAAATTGTAAGCAGGCAATTTCACTCTCCACTTGGGTTAGAATCAGACCAAAACATTTGTACAGGTATCAAAATATAAATCACATCATCTTTGATATTTAAAAAAAAAAAAAAACATTTGCAAATTTTTATCATTTCATAAGAACAATAATAAAATCATATGTGAGAAAACATGTATATTTTACTACAGCCTTCACTTAAAGGTATAGTTCACCCCAAAAAATTTATTCTGTTATAATTTACTAACCATCATGTCATTCCAAATCTGTATGACTAAATTTCTTCTGCGGAACACAAAATAAATTATTTTGAAGAACCATGTTAACTAAAACCCACGACCATAAACAGGATAAGATGTTTGATGGTAACCAAACTAATGTGGCTATCATTGTCTTCCATTGTATGGACACAAACTCACACAAAAAAAAAAACATTTCTAACATTTCTCAAAATATCTTCTTCAATTTTCCACATAAGAAAGAAAGTCATGCAGTTTTGGAATAACATAGAAATTTCATGGATGACAGAATTAAAATTTTTGGGTGAAAATCTCGATTACTGTTGTAACCTTCGTTCCCTGATGGAGGGAACGAGACGTGGTGTCGAAGACTTGACACTAGGGGTTGCACCAAAGAGAATTGGTGAGTGGAATTTGCATGCACCACTCCCCCAGAGAGAGCGTGTCCCAGCCATCCAGTGTGTAGTCCAGTGTTGTGGCAGGAAGGACACCAGGGAACGGAGGTTACAACAGTAACCAAGACGTCGGCAAGCCACTGTTTGCCAGGTAACAAGTGCACTCACATCATAATCTACAGTACCCAGCGCCCCACATGATGTTTTATTAACAAAGTTCGGGAGAAGCACGTTCAGATAATTAACACGGGTGGAGAGCACTCAACAAATGATGTTTTATTAAAGCTCGGGAGAAGCACGTTCAGATAATTAACATGGGTGGAGAGCACTCAACAATCACGATTAAAATGTGTATATATAGACTCAGCAGTCTCACCTCATTTCTCTGACAGTTTAGCAGCATCCCTCCACCACCCCTTCTCCACTCTTCTAGTCCTAAACCACTTTACATACAGGGGGGAGTACTCTGGGTTCGGGCCAAATTCCGAGCTCGGAGCCCTCCCCCCGGACAGCACGCCAAATACGCATTATACTTTATTTCCTTTAATTGTATGTAAGTGTGAACTTGTGAAGTAAGCCATGTAGTCCTTCATACCACTCTGGGTCCGAAAGGACAGTACATACAATTGGAATAAGTCGCTTCAGCCAGACTTTCTTTTGACCCTTTCTGTTCTTTTTCTTCTTTTTTGGGGGGAAAACAATCCACAACTGTGCAGACCGGAGGAGTGAAGAAGTGCTCTTTCTCCCTTTATTTTCGAGGCAGCACTTGCAAGTTCACCATTTAGGCCCTAAACAGGGTAGTGGGAACATTAGGCACAGGATTACGTGAGAATATGCCAGATCGAACTCAAGGCATGTTTCGCTGACAGAGAACACCTGCAGGTCCTCAACCCTCTTGATGGAAATGAGCATGGACGGGAACGCCGTCTTCAATGAGAGGGCCCTAAGCTCGACTGACTCCAGGGCATATTTGTGCAGGCTCCGGGGCCAGCTGTGTGCCAAGTGTGTCCGTACAGAGAGGGGCCTTAGTCAGGGAATACCACAGCGGGCATTGTGAGGATTCTTGGGAAATAAACAGGTCTATCTGTGCCTGTGCAGCTCCAACAGTCGTCACATTGTCTGTCCGGAACAACACGTGCTTGCTCTGGACCAACGGCCGAAACCTCCACAGGGCCAACACCACTGCCAACAACTATAGGCAATTGGTATGCCAGCACAGTCGATGTCCTGTCCAGGAGCCTAAGACTGCATGCCCTTTGCACACTGCCCTCCAGCCTGAATTGGACGCATATGTTGTGACAACATCGTGCTTGGACACTTGTTCTCGGGACTCAAGTCTGAAGCCAGTGCTGAAGCTGTCTCATATGCATTAACCCGAGCAGTGTTCCAGCTGCTGAGGATGCCCCAAGAGCCTCTGAAATTGTTTTATTGGGACCACTGTTTTTTCCATGAATGACTTCAGGTAATTCAGTACCGACTGGGCACACTTGTTCGTGAGACGTGCCGTTTGGTGTCTGAGCACCAGGTCCATGTGCACACACAATATATCTTGAGAGTTAGTTAGAATCGTCTCAGGTTACTATTGTAACCATAGTTCCCTGAGAACAGGGAACGAGACGATGCGTCCAACGACGCCATGGGAACGCCCCTAGCGTGACTGCGTCTGAAGCATCTATGTCAACTAGTCCAATGGAAAGAATGAGCGTCACGGGCGGGTGACGTCATGACCAGGATATGATAAAAGCACATCCGGTGCAAACCGGCATTAGCTTAGAAAATTGCCGAAGCAAGCCGATCACAGGGATGCAGGAAGTATGGCAGGGTGACGCATCGTCTCGTTCCCTGTTCTCAGGGAACTATGGTTACAATAGTAACCTGAGACGTTCCCTTACGAAGGGAACTCAATGATGCGTCCAACGACGCCATGGGAACGAGAATACCCAAAGCGCCAGAAGTCCAAGTACCTGAGTGTCAGTCTGTTGTAACTAAGCACTAAGCACCTGAGAACCTGGGGCAGCATCCAGGTCGAATGTGAGCGGAGAGGACCAGCCCGCCGCATCACAGACGTCCCGAAGAGAAACCCCATATAGTAAGGCTTTAGAAGCCGCCATACTCCTAGTAGAGTGAGCTCGGACCACCAAAGGACATGGCTGGTCCGAGTACTCGTATGCAAGTGAAATAGCCTCAACTATCCACCTACTGACCGTCTGTTTAGAAGCAGGAAGACCCTTCTTAGGTGATCCGAAGCAAATCAGTAATTGGTCGGACTTCCTAAATGAAGAAGTCCGATGCACATAAGTGTCCAGTGCTCGCACTGGACACAAGAGGTTCAGTCTTTCCTGGTCTGCAGATGCAAAAGGAGGAGGACAGAAAGCCTGCAGCACAATAGGCCTCGGAGTCGAGGTCGGCACCTTAGGGACGTACCCCTGTTTTGGATATAAGAATGCCTTGACCATCCCCGGTGCAAACTCAAGGCAAGTGGGGGAAACCGAAAGGGCCTGAAGGTCTCCAACTCTCTTAAGGGACGAAATAGCTAGCAGAAAGATAGTCTTAAAGGTAAGAAACTTATCTGAAACCGAATCTAAGGGCTCAAATGGAGCCCTAGAAAGGCCTTCTAGTACTATAGCAAGATCCCAAGCTGGCACCCTAGTGCGAGTTGCAGGCCTCAGCCTTAAAGTGCCACGAAGGAAACGTGTAACCAGGGGGTCTCGACCCAACGATGTACCCCCCACCAGGGCGTGGTAAGCCGCAATGGCCACTGATGTTGGTGACACCATAAAGAGAAAACTCTCCATTTAAGCGCATATAGTTTCCTAGTAGCTGGGGCTCTGGAGCTTGGAATGGTCTCAGCAGCCTCGGCTGAAAGACCACTCTCTATGAGTTGGGCCCCCTCAGAGGCCAAACCCACAGGTTCCAAATCTCTGGTCGAGGGTGAAATATTGTGCCCCCGGCCTGAGACAGAAGGTCTCTCCTGATCGGGATCTCGACGGGAGGACCGTCTAGGAGATGGATCAGGTCCGAAAACCAGATCCGACTTGGCCAGCGTGGTGCTACTAGCAGTAGGCTTATTCCATACCGGCGGACTCGCTCCAGAACTCCTGGGAGCAGAGCAACAGGGGGAAAGGCGTACAGACGTAGCCTCGGCCACGTCTGCACCATAGCATCCAGCCCCAGAGGGGCTGGGTGAGTAAGGGAGAACCACAGAGGACAGTGCGTCGTATTCTGAGACGCAAACAGATCCACTTGTGCTTGGCCGTAAAACTCCCAGATTTTCTCCACCACCTCGGGGTGGAGTCTCCAGTCCCCTGGCCTCAGCTCCTGCCTCGACAGGATGTCTGCTCCTATATTCTGGACCCCTGGAATATACACTGCCCTCAGAGAGAGTACCTTCCCCAGAGACCACAGGAGGATCTGGTGCGCCAGTTTGCAAAGCGGACGCGAACGCAGGCCCCCCTGACGGTTCAGATAAGAGACCACTGATGTGTTGTCTGTTCGTACGAGCACATGATGGCCCCTCAGGTCTGGGAGGAACTGCCTCAACGCATTGAAGACAGCCATCATCTCCAGGCAATTTATGTGCCACGAGAGATGATGACTCTTCCACAGACCCTGAACCGAGCGGCCTTCCATTACCGCTCCCCAGCCGGTGAGGGAAGCATCTGTCGAGATAGTAACTCGATGGCAAAGAGCTCCCAACACCGGACCTTGGGTTAAGAACCAGTGCTCCCTCCATATAACTAAGGCACGAAGGCAACGCCGCGTGACCTTGATCATACGAAGTGGGTTTCCCCTCGGGGAGAACCCTCTGGTCCTGAGCCACCACTGTAAAGGCCTCATGTACAGCAGGCCAAAAGGTATCACGTTGGACGCTGCTGCCAAAAGACCCAACAGTTTCTCGAACTGTTTTACAGTGCGTGACTGGCCTAGCTTCAGCTCTTTTGTGGCTGACAGGATAGCAGCTACACGAACGGGCGATAGGATGGCCCGCATTGTCACTGAATCCCATACCACACCAAGGAAAGTGGTTCTCTGTACTGGAGAAAGCACACTCTTCTTGGCATTGAGCCTCAACCCCAACATCTGCATATGAGCGAGAACGACACCTCGGTGCCGAACCGCCAACTGCTCTGATTCCGCTAGAATCAGCCAGTCGTCGATGTAGTTCAGAATACGTATGCCCTGAAGCCTGAGAGGGGCTAACGCTGCATCCACGCATTTCGTGAACGTGCGGGGTGATAAAGCTAGACCGAACGGAAGAACCCGATATTGGTATTCTTTGCCCCCGAAAGAAAACCTTAGGAACTTCCTGTGCTGAGGGAGGATGGAGATATGGAAGTAGGCGTCCTTCAGATCTATCGTGACAAACCAGTCCTCGGATCTGATTTGAGTCACGATCTGTTTGAGTGTCAGCATTTTGAACTTTAGTTTCTGAACTGACCGATTTAACAAACGAAGATCTAAAACAGGACGCAACCCTCCATCCTTTTTTGGAACAATGAAATAACGGCTGTAAAAACCCGACTCTCGGTCGGGTGAGTACAGCTGTTCTATAGCTTCTTTCGCTAACAGGGCCTTTACCTCTTGCTCCATTACCAGAGCCTGCTCGGGATGCACCACTGTGGGCAACACCCCGTTGTAACGAGGAGGACGAGAACCAAACTGGATTCTGTATCCTTTCTCTACAATCTGCAGGACCCAACGAGAAATATTCGGCAGAAGCTTCCACGCTGCCAGAAAATTTACTAAGGGAACCAGCCTCTCGAGGCTGGTCTCTGGTGTTACTGAGACAGCTAATTCTGGAGCCTGAAACATCATGGCAGGAACTACCTGAACTGGCTGCTCTAACGCCCCCCTCAGAGGGCGCGGAACCGATGCTGTGCCGCAGCATAGCATCAGCGACTCGCTGGAGACCGCTGCGCCCTGAAGCACCAAAGGTGGCAGGGTTGGCAGAACGGTCTCGTGAGGACCCCGAAATGGAACGGGCACCGTATAATGAGGTGTACACCGCTCTACTTCGGTCGGGGCTGTCCTCACAGGCCTGACGCATGACCATCAGGACCTTTTTTTTTTCTGAGCCGAAGTCTTCTTCGCCTGAAGAACGGTCCTCAGATCCGGCTTCGACTTAGAAGACTTCGGCTGAGAGGGTTGCGTCTGTCTCCAGTGTCTACGTGGAGGTGCACGAGACGCAACACTCTCTTTCTGTTGCACATGATATGATGAGCTCGACGGCTGGGGCTGCTCACGCCCAGCAGCCCCAGGGGGCTGGACACGGCGAGGGATAAACTTTTTAAAAGCGTCAGCTTGCTTCTTAGACTCCTGAAATCGCTCGACGACCGCGTGGACTGCGTCGCCAAAGAGACCAGAAGGTTCAAGCGGAGCATCTAATAAAAAAGCTCGATCTTTTTCTTTAATCTCTGACAGATTTAACCATAAATGTCTCTCAGTAGCTACCAAGGCTGCCATAGACCGCCCAATTGCTCTGGCGGTCTCCTTAGTAGCCCTGAGAGAAAGATCGGTAGCACGACGAAGTTCTTGAATATCGTCATGAGTAATTCCCTCACTACTATCCAGATCCCCCAGCAGGTCAGCTTGATACGCCTGTAGCACTGCCATTGTATGCAGACATGCTCCAGCTTGACCTGCTGCCGTATAAGCTTTGCCCACTAAAACCGAGGTGGCTTTAAGCGGTCTAGTGGGCAAAGCCGAGGCTTTCAGGGACGATGCGAGACCAGGCGAAAGATAGCTGGCTAAATTCTGTTCCGCCTGGGGCATCGCCTCATAACCATACTCTTTTAGCCCTCTTATTCTCAAATAAGTTTTAACTTGAGGGCTAAAAAGTCGTGAAGAGTAAGGTTTATTCCACGATTTCGATATTTCATTGTGAAGATCGGGAAAAAAGGGAAGCTCTCGTGGTGGAGATAATGTCGTGGACGATAAAAAGCGCTCATCTAATTTACTTTTAGGATGAGCGCTTTTATTCTCAGATGGCCATACAATATTTAATTTTTCTACAGCCCGTGACATAACATCCACCAGCTAATCATATGCTGGGGAAATAAATTGTGAATCTTTTTCCCCCATGTGTGTGCTTTCACTCTCCATACTCATAACATCGACCTCCTCGGAGGAAGAGCATTGAAGTAATGGAGTGCTCTCTCCCCGGGCGGAAGAAACCACAGAGCGTGCTTCCGACACCGGGGGGAGAGCGCTGGATCTTCCGGGTAAGGAAGGAGAAAAGGCCAAGGGACCCGTCTCCAACCCCTCCGAAAGATCCTTCTGCGATCCCCAGGAATGCATTCTCCGCGCCGCCTCGGCAGACGCGGGTCCTGATCCCTGAGGATCGCGAGCCTGCCCACTCTTTACATCAAAGAGTGACAGGCGAGAGCGGAGCATGCGGAGCGGTAACATTTCACAGTGTTGACACTCAGCCTCCTCGAAGGCTGAGACCGCATGCTCCACTCCCAAACAAATGACACAAAGCTTGTGTGTGTCCCCACCCGTTAAATAACGCGGGCAGGGAGGAACACACTGCTTGTACACTTGTTTCGCCATAACGTTTCCGAATAAATTGCAACAGACAACAATAAATAGACAGAGACAGTATAACACAGATCGCTTGCTGAGGCAACAGAAGCTAATGCCGGTTTGCACCGTATGTGCTTTTATCATATCCTGGTCATGACGTCACCCGCCCGTGACGCTCATTCTTTCCATTGGACTAGTTGACATAGATGCTTCAGACGCAGTCACGCTAGGGGCGTTCCCATGGCGTCGTTGGACGCATCGTTGAGTTCCCTTCGTAAGGGAACAGCCAGTCATTGAGATAATTGAGAATGCAGATGTCCACTTCCCTTAGCGGGGCAAGGGCAGCCCTTTGCGACTTTTGTGAAGACACAAGGAGAGGGGGCAGACAGAAAGATAGGACCTTGTACTGATATGCCTGACACTTGAAGAAATGGTCTGTGTCAAGGCAAGAACGAGTCATGAATCTACGGATGTCAGAATGCGTTTTTGCGTCAACATCTTGAATGGGATCCTGTGGAGGGCCCGATTTGGAACTCACAGATCTAGGATTGGTCGTAACCCACCGCCTTTCTTCGGTATGATGAACCAAGAGCTGTAGAAACTTCTTCATCTTGGCTGGAGGGATAGGCTCTATTGCCTCGGTCACCAATAGGACCACAATTTCTTCACGCAGGACAGGGGCGAACAGAAATGTGTAGCTAAGTCTGACTGTCCTGATACGCCAGTGCAAAGAGTTGGGAAGCGCTAGCCAGGTTCCCAAATTCCATACGAGTGGCACCAGAGGAGCAATCATATTTGACAAGACGTATATGACGCAGCAGATAGTTGGCCGCCATGTTGGGAAGCTATATGTCCCGACCCCGTTGTTGTGGTGGATGAAGAAGCTTTGCATCCTCTGAACACGCCACGCTGACCTGTGTGGGGGTTTGTGTGTGCTGTGGCCGGACATGAAGAGGCGAGGGGCTTGCGTCAATCATGTCCAGGCTGCAGACTGTGCCCCAGGGAATGCAGCAGCAGGCGGACACCCTGGGTGACAAGCAGACGACCTGCGTGACCTTGGCGGCCTGGTGGCATTGCGCTGAGGCAAGATGTTTAATTTCCTTGGTCTGCTTCTTTACTGCTGAGAACTGCAGGACACAGTTCTCGACAGTATTGCAGAAGAGGCCACCTTGTGAGATGGGGCGTCAAGAAAGCACACTTCCCTTATCTTGGCAAGGTTTAGACAGTGATGGCGTTCCTGGGCCACTAACATGGACATCACCTGGCTGAGAGCCCGCACAGTTACTTTGGTCTCTCTGAGAGCCAAGTCAGTCGCAGAGCACAGTTCCTGCATTAATGGCAGCTCAGATCTACCCTCATGCAGATCTCGGAGTGCCTGGATGGACCTGCAGGATAGCTATGACAGGCAGGGCAGAGGAGGTCTGTCTAGTGGCACTGTGAGCCTTTGCCTGTAAGTTCACTTTGTCTCTCATGGCACTGGAGAGGAGAAATCCTCCAAAGGAGCAATCGCATGCTCCACCTAGGGAATGTCTTTGTATCCGCTGGTCGCCCCCTTCGTCGAGGGTAGTGTGGGCTGAAGAGCTTGTGAAGCGGTACTGGGCAGTAAAAAGTGCCCTCCGCGACTTTGTGAGGTATACTCAGACTGGTGGGAGACTTCTGCATCAGAAGGCACTAGCAGCACTAGCCCACCCTCCAATGCTGCCATCGACAGATTATCCCCATCCTGAGCCTCTAACGAGCAGCCTAACTTGTCCGAGAACTCCACCAGGTGCAATGCGCGTGATAAGGAATGGAAGGCCTGTGGGGATTGACTCGGCGGAAACACTCCCGTTGTTGCCCTCATATTACCCCCAGTGCAAGCCGTCGAAGCCTTGTGCATTGTTTGGCTGTGCATGGCTGAGGTGACTCCTCTAACCCGAAAAGAGAGTCGTGACCGCAATGTTACCATGCTCATGCTCTTGCAGTGTGGACATGAGCTATCCACGAAAGCTTTTTCAGCGCGGGTACCACCCAAACACGCAAGGCACAGATTTTGGCCATCCAAGGATGATAGATATCGACCGCATCCAGAAAGGTTTCTCTGTTTGTGCTTTGCTCTTTTAGAGGGGAAACTGCTATTTTACGCTGAAGTGCCCAGGAGAACTCTGCACTTATCTGTGTCTGCTGTGGGAGAGACTGCTGTGATGCACTGTATATTCAAAAACTAGCTTCTTCTCTTTCTTTTTGAGGTGAATGGCTGAAAATTAACATACACCACTTGGCTCAGAGAACAAATCCGAATGAGTGGATGCATTCCATCTCCTTTTTTATTCGTATGTCCGGGGGAATGGCACATGCAAATGCCACTCACCAATTATTATTGACCTTTTCTGAACCATTAGAGGTGTTAGGGGCTCCCAAGTGTCAGTTATCAACACCACGTTAAAGTAACTAACAGATAGGCAACTATCCCTTTAACTGCAGCTAATATCACATTGATCAAATGAGCCACTGGAAGCAAGCAACAAAGATTTGGAGCCACCTTGTGGCCATCAACCCACAATCTTAAAACAAATAAATTGTGGTCACTCTAAAACTGTATGACCATCTTCTGTGCAACACAAAAGGTGAATTTATGAAAAATATACTGAACACTCCTTTCTGTAATGCAAGTGAATAAGGGCAGGGACTGTCAAGCTCTAAAAATACCATAAAAGAATCATAAAAGTAGTCAATATGACTTGTGTGCTATATTCCAAGTATTATGGTGTCACGTGATAGCTTTATGTGTGAAAAAGACTGAAATTGTAGTTATTTGTTACTAACTTAAAAGCTAGTGTGCAAAGATTCCTTAAAGGTAAGCATTGTAGTCATCATACTGTATTTTTTGTCCGTTGCTCAGTCCTTGCCTTAAAAGAATTGATGCATTATCTGTATACTCTGATGTTCTCTCTCTCTCTGTCTGAAGAAGAAATCTGTCCTTTTATGGCTACTTTATGTTTTTTTAGTACTGGATTATTAGC
This sequence comes from Gila orcuttii, assembly GCA_026230005.1. Classification (NCBI taxonomy): domain Eukaryota; kingdom Metazoa; phylum Chordata; class Actinopteri; order Cypriniformes; family Leuciscidae; genus Gila; species Gila orcuttii. Next base: position 15,415,700 of record JAPDVR010000004.1, read on the forward strand.
TAATGAGAACTTTGAACTGAACTTTTATGACAGTAATACAGCTATGACAGTAATATCTATTAACAGGTTTGTACTTGCCATATCCTCCTCAATCCAAAGTCCAATATACGTGACAATTTTGTTTTAGGTTATCTTCCCAAATGGTTTTGATAGAAAAATCGCTTCATGTGATGGTACATGTTTAGACAGACACCATATTCACCAAAACTATTTCATTTACATTCTGTGGTGGAAATAGTTTGGGAATTAAATTGTTGACAGACACAGACACACACACACACGGTTATCATCTAAGATAAATCACTTATGTAAAAATAATCAATTGCATTTGGTTATCCATATAAGAAATTGCAAACAAGTTATATAAACTATATCTATCTATAAAATCTAAAGATGTACCAAATGATTCACTGATCAGTTAAGATCAGCTGGATTAAATAATAGACAAATGTATTCAAATGTATTAAATAGATGCATATGAAAAGTTTAGTGAGAGCTTTATGCAAGGCAGTTACTGTGAATGAAATGTTTATATAGATGAAACACTTATTTTGTTTAGTGAAAAGTATATTTTGTGTATTGTGTATTGAAAATATGCTGAAATGTTTGAAAAAAGTGCACTTGTTGATCTGTTATGAAAAATTTGTTCTAAGTTTTGAAAATGTAGCCTACCACTTCTTTGGAAAATTGAACCAAAGCAATTAAAAAAACTGAATGGTAGGAAGCAACAACTCTGATGTCATATGACAACGTAACAGATTGTATTATTACATGAATGCATACTTAAAAAATGGGATGCACAACAATCTCTTTACAATGTCCTTTCTCTGTGAGGCAGAAGAGCTCCTCACAGTGTTCTTATAAACCTGATCCAATCAATTACTTATGAGATTCTTTACTTTCTTTGTCCGTCTCTCCAGATATTTGTTTCTTCTCCTCCATCTATCTGCTAAACTCTTCCTGTATCTTTAATTTTGAAAATTAAAGTCTCATTCTTCATCGAGCAAGGATACGAGAGAACAGTAGGGGTTCAATCTTCAGCTGGCTGGCAGGAGCCGCCACTAGCATGTCACGGGACCTGTCAGTTGCTGGCTGGCAGCTGGCAGTCTGATTCTGGCATGTCACGGGACCTGTCAGTGGCTGGCAGTCTGATTCTGGCGTGTCACGGGACCTGTCAGTGGCTGGCTGGCAGAGCTAAATAAGATACGTAATTATTTAAACACAATTTACAACTTCCTTGTCTAATGTGACATTTATTTGTTCAGTCTAACTGAAGGGACAGAATAACTTTAGTTGATAATTCATGGAGTTTGCGATCTTGTGTAAATTTACATTTATTCATTTAGCTGACGCTTTTATCCAAAGTGACTTACAATTGCTATATTTCAGAGGTCGCATGCCTCTGGAGCAACTAGGGGTTAAGTGTCTTGCTCAAGGACACATTGGTGTATCACAGTGGATTCGAACCCATGTCTCTCACACCAAAGGCATGCGTCTTATCCACTGCGCCATCACCACCCCTGAAGATTGACTGTTTGCTTGGTAAAGACCATAGACAGTAAAAGACACGATTTCTGCAAAATGTCTTCACACGCACAAAACGCTAGGTTCTGTTTCTATAACGAGTTCGTTTAGTGAAGTGTCGGATTACAAACACATTGTTCGAAAGGTTAAATGTAATTATTAACAGTTTAGAGTTTAGTTGTCAATACTTTCACTTTAAGGTGAAAAGACTTTGAACCAAAACAAAACCATTTAAAATCAACGAGATTGCCATATTAAATCCACTATTTTCTGAAGGCTGATTTCGTAGGCCGTCTAACGTTAATCTGCACACAACCTATTTTGTATCTGTAGTAGCCTGTAATGTTATTTTTTGTTTTATAGTGATTGGTCCAAAGTTTCCAGTAAACATAGTAGGGGAAAGTGGGGTGAGTTGTGCCAGTTTTTACTCATAGTGACTTTAAAGTGAGGCCATGACAGTAATGCCTTCAACTTAAGTATGTACATATATTTCAGGATGTGGTGCATCCCTGAGAACAATAACTTTGGATCTGAAATAAATTGTTTCAGAAATATAGCTTTTGGGAAAAAAGTGGTCTTGTGGCACAACTTGCCCCTGGTGCAGGGTAAGTTGTGCCTTTGGGGGAATACATTGGGGTAAATCGTGCCAGTGATTTCTGAAGTAAAACAGAACATTTCAATGTTATGAACTGTAATGCTATACATAGGCGGCCTTACCTATGTTTCACCCGTTTCAATTGAAACAGGCCCCGCCCTCCAAGGGGGCCCCCAAAACACCGGCCAAAATCCCATTCATTTTCTCCGTAGGATATTGATTTTCAGCCATATTCTAAACCATCCGAGGTAGACTGACCACAAGCTTGGAGGTTGTTAAACGAAAGTTTCTTGTCAGTATATTGTTTTAAGAAAAACGTGTTTTATTTGCGATCTTCTGGAGAAATACTACACTACCCACAATCCTAATCATAACACTGACGTTTCTGATTTGTCAAACTCACGGTTACCATGGCGACCTTTACCGCCCCCGCGAACGGCTTAAGTCAGGGGTGTCAAACTCAGTTCCTGGAGGGCCACTGTCCTGCAGAGTTTATCTCCAACCAGCTCCAAAAACACCTGCCTAGAAGTTTCTAGTAATCCTGAAGATAGGCTAGTGACAATGCCCCCGAATTTTTGAGATACCCCTACCGGAGGTAGAATATGTTTTTCCTCATCTCTAAGGTCTCCCATATATGAAATGGATTCTTGGCTAAAAATATTTTACTGCTAAGATTGTTAAATTAACAGATACTGTTATACACCCCAAAACCAAAAAAGGACTAAAATATAGCCTGTCCGTATGGGAGTTAAGGGATAAAAACTAGTGCAGATCAATCACACAAGTTCTGAGAGCTTTAAAACTTGACATGTTTGTAGTCAGGAAGTTGCTTTAACTACTAGAAAAGACTGGATGTGAATATCTTGATGTATGGAATAAATAGAGACATATAAACATATCCCTAAAATAAGCGGACATGCACAAATTGAATATTTCTGCAGAATATTTTCATTTACTTTATGGTTGCTTTGTCAGGGATTATCATAGAAACACATATGAAAATGTTGAGAAATTCAAATATAAGATACATTTAATAATGAAACATTTCATATGGCACCTTGTACTATATGGAAACAAAGACAGAAATTGAAAGATAACACCCTACCATAGCACAAACAGGAGACTAGGAGTCAGGATTGCAGTTTGACCTTAATGAGCCTTTTAATAAAACTATAACTTAACTTCACACAATACAAATTAAATTACTGACTTGAATCAAACAAATGGCAATCTAACAAAACAAAAACTCTGAGGGGGAATGAGCCCTCTCTTCTCAGGCTGTTTTTTTTTTTTCTAGCAGCAACCATTTGGAACATGAACTGCTTTTGGTAGCCATTCTGAGGTCAGGCGCCCATGATGTTACAACTGCAACACACCACTGTCACTCATCCACATTGTCATCAGTGACAAAGTGGGTCATATTTGGACAGTCTGGGAAAGGGCAAGAGCAAAACTCTGTGCAGGTCAAGCCCACTGAAAGACACTGGCATTTGGTGCCATCGTTGCAGTTTCCGTCTTTACAGTAGAGGTGGGTGATGTCTCTAACTTCTTTAGGTGCTGGTGCCTTCTGGAACATCACAGGTTCAATGCACCCATCTTCTCTCAGCCTCCATCCTCTACCAACCGGATTCCAGAGAAGAGGTTTGGCCAGGTGGCTGTGACGCCACACTGCTGTTTGGTACAAGGCTCTCAGCACATGTTGCTGGAAGGCATCTTCTGTTGGGGGTAGATTTGCTGCTGACAAATCTGTGGTAGATGCTACACAGCAAAATCCCCAGTGTTAAATCAACACTGCTCGGAGCAAATATGGTCCCACTCTACAGAGTGTAAAGATAACACTGAAGCAGTGTTAAAGTTAATTAGATAATTAAGTGATTATTTAAGTGTTGATTGAGCATTAGTGATGCACACCTGCTGTTAACAAGCAGAATCACTGAAGGAAAGAGAAACACAAGAACTACAACTGACTTTAAGTCACAGCCTTAGATTAAATCAACTGAAGATACAAATAAGACATTACATCTCTGAAGATCTCAGCAGAGGAGGATTAAACAACTCCACAAACAGCATTACCAGCTTCACTTACTACTAACCAGACTGACTTTATTTCTGTCAGACTTCTACAGAAGTTTTTATTCAGAATTAACAGAGGTTTAGATGTCGATGTTTTAGTCACCATTTAAAAATCACCATCATGGTGAACAGTATTGCCTTTAGTTGGACAATTTGATTCTTATTGTCTTATTATGTGATTTCATGGTCCTTGTAAAAGTGTTTACCAAAACACACAAAGGTTGCAAAGAAAGCCAGAAACAAAGATGGTCAGGTGATAGGCCTATAATAGTTTTCAACATCATAAAGTACAAAAATTCACAAATTTGATCATGTACTGATAATGGTTATTTGTTATTAATAACATTGATTTCTTTCTACAGATCAGTCATCAAGCTGATTTAAAAAATTTTTTTTTCATTATTGGGAAAGTAATCTTTGGACAAACACACAGACATCAAGAATCCCCATATGAATCTCAACAATGGTGACATGCTTATGCCGCAAAGCATTCTGGGATGCACCATAGTATAAAACTCATGGCTCCAAGCATGCATTGCAGCATGAAGCATGTCACCATTGTTGAGATTCATACACTGATTATTGATGTCTGTTGTTTAAAAACTAATAATGATTTTCAAAAAAATTCGGCAATGTATATAAAATATTTTAATTCAGGATGTCTGCTCTGTGTCAAAAAAAGTGATAGTTATTAATAACAAATGACAACTTTTGTCAGGGATAAGATTAGTGAATCATTCAACTTTATAATAATGAAAACTATAACACCTGAATGTCTCGTATTTTTGGCTACCTTTGTAACACATTATGTGCTTTGGTAAATATTATAACAAAGACCAAAATTGCACTTTAAATGACAAGAGTCAAACTGCCCAACTAAAGGAAATACTGATCACCATAATGGTGACCAACAATTTCAAAACATCGACGTCTAAACCTTTGTCCAAAGACATATAACAGAAATAAAGTCAGTCTGTTTAGTAATAAGTGAAGCTGGTAATGCTGTTTGTGGAGTTGTTTAATCCTCCTGCTGAGATCTTCACAGATGTAATGTCTTCTTTTTATCTTCAGTTGATTTAATCTAAGGCTGTGACTTAAAGTCAGTTGTAGTTCTTGTGTTTCTCTTTCCTTCAGTGATTCTGTTTGTTAACAGCAGGTGTGCATCACTAATGCTCAATCAACACTTAATTAATCATTTAATTATCTAATTAACTTTAACACTGCTTCAGTGTTATTTTAACACTCTGTAGAGTGGGACCATATTTGCTCCGAGCAGTGTTGATTTAACACTGGGGATTTTGCTGTGTTGTGTATACCTAAGCTCATCTAGGTTGGTGCAAGGATGCCCATCCACCTTTTTCTTTTGGCCATACAGGAGGAGGGCATACCTTCTTGCCACAGGCAAAGCCTCTTCCAGGCTACCAGAGAGTCCAAATTTGGTCATTTCCTGTAACTCACAAAGATGAGTCTTCAGTCTTGTGAGGGCAGTGGCCTTCCCAATTCTGTACAAACTGCTTGTGGTGTCACAACCCGTGAGGGCGTGGCATGCAGGTAAACACTCACAAAGCACTGCTCCAAGCTTCTGAGCGATCAAACAGATGGGGACGAATCTTTCCTTAAGGCCATGTCCAGAGAGCATAAACATTCCTTTGCTTGAATAGTACAGAAGCAAAACAAGTACATCTGTATCATCACATTTGACAATTAGACGAGAATGTGACTGTGCAAGGTGTATTGCATGTAACACCATCCTCGTGTCAGCCTCCTCCTGGTCACTGTAAAGATCTTTCAAGCAGTCAATGCCTGACTTGCTAACCCTCTTAACCTCTTGACCATTTTCAAAGCCACCTGCCAAGATGACAGTGTTCCCTGAAGAAATTCTCGTTGGCCCAGTACTGGCGATGTAGGTGCTGACAAAGCTACATAGAGCACCCTTGTTTCCGCTGATCCTGAGGTATTTTCTGTAGTTTGGAACACTTGTTTGTCCTGTGATGATATGTGTTCGTCTGCTGGTGTAAATGGTGCCTCTTCTTTGTCTTTCAAGATCTTTGACTGAGTGTTGGTGGTCATATCTATCAAACACTATAACGACACAGCTGTTACCTTCCTTTCCCATTAAAGTTGTGATCTTTTTCCAGACACACTCACCCAGGTCATTGAATGTTTGAAACGCTGAATCATTGAGACTCTGTAGAAGAGCCATGCCATCAATAATATATGCTGATGGTTCTTTAACATTTGGCAGCTGCTGTGTCTCTTCAACAACAGCCTCAAGTTTCTTGGCCAGGTCAGCTTTTGTTGTCTTCCTCATGCTTCCATCATCATAAAACAAAGAGGGTGGGACAGCTGCGAGTTCGTGAGAAATCACAGTCTCCACGGACACCTCTCTTTGCTTGGAGACAGCCAGTAATCTTCGAAAGAGCACATCTGAGTCCATGTGAACCTTTCTAGATATGCTGACTCCAACTGATGTTTTCATGTCCTTGAAGGTTGCACACTGGTTTATTTTCTCTGGCTCCCAGAAGCTCTTTGTTCTTTTTGATTTTGCCAGACGTTGTTTAATAAAGATGGCATTCTGCTTCGCACCATCTTGGAGGAAGCTTGAGAGCTCTTTTGCAACTTTCTCAGATGCAACCTGACCACTTGCAATGTTGATCAGTTCCTCGGGAATGCTATCAAGATCAAAGGGATTCTGCCTCTGCTCCACAGCTTCCATTATCTTCTGTATGTCTCTTTCGTCTCTGTCCATTCTGGATGCTCCATGCTCCTTGTGTGCTTTCGGGCTCTGATCATCAGTGTCACAAAGCTCTTTCATGGCATCCACATATGCTGTGGTCACATGTCTTGTCATCAACCATCTTGAGAGAGCTCCTTTTCGTAATGTGAAGCCAACAACTCCACCCTGACTCTTGCCTTCTCGATTAATGGTTTGCTCCAGTGCCTGATCAGTAGCCACAAAGTTGAAGCTTCGATACTCAGACCGGCGAACAACAAATCCACCTTGCTGCATGAATGTGTATGCTTCTGGTTGTTCATGTTCAAGTGCTTTGATTTCTGCAACATAGACTGGCATGTACTTTCCATAATTGGTCCTGCCAGCAGCTCTGAACCAAGGCATCACTTCACACAAGCAATTCAGGTGAAGTTGAAAGTCAGCTTCACGCTCTGAACGAAGAATCCTTAGCAATAGATCAGCACCATTGAGGAACATTAACCAGTATCCAAAGGTTGCTGATTGCTTAAGTCCCTCATTTATGAACATCTGGATTCTCTTCTGGATCTCAGGAAGATCAGTCTCCAACTCACTGATGAGCTGTTGAGCAGTGGCCTTGTCATTAGCATGAAATGCATGCTGTACATCTTGTAGGATTTGTTCTTGTGCTTCAGTCATTGCACATTGGCCTTGTTTTTCAAGCCATGATTGCATGGCTTGCCAGAAGAGCCTGAAAAGAGCCTCAGAGGCTAGCTTTATGCTTCTTACTCCTCTTGTCAGCTGTTTCCCTTGAAGCAACTGTCGAGCTGTTCCCTCTGCATACACATCTGACTCAGTTAGTATGTCAAAGAGTCCACCATCGCCATAGAGCTTTCCGATGCTTGCTAGGTAAGCCATTGTGATATGCATACCTCCCAGTCTCATTGTGATCTTTCCTTGTAAGGGTGATGGTTTGCTCCACAAGATCTGTTGTGCTTTACTATAAATAGCAAGGTCTGCTGTCACAAGAATATGGTGCTGTCCCAGTTCTGCAGCAAGCTGTACAAGTCGTATCATAGATGTGTAGATAGTGGACAATTCTGAGGGTGATTCTCTTATGAAGGGCAGGTAGAGTACAATGGCTACTGAACAAGCAGTGTCTGACGTGAAGGCATTAAATGCAGACCAAGCAGGGACATGCTGCTGATTCTCAATTACATTTTGGGACAGCTTCCATACCAGATCCCTGTCTTCAGCTGCTTTAGAGATTGTTGTGTTTGTGTGCAGTAACTCAGGTTGGGCAAGTTCAGATGGTTCGATTCGCTTTGTAGATTTGATGTATCTGTAATCACAATTGAAATGAGAGGATAAGCTTATGATCATATGCATTGATTATCAAATCACTTTAAAACCTCACAACATACATTCATATTGAACAATACTTTTTATTAATCTTTAGCAGTTCATGTGACTAAGCGAATACCATAACATGAAAACAAAAGCACAAAAATAGATTTCAGACAAAAAAGGTACCTGTAAGGTTTATCTCCATTCATATCAAACGTGTTTAAGGTGGTGAGGGACCTCTGTGGAACCCGTGCTAGGCATTTATCTGCTGTGGAGACTTGGCCTCTTCGGAACACAACAGACGCCATGGCATGAGTTGTACGCTTCCCATCCAGAGTTTCTTCATTTTGGTCAAAGTTGTCGATGGCTGCATCAACAATTCCATGTTCAGCGACTCCAGTGAGGCCAGGTGGGATGTAGACACCACTCTTTGTCCTTGATATCTGGTCTGCTGCCACAGATGTAAGGAAGTGCCTAACCTCTGTATAGGAAACACAGTGCCCCATTGCACTGAGCTCATTGATGAGTGTCTTACTACCAAACTCATGATGTATCAAAATCATACTCATACTATCTGAGCAGATCAGATCTGACTGTCCTGGACGTGGAACAAATACAAGCCTGTCTTTTTAATGCTGTATCAGCTTTTCCTTCAGTTTCCAGGATCTATATTTCTTGTGTTGAACTATAGACACACTTTCTTCCTCAGCAATGGTCTTTAGTATGTTGTCATAGCTATCAGTCAAAGAGTTGAGTGTCCTCACTTTCATATATTTGGACAATACTGGTTTATCAATGTCTTCAGTGAGCTTAATAAAGGCTTTGTCATAGACATTGGTCTGCTTTTCTGGTTCTTTTCTTCGTCTGGCAGCTGCTATATTTCGTTCAGAGATGTAGTGTGCAAGGCACATTTTATGGTATTTGGCATCATATGCAAAGAGATCTGGGCATGAAAGAATTTGAATATGTACATCTTCATCAAGTCTTTCAGAAGCTGCCCGAAGGGCCTTTACTTGCGCCTGTACCAGTCAAAATGGCTGTCAGAGGTTCTGGTCTAGAGCTGACCTTCCCACAAATGAAACAATCTCTCCGTATTTTAAATGATGTTGTATCAGCCCTACTCGGCCTTCTTGGTGCAGATGTGGGTTAGGGTTAGGGGGTGCCGCTAGTGTTGCGGAGCGGGCGTGTTACGGATACGTGGTGTAAATTTTTTAGTAATCAAAAAGCATGTCTAATTAATTGAAATCATGTATTATGATTCATTAAACTTATACAACATTTTCTACAAATCTATGAAATAAATGTCACACTATTTCTGTGTTGTGTTTTTTTCTGGTAATAAAATTAAGACATAAAACACAAATGCTATCATTTATCATCAATTTTAATCATATGAAATTAAATAAACTTTTTGTCAAATAACGTGCTGTAAAATGAGCTTTACTGTTAAAATTAAAACATGGAAGAAAAATGTATTATTCCTTAAATTTAGTTTTGATAATTTATTTGGATTAGTGTTAGTATTATTACATTGGGACATATCTAAATTCTACTGTACAACAGTAATATATTTCTGTCAAGTTAAACCAAACTTTTATTTTGACGGGATGCCGTGAAGACGTTTTGAGTTTCTGTGTGTTTATGTCATGATGATAGTTTTTCTCAAATGAAGCGGTTAAATCACGAAGTGACTTTCAGAGTGGATCTAGACCACAATACGCTTATCAAATGAAAAATATCTTATTCTTATCTAATCAAAGATCACACCAATGGGGTGAAGTAAGCAGTGTAGGCTCTACTGCCCCCTGCTGGTCTGGACAGACAAAAGCTAACAATATCATTTTCCATTATTCAGTTATGACTTGACCATAACAAAATTCAAGTGGATATACATATTTTAATAAAAGGTGTTCCATTCCAATGTTAACCTGATTCAATTGGATCTGTGTTTCATAAGAATTGTAAAGTATACTGTAAAGTATACTGTGCCTTATGAAATGTATCATTATTAAATGTATCATAAATACAGGTCCTTCTCAAAAAATTAGCATATTGTGATAAAGTTAATTATTTTCCATAATGTAATGATAAAAATTAAACTTTCATATATTTTAGATTCATTGCACACCAACTGAAATATTTCAGGTCTTTTATTGTTTTAATACTGATGATTTTGGAATACAGCTCATTAAACCCCAAAATTCCTATCTCAAACAATTAGCATATCATGAAAAGGTTCTCTAAACGAGCTATTAACCTAATCATCTGAATCAACTAATTAACTCTAAACACCTGCAAAAGATTCCTGAGGCTTTTAAAAACTCCCAGCCTGTTTCATTACTCAAAACCGCAATCATGGGTAAGACTGCTGTCCAGAAGGCCATCATTGACACCCTCAAGCAAGAGGGTAAGACACAGAAAGAAATTTCTGAACAATTAGGCTGTTCCCAGAGTGCTGTCTCAAGGCATCTCAGTGGGAAGTCTGTGGGAAGGAAAAAGTGTGGCAAAAAACGCTGCACAACGAGAAGAGGTGACCGGACCCTGAGGAAGATTGTGGAGAAGGACCGATTCCAGACCTTGGGGGACCTGCGGAAGCAGTGGACTGAGTCTGGAGTAGAAACATCCAGAGCCACCGTGCACAGGCGTGTGCAGGAAATGGGCTACAGGTGCCGCATTCCCCAGGTCAAGACACTTTTGAACCAGAAACAGCGGCAGAAGCGCCTGACCTGGGCTACAGAGAAGCAGCACTGGACTGTTTGCTCATTTGAAAGCAAATTTTGCATGTCATTCGGAAATCAAGGTGCCAGAGTCTGGAGGAAGACTGGGGAGAAGGAAATGCCAAAATGCCTGAAGTCCAGTGTCAAGTACCCACAGTCAGTGATGGTCTGGGGTGCCATGTCAGCTGCTGGTGTTGGTGCACTGTGTTTTATCAAGGGCAGGGTCAATGCAGATAGCTATCAGGAGATTTTGGAGCACTTCATGCTTCCATCTGATTTCATTTTTCAGCACGACCTGGCACCTGCTCACAGTGCCAAAACCACTGGTAAATGGTTTACTGACCATGGTATTACTGTGCTCAATTGGCCTGCCAACTCTCCTGACCTGAACCCCATAGAGAATCTGTGGGATATTGTGAAGAGAAAGTTGAGAGACGCAAGACCCAACACTCTGGATGAGCTTAAGGCCGCTATCAAAGCATCCTGGGCCTCCATAACACCTCAGCAGTGCCACAGGCTGATTGCCTCCATGCCACGCCGCATTGAAGCAGTCATTTCTGCAAAAGGATTCCCGACCAAATATTGAGTGCATAACTGAACATAATTATTTGAAGGTTGACTTTTTTTGTATTAAAAACACTTCTTTTATTGGTCGGATGAAATATGCTAATTTTTTGAGATAGGAATTTGGGGTTTTCATGAGCTGTATGCCAAAATCATCAGTATTAAAACAATAAAAGACCTGAAATATTTCAGTTGGTGTGCAATGAATCTAAAATATATGAAAGTTTAATTTTTATCATTACATTATGGAAAATAATGAACTTTATCACAATATGCTAATTTTTTGAGAAGGACCTGTATAGATCAGCACTTAACTTTTGTAACTTACTTTGCAGTAACAATGAATTTGTCAACATTCTTCTCACCACTGACAATGGGCTTTGGACTAAATTATGTCAGTGTTCCATTTTCTTTCATTTTAGACACCTCATGCATTGAGTGACAGAACACCCTTTGTCATGCTATATTTACATACTTGGTATTGCTGGATTCAGCACAACCCCACCTTTCCAACAAGCCATCATATATGTTTCTATGATAATCCCTGGCAAAGCAACAATAAAGTAAATTAAAACATTCTGCATAGATATACATTTTTTGCATGTCCGCTTATTTTAGGTATGCGTTTATATGTCTCTATTTATTCCATACATCAAGATATTCACATCCAGTCTTTTCTAGTGGTTAAAGCAACTTCCTGACTACAAACATGTCAAATTTTAAAGCTCTCAGAGCTTGTGTGATTGATCTGCACTAGTTTTTATACCTTAACTCTCATACGGACAGGCTATATTTTAGTCCTTTTTTGGTTTTGGGGTGTATAACAATATCTGTTAATTTAACAATCTTAGCAGTAAAATATTTTTAGCCAAGAATCCATTTCATATATGGGAGACCTTAGAGATGAGGAAAAACATTGTTGCGTTTAGTTCTACCTCCGGTAGGGGTATCTCAAAAACTAAAGCACTTTTTGACCATTTGTCATTAGCCTAAGACCTTGATTAGCTGGATCAGGTGTGTTTAATTAGGGTTGAAGCTAAACTCTGCAGGTTTGTGGCCCTCCAGGAACTGAGTTTGACACCCCTGGCTTAAGTGATCTAAAGTATAATACCGGTGTTGTGCCGAATTTCGACTCCCTACCAAATTATTACCCCCCTCGTTGAAATCAGTATCTGATTGCCTAATCCTAACCCCACCCCTAATCCTAACCCCTCCCCCACAACTAATCCTAAACCTACCATACTAGGGGGGTCAGAATTTGGCGGGGGTCAGAATTTGGCACCACACCTGTAACGTTAGTTTATTTGGTTACCTTTGCCTTTTTTGCCGTTAAGTTGCCTACAAAGATGAACTTATCAGGGCATTCTCAGCACTCAAACACAGAAGGGTGGATTTCTAAAAAGGGCTCAGGTGAAATCTACGCCCGCCGCCCGCCGCCCGGTGAGCTCAGATGTCCACGGTGTTGAAATAACGCGAAGCCCATCATTGTATTTATGATAAGTTCGGTTCAGTGTCAGTCAGACACGTTTTCTTCTTTGCTTTTGTTAATAATTTAAGTTGAGGGGATGTTTGAGCTGTTTATTTTATGTCAGCCCAGACAGCTGAAAATATACTGCGCTTATCAATTAAGCAGAGAAGTTGCCGTCCGTGAAAGGGCGAAGCTTATTCCAAAACGCTGTATAAATTGTATGTAGATTTAATCAAATAAGGTTGGATGGTTTCTATGTTGAGCTGCCTGTTCATGAAGCTAAAAGTGCACGTAATAAAATAATATACCATTGATGCAAACCAACAGGAATCCTTGCTTTTTTTGCTCTATTATGTTTATGTTTTATATGGGTAGGGCCCCATATTAGTTATTGAAATGAGCCCCCGGATGCATAAGGTCGCCACTGATGCTATAATAAGCAAGACAAATTCAGTACAAAATTACTCATTTAAGGTTTATTTAGATATTGTTACCCTATTAAACTGTTGGAATAAGTCATATTTTGTAGTTTTTGGGAAAACACAAAAAAAATTAAATACACAATATATGATATTTGTGAATCGTTTCAGGCAAAAAATCAAGTCATCAAGTGAAAGGCCCATGGTGCTTTCTTCTGAGCTACTGTGCATGACCTTTTTCTTTATGACTTTGGTTTGATTTGAACCTTTCAGAGCCCATTTCTTCTGCCTTTCATTCTTTTTCTTTTCCTTTTCAGCCTTTTTATCTTGTTTTTCTTTGTGTGCCTTCTCCAGTTCCATCTTCTCAGGGGTGTCGGTCACGATTCTTGTTTTTACTTTCTTTCTCATCATTCTGGGCCTTCTTGCTGTGGCTTTTGGCAAGGGAACAGGGAAGTATGACTTTTGGAGACACATAACTCCCATGGGCACCAGAACCAGTTTCATCACCCGATGAGTGCTTGGATTTGGTTATAATAAATAATCATAAGTGGGTGTGAGTTGTGCCACTGGCACAACTTAAATCAGGCCCTTTGGCACAAATCACCCCAGACCCACAAGTTTGAAAAACTAGCATGATCCTGCAGTTAAGAGCTAACATCATGCTAACTCTATAGACTCATTGTGTAGCCTGCTAAAGCCCTAAAACATGTGTGAAATGTTTTCAAACTTGTCTATGATTGTTCAGACACTACAATCAAAAAACCTTAATCATAGAAATTCTACTTTGAAAGGAAAAAAACAGTTTTTTTAGATAAAATGTGCTTGCCTCTCATACCATGTGTCTCTCTTCTTTGGAGGATGAGTAAAATGGATGGCTTTTCAAAATGATGTGGTCACATGACCAATTTCTTCTATGGTTTTCCAGAAACAAGGGGTGGATCTACTTATCACTGGCACAAATCACCCCACTCTCCCCTAGTAATGTATTGTTTAATGAAGCAGCGTGATAAAAACTGTTAAGATATTTAAATATTACTTCAGTAGTACAGTATCGGTAGTCAATATGGTTAGATAGCCTATCATTAACTGCTATCCATCTTATTCCCAGTTTATTCCTGACGAGTTTATTGCGTTTTGAATTATGGGTGGCACTTCCGGTTTGGGGAACTTCCATTCAAAAAGATTGAAACGATCATAAATCATAAGGTTGCCTTACAAATAAAGCTTATCCGTCAATTTGACATAATGAGCTATCAGTTTTCTTTCATGTTTTATTTAAACATAACATGAGAATAACGTAACACTTGGTATTTTAATGTAAATGGCAAGAGCTCTTCAGTCACTGCATTATTTTCCTCATGATTATTTTTTCCCCCCTTTTGCATTCCGCTGTAATAGTATGAAAAAGGTCAACATATACTGCACATTTGTGGTCTGTTGTCAACGATTTAATTTATGACATATCCCATTAATAATTCACTGGAATAGCCTATGCACGAAGAATCTCTTTTTTTTTCTCCCCAAATCCTCACGTCTCTTTCCAGGTTTGTTTTCACAGGTAAATACAATTTATTATCTGTCAAAATGACTGAAATCCCTTTGAAATAGTATCACGCAATGCTGAAGTAGCTAAAAATAAATAAATAAATAAATAAATAAAGACAAAGTATGTTACATAATACAGATTACCACAGTGATATTTAACTGTCCGATTTTGCTGTGGAAAGATTCTCCCTTTTGGGGTTATTGGTCTGTTGAAAGTAGCTAGGTTACCTTGTTGATGCTTTTACACTTTTAAATGTCCTTTTAATGTTCCATGGTTGAAGGGTGAGTAGAATAATATAATGTTATTGTACATATTATTGCGTCCATAGAGCTCTTTCACTGATTGTTTACAGTTTAATGGAAGTTAACTTACACCCATAATTCACGCAAAGCGTCATGGGGCGTAGTAAGTGGATAAGGAAAATGCTCAGTCAGGACTTTTATTTTGAACGGCTCTAAAGATATTTAGTGGTGTTTAACTATGCTGTATTTACGTACTTTGTTTTCACGGAGTTTGACATTCGTTACTTACGGTATTGGTGAACGTGATTTCACCAAGTACCACATGTTCCTGGATCAACATCGTTGTTGATCCTGGATCAACTTTCCAATTAACCAATCAGATTTGAGGGACAAGTTTACAGTTTATGTCAAGTTTAGGCTTAGAACCAAGGTGAAGTACTTAAACATCAGTGTCATTCACCTATCATTACCCTCTGATTTTAGAGAAAAGTTATGGGTAGGGTTAGGGATTGGGTAAGGACTACATTTTGGGACAGTAATGTTGATCCAGGATCAACAAAATATGTTGATCCAGGACCATGTCTTACTTGGCAAAATCACGGTGACCGATTATGTTTACACCATTGGTTTACGCATGGCTTGTACGTTCGCTTCGTTTCATTCACTGTTCGCGCTTGGTAATGATTAGGGATGAGTACCGAAACCCGGTATTAAACGGGCCCCGGGGCTGAATTTCATCCATTTCTATATATAAAAATATTAAACCATTTGTCTGTGATGCAATATTGCTATTCGCAGTCCAGAAGAGAGAGAGAGCGAGCGATCTCTCACGCGGAGCCACAGCGCGCACAACACGACAGACCTGCTTAATGAGTGACAATGAGGACAGAACTAAACATTCAAACGTGGTTACACTTTTATTTTAGATTTCGGCTTCCAAAGATTAGAAAAAAAGATATTTGAGATGAAACCATTACAAACTAGACGCAGTCTGCCTAGCGCAACTTCCTTCCCTTCACAGCGATGCGCTGTCATTTCTTTCTAAAACCCAAATTAAAAGAGCTATTAAAAGCACAACAATCTGCGCAAGAGACTGTTCACAAGGCGACGCGCGCTCCGAAATGGACTGCAACGAGACAAGAAAAGTATACTTAACTTTGGGCTTCATGTGCGCATCTAAACTATCAAATATACATAAAATATAAAAATGACCAGCTCTGAGATTCACTGAAACACAGTTTATGTCTTAAATGGATGTAAATAGTTGGGAGAAAATGATGGTGCATCAGTCATCTATTAGATCTGCACTCGGTCTTAAAGGGGTAGCGTCTAATAAACCTGTGCACTGCTGCATAACAAATAGATATTTTATTCGTTTTGTTAAAGCATTTATTTTACATTTCAAAATATAAAGCAAATGTTAATTATTACCCGAATGTAAAAAAAAAACCACCAAAAAGAACCGATAAGAATACCATTAAAGTACCGAATCGATAACCAGTATCGGTAAGAGTAGTAATACCGTTAAAACCTTAATGATACCCATCCCTAGTAATGATGCAGTATAAAATGTTCGCGGTCACCGTTCAAAGTCATACGGGTTTGGGCACCATAATACATCTAAAAAATGCATTAAAACATCTCGACACCGCTTTAACTTGGCACGAAGTTCTGGAAAAACTGTGCCCAGATCTTTTCCCCTCCCTTCTCCCCTGTCTAACGGTGACCGCGTCGACTGACCTGAAGGAAACCATTAAAATGTTGGTGGAGGAAACTCAAACTATTGAGGACGTGCTACAATTTGACCCTAAATCAAAGTGGTTTCTTTTAAATTGAAATTTCAAAGTGAGCCACCACCACCGGCCTTTTTTTTTAAACCAAAAATGTGTTTTAGGTAGACAGATCAATACAGTACACAGAACATGTAGGATGTTGGAAAATAACACTGTCTTTTCTGTTAACCAAATGCTTTTTAATATTCGCTATTACTTCAATGCAAGTGAACATGCTCGCCGTTATTTGTTGCTTAGTGACGTGTGTGTTCAAGTAAGCCAGAAATGCGCAGATTCTGCGCAATACGCTGTATTTAATATATCACAAGGACTCACGAGTTGCGTATTTGTGCTAAATCCGCGCAGATTTGGTTCCAACGTTAATTTTTACCCTTATTTGGCGGGTTGGAGGGTGTTAATTTCAATCCCTGAATGTTGCACTCCTGTTTGTCATTGTGCACGAAACTTCACGCCAATAAATCATCAGAAATATTGCTGACTTGTGCGTGTCTCAAGCGCCCTCCTTACGCTAGTCCTAATGCCTGTTAGTTGTCTGTGGATTTGCCTATATTTGGCGAAAATGGAAACGTTTTTAGACATGGAAAATCGATTTTACAATCGATTCAATGAACACTTATGTCTCAAAAATCGAACAGGATTTTTTCACAAAAGTGACAGACCTAAAACGTAACTGGTCTCTGATTTTGTAGGTTGCATTGACACCTAGCGGTGGATGCACGGTTTGAAGACCCAGTCAGTGATGTCACAATATGCAAAATTGTTTAAATTCATGCCTACATAATCACCATGACCAAAATTTTACATTTTTTTTTTACATTGAATCTTGAAAAAAAAAATATAGACCTACCTACCGACCCTTTTTTTTTTTTTTTTGCTGTTACTGCAAACCAAAATATTTTTATGGATGGCCTGAGAGAGAGAGAGAGAGAGAGAGAGAGAGAGAGAGAGAGAGAGAGAGAGAGAGAGAGAGAGAGAGAGAGAGAGAGAGAGAGAGAGAGAGAGAGAGAGAGAGAGAGAGAGAGAGAATACACAGCCTGGCTATAGAGAAGGGCAGATACAGACAGAGCTGGCTGCCCAGAGAGTACAGGTTATGCTATAATTCAAAAACGCTTCTTTCCCAAATTTGAAATAATTTGTCTCAACTTCAAAAAGTTGAAGAATGATGCACAAGCTAAATATTTACTTGGTAAATAAAGAGACTGCATTTCACTAGCAGCAAAGTACATTAATTCCTGCCACAAAAAGAGGGAAGAGTCCAGCAATCAGGTAAGCGCCAATTTACTCACACACACACCACTGAAAATACATATACTGTATTTTACTTATTTGTTTATCATCAATAATTTATTAATTTATTAACCCCCCCCCCCATTATTACACACTTGTTCAATACAGAATTTGTTCATTTTTAAGTATTCATTGAGAGAGAGAGAGAGAGAGAGAGAGAGAGAGAGAGAGAGAGAGAGAGAGAGAGAGAGAGAGAGAGAGAGAGAGAGAGAGAGATTGTGTCTTCAACATCTTTAAGTGTCTGCCTTTGTAGACTGTCTGGCTGCTTTATCACAGAGAAAGGCTTTTCTGTTCTGGCATCAGCTCTGACTTCAAACCCCTCACACCTGAGAGAGCTGGACCTCAGCTGTAATTGTCCAGGAGAATTAGGTGGTCAGGTTCTCTTGGCTAGATTGAATGATCCAACCTGCAAATTGGAGATACTCAAGTATGTTGTACAATAAGACTTTTTTTGTCATGGGTATTTAATTATATGTGTGTATTTAGTTATATGTGTATACTAAGTATTTGTTTCAGATACTGAGACGCATCAAATCAGCATATATTCTGAACACAGATGAATCAAGTTTATTTTTCCTACCGCATTGGCAAATAGTTTTCTAATTTTACATAAATCTAACAAAATGCTGAAGATCATGCTTACAACTAGAAAAAAAAAACATTTAGTAAAATAACTTTTCAAACAATACATCTCAAATAATGAAGTCATTTGTTTAGTAAATTTAGAGAAGTAAATTTGTTGTTTTAAGGATGTCTAGATGTTTTGTGGGAAATATCTGGCTTTATTTAAGTGACATCACAGCCGTGAACAAGGATTTGCTACTTGTTATTGTTAACCAATTTACTAGACAGAAATTTGGAGACAGTACAAAAATAATGAAGGATTTAAAAACAAACAACCATAGAAAGCAAGCATGCACATCCAAAATATAATTGCATTGCAATATAGGTGCATGACCAAAAACTCTACTTTTTTTTTCATGGAATCTTCAAAATAATAGTGAAGTAACACCTATAGAAATGGCATGCAGTACAAATACAGACAACATAAAACAAAATTTCTGTCATGACAACTCTCTGAGTGTTTGGCATGGTAATGGATATGGCCAAAACTTTTTCTTTGCTAACCGTTCCATTCCGTGCTGATCCGGCCCATCCTGTATGGATATGGTTTAATTTTCCACTGTGGGGCTGATAACGGCTGCTCTTTGCAATGTTATACAAATGCGTCAATAGTTGCCTTGGTAATGCAAGAGTTTACAGACGATATGAGATGTAAATAGCGACATCACTACATGCATTATCCCAGCATGGTTGGATAACCATGCTGAGATTTCCGGGCTGAGAACAGTTTGTAATCATGCCATGCCGAACCAAGCTCAAGTGGAAACATAACTGGAACCGTTCCTACAACCGTTTGGCCCAACTGTGAAAAATGTTGATATGTTGGCCTTGGCGGAATAGATCTGCTACTGCTGCTGCTGCTGTTGGTTATTGTTGCTGCCAATACATACACAACACACTGCTGTGAGCAAGTAAGACATGCTGCTGCTGTACAATATAGCGTACATGAATTGGCAGATTTATACAGATAGAGCTGGGGAAGGTGGAGGTTTTCTGAAAGTGTGCTGCAAATGTTGACAAGTATTTGAATGTTGAGCAGTGAGCTCATTGGCTACTGATTCAGCAGGAACCAATCGGCTGTGCCCTATAGAGAAAGATGTGATTGCAAGCGGATTGAATTAAGGACCTATTGGCCTGTGCCGTCTAGAGTTTCATGATAGAACTTTATATATATATATATATATATATATATATATATATATATATATACATATATCTTCTGCTGACATAAAACAAATATTCATCTGTAGTTATGTAAATTGAATTCTTCCTGCAACAGATTTAAAACTATAGGAAAAACACTATAGATTTCACTGTAGAAACAGATTTCAGACAAAAACTTTGCTGTGTTTGTGTTATAAATTGCCAGAAATTAACTTTTTTTTTCTTTTTTGCAGTCTGGAACATGAGGGCAAGTTTAGGATTACAGCTGGATTACGAAGATGTAGGTTTTTTACACACACACACACACACACACACACACACACACACACACACACACACACACACACACACACACACACACACACACACACACACACACACACACACACACACACACACACAAACTTTTTTCTACATTTATTTTGTTGTATATGATCTTTCTCTGATCTCTATTTCTGTCTGAGTACAGATGCCTGTGAGCTCACACTGGACCCAAACACTGCACACACACATCTGTGTCTGTCTGAGGGGAGCAGAACTGTGACAC
This sequence comes from Gila orcuttii, assembly GCA_026230005.1. Taxonomy (NCBI): domain Eukaryota; kingdom Metazoa; phylum Chordata; class Actinopteri; order Cypriniformes; family Leuciscidae; genus Gila; species Gila orcuttii. The sequence goes on from JAPDVR010000004.1 coordinate 15,436,302, forward strand.
ATGTAGAAGAGGCACAGTCATATCCAGATTACCCTGAGAGATTCAAGTGCTATCCTCTAGTTCTGTGCAGAGAGAGTCTGTCTGGACGCTGTTACTGGGAGGTTGAGTGGTCTTTCTGTTTTAGAAAGGAAACATGGCAGCTGGAGGTGGCAGTAAGTTCTCTTCAAATTATTCGAAACTATTTTCGTTATCTGGTTTAACTATTAATCAACACATGGGTTGCTGGGGAGTGGGGCTTATTACCTTTTGGTTTACTTCTTTGAGAATGAGACTTTTGTACCAGTCGCACTGAGACATTTCAAATGATATCAAACGTGTGATACTGTAAGATAATTATTCACATTAAACTATATAGATACTTGGGTGAATTGCAGGGAGTGCTGGGGAGTGGGGCTTTACAGTCATGGATTGTGATTGTTTTAAAAACTTTAAACATTTTATGTTGTTATTGCAAAGCATTAATGTAGGTAATTCCTACAGTTCACACACACAAACACACTATTATGATTTAGCCTTTATATTGTGTAAGACTGTAAAGTTAAGAATTAGTAGAGTGGAAAGAGAGAATCCAGTGAGTATAATAGCTCTTCATGCGTTGCAAGTTTTTCACAGGTCTGACTACATAAATTTGACTTTTTGAAATATTTGTTACTTGAGAGCTAAAATTGTTATACGTTTGATACAGGCACTACCTTAGATGGAGATACCAACAGTCTAAAAACAAACAAAAGTAGTCATACCTTAAAAAGTACTAAAACACACTGAATTTATGAACACCTGTTTGAACAAAATCCCAATACATGTGATGTTTGAATCTCTCTCCATGTCTCTTTTCTCACACAGATGACTTTCAGCTTGTTATCCCTGAAAGAGGTAAAAGAGTTAAGATTGGTTTGGTATCTACTCTCATTGTGTCATGTCACTTGTATCCTGCAATCAGTGCTGTTGACATGGAGGTTACTTGGTATGGGACGTCATGTGTTTGTGCCTATAAGACCAGAAAGATGACACAGGGTGTTGACTATGAGGACAGAGCCAGTCTGTTCATTCATGACCTGATGAAAGGGAATGTGTCCTTAAGAGTGAAGGATTTTAGAGAGTCTGATCTGGGAGTTTACATGTGCCAGGTCACCAGTGGAAATAAAACACAACAGATAACAGTAAATGTAGCAGAAGAAGGTAAGCGCTTCATAACTCCACTCAGGATCAGGTATACTAGTAGTGTGCAATCCCAAACTAGTAATTAATACATTTCAATGGACAGCAATGCCTGTCCAATTAACACTTTTGTTTGTTGACATATGCAGTCTCTGCCAATTTCAAGGACGTCTTTACAGTGGTAAGACAGCACCGTTCTTTTTGTGAATAACATATAACACAACAAAATGTACAAGACAATAGTCAAGTCAGTCATTCACTGAGCTTGTGGCTGCTGCAACTTGCGCTCTCTTCAAGACTCAACCTCCACGGACAGTTTTTAATGTTTTATCAGATAATAACTACTCAAGATTTTGCTTTAGTATAATTTTCGTGACAATCAGGCCTGGATTCGGGATTCGGGACAACAGCTTCTGGTCACCCTATTTACAGTGATAACAGGAAAATATGCAACAAAGTTTGTTTCGGCTGAACAAAAGATATAGAAGAAAATAGTGTCATAGTCCAGCTTAAGTAAGTTCAGAGATGGTTCAGTTTCATTGTAAAAAGTTATTAATTTAGTTCATTTATCTAGCTGCTCTGTAGAAAACAGATATCTCATCATCCAGCTCAGTTCAGTTCTCAGGCAGATCAATAAAATTGCTGAATATTAAGTGTCCCCAACTAAGCAAACTAAAGCGACAGTGGCAAGGAACCAAAACTCCATCAAGTGACTAGGCGATAAACAATAAACAATGATACCAAAAAGAAGAATAATTAACATTTTTTTCAGTTCATATATTCAAGGGGGAAAATCTGCCTCATTGTGTTAAATGCTTCAATAGTCATAAAATTGGATTGCATGTACATTGCATTTTATACGAAATTTAGATAAATTACTAAAGAACAAAAAGCTAGATAAATAGCACATAGAAGTAAAACCACTGGAAAAAGCAAATAAGGCTCAAACAGACTACAACTGCAATATTTGCCGAAGGAGACATACACTTGTGTAGAAGCACACTAATTGGTAAACGAGACTCAGGTGGAGACAGTGCATTTGCAAGTAGCCACAACAGGATACTAACAAAGTTAATCAAATTTAGGGGCTGTTTACACGACACCGTTTTCAACTAAAAACGTAAAACTTTTTATGCATTTTGACCGTTCGTTTACACAACGACACCGTTTTGGGTGCCTGAAAACACAAAGTTTTGTGCATACAAAACACAAAGCATATCGTTGTCGTGTAAACGTACCTTAAGAAAACGCATGTATAAAAAGCTTACTGAAATGGTGTGGGTTTAAGTAGACTGGAACCAAGATTAAACTGGAAAAAACTATTTAAAAAATATTTTTATTTGCAGTTTGTAGTGTTTGGGATTCAGAAGCCAAGAATAAAAAATATTAGCAAGCTTAATTATTTAATATGACACAAAAATAACGCATATAGATAGCCTTAAATAGATATCTGGAAAACTATCAACAATCTCAAAAAAGTACCCCCCTGTCCGTTTAAATTTCAACCATTGTTGTGAAAATAACCATTTCTTTTTAAAATAAGTCTAGCAACATATACATTGTCTGTCAAATACATAAATGTCAGTGTGGCAAGGAATTTGGTAAGCTTTAACCACTTGTGTTGTGACTCATTGTAAGGAATTACCATGAATAAATCCTTGTTGAATAATGATATTATGTTTGTCCAGACAAACTTAAATTATAAAATCTTTTTCTCAATTAGGATTACAAAGGAGAATCAAGCAACGGTAAGTTCTTAAAATCTAAGAATCTTTGCCATCTGTAATGCAGGGTGTTTCAGAAAGACAAAGAGTAGAACAACATGTATGTTGTGTTTTTAGTTCTGTCATGTGTGCCCGTTCATTTGACCCAGTTTCCCAGTGTGTCTGATTGTTGTATTCCTATTACCTGTTGTTCTAATAATTAAAGCTATAGTATACGATGTTAAAAATCGGTCGAGAAAGCCTGAGACGTTAGGGAAGTTTTAAAAAACTCATCCCGCCCCTCCACACACACACCCCTCCCCACTGTGCTACCTGATCCCTCCCACCGGGAAACGAATTGAACAACGTCACTCAGTCAAGCTGTGATCACCGGTAGTAAACATCGGACACACATCATATGTAAAATTGCCTTTAGACACTTGAACTTAGTTGCTTCATCAACAATTCAATGTCACGTTTGAGTTCACGTCAACGCAAGATTAGCAACACATGAAATGTTCTAAACTCCCCACCACCATTAGTATAATACTACTAGTATTGCTAAGGTTTTCAGTAATTGTTATTGCAGCACACAGCGCATCTTGTTCAAATTTCGCTCGGCTCGAACAGAAACCCACTAGGCCTACTGAAATATATTCAAGGACTTCAAGAAATATAATTACTTTGACCCGTGATAGGCGATGCTAAACGGCTAACATTCCAATGCCGACCGGCAGCATGAGCAAGTTGTCAAACTGATAAAAAGCTATTTATGTAACACGTCACACCATAAAAGTATAAATAAATGTTTACCTCCTCAACAAAAAGTCAGCCGTGTCAGCGTTGGTCTTCAGTCCCAGATCTTCCTGAAGCTTCCTCCAACGGTCAATGGTGGACCCTATATTCATCCTACTCAAAGTTCGGCGTTCTTCACATTTATCTCTGCTCGTTCCTCTAATGACTTTTTCTTTCGTCCTAACTTTACTGTAGGGGCAAGCAGGGGACGCTTGCTGCTGTCTTTTTTTTTATCCATTGCTGGTATGCTACTTAGCTCAAGTACACCTGTCTGCAGCCTGCAGATCTGGGCGGGGCTGCACCTGCACGTGCAGCCCCGCCCATAACGCGTCTCATTGGTTAGTGGCAAAGTGATGACGTCGATCGAGGCGGGGCCGCACCAACGCTTCTCTGGTTAGTGCAGGGGTGTCCAAACTCGGTCCTGGAGGGCCACTGTCCTGCAGAGTTTAGTTCCAACTTGCCTCAACACACCTGCTTGTAAGTTTTTAGCACGCCTAATGACCTTCAACAGCTAATCAAGACTTTGATCAGCTGTTTCAGGTGTGTTTATTTGGGGTTGGAGCTAAACTCTGCAGGACAGTGGCCCTCCAGGACCGAGTTTGGACACCCCTGGGTTAGTGGCACAGTAATGACGTCGACGCCACGGTAAACAGGAAATGTGTTTGAAAACAATGCAGTCTTTAAAACTCATGCGCTATATCGCGCTGATAGCGCATGCATCGTATTTGCGTTAAGTGGTACAGTAATGACGTCGACGCGTCTTCAAAACGCATGCGCAAATTTGAAATGCTTTCATAAAATGATAAAGTATTAAAAAAACTCTAAACTAATAATGAAAGCAGCAAAAAGGAGTAGAGCGCATATCCATAGTTTTAACTATGTCTGATCTAAGGTAAACTTATAAGGAATTACGGAGTATATATTGTGTAATATCTGTGTAGTATTTTAAAAGTTTTTCACATTCTGTTGCACTTCACTGTGTAAATTACAAAATTACTGTAAACATTAATGGCACCTTATATATTTCTTGTTTTAATCATTCCTCTGTAATAGTTCTTGTTTATTTTTGTGCATTATATAGGTTATTATAAAACATTTATGCCAATAAAGTAGTTTGAAGTTAAACCAACTACATAAAGTACATTGTCAATCTCTTTATCCCATAGTATGCATGCCAACTCAAAAAACCAAACTCATACCAGTGATAACTTTTATTTCAAAACAAGAATAATTGTGTAAAGAGATATGCACACATACAGATAATCACGTACACACACACACACACACACACGTACACACACACACACACACGTACACTCACTCACACACACGTACACACTCACGTACACTCACACACACGTACACTCACACACACGTACACTCACACACAATCTACTCAGCCTGAAATTCCCCTCCATCATTGAAAAAACAATCAACCGAGCAATAGCCCTCAACCTCCTTCTCGGAAAAAAATCCACACAGGACTCCTCTTCTGCCATCACACACACACACACACACACACACACCCGCAGGACTCGTCTTCTGCCATCACACACACGCAGGACTCCTCTTCTGCCATCACCACAGACCCAGGTGGGCAGTCCTTGTGTATTTTAGTGCAGTGCAAGCACAGAGTCATCGAGTACGGCACCCGGAACTCTTGCCTATATTCTCTGGAACATGCACTCCAGTTCACAACACCTAATTTAGATAAAATACAGAACAAACAATATTAAATCATTTTGAATAAAGGCATTATCATAGTACAGAGTCATAGAAGGAATTTCTTTTTTATAAATTTTAAACATATTATAGGAAAATGTTAAACAAGATATACTTGAGTGTTATTAGCTTTGTCTGTAAAGTACCTAAGAGACTTACTTTGTTTATGAACAACATAAACTAGTTAAAAAAAGTTAATTTGGCTTGAGAAAGCCTATCCTAAAAGTTTGAAATAGTTTTAAAAGCTTGAAGTTTGAAGGTTTTCAGTTTGAATATCAAAGTAGTTTTGAAGCTGAATGTATTGAAGGCAATACAGTTTATCAGACACAGACAGACAGATAGACATGACAGATAGGTAGAGATAGATAGACAGACAGAGATAGAAGGATATATAGATTAGGATAGGATAGAAAATGATTTTTGATGTGGTAATACATCAGCTGTGGCAATACATCAGCTGTGGCATGCTGGTGTACCGGCAGAATGGGCACTTACTACTGCAGTCATAATACTGCTCACACTCCCCCTTGCTTAACACAGTTGTGTGCATTTTTGGGGTTGCTCTTAAAAGAGCCTTTGAGTTATAAAGTAAACAACAACAAAACATAGGTGAGAGAGATGGAGTACTAGAGTAAGAGTTAGAGAATAATTAACACAGCAAAACGAAAATGGTAACACTTATTGGTAACTACAATAAGGTTCATTAGTTAACATTAGTTAACTACCTTAGTTAACATGAACTAAGAATGAACAATACTTTTACAGCATTTATTAATCTTAGTTAATATTAACTTCAACATTTACTAATACATTATTAAAATCAAAGGTTGTATTTGTTAACATTAGTTAATGCACTGTGAACTAACATGAACAAACAATGAACAGCTGTATTTTTATTAACTAACATTAACAAAGATTAACTAATACTGTAACAAATGTATTACTCATCGTTAGTTCATATTAGTTAATGCATTAAATAATGTTAACTAATGAACCTTATTGTAAAGTGTTACCACAAAAATAATATAAAGTAAAATAGCAAAAGTGGTACCCAGGGAATATAAATGGGGATCACAATGCCAAGGATCTGCAAAGAGAAAGAAGTATAGAGCATCAGAATTAGCATAAAATGTTTTATTATTTTATTACTCTAGTGCAGGGGTGTCCAAAGTCGCTCCTGGAGGGCCACTGTCCTGCAGAGTTTAGCTCCATTTTGACTCCACACACCTGCCTCCACACACCTGCCTGGAATCTTCTAGTATGTCTAGTAAGACCTTGATTGGCTGGTTCAAGTGTGTTTAACTGGGGTTGGAGCTAAACTGGGCTAAACTCTACAGGACAGTGGCCCTACAGCAGAAGGATTGGACAGTGCATATACTGTAGCAGCATAAGTATAAGTAACAGTATGCAATATATAAAACAAGCCCTACTTTCCAAGGAGTTTTATTGAATTTGTATTACTATTGAATGTATTTTCATGTTCAATTAAATAAATGTATACTTATTAATAACAATAATATCAAAATAGTTTACATTTAATACATTTATTCATAGAAAAAAAGTCCTACAACATAACTTTGTATATTGTTACTATTAACTCTTAAATCCTATTTTCCTGGTTCAGTTTTGCCACTGTATTTCTTTTTAAGGGCCTTGTTTTAACACTATATCCTAATCTAAACACACACACACACACACACCTACGATGCTTTTGGGAAACGCTGCCCTATAGTTATTTGTGCGATATGGTGAGTAAAGTTACACAATCTTATTTTTACATCACTTAATTTTATCATCACACTAAACGCCACTTCAGAATTAAAAACTGTAAATAAAATTAGAGAAAAGAAGAGTAGCTTGCCTGTACTCACCATGCAGAGATGAACAGCGGAAATGAAAACATTCTAGAATCGACGTCATGAGTTCACGTCAGTAACCAATGAGAAGAGATGTTGGCGGGTAGAGACGTGCAGCCCCGCCCCAGGTGCGGCCCCACGTCGATCGACGTCATCACTTTGCCACTAACCAATGAGAAGCATTGTGGGGGGGGCTGCACATGCAGCCCCGGCCCAGGTGCACCCCCGCCCAAATCTGCAGGCTGCAGCCAGGTGCTTCTCACTTAGCTAGCTACCATAGACTGTCAGCTGCTGATGCGTGGAATTTCATGTCGCAGGAGGGGGGCGGGTGCGGTGGGGTGGAGACGCGAGCGCCAGGCGGAGTTTCAAGTGGAGCTGGTAATTGGATGACAGCAGTTGACCAATGTAAGCTGTCCAGCTGGACAGCTTACATTGGTCAACTTCTCTGCGGCTGTACAGCCAATAGAGTGAATGGATTTTTTTCATTCTTTTTTCTATTCATATTGTTAGGATTGTACTATATAACCATAACCATAATCTAAACGAGGATATTAATAATAAACAATCTTTGAAATCGTATACCATAGCTTTAACTTGTTAGTCCCTCTGTATTTAAGTTTGTGTTTTTCGGTAACGCTTCCTTTTACAGTCCTGTTCCCCATGTACATACTATGTACTTATTATAGTAATTACAATAACTGGGTAATAACTAGGTACTAACCCTGAACCTAAACCTAACCTTAACCCATGTACTTACCTTATATTACCCAGTACTTTCTTAGGTAAGTACACTGTAAGTACACTTAAGTTAACGCACTGTAAAATTAAGCATTATTACCCAGTACTTTCTTAGGTAAGTACACTGTAAGTACACGTAAGTTAACGTACTGTAAAAGGAAGCGTTACCTGTTTTTCTCTGTTTCTTGTCTTGTCTCATCTATGATTTCATGTGGTTGGGTTTTCCTCGTTTGGATTTATTATTAAAAACTGTTTCCTGATTTCTTTGTGCGCTACTTATAAATAAACACCAGTGTCACAAAGCAGAATTGATGGGAACTTTTGAAAACTCTTTTGTGAAGCCGAAACATTTTCAGTTCGGAGCATGTATCAAACTGTCAAAGTCACATGATTTCAGTAAATGAGGCTTAGTTACATCATAACATCATTTGAAATTTTGATGCGATGATCTCTGTTAACCCATTAACCAGTGTCTGTACAGGATTTATCTGATCTCGGATCAATTTGATAAATTTGTAAGCATTTAATGACACATTTGTATAAAAAAAGGAAGAGTTGTAGTTAAAAGTCTCTTGGTCTGTTTAAACAAGCTCTCCATAAAACAAACAAATCAAGCTGTACAATTAAATTAATTAACATATTATAAAGATGGTTAATGGTATTAGATGATTTGTTAACTGCATTTAATAAATAAAATTGATTCAAAGTTTCGAAATCAATATTTCTGCCATCACTGCAAGGCAGGCAAAACAGAACTGAAAACAACAAGCATCCTTCCCTGAAGTAGGGAATGGAGACGTTACGTCGAAAGACTGACATTGTGGGGGGGTCTCACTTAGGAGCCCAATCACCAAGTGGTAACAAAACAAGCCAATGGACATTGACGAGTGAGAACTAACTCATTCAGGCGAGCGGTTGGTTATCAGCATTCTGCCTATCTGTCTTCGACGTAACGTTGAACGTGACTGGCTGATATGGAATTTTTGGGTATAAATTCACAGAATAACAAGGAACAGGTTACCAAATCACTATGGAGACTAATAAGAGTAACTATATGAACAAAGTAAAACAGGAACTAAACACAGGAAGTGAGCACTTGGAACAATAGATATAGAAATTATAGTCCTCGAACACAAGATGGGAAAATCTAAGCAAATTAGCTAAACAAATAAATATAAACTACTGTTCAAAAGTTTGGGGTCAGTCAAATTTGTACTTTTTTTCAGCAAGGACACATTCAATTGATTAAGAGTGACTGTAAAGACATTTATAATGTTGCAAAAGATTTCTGTTTCAATTTCAAGATTTCTGTTCTTTTGAAATTTCTATTCATCAAAGAATCTTGAAAATTAATTTCCACAAAAATATTAAGCAGTACAACTGTTTTCAACATTGAAAATAATAAGAAATGTTCCTTGAGCACCAAATGTTTCTTGAGCATATTAGAATGATTTCTGAAAACTGGAGACTTCAGCAATGGCTTCTGAATATTCAGCTTTGCTATTGCAGGAATAAATTACATTTAAAAATAGATTACAATAGAAAACATTTATTTTAAATTGTAATAATATCTCAAAATATTCTTGTTTTTGCTCTATTTTTAATCAAATAAATACAACTTTGGTAAGTATATAATAGACTTCTGTTTCTCACAGCTCTTTTTTGACAAGATGGTAGTAAAAAAATTCTTTCTTTTTTGTGCAGAGTATCACAGTGATTCAGACAATCAGCTTGAGGTTTGTGTGCGCATTAATATATGAACTAACACACATTAGTTTTAAATATCTTTATTTTACATCATTCATAAAATTCATTGCTAGATCACACTCTTAGTGTCAATCAACTTGTGGTATATTGTTCGTATAATATATTGTTCTCTGTTCTTGAATTTCAGATGACTTTGCCAAACAAAAATAACGTAACACAATTTTACAGTATTACAACAATTTCCCAGCTTTAAAAAAAAAAAAAAAAAAGTCTTTCACAACAGTTGATTTTAGCTTATCTTTGAATGGTTATAGTGATCACACACTATAAAGTGTGTGGTGATGTTATGGCATGACATCCTTTTTTTTCATCTCAATTAGGGTTACAAAATGGGAGACGCAAGATACGGTAAGTTGTTTTAGAATTGAATTACTATTGAGAAATATTTTACTTATTGAACACCAGAACATTTTTTTCCTTATTTAAAGAGCAAAGATATCTACAACAAACCATTTCACTGCTGTTTTGAAAAAAAAAAAAAAAAAAAATCAGCATAGAGAAACATGTTACTCTTTCTCTTTTATTCTGGAGGCCAGTCCCCCTAATGAAACCATTATTTGATAGCTTGAGGAACACATATCATTTATGTTATGTGTGGATCTTGTAATATTTATATTCTTTTTTTTTTTGTTCTGCATTATATAGGAGTATCAATCCAATCAATATCAATAAAAAAAAAAAAAAGAATAATAAAGTCAAAATAATAGACTTCTGTTTCTCATAGCTCTTATTTGACAAGATGGTGTTCTTTTTTTTTGTTTTGTAGAGTTATCAAACCAATCTGCATATCACAGTGATTCAGACAATCAGCTTGAGGTTTGTGTACACATTAAAATATAAACTAACACACACTGTTGTTTTAAATATATTTATTTTGTCAATCCACTCTGGATTATCAATCTGCATTAAATTGATTATCAATCCACTTTGCATATCGCAGAGCTTAAGGGAAGGATCAACGTAAGGTGTTTTTTTAATTCAACATCAGATAATAAATGAAACTACATTTGTTCTAATCTCAATTAGGATAACAGAATGGGAACCAAAAGCAAAAGTAAGTTGCTTTAAAATTATATACTTTTATTAGCATTTGAATGTGCATTGTTTATTAATAAATGTCAAATGAGTTTTGCGATTTGATGTTTCAAGTTTACTTTGAATGATACCAAATTATTCTTTATAGATAGTAAATATGTAAAATCACCTTAAATGCTGCTGTTAATCTCTATTAGTTTATACATTACAATGCTTATATGCATATGAACATAGGGAGTTCCCTTTCAAGGGAACTCGAGCTGCGTTTGAGACGTGGTAGGAACGCTCTGCGTGATTACGTCGTGAAGCACGTGTAAAATCAGTCCAAATGGAAGCCCACTACGACATAGGTGACGTAATAGACCAGGAAACTATAAAGCAGCCCTGAAATCAGACCGCGACGGCTTCTGTACCTTCAGCAAGCGCTCTCTGTATATCTGTCCTTGTCTATTTATTGTTGTCTGTCAAGCCCAATATATCTATCATCGAGCAAGCAAGATTATAGACGGTGTGTTGTTCCCTGCCCTCGTTATATTACGGGTGGGGACACACATCTGCTTTGTGTTGCTTGTTTGGGGGTGGAGCATGCCCAGTCAGTCCTCGAGGGGCCTGATTGTGAGCATTGTATGAGTCTATCTATAAAGACGCTCCGCTCTCGCCGATCGTTCTTTGAGGAGGACGGTTCGGTTCGCGCTCCCCGCGCGGGTCCCGCTGTTGCCTAGACACGGCGGCGACTCGCATTTTGGGGTTCGAAAACGGATCTGACAGCGTGGGTTGGGACGGGCCCCGCCCTATCTCAGCTTTCACCTGCAGATCCAGTGTGCTGCGATTTCCAGTTCCGAGGAATTGGTATTGTTAGTGTTTTGTTAAGAAAAAGTGAACAAAACAAATAAAAATACTAAGAAAAAGGCAGATGTTTGATTTTTCAATAAATAGGCAGCTCATAACTCTGTTGAATAAAGAGGAGCTTTTAAAAGGAGGTTTTTCTAATGCTGTTGCTAGTTAAATATTTACTGGACAGCTGAACATTGCGAGAGCGAAAATAAAAAGAGTTTATTAGATGAAATATATCTAAAAAAACAGGAAAACGACTCGGTTACTAACGTAACCTCGGTTCCCTGAGAGGAGGGAACGAGTATTGCGTAAGTATCTTACGCTATGGGAAAACTCCTTTTCGCGAGAATATTGAAGTCTTTATGTAAAACGCATTGCGGCTGCACAGCTGACAGCAATGAATGAAGGAGCTCGGTCATTGGCTGTTCTGCTGCAACTTGCTCGAACCAATGACGGGGCGACTCTGAAAGCGCGACCAATGAGCGCGCTTCGCGCCCGCGCGCGTCAGAGCCCGCCAAGATGGGCGTGGCCAAGAGCTATATATTGGGCGCCCCGTCATGAGAGTTCTTTAGGTTAAAACGACTGAAGCAAACTAACCAAGCACAAGCACGGCAGCTTACGCAATACTCGTTCCCTCCTCTCAGGGAACCGAGGTTACGTTAGTAACCGAGTCGTTCCCTTTCGAGAGGTCTCTCCTATTGCGTAAGTAGCTTACGCTATGGGAACACCATGCAAAACGCCGTGCGTGCTGAACTTCGCCTTATAATAGCCAGAGGCAGGTGCCTAAGCTGAAAAGCAAAGTTATCATCCAACTAGCCGGCAGAGGCGAGCTTTATATGTGGGAAAAAATACAGAGCGGCTAGAAGGCGCTCAGTGTGACACAAGCACATACATAATCTAGATACGAACTCGCAGTTCAACTAGCATTATGCTGATAGCACATTGGAATGCAATGTCGGGACCTGTAGGTTGTAGAAACTGATAAATGTGGACGGTGAGGCCCAGCCTGCCGCCGCACAAATATCCTCGATCGGTATCCCGCTCGACCATGCCCAGGAAGAAGCCACACTCCTGGTGGAGTGTGCTTTGACTCCCCAGGGGCATTGAGGTCCCTTAGCTTCATAAGCCAGCGCTATAGCTTCGACTATCCAGTGAGAGATTCTCTGCTTTGAAACGGCGGAACCTTTCGTCCGGCCGCCAAAGCATACAAACAGTTGTTCTGTCTGTCTGAATAGGGCAGAACGCTCCAAATACACTCTGAGAGCCCTAACGGGGCAGAGTAGATTAGCGTCGTGTTCGTCTGCTGGAGACGAAAGCGCAGTTAGGGAGATAACCTGTGCTCTGAAGGGAGTGGTGAGCACTTTAGGAATATACCCATGTTTCGGTCTAAGGACGACCCTGCAGTCGTTAGGTCAGAATTCTAGGCAGGCAGCGCTTGTTGAAAGCGCGTGCAGGTCGCCCACTCTCTTGACCGAGACGAGTGCCAGCAAGAGCGCCGTCTTGAGCGAGAGCTGTTTAAGGTGCACGGTTCGGAGTGGTTCGAACGGGGGCCCTTTAAGAGCGTCTAGGACCATAGCTAGGTCCCAGATCGGCACTGAGGGTGGGCGTGAAGGGTTCATCCTCCTGGCGCCGCTTAGGAAACGAATAATTAGGTCGTTTCTTCCCAATGGACGTTCCATTACAAGGTCGTGTGACGCTGTGATGGCAGCCACATATACTTTGAGCGTGGCAGCATCGCGATCGGGGAAAAGGCATATAAGGGGCGGCTCGGCCAGCTCTGGGCGAGCGCGTCCGTGCTTTTCGTGAAGAAAAGAGAGCAGTGCGCATTCTCCTTGGAGGCGAAGAGGTCGATCTCCGCTTTGCCAAAGGTTTTCCATAACCACTGAACCACTGAAACCACTGAAAAAAATGGGTTGAGAGCCCATTCTCCTGGGAGAATCTTGTCTCTGGATAGCATGTCTGCCCCCTGGTTCAGGGCGCCTGGCACATGCAAGTTGTGCTGGGACCATAAAATGAGTCTCCTGGCCATTGAATGCATGGAGCTCGACCTGAGTCCACCCTGGCGATTTATGTACGACACTACCGTCATGTTGTCCGTTCGGACCAGGACGTGTTCGTTTTTTAGATGTGGGAGCAGGGCTCTGAGAGCCAAAGCGACCGCTTTCATTTCCAGACAGTTTATGTGTAGGCGCTTCTCCGGGTTTGACCAAAAGCCGGAGACAGGCCTGCCCTCGTAAAGGGCCCCCCAACCTATTTTGGAGGCATCTGTCATTATCATCTTTCTCCTTGTGTTCACACCCAGACTCACGCCTGACTGGTACCAGTCGGCGGCTTTCCAGTGCGTCAGGGCTTTTATACAGCCGTGGTTCGCTCTGATTAAAAAGTGGCCCGAACGCCACGCGTGAGTAGGGACGCGGCTCTTGAGCCAGCGTTGGAGAGGGCGCATATGCAACAATCCTAGCTGGAGTACGGCCGATGCTGAGGCCATGAGACCGAGCATCCTCTGAAACCGTTTGACGGGGGCACGCGCGCCCGCCATGAATGATGTTGCAAGGCGCCGGATGGTGAGCGCGCGCTCCGATGAGAGACGCGCTGTCATTTGCATCGAGTCTAGAACTATTCCCAGGAAAGAAATCCTCTGGCTGGGAGATAGTATGCTTTTTGCAAAATTGATTCTTAGACCCAGGCATTCTAAATGGCTGATAATCCAAGATCTGTGTGTTATTAACTGACTCTCTGATTGTGCTAGAACCAGCCAATCGTCGAGATAATTCAGTATTCGCACTCCCCTTCGTCTTAGGGGGGAAAGTGCTGCATCCATACATTTCGTGAATGTACGGGGAGCCAGAGACAGGCCGAACGGGAGTACTGTGTACTGGTATGACTGTCCTTCGAAAGCGAATCTCAGAAACGGCCTGTGATGAGGCGCTATTGGAATGTGAAAGTAAACATCTTTCAGATCCACTGAGAGAAACCAATCTCCTGGGCGTACTTGCGCGAGGATATGCTTGGTTGTTAACATTCTGAACGAGCGAATCATTAGTGCTTTGTTCAGGTGTCTGAGATCTAGGATGGGGCGGAGACCGCCATCCTTTTTCGGGACGAGAAAATAGCGGCTGTAAAAACCTGTCCCGCTCAGAGAGGGGGAAACAGTTTCCACAGCGCCCTTTTCTATTAGTTTGCGCACCTCGGTGCGTAGAACATGTGAACACTCCTTTCTCACTTTCGTCTTGACCACAGTCGTAAAACGTGGTGGTCTGCGAGCGAACTGGAGTGAGTATCCGTGCTTTACTATATTCAATACCCATTTCGGCATATCTGGAATGTTTTCCCATGCCGCTGCGTGTACAGATATGGGCTGAATACAGGCTAGGGGCGGGCCGCTGTGACGTAGGGACCCGGCCAGCGAATCGCCTGAGCTCGTAGCTCTCAGAGGCGCGGGCGCGCGCTGAGCAGCTGAGTGAATGGGCGCGTGTGTGATTACAACAGCGCGCCCTGTGTTTGTAAAACTCGCAGCCTGAGCTGAGGTTGTGTTTGACACTGTAAGGGCAGTGTTTATAAGTGGGGGTGCATAAACAGTGGTAGGCACACGCGTCACTTTTATAATGTTTCCCGCTTTTACTGGGGATGAATTTATAACTGTGTGAACAGTGCTTGTGTGTAGTGGTGCGTACATGACCGTAGGCACGTGATCTACATTCATGGGAAGCGCAGCCTGAGCTGGGAATGAATTTGGCACAGTATCTGGGTTTTGACAGTATCTGGGAATGCACACTTCGTGGACATGTGAACCCTTAGTGATGCAGGCAGAAAAAGACTCTTTTTGTGTTTTCTGTGCGTCGCCGTAAAAACGGCGTTTGTTTGCAGGTGAGCGAGCTCTGTGACTGGCCCATTGACTGCTGTATGGACATATCCAGCCGCCTGTAAGGGGACTGGGTAATGTTTGAACTTTTGCAGAGAGAGTGGTCCGGCTTTTGCGAGACACGCACTCTCTCTTCTCATTTCTGTGGCTAGGACGGCTTTCGAGGCTCAGGGTTCAGCACAATCTTGGGCCGAGGACCCCGTCGCTCAGGAGGCGGCTTGCGGTTGTGAGAGCTCTAACGGCGTCGAGCGTCAGCCTGAGGCGCGGGCTGAGAGGCGGTGGGAGCTGTTCTAGCCCACTGCGGCTGTGGCGGTCTCTGTCTGCTCTGCGATGAGCTGGAGCGCTTTGGCAGGAAATGACGCATAGCTTGTGAAGCGTTCTGGGCCTCAGTGAAGCGTTCGGCGAAACCTTTAACCGCCGGTCCAAACAGCCCGCTGGTGGAGATAGGCACATCGAGAAATGGCGCCTTATCCGCGTCCTTCATTTCAGTCAGAGTCAGCCACAGATGGCGCTCGAGAACAGTCAAATTAGCCATAGCACGGCCGATGGACTGGGCGGTGGCCTTCGTGGCTCGCAGAAGCTTGGCTTGGAACACTTGAAGTACCGCCATTGAGTGAAGCGCTGATGCAGCTTGGCCGGCGGCGGCGTAGGCGCGACCGGCGAGAGCAGAGGTAGTGCGGCAGGGCTTTGAGGGGTGGGAAGCTTTGGCTCGAGGGGCGGCGTTCCCTCGTAGCCTCTTTCCTTCGCGCCGTCCACTGAGGAGAGCGAAGGAGAAAAAGAAGGCTTTAGGCGCGCAGAGTGGGGGGCTTTCCACGACTTGGTGAGTTCGTCGTGAACTTCCGGGAGGAAGGGAGAAGGCCTTTGCCGAGGGGCCTGCTGGCGCCCCTGCAGAAACCACTCTTCCAGTCGGCTCCGGGTTGGTTCTTCGGGAGAAGACCAATCGAGCCCGAGGTCTTCCACGTCCTTAGAGAGGACACGGATAATCTCAGTATCCATAGTGGAGTCCCCGCTCGTGCTAGCTAGCGTCGACTGGGCGGGGTCGAGAGTGGAGCCCGGCCAGTCGTCCGATGCAGCGTCGATGGACAAGCTGTCGTCCATTCCCCCGTCGTCCTCGGACGCGCCGAAAGTCACAAGGCCCACCGCTCTGCTAGAGGGGTGTGGGTCCGGCTGGGTGAACTGAACCGGCGGTGGGGATGGCAAGAGCGGCGGTGAAGCACGCGGAGACTGGCTCGGCGTGACGTCACTGAGCTCAGGTTCAGGAAGCCTCTGTGAGCGGCGCTTTTTCTTAGTGCGCGGCTCAAACAGAGGGGTGGCAATGGGCTCGCTCACGGCGAAAGCGGCGAGGCTAGCCCGTAGTGCGGAGAGACCCAGGTCATCACATTCCGGGCATCCGCCCTTGGTCAATGCAGCTTCTGCGTGGTCCCGGCCCAGGCAGCGAGCGCAGATGATGTGACGGTCCCCGTCCAGGAGAAGGTCTCTGCACGACGCGCAGGAAGGCATTTGAAACAACGCCTTATTGGAAAATTGCTCTTTCACAAATGTCGCGGGGCGGACAGATGTAAAATACTTGCGTATATGGCGCGCCGGTTGGCTCAGTAGGAGGTGCTTGAAGGCGGCTGAAGGTGCCGACGTCCTCGTAGCAATCCCGCTGGTATGCTTTTCCACGGCGGCGAAGGCTTCCAATAATCCGGAGGATCCAGCGAAGAAGGTGTTCGCTGAAGGAGATTAAATCTAAAGAACTCTCATGACGGGGCGCCCAATATATAGCTCTTGGCCATGCCCATCTTGGCGGGCTCTGACGCGCGCGGGCGCGAAGCGCGCTCATTGGTCGCGCATTCAGAGTCGCCCCGTCATTGGTTCGAGCAAGTTGCCGCAGCACAGCCAATGACCGAGCTCCTTCGTTCATTGCTGTCAGCTGTGCAGCCGCAATGCGTTTTACATAAAGACTTCAATATTCTCGAGAAAAGGAGTTTTCCCATAGCGTAAGCTACTTACGCAATAGGAGAGACCTCTCGAAAGGGAACTCTGTATCTCAGCCTCCTCGTCGGGGACTATTGGTTTTTCCCTATCTCCACACTGAGGTGTCGAGATCGTGGAATAAACCGGTTTCTATTTTATGTGTAACTGAATACCCAAACGTCTAACTAGAGTAATGTTATGGGTATTAAGTATCATGGTATGACAGTGCCTTGGATTATAGAGACGCTTGCGAGCTTTCTCTCTCCCGAGTCGGCGTCATCATTTTTAACCCCGACGTTAGCCACCAGCCATCTTTAATAATAAAAAAAAAATTAAAAAAATTTATTAGGCAGTACTGTTGGGTAAAGTATTTAAGGACATAGATGAATGAGGATGTCAGCATTGACTCTATTCGAGAATATATTCGAGAATATATATATATATATATATGTTTATATGTATACGTTTTTCTGATATAAAAACAAAGAAAAAGAAAGATAAAAATGTCTGTTCTTCTGGACGCTCCACTTTCAAGAAAACTAAATCTTTCAGTGGCGTTCCAGAGGTTTCTTCCTCACCAATCTATGTTCCTGAAACTGGCATAGAGAGCAAAGAAGAAGACCTGATGCCGAGGCTATCAGGCTTCTAAGGGTGGTCCCCTCCGGGGTAGGGACGGTTTTGAGAGATCGTTTCTCCTCGGCGCCCTCTGGGGTGCGACTCTCTGAGGAGGGTCGCAGCGCTGCCAGTTCGGTTGTTCCCTGCCGGTTCGCCGCTTCAGGGCGCCGAGGTGTCAGCGTCCCCGTGCAATCCTCTGAGGAGGGTTGTAGAAAGGTCAGTTCGGTTGTTCCCTGCCGGTTCGCCGCTTCAGGGGCCAGAGGCCAGTCTCGGGAGACTGGTTCCCTTATCGGAATTTCTGGCAGCGTGGAAACTTCTGCCAAATATTTCTCTATGGGTCCTGCACATAATAGAAAAGGGTTACAGAATTCAGCTCGGTTCTCGTCCACCCAGATTTCAGGGGTCCTCCCTACGGTAGTGGACTCACAGCAGGCTCTGGTTATGGAGCAGGAAGTACTGACACTTCTTCAAAAAGGAGCTATAGAAAGGGTTTCTCCTCCCAGCAGAGAGTCAGGGTTTTACAGCCGTTACTTCATTGTTCCAAAGAAGGATGGAGGGTTGCGTCCTATTCTAGATCTCATTTAAACAGCAGAGTTCAGAAACTCAAGTTCAGAATGTTTACACTCAAACAGATTGTATCACAGATTCAGTCCGAGGACTGGACTTGAAGGACGCGTACTTCCATTTGGCCTAGGTTTATCACCCCGCACCTTTACAAAATGCGTGGATGCAGCTCTGGCTCCTTTGAGACTCCAGGGCATTCGCGTATTATATTATATCGACGATTGGTTGATCCTAGCTCAATTTGAGCATATGGCAGTTCGGCATCGATATGTCGTTCTGTCTCATTTAAAGATGTTGGGGTTGCCACTCAACGCCAAAGAAGAGTGTGATCCTCCCAGCTCGGAGGACCACTTTTCTAGGTGTAATATGGGTTTATCTAGGCCAGTCATTCACTGTGAAACAGTTTCAGACTGTGGGTCTCATGGCAGCTGCGTCCAACGTAATTACTTTTGGCCTTCTGTACATGAGACCCCTGCAGTGGTGGCTCAGGACCAAGGGGTTTTCTCCGAGGGGAAATCCGTTTTCGCATGATCAAGGTCACGCGGCTATGCCTTCGTGCATCGGTCATGTGGAAGAACCTTGGTTCCTCGCCCAGGCCCCGTGTTGGGGGTTTCTTGTCGACGTATAATGCTATCGACGGATGCTTCCCTCACAAGTCGGGAGTGATCATGATTGGTCGCTCGGCGGAGGGTCTGGACAACACACTGACGATCTCGTATATCAGAGCAGATATCTTGTTGAGGCAGGGGCTGAGGCCCGGGGAATGGAGACTTCACCCCGAGGTGGTGGAGCTCCTATGGGAGATCTTTGGTCAAGCTCAGGTTGATCTTTTCGCATCATACGATACAACCCATTGTCCGCTATGGTTTTCCCTCACATATCCAGCTCCTCTCGGACTGGACGCTATGGTGCAGGTGTGCCGAGGCTGCACCTGTACACATTCCCCCCGATATCAATGCTCCCGGGAGTTCTGCTGGGGTGAGACTCTCTGAGGAGGGTCGCAGCGCTGCCAGTTCGGTTGTTCCCTGCCGGTTCGCCGCTTCAGGGCGCCGAGGTGTCAGCGTCCCCGTGCAATCCTCTGAGGAGGATTGTAGAACGGTCAGTTCGGTTGTTCCCTGCCGGTTCACCGCTTCAGGGCACTGAAATGATTGTTCAATCAAATCCAGAGGCCAGTCTCGAGAGACTGGTTCCCTTATCGGAATTTCTGGGAGCGTGGAAACTTCTGCCAAATATTTCTCTATGGGTCCTGCACATAATAGAAAAGGGTTAAACGGAGTTGTGGAAACGGTGGGCTTGGCCTCTGAGAGGGCGCAGCTCATAGAATCCGGTCTCTCGACTGAGGTCTTTGAGACCGTCCTTCAATCCAGAGCTCCTTCCACGAGAAAACTATGTACATTGAAATGGAAACTGTTCTCTACATGGCGTGGAGAACGTTTTTTAAATCTTGTCAACTGCCCGGTTGGTACAGTTCTCGATTTCCTACAAGACCGTTTCTCTGCTGGATTATCTCATTCCACCTTAAAGGTGTACGTAGCGGCTATACCTGCTTATCATCCCTCTCGGGGCTTCTTCTCTTGGGAGAGATCCTCTTATTATTTGTTTTCTCCGTGGTACATTGAGGCTCAGGCCTGCACTGCAATCTAGAGCACCGGCTTGGGTATGGCCATTGTACTTGAGGGTCTGGCCTTGGCTCCCTTCGAGCCCATCGAGGAGGTTTCAGAAAAATTCCTCACTCTAAAGACTATATTTCTCTTTGCTATTTCATCTATCAAGAGAATTGGTGATTTACATGCTCTGTCGGTTGCTCCTTCATGTCTGGAATTTGCACCTGGTACGGTGAAAGCATTCCTCTACCCTAGACCGGGTTATATTCCTAAAGTCCCACTAAATGTTGAGGGCCCAATAGTGCGGCAGGCCTTTTATCCTCCACCCTTTAATACCCCAGATCAGGAACAGCTTAACCTGTTATGTCCAGTCCGGGCTTTAGATGCCTACGTTCACAGAGCTGCTCTGTGGCGTAAATCTGAGCAATTATTTGTTTGTTTTGGGTCACTCAAGAGAGGATGCCCTGCATCTAAACAGGTGATGAGTAAATGGATAGTCGAGGCTATTTCATTTGCTTATGAAGCGGCCGGACAGCCTTCACCTATGGCTGTGCGTGCCCATTCTACTCGGAGTATGGCGGCCTCTATGGCCTTAATTTCGGGAGTTTCCCTTCTTGACGTGTGTAATGTGGCAGGATGGTCCTCTCCGCATACATTTGTCAGGTTTTATGACCTTGACCTCTCCACTCCTGGGGCGAGGTTGCTTGCTTCTTAGTGTGCGCAAGGACTTCACACAGAACGGGCATTTGTCACTATGGCGTAGTGGGTATAGGGTTCCCACCGCGTCTCAAACGCAGCTCGAGTTCCCTTGAAAGGGAACGTCTCAGGTTACGTATGTAACCCTGGTTCCCTGATAGGGAAAGAGACGCTGCGTTTGCCTGCCATACTTCCTGCATGCCCTGATCGACTTGCTTCAGGTTTTTCAGAAGCTGTCGCGGTCTGATTTCAGGGCTGCTTTATAGTTTCCTGGTCTATGACGTCACCTATGTCGTAGTGGGCTTCCATTGGACTGATTTTATTCCATTGGACTTCCATTGTGCTTCACGACGTAATCACGCAGAGCGTTCCCACCGCGTCTCAAACGCAGCGTCTCGTTCCCTATCAGGGAACCAGGGTTACATACGTAACCTGAGACGTTTTTAATTTATTTTCTCTATTTACATGTATATTTCATAATCTGTGTGATGTGTGAATCTTATTTGAGAAGAGCACTAAGTTTTTTTTCCTGCTTTATAGAACAATCAACCCAAGCTTCATATCTCTATGAATCAAACAGGAGCCAACATGGGGTATGTGTACACATCCATCCATTATGTGGTTATTAAATTAAGCATAAATTATTTAAAGATTCCCCACTTTTAATATTTATTCTATTTAATATTAAACTTTGCTCTGTATTTGATTTCATCTCAATTAGGATTCTAAGATGGAAGTCTTGTGCAACAGTAAGTTTAGGAATCATTCTTATTCCACCACAGAACATTACATTTTGAGTGTGTAAGTAAAAGTGAGTCCATCTTTCTCTCTTTTCTTCACAGATAACTTTCAGCTTGTTGCTCCCAGTACAGCACACGATCCAGAGGTTTCTTTGGGGTCTGATTTCATTATTCCCTGTCACTTGTCTCCTGGAATCAGTGCTCTTGATATGGAGATCAGGTGGTCTAAGGATACAGCCAGTGTTTGCCTGTATAAGGACAGGCGGCTAACAGAAGGTGTTTTTTTCACGGGCAGAGCTAGTCTGTTCATGACGCACAAGCTAAGAAAAGGAAATGTGTCATTACTTCTGAAAAACTTCATGATGTCAGATGTTGGAAATTACCATTGTCAGGTCATCAGTAATGACAGAAGTGAGGAGATAACAGTAAGAGGTGAGCGGTCCTCAATGTGCTCATTAATAATATCCTGTCAGAATATGAATTTAAACAGAAATCTAGAGATCTACATACACTTTGTGATCAGTAAACTGTTAGACTAGTCACTAGTGTGACTCAAATCTAATATACTGTAGTGCATATGGTCATGTTTCAGCCTTATCTGATCTACTTAAACAAGAATAAACCATTCATCAGAGGGAATGTATAAAAAACACTGACACTGATATGTCAGGACAATAATTCCTGTTTAAAAATGACTAGTAAGAGACGTAGGCACATGAAAACACAACCACATGTAATCATGTAGCTATGAATTGTACAAGGTTAACAACTTTTTAAACAGTATAGACCTTTTTAAATGCATTATGAAAATTTAGCTAATAGCTACAGAATAATGTCCAGCATGCTATAGGAAACTGAATGGGAAATGCAATCATGTATGTTGTGTTTGTGCCAGTTAGATGTCAATTTTTTTCAGATATCTAAGACCACAATTTCCATAAACCTATTCAGACAGAAGTAATGTTTTTATTTTTATTTTTTTAAATATTTTTTTAGTAAGGATTAATCCTGCTGTCCAACCTGTGAGTCGGTCACCAATTCAAGATGGAAATTATCAGTTATTGCTACATGAGGTCAGTAACTCATTTAAAAGTGGGTGGGACAGGTGTGTGGGGGGTGGGGGTTGCTAATAGCCTACAATGCTAAATCAGATATGTATGCCTACAATAGCAATTTTCTGAAAATATAACACTACGATGTCCAGAAATCAATTTCAATAGTACAATGTGTTTAATTTGTCGTTTAATGAGATCTAGTCATATTGTTAGCAGGCTACCAAGAATTTTCACCTGAATACATAGATCCAAAACTGATTCTTGTTTAGTTAAATGGTCTATATAGCGGTAGAAGTTTTGCCAAGCGTGTCAGAGAATCTGGGTTCTAATCTGCACGCATATATATATATTTTTTTTTTCATCAAAACCGAATATGTTCATCATTGGTTGTATATCAAGCAGGGACAAGTTTGTATGCAGTTTGTTTTGTGGTTTCACCAAAACGAATAGAGAGTCTCCGCAACGGCGTTGGGCGTCGTCCGTGTGAAGACTGCGCACGAGGATAATAAAGGCCTTCTGAAGTGAAGTGATGCGTTCGTGTAAGAAAAATATCCATATTTAAATCTTTATCGACTAAAATAACTAGCTTCCGGCAGACGGCCGTACGCAAGTCGACTTACGTAACACTTGACGACCGCATTCGTCATTATGTTGTGCATTAAGTTCAAGGGGGTTACTCTTTTGGCATAAGTCGACTTGTGTATGGCCGTCTGCCGGAAGCTAGTTATTTTAGTAGGACAGTTTTTAATATAACTCTGATTGTATTCGTCTGAATGAAGAATGTCATATACACCTACGATGACCTTCAGGGTGAGTAAATCATGGGCTACTTTTCATTTTTGGGTGAACTATCCCTTTAATTGTAAATACAGCTGTCAATGCATTGTACAAACCATTGTAACTCCATCTCATTTAGGATAAAACGACAAGAGAACCATCCAACAGTAAGTTGAAAATCTATCTATCTATCTATCTATCTATCTATCTATCTATCTATCTATCTATCTATCTATCTATCTATCTATCTATCTATCTATCTATCTATCTATCTATCTATCTATCTATCTATCTTAGTTGTGAAGAGCCTGTATTTTTTTTTTTATTATTTTTAATTCATTATAGAATTGTCAAGGCACACTTCACATCACAGTCGATCAGAGAAGAAACAACATGGGGTACGTGCGCAGATTAATACTGTCCATAAATATATTCATACTATTGTTTTACAGTGTACATCATAGCATTCATTGATCAATAAATTAAGCATAAATTAATTAATTATGCATCAGAATTAATCCCACTTTGTTCTCATACTGCATTTTAAACTCGCCTCATGTTGTGACTCTCAAAAATTGAAGAATTAAAGAATTACTGTAAAATTAATGTTTGAATGTTATGTTGGATTAAAATCTTTAATAATTTTATATTTATATTTTTAAATCTCATCCAAATTAGAATTACAGCATGGGTGTCTCAAGCAATGGTAAGTTTTCTTGAAGTCATTAACACATCATCATTTTTACTCATTCTGAGAATATTTATGGTTTGTTTGTGTAAGTCCATCTTTTCACTCTTTTCCTCACAGATAATTTGCAACTTGTCTTTCCACAAACAACTCAAGAATCACCAGTTTCTCTGGGGTCTGAATTCATTGTTCCTTGTTACTTGTCTCCTGAAATTTGTGCCACTGGTATGCAGATCAAATGGTTTAAAGAGACAGACTGTGTTTGCGTCTACAAGAACAGACACGTGACTGAGGGGAGGGCTTACAAAGACCGAGTGAGTCTCATCACTCACGAGCTGGAGAGAGGAAATGTGTCCTTACATCTAAGTGTCTTCAGTGTGTCAGATGTTGGAGATTATCATTGTCAGGTCATCAGCAGAGACAGAGGAAAGGAGATTACAGTAGGAGGTAAGTATTTTGCAACTCCATATATATTAACCCAGTGCTCTAATTAACAATCTTTTGTCAGAATAAAATGTAACCAGCATCAACATAGGATGTATTAATTCCACTTATGGAAGCCCAATCATAAATTAAGTTTGTAAGTAAATGTATTAGTTAGGTATCAAATAACTCAAATCTCTTACAAACCTATTCACATTTGAGTTATCGTGTTCTTAGTGAGGATGAAACCTGAAGTCCAACCTGTGAGCCAGTCACCAGCTTCTCAAGATCGAAGTATTCAGCTAATGCTGTTTGAGGTAAGAAAACCTACAGGTTCATTGATTTGAAACAACTGCATATTACCTGAAGTCGTTTGAGTTTAACCCTATAGGATCTGGGGTGTTTGAAGATGTTTTGACATTCCCTGTCATCTGTGCTTATTTCAGTCATTTATAAAAATTTCCATGTCTTTTTACACTATATTCAGCACAACTCTGCTATTATAATACTTGCGAGTTTAAGAAAGTTTCTCACTGGCATATTCTAAAAACAGTTGAATGGAATTTTATTACAAATAAATTTATTCAATTTATTATTTATGTTAATACTGTAATGTCCAGTCAAGTCAACTTTATCCTCCTGGGACCCAGGAATAGACTTTTGTCCTTTGTAGTGGACATTATATTTTAGTGAATTTCTCTGGCACCATACATGTCACAGTTTTAAGTCTGGTAATGTCCTGCAAAGAGCACATTCAGGGCTTTTCAAATGTTTGGAGGTTTCACCATGAAAACAACTTCTCCTTGGTCTTTAAAATGACTGACATTAATTTAGTGATCAAATGTAGAACTCTTATGGAAATAGGATAATATATTTTAATTATCATTTAAATCGGACTACATTTCAAATTATATTTCATAAATCAGGAAAACATTATGTGGTTTCAAATCAAAATATGACTTTCTGTGACAGAATGATATTATTATGAAAATGTTGCCAATTATTATGCTTCTTTTTTATTACATGTTGCCCCAAGAACACATTAATATGCAAATTAGATACAGTGTATATATTAATTTATTGCCATATCCACAAATTGCATAAAGTAAAATGGTGTATCAATACATTCCGTTATATCTTTCATAACATAGAAAAAAATCCTGAAACCCAAAAATTGATTGGTGTATGGTAAAAAATCCCATTGTTTTTGCCTATACATGTAATTTTATTTTTTTAAACAACTGAGTCCTGGTATCCACTACAGAGGACATACTGTAGCATAACATATGAATAAAAAAAAAATAATAATATATATATATATATATATTTAAAATTTTACCATTTGCTTCTTATGCTCTATACCCTGTGATGACATGAAAAAAATACTTTTTTTTCTGGGTCTGTTTCTGGGATGTTATTGTCATTCTGCTGTATGTGGAGACATAGAAAAGAACCTCACAGCACCACTGTGCTACATATAGATATAAATGTACATATACCTAATCTACAGAAGTATCTAACTATACATATTTTAAGTACTTTACATATACTATGGTTTACACATGTAACAACATGGTACAGTTTCAAAAATGAAAACAGTGCAAGATGACATTAAGGGCACAAGGATGTAACAGAAACCTGTATGTACACGTACACATATGTGTTTCCCAGGTGAGCATGGGCAGCAGTGGGGATAAAGAGTCCAGTGCACATATACTGAGAGAGAGAGAGAGAGAGAGAGAGAGAGAGAGAGAGGAACATACACACAGTATTGCACATAAGAACCATAAAAAGTACTTTCAACAGTCCTTAGAGAAGAACAGGAGCAAGAGGTTAAGTGTCCAATGGGGTGAGAATGGGGGTGTGTTGAAATGTTTCTAGTTCGGGAGTGGAGGGCACACATAGCCTGGGGGAGAAGCTGTTGAGCAGTCTGGCAGAGCGGGCTAAGATGCTGCGATACGGTCTTCTGGAAGGCAGGAGCTGGAAGAGACTGTGGGAAGGATGGGTGGGTCCTTCACGATGCTGCTGGCTTTGCAGGAGTATCATGCAAAGGAAATATCCAAGATGGAGGGGAGAGGGAAACGCATGATTATTGCAGCTGTATTCACTTTTCACTGTAGGGTCTTGCGTTCAGCAGCGCTACAGTTCCCATACCAGACAGTGATGCAGCTGGTCAGCTCACTCTCAGTGGGGCTTGGTAGAATGTAGTGGGGTCGAGTGGAAGGAGACTTGATATTTTCAAAGGGCGCAGGACGTGAAGTTAGTCGCTGATTGGCCCTCTTGGAGAGTGATGTAGCGTTGGTGGTCCTGGTCTGTATGACTAATGTCAGACATTTTACAGATACACAAAATATGCACCGAAGAGGAGACGAACAAAATGGATGAATCTGCTCTAATGTCAGGTGAGAGTACATATAGTAAGAGGTCAGACTCAACAAACAGACTACTCCATCTAATACAGTCCCACATGTAGTCTATAATTTTATCCCTTAAAACTCTCCTTTGATCACCAAAATTATATATTTAACGTTTTTCCTTGAAAAAAAAAACTTCATGCCTTAAAATAGCTTGAATGTAACCCTACACCCTTGCTTAATTTAGTATACGCGGTTCTATGAATATGCAAATTAGGGTTAGGGAAATTAGCGAATTTCACCACAGAGGGACTTTAATACAATACTATTAACATGACATGTTGTTATTTCCATTTTCAGAGATGAAAGCGAACAATGTGCAGGAGCTTCACCAAATGTTGATTAGGGCGTACACAGAAAGAGACAGACAACTGGAAAGAACTGAACAGGCCTTGAGAGAGACCAGAATAAACTTGGACCGAGTCTTAAGACTCAACCCTCATCAATTTTTGGACAGAGACAACCCAAATCCTTTTCAATAGCCTAAGAAATGTCAGGTTGATGTTTATCTATTTTTCTTAAATATATGAAACATATTACAATATTTCAGATGTTTTTTTTTTCCAGAAATGTGAAATTAGAATGAATAGCCAACTTAGATGAATGCTTATTTGTATTCCATAAAATAAACTGGTAACACTTTGCAATAAGGTTCATTAGTTAATATTAATGTATTAACTAACATGAACTAACAATGAACAAAATATTTTTTTACAGTATTTATTAATCTTTGTTAATGTTAGTTGATAAAAATACAGCTGTTACAGTGCATGAACTAATGTTAACAAATACAACATTTGATTTTAATAATGTATGTAAATGTTGTATTCATTAATGAACAATGTATAGTAGGATTTCTTTATATTAGCATTTCTTTATTTGCCAACTGATTAGCCAAATTAGCAATAGGCTACTTGCCGAATGTCATGTAACAATTAGCCTAATGTTCATGAGCAAAGTGTAAACAATTAATTGTATCTGTATATAAATAATGGCAAAAGCAACCCTTCTCTTGCTTTTTAAATTACATTTTTTTTTGTATTTTGTTAAATGATCCATTACACCGACCTCATTATTGTTGCAGCTGCTGCTTATAGTCCCTGTGTATTATAAGTAGCCTACTATGTGTTATTAGATAGTAAATGTGTTATTCACTTTTTAAGAGAAAAAAAGAGATTCAAGCTTTTTAACTCAATAATTTTTTTTTCAAAATGACTTGGTGTCGTTACAACATTACAACGGAACGGCAGTGCCCCCGCGTGGTGACAGTAGTGTAGTGCATTACCCCACACTTCATAGTTTAGTCAGTTTACTTTTTTTCCCGGCCACATTATATCAAAAGATTACTCACGTGAAGAGTTTGAAATGCTCAGTTTCATGGGGTGATATTGTGGAACATAGTTTTAAAATTTGGGAAAACCAAGTTATTAAAGTTTCTGCGAATGGTCCTGTGTTCTTGCATCAGTTAGGTTATACATAACATAACAGCACTAATGTGGTTAGGTTATAAAGCTCTTAATCCATGGAAAACAGGTATAAACTATATGTATAATTATCAGGAGTTAGAATAATAAAATTGCCCTCTATTTCAAACCGATAACAATGTAATATTGCTGCATAAAGGTGAATAGTAAGTGTTTCTAAGAACAGTCCGAATGTGTCACATGGACATCTGCTGTAGCTGATCCTGGATCAGTTCCATTAACTCAGAGCTTCTCTTGACTTCCTTTAGTGAGGTCAGCTCTTGTGGTGTCTGTGTGCGTGTGTAATTGCTAAAGACAGTGAGATAGAATGGAGAATTTGGCCGAGTATCATGGACCCATCAGTAAGAGGCAAGCAGAAGAGATCCTGAATGAAGCGGGCAGAGATGGCAGCTATCTGATCAGAGACAGCATGAGCTCCGCGGGGTCTTACTGCGTGTGTGTGCTGTGAGTAACCATCATCTATGTCTTGTGAGTAGCGTTATGTGCAGAAAGCCGTAACAGTGCCGTGGTTATCACCTTGGCTTCTTGGTATCAAACATGTCACGGGTCTGTACTAACATTTGGTTTTGGGACAGCAGGGAAAAACAATGCTATACAAATGAGAAACTGCATATTTCGCGTGACAACGCCTCATTCTTGAAAACCATTGCTGAGTTAGGGACAGCATAGTAGCCTACTCTATTTCTGCCATAATGATATGGTAAATATATATTAGACCTAAAGTTACTATTGTACGCAGTTCTGATTTTTGCCCCATTAGTGACAAGGATAGAGAAAATAAACCTGCAACAACAATAAAAATGGCTTGTCATTCAAAATGAGCATTAACCATGTTTTACCATAAATAGTTTTTTTTACGGTGTTCGCCACTTCTGAAGTAACGGTAGGCTATACAACCAATTGAGAACTGTTGTGCCATTCCATTATCATATCTGTTTCTGTTAGCAACTTGCGAGTAACTTAACAAGACGCGTAGTTCACATGCTGTGATTAACATTAGCATAATTAACTAAGGGATAATGTAGTCAGTCGGTTATTATCGCAAAATAACCGCCTTTAGGATGCAATTCGCTCCGCGTCAAGGTAACGTTAGGCCTTGCGATAGATTGATAGGCCTAAGTTACATTTTCCCACTTATTAAACTGCTACTCATTGTCATTAAATATTCATTTGACTTTAAATTATTTTATAATCTTACCTGTATATTACCTTTAAGCTTTCGTTAAGACAAAACAGTCTACTACAAGGTACAAAACAACAGTAATATTAATACTGAGGCACGTTGAGGTTATTTGTCACTACAATCAATTAGACTAACGTTACTGAGACTCAAGATGGCGTAATTTGCATTTATAAGAGTATGAAACAACGAGTTGTGATAAGAGAGACGGTATCATTACCGTGACGGGAGATGCGGGGCTAACGTTAGTTGCATAAACAAGGGTTGTATCCGAAATCGCATTTCGCATACTTCCGTACTATATAGTAGGGCCTAGGCGAAAAACAATATGTGACAAAGTATGTCCGAATTCACAGCACAATACACACTCAAAAAAGAGTAGACAAAAAGTGAGTATGGGGTCTCTGCGGAACAAAAGTGGAACAAAAGTGGGTGTTTCTAAATGTGTGGGAGTTTTCAAACTGGTGGGTGTTTATAAATCATGCAATGAAAATTATGCCTTTCACCTGACCCCGCCCCTAAACCTACCCTCACTGTGACATGGGCAAATCAGGTAACGCGGTTGAAAACGCCCCTCTGTCGCCCACTGATTTGGTAACTCCTATTACTGTCCTGCAGAGACCTATATTTGCAAAAAGTACCCGGATTACCTACTTCTTCCGGCGCGATTTTGAAGTCTGTCGTAATAGAGTGCCGAAGTTATGACGTCACTTTGTAGGACAACTCGGAAGTTAGCGGCGCATGGGTTCCCTCGATCGAAAAGCTATGCGTTCTCTTACGAGAGGTTCTCTCGTATTGCGTAAGTTTAGCTTACGCTACGGGAAAGATTCATCTTCTCGAGATACTGAAGCCAAAAAATTATCCTTAATTTTGTATTCCTTGTCAACGCAGTGCAGCAGCTAGCAGACCTAGAGCAGGCCATCTCGCGTGCTCATTGGCTGCCCTGCGGGCAACTGCTGCAGCCTACCAGTGAGCCCGGCGTGACGTCACGCCCAATGAAGGGCGCCCGCGCCTTCATAGCGTCACAGCCCGCCAGAATGGGCGTGGCTTAGCGTATAAAGGTAGGGGCTGTAGGCTGAGTTCCCTGATTTTTCGCCTCTTCAGCGAGCTCTTCGCATCGCTGGATCTGAGAGAAGCCACCGCCGCCGTCGAAGAGCGAACAGCCAGCTTAGGACAGCGCTGAGGAAGCCGGCTGTCTTCGCCACCTTCAGCCATCCGTGCGAGCTACGCTATCCGGCGACGTATCCTTTTTGCCTTGCTACAAAAGTAAATATTCTAAAAGAGCAGCGAGCGTCTTTTTAAAGATGCCTCGCAATTCCTGCGGCTCGTGTAGAGCCCCGCTCAGCGCCGGAGACCGCCACCTGATCTGCGCTCTCTGCCTGGGCCTGGAACACGCAGAGCTCGCCCTCCGGGGCCGCGAGCTCTGTGAGGAGCTTCCGCTGTCGACCCTGCGGGCTCTGCTCGAGGCTTTCAACACCGCAGCAGTCACTCCGCCCTCTGTGGGACCGCGCAGGAAGAAGCGCCGTTCCCTGAGACAGCCGGAACCTGTGGCCACAGCGACGCGCTCGCCGGAGAACCTCCCTCGAGCCTCGCTTTCCCCTTCCCCGCCTCTCCTCACCGACGCGCAGCTGCCGCTTACGAGCCTCACTGCCATCGCATCGGAGGATGAGGCCGAGGGACACGCCACGAGAGACTGCTGCTCCATCCTGGCATCGGACAGCGAGGAATGGTCGCTTCATTCCGCCACCTCGTCGATCCAGGAATCCACCCGTACCCGCGCTGGAGCTGATGCGGAACTGATGCGCCTGCTGACACAGGCTGTTGACCGTCTCGGGCTCGAGTGGTCGCTGCCAAAGGAACCCGCGCCGAACAGGCTCGACGGCTGTTTCCTTCAGAGTCGCCGCCGTGCAGCTGCAGCAACTAGGCCCGCTCCATTCCTGCCGGAACTTCATTCGGAGCTGATGAAGTCGTGGAATACAACTTTTTCTTCAAGACTTCAGTCACAGGCCTCCGCGTCGCTCTCCCAAGTGGACGGCGCCGCCGAGAAAGGGTACACGGCTATTCCCCCTGTGGAAGAGGCGGTCGCAGCGCACCTTTGCCCGCCTTCTGCAAGATGGCGGTCATGGTCAGCCCTCCCGTCTAAAGCCTGCAGAGCCACGTCAGCCTTGGTCGGCCGCGCTTATGCCGCCTCCGGCCAGGCCGCGTCTGCTCTACACTCTATGGCTGTGCTACAGATCCTGCAAGCCGACCTCCTCCGTGAATGGGATGAGAAGGGCCGGGATCCAGCTGCGGTTACGGACCTGAGAAGTGCGACGGATCTCTCTCTCCGCGCCACCAAAGCCGCAGCCCAAGCCATCGGACGAGCCATGGCCGCGTTAACTGTGACAGAGAGGCACCTCTGGTTAACGCTCGCGGATATGAGGGAAACTGAGCGAGCCACCTTCCTGAACGCGCCGCTCTCCCCCACTGGTCTCTTCGGCCCAGCGGTGAACGGGATCGTTGACCGCTTCTCTGAGGTGCAGAAGACCACGCAGGCCATGAACCTCTTCCTGCCGCGACCCTCGAGTTCCGCCACAGGCCGCTCTCGCGAGAGACAAAGCCAGCCTCCTGTGCGAACCAGCACCCAGCGTCCAGCACATCCTCAGCCTCAGCAGCGACGTCAGGGCGGCCGCCCTAGATCGCGCTCAGACAGCCGTCACAGACCGCCGCCCCCCAGAGGGCCTCGGCAAAGAATCACGCTGAAGTCTGAGCACGCAAAGCCCTCCTAACAGAGAGAGAGAAAAGACGCGCGTGTCCCGCTGCGGCCGGACCGCCGTCAAAGTTCATTTCCCTGTCAGTCCCCTTCAAACAGGCTACTGCAGTGGTTCAATTAGCAGCCAACGAGCCGGTTTATTCACCCTCTCGCCTGCACACAAACGCCGTTTTCACGGCGACCCAGAGAAATCTCAAAAAGAGTATAATGTCTGGTCCGGCTCACGCCGTCAGTGTTTTAAGTGTAGTGAAAGTGCCCACGCCCCAGTGTTCACCCCTACACATAAGCACTCCGAATCCCGTGTCACTCACAGAGCACACTCTCATAAAGCGCAGAAAAGCCGCTCGAGTGTTGAATGTAAGAAATGTGTCCACAGGTCTGTGCCCACTATCTGCTCGCTCTGTTACACGTTCAAAGAAGCAGGTTATGAATGTAAGTCTCGTGCCCGCCAGAGAGCGCACACGCTTGCTAACACAAACCTTAAGTGTTATCACAAAACGCAGGGCGTTAATAAAACGCTCCCCATCCATTACGATCGGGGCGTCAGATACAGTGGTAAGTCTCGTGCCCGCGTACGCGCGCTCACGCTTACAGAAAGCTTTTCCGCCCGGAGCGCTGCTTGTGCGTCAAAAAGTGAAAAAATAATGTTCCTCATCCCTTATGATTGGGACATCTCACATAAATCAGCCGGTTTCGGCTCTCAACGAGCAGCCATTGCCCAGAACCGAGAGCGCGCGCACCGCGCTTTCGGCTCCGGTTCAGTTTCACAAGCCCGCAAATGGCGGCGATCTGACTCCGGAGGCCATTCGCCCCCTGGCGGCTCACATAGCTGCGTGGGAAACTATCCCAGGGATTTAAGAATGGGTGCTGAGCACAATAAAGCAGGGCTATACACTTCAATTCATTCGCCGTCCCCCGCGCTTTCAAGCCCGGACCGCGACGATAGTGAATGCGGAAGTAGCACACCT
Organism: Gila orcuttii; assembly: GCA_026230005.1. Taxonomy (NCBI): domain Eukaryota; kingdom Metazoa; phylum Chordata; class Actinopteri; order Cypriniformes; family Leuciscidae; genus Gila; species Gila orcuttii. The sequence goes on from JAPDVR010000004.1 coordinate 15,469,691, forward strand.
ACTTCACGCAGAAATAGCGAAGCTGCTGTGCAAAGAGGCTATAGAAAAGGTACCGCCTTCTCTGAGCGAGTCAGGTTTTTACAGACGATATTTTCTCGTACCCAAGAAGGACGGAGCCTTCAGACCTATCCTAGATCTGAGGCATTTGAACAAAGTGCTTGCGAAAAGACGGTTCAAAATGCTTACGGCCAGGAAAATCCTCGCGCACGTTCGCCCGAGGGACTGGTTTATTTCTCTAGATCTGAAGGATGCCTATTTTCAGATTCAGATAATACCCCGTCACAGGCAATTTTTGAGATTCTCCTTCGACGGTCAGGTATATCAATACACCGTCCTGCCGTTCGGCCTGTCCCTAGCACCCCGTACATTTACGAAGTGCATGGGCGCTCGCCCCCCTGAGAAGTCAGGGGCTGCGAATAATGAACTATCTGGACGATTGGCTGATACTGGCACAGTCAGAGACAGAACTGCTATCTCACAGAACAGTGCTTCTCAGTCATCTGGAAAGCTTGGGTCTCACGGTCAACTGGACCAAGAGCTCATTACTGTCCAGCCAGTCAATTTCCTTTCTAGGAATAGAACTGGACTCGGTGACCATGACGGCTCGTTTATCGACACAGCGCGCGCGCCGTGTTCGCCACCTAGCCGCATCTTTCCAGAAGGGCAGCTTTCTCCCTTTGAAAACATTTCAAAGGATGTTGGGCTGTATGGCATCAGCTGCAGCGGTGCTTCAGCTGGGCCTACTGCGCATGCGCCCGCTCCAAGGCTGGTTGAATGCTCGCGTGTCCCGCCGAGCCTGGGTGTCTGGCGGCCAGAAAATCAGAGTGACTCAGACCTGCATAGCGGCTCTGCAGCCCTGGTTAGTGGCCGATTGGTACCAGCAGGGAGTAATGATGGGAACCATCTCTTATCAGAAAGTCATCTCGACAGACGCGTCCAACTCGGGTTGGGGCGCGCTGTTCGAGGGCAGATCGGTCTTTGGCCAGTGGTCAGACCAGGAGAAGGGTTTTCACATAAACTGTCTGGAGATGATAGCGGTCGAGAACGCGCTGAAATGCTTCCTCCCGTTCATACAGGACCAGCATGTTCTTGTCCGCTCGGACAACATGTCTGTGGTATCCTATGTAAACCGTCAGGGCGGTGTCAGATCCAGAAATCTCTGCAATCTGACGGAACGCCTCCTTATTTGGTCTCAGATGCACCTGCGCTCGCTGAGGGCGGCGCATGTGCCTGGCCATTTGAACGACGGCCCAGACAAACTGTCCAGGGACAATGTTCCCCCAGGGGAATGGTCCCTGCACCCCCAAACGATCCAGAAACTGTGGCGCCTATTCGGCAGAGCGGAAGTCGACCTATTTGCGTAAAAAGACAACGCTCAGTGCCCGAGGTTCTTCTCGAAGGACGAGGACGCGCTGCCCAGTTTTGGCCCAGCCTCCCGCTATATGCTTTCCCTCCGGTCTCTCTGTTGCCACAGGTGATAAAGAGAATCAGGGAAACGCGCCACTCGGTGCTCCTCATAGCCCCGCGTTTGGAGAATCAGATTTGGTTCCCGGAACTAGCACGGCTGTCACATACAGCTCCGTGGCCGATTCCGGTGAGGGCAGATCTCCTCTCTCAGGCTCGCGGAACGATCTGGCATCCCCATCCAGAGCGCTGGTCTCTGCATGCATGGTTGATCAACGGGTACTCGTTGCCCTGCCAGAAGGAGTGATGAACACGATCACGCAGTCTAGAGCCCCTTCCACGAGAAGGCTCTACGCGTCTAAATGGTCGGTGTTCTCTGGATGGTGCACCGACAGAGGTCTGGACCCGCGGACATGCGGGGTGGCGCATCTGCTCACCTTCCTACAAGAGCTGTTGGATAAGGGAAGGTCCCCATCCATGCTCAAAGTGTACGTGGCGGCCGTGGCAGCGTTCGCAGAATCGGCGCACGGCCAGTCACTGGGAAGACATGAGTTGGTCATCCGCTTCCTTAGAGGAGCTAGAAAGTTGAATCCGCCGCGCCCCCCGTCGGTTTCCATGTGGGATCTTTCGTTGGTCCTCGAGGCCCTGAAAGCTTTTCCATTTGAACCACTAGACTCTGTGGGGTTGAAATATCTATCACTGAAAACCGTCTTTCTGACTGCACTGTCGTCAGTAAAACGTGTGGGGGACCTGCATGCGCTGTCTGTCAGCGCGTCGTGTCTTGAGTTCGGGCCGAATGACTCTAAAGTCATCCTCAGACCTAGACATGGCTATGTCCCTAAAGTGATGGGCACTCCATTCAGAGCGCAAGTTATTTCGTTGTCAACTCTCCCAGCATCTGACAGCGAAAGTGATGTGAATCTCCTCTGCCCTGTCAGAGCGCTGAGGTTTTACATTACGCGCTCCGCCTCCTTCAGGCGTTCGGAACAGCTTTTTGTTTTGTTTGGTGGGTGCACCAAGGGTCTCGCCTCCTCGAAACAGAGCCTGTCCAGATGGATAGTGGACGCTATAGCAGCCGCTTACGCGTCAGAAGGTCTGCAATGCCCTCTGGGCATCAGGGCTCATTCCACGAGAAGCGTGGCCTCTTCGTGGGCATGGTCCAGTGGAATTTCTATCCATGACATATGTGTAGCGGCGGGCTGGAGCTCCCCGTCTACCTTTATCAGGTTTTATAACCTAGAAGTTCCTGCCTTGCAGGCTAAACTGTTGTCAGTTTGAAGGAGAGGTGTATTCTGCCCAGATCTCCTGCTCAGATCACTCTCACATGACTCAGCTCTCCTGTTTGAGCTGCACTAAGTAGGGTATGTGCCATGTGCCTATACAGACCGGCGCGTTGCTCTGTATTCCCTATGTGTGCTTATGTACAAGTGATGGCCCGCGTGGCTGGCCACCTTATTTTTTCCACTTATGGGTTCCCCTGAAAGTTCGGGGTCTCATGGTGGATGCTTGGCGCGCACGGCGTTGACAAAGTGTTCCCGTAGCGTAAGCTAAACTTACGCAATACGAGAGAACCTCTCGTAAGAGAACGATACTCGGTTACTAACGTAACCTCGGTTCTCTCTAGAGAGGGAACGAGTATTGCGTAACCGGCTGTGCTCGCGCCACGAGCGACTTCGCTTCAGTCGACGAAAAACCAGGGAAGTCAGTCTACAGCCCCTACCTTTATACGCTAAGCCACGCCCATTCTGGCGGGCTGTGACGCTATGAAGGCGCGGGCGCCCTTCATTGGGCGTGACGTCACGCCGGGCTCACTGGTAGGCTGAAGCAGTTGCCCGCAGGGCAGCCAATGAGCACGCGAGATGGCCTGCTCTAGGTTTGCTAGCTGCTGCACTGCGTTGACAAGGAATACAAAATTAAGGATAATTTTTTGGCTTCAGTATCTCGAGAAGATGAATCTTTCCCGTAGCGTAAGCTAAACTTACGCAATACTCGTTCCCTCTCTAGAGAGAACCGAGGTTACGTTAGTAATCGAGTATCGTTTTCCCCATAGACTTTTGGAAAATCGCAAAAAATAAGATCTGTGTTCAACAAAGAGTTGTGACCCTTACACGTTTTGTCTGTCAAGATAATCTTTACAAGTTAATCCAAAATTTATACATTTTGAAGCCTATATAAAGTTTAACAAAACACAAGCAGACACAATAAAGTTTAAAAAAACACAAGCAGGTTATAACTGGTGTGTTTTATGTCATAGATCAAAACGTGAAAATATTTAGAGGCTTTGTTAACCACATACCTTATTTCAGGCGATTTAGCAAAAACCCATTAAAAAAACCCATAGACTTTAGGGCGAGGGAACCGGAAGTGCTAAAATGCTAACTCACTTCCGCGTTTTGGCCTACAAAGTGACGTCATAACTTCGGCACTCTATGGACATTTTCCCATGCGGCCATGGCATAAGAATGGCAGTGAAGCGACATAACTGACGCAGGTAGGTCACATGACAACATGGCGAATGTACGTCCAGGGCTGCGTCCAAAATCGCATCATCTCTTGAGTAGGTAGGCTACTTGAATAAGCAATTACTTCACAACCACTAAAAAATGTAGGATGTTATAGCATGAGTTTGTATGAATGTAATCTGGACATAGGCCTACTACTCCTAGTGAAAAATACACTAAAATGTAGGCTATTGAAAATACATTTATTGTTATGCTAGTGGTTCTCAATCCTGGTCCTGGGGACCCACAGCTCTGCACAGTTTGTATGTCTCCCTCATTTAACACACCTGATTCAGATCATCAGCTCGTTAGGAAAGAGCTCTATGAACTGAACTGGCTATGTCAGATAAAGGAGACATATAAAATGTGCAGAGCAGTGGGTCCCCAGGACCAGGATTGAGAACCACTGCTGTAGCCTACTACAAATAGGCTAAATTTACATATTTATGTAATTCAATATAAATACCATGCAATTGTACTTTTAGTATATTAAATTGGTATACTTTAAGTCTGCTAAATTGGAAAAACGAATTTTGTACTTTATGCACTTTAGTTATCCAGAAATAGTGCTGAGGTCCAAACTAAAGATATACTTAAGTATATTTGATTGTGCTAAAGTGGAACTACTGCAAGTACACTTTAGGTACACTTTAAATATCTTGCATTTAAAGACTGATATTATACAGAGATCATACTATCATACTATCCTTACTAATACTCTACACATTCTAGGCTTAATATTATGTGCATTGAGCAAAAAAGAAGTTCTACAAATAAAGTAAGTCTCAAATAATATGTCAGTAAATATGTTAATGGATTTATAGTATACTTAGTATGAAATACATTTATTTTAAATGCATTTGGTATATACATTTTTTTCACTAGGGACATTCACCATGTTGTCATTATCATGTGATATAGCCTACCAGCATCAGTTGCTCCCTTCACTGCCATTCATAAATCCTCTCCTGTGGCCTCATAGGATAATAAAGTGTCCATCATATGCACACTTCAGAATCTCGCCAAAAGTAGTAGGTCATCCGGGTACTTGCCTAATCTTTCATGACCACTGTGAATTCGGTCATACTTCTTTTGTCACATACTGTTTTTCACCTATTATATATTAGGGAAGTATGCGATTTCAGATGCAGCCCAGAGAACATACTTGTTTTATTTATTCTACTCAAGAGAGTATGCGATTTTGTACGCAGCCATTGCCTCTTAGACTAGTCTGACCAACTTTGCAATTAGGAAGGCTAATCAGTCTTACTTTTTGGATTCTAATGAGACCAATCCATCTTTGATATTTTTACTTAAAAAAAAAAAAGATCAGTCTTGAAGGAAAACATTATGTGCACTTGTTAAGACTAGTCTTAGGGCGGTGGCTCAGCGGGTAGCACTGTTGCCTCACGGCAACAGTTTGCGCCCTGGCTGACCCAGGAGTCCTTTCTGTGTGGAGTTTGCATGTTCTCCCTGTGTCAGTGTGGGTTTCCTCCGGGTGCCTCACAGTTCAAAGACATGCAGGTTAGGTGGATTGGATGCATGTGTGTGTGAATGAGCTGAATAAGGGAAGATGGATGTACTTGCAAGACTAGTCTTAGTAGTTTATGCAATCAGCTAAAGACTTAAGCATTCTAGACAGGCGTGTAATAAATAGCTACAATACTATTCTATACTATCTATTATGCTGCGAATAATATCATAATAATAACTGTGTGTAAATCTCCAGGTGTGATGGATGGATTTACACCTACAGAGTTTTCAAACAAAAGGATGGCCTTTGGACAATAGAGGTACGAAGAGATTCAATAGAGCTTTTTCCTCAAGTGAAACCTGGATATAGGTCTAGATTTATTGTCTAATTATTAATTAGTATTAGTATTAATTACTAATTATTAATCTAATTTTGTAAAAACAGATACTTCTGTTGTAGGTGATGATGTGTGACCATTTCTGTAGCAAAATTGAATGCCATTCAGTATACAGTTAATACAGTATTTTATAAACAAGAAGAGATACTGTTGACTCCAGAGGTACACAGTGGAATTATTTTTTTTCTATTTGTGGTCAGTGTGTTGCATGTATTCATATAGCTCACCACACAAATTAACAGCCAGAGTTGCCAATGTATATCTGTTATGTTTCAATGTCACCCACACAGCCCATTTCATATGCATTAAGGAAAGGCAAGATGTGCAAAAACTTCAAACACACTTTGAGATGCAGATAAACATTTGCATTTTGGTTCACTATGAAACCAAAAACAGTTCCTTATAACATTAAAACAGGCACTTTAAAATGAGCAACATAAGGTCATGTTTTTTTTATCTCATATCATTGTGCTTCCTGTAACTGATCAGCATTAACCACCAGTCACACGAGCAAAATACCACAAAGCTCTTTTCGTTTATTTATATTTTACACTCACTCAGAGAAATCTTTCTCCATGCATGGGTCATATGGTAGTACCACAAATTTGTATATATTATTTCTTAGAATTACCATTTCTATTAAATTGTACAATACAAAATTATGTATAAGGTATAGTACTTTCACATTTCTTTATAAGAGACGAGGATTATTTGTATTTAATTATTTTTTCAGATGGCTCCTGGGATGAAGGAACGACTCTTTCGAAACGCCAGTAACCTTATTGCTGCGTTTAAGATCCCGGACCAAGGCATCTCTGTTCCTCTTCTGTATCCTGTGAACAAACCTAAACAATAACACACAAGTTGAAACAAACACCTCAGTGTTTCTACCTGCTATAAATGCATGCATGGGTATTTCTCTGTCTGAGAAAATATCCATGCATACAGCGGTGGGGGCTCTTAAGCCAAGGGTAAATTGTAGAAAATTTGTAAAAATGCTGTAAATTGTAAAAATATATTTAAGTGTATTAGATATATCAGGAAGGAGAGAACATTGAAATGCATTTAATTATTTCAATTTATGTAAAATAATGGTTGTTACCTTTCAAGTCGATATCAATATCAAATATAAAAGTAATTGCATATACAATAATTGTAACAACAAATGCTCAGCTATAATGTATATGAAATACCTGTCCATTCCCTACTGTATGTTATATTGTACATCTCTGTACAATACTGTGTATTGTCAGTCTGCCAACAGTGTGTTTTCTTCAATGTTTTCAGAGGATTTTTTAAATAAAGAATCACCTTGAATTAATTAGTTTCAACAATACTCACTTCAGACAACATCAGCAAATGTGATCTATAGATCACTACAGAGAAACCCATGAGAAAAATAGGCCTTTAACAAAGTCAGATCTTATTTTCAGTCTAGTAATGAGAGTTTGATAATGCTATCACACTAATGTTAAAACAGAATTGTTTTTATTTCAAAGAATTTATCGTAATGAAATTCAGAGCCTTTTTGATGTTGTAAATAAAAAATATAATATGCATAAATGTACTTTTTTTCCAGTCACAAAAAATATTTGCAGAAGAGATAATGCTCTATTTGAATCTTTATGATTCTTTGAACTGATATAAAACATTGATGCCTCAGTGATTGAATGATCATTCCTCTTGAGAAACAAATGCAAGATATAAAGGTTACAAATGAATCATAAATCACTCTGGAGTGAACAAGTGCTTCAGCTGTTTTTTGCAAATCTTAAACGGGGACAGTCATGGCCTAATGGTAACAGAGTTGGACTGGTGACCCAAAGGTTGCTGGTTCGATTCCAGTACCGGCAGGAATATGACTGAGGTGTCCTTGAGCAAGGCATCTAACCCCCAATCGCTCCCCTGCTCCGGGTGTGTGTATCCACGTTTGCAGTGTGTGTGTGTGTGTTCACTACTCACTACTCTGCTCCTAATGTGTGTGCACTTACTTGGATGGGTTAAATGCAGAGGTCAAATTCCAAGTATGGGTTACCATACTTGGCCATCACGTGTCACTTTCACTTTTCAAATACTCACACATACTCGCAACACAGAAGAAAGGGTTAAATTAGCATTTTATTTATAAAAAGGCCACTGCCCAAAGTACTTTGTTTTTAAATAGGCATGTTTAACAAACTGCATTAATCTGTGTACATAAAGCCTATCAGCCAAATATACACCACAGGACCTTGTTTGGCCAAAGAGAGGACACTGAAGTTTTTTTAGTGCTTGACTTCTGAGAGAGGAAGATGATTTGATCATGAAAAAAAATTACATATTCCTTTTTCATTTCAGCAATTATTGTGATAATGACAACGATGCAAACTAAGATAAAAAGAAAAATATTTCTGCCACAATTTTTTTGTTTGCAAAATCTGCAAAATATCGGAAACATAACGTGCCTTTAGAGCACCTCTCGCACAAATCTGTTAAATATTTGCACTCTAAAAATTCAGTCTAATGCATTTATCTCCACCTTATATTCAGTGCAAATATATATCTCAGATTAAGATTACAAAGCTTGATGGTACAGCATATCCACAGAATTCACAAGAAAATACATTACTCCTAATTCTTTTGAGTGTCATGTATAAATAGTCCAGTATCTATAAACAGTCTACAATAGTCCATTAATGATATACAAGTCCATATCAAGAGTCCTACACACAGAACGTCTACCCACAGTGCTGCAGACTTTAATAGTTTGGAAAAGACAAAAATATCGTTCTTTAGCAGGTGATTCTTTCATTTCCTTACACATCTTCCTCCTCAGGCCTCCTACTAGTTTCGAGAGGGATCAGAAAAAAGGAAAAGGACCAGTCAAAATACTGGAAAAATCAAAATCGTTGGAGCTTTGACACTCATTTAGAAACCAAAATGACAAACACGTGAAGTGAGTTTCACATTTAGAGTGCAACAAAAGCAACAGAAAAACAGTGAAATCACATGACAATAAATAAAAAAGAGCAGCATATTAACTGTAAACTGGGACATGTTTATGCCACTGTGTTTATATCCTGGGTTATGTTTACAAGAATTCACCTCACAGGCATTAGCATTCATGTTTTTGGCTCCTGCAAGCCAAACCCCAAATGTAAATAAATAAAAAACAAAAATAAAACATTTAAAAAAAGAAATAATTGCATATAACTAAGGCATGTGACGAATACTGAAGTTGATTATGTACAATATGTCTAAGCCCGTTTCATGTGATCGTTTCTAGCAGACCAGGAAGGCACAATTTACACATACATAATTTTTTTATTTATTTCTACATTGGGAAAAAAAGAAAAGTAAACTGTACAGTTTTAGCAAAAAAAAAAAAGAACAAATTTGTCTTCCACAGTAGCGGTGTAATTCTCTCAGCTTCGTCAACACTGATTAAGCAGAAACAACACAAGATGGTGGTGAGCTCTTGCCAAGACTCCAAACACTGTGAATCTCTTGTTGCTAAGGGGTTAAGTTTTGTGACATTTTTGAGTCAGATACTTCTCCAGGACTCCAGAAAACGCTGTTATGAATTTGACAGTTCCAGATCTCTGTTTGAAACGTCGGTTTCTGGAAGGTCATTTGAACTGCGAGGGCCCTGAAAGCCTTCTACGCAAATCCTGGAATGCAAATCGACTGAAAATTCGGAAACATTTAACAGAGCTCAATGAAATCACAAGGAAACCCCTCAGGTTTGCATGATTTAATGCCATAATCAGTTTGACTCTACAAGTCGAATGATTACTGTACACGCTCGAAATGAGAGAATCAGCATGTGTAGAGATGAAGTAAAGGGACTTAATGTATGTCTAGAACAGTCACAGGTGAATCATTCTCTGCGCCTTCAGATTGGTAAGCAAGGCTTGTTCTTTAATGAACGGTTAAGCCACTGTAAAAAAGAAAGACAAGAAAGAAACAAAACCGAAAAACAGGAATCTGAACTTGCCAAGAGTGCATCAACAAATGCAAAATCAATACCATCATTTGTCACATTTTAAAGGCAATAGAGTCTTTCTCACTTTGTTTGGTTGGGGTTCTAAAAAAAAGCTGAAGAGATATGTGGTAGCTTGGAGTGTATAAAGGGGTGTGTAGGCGTGTAGAGGTGTGCTGAAGTGCCGCTGTTACCTGCGACCAGTTTCCACATGTCTGATCAGGTGAATGTTGAAGGGGCTGTCTGCGAGCTCAGGGTGTTGTTCAACAGGCAGAGCGTAGAACCCATCATACCCTGAGACACGGCCCTCTGCAATAAGCTCATCCTTTTCTTTATCAGTCCATGACAAACTTCCACCCTCCCCCTCCAGGACCCTTTTCTGCTCCCGTAGCCATGCCCCTTGCACAGCTCGTATTCGTGCCGCCTCCAGCACACGTGTGCGTTCTTCCTCCGGCGATGCTCCGTAGCGAATGTTAAAGCTAAGCGCCCCCTGCTGGAGCACAATGTCAGCGAATCGCCGCATTTCCCCTCCAACCATAGCACTTATCTGGGACACAGAGACGTTTACGCCGTTCTCCAACACTCTGACACCGCCTCCAGCACCGCCCCCGGCCACTCCCAGATCTGCCTCAAGTGGGCCGGCCTTGGTGAAATAGTGTGTATCACGCCCTTCCACCGTGAAATGGAGGCCACGCAGGTATAAAGCACCGTTCAGCACAGACGCCACACGACGGCTGTCCTCGCTTGCCACGCCGATTATCTCAGTCGCCACCACTCCATCACGGACAGCAAATTTCACACCTTTGCCGAAAATTGAAGAAATGGCAGAGAAAATTGGCCTGCGACCCTGCCGACCTCCAATTTTCCCATTGGCTGGCGTCATGGGGAGGCGATCCAATGAAATAAAGTTTTTCAAGTGCTTCTGGAGGTCACACTGGATGCCGAGTACAATCTGAGGTGAGACGTTATGAAATAGTTATCATAAGTCTTGTTTGATTGGTGCACAAAATTAACTGTTAAAGGAATAGTTTACCAAAAAATTAACCCAAATGACCGGTTTGAGTCGGTGAGTTGGATTGGACATAGCTGCCACTTTCATGAATGTGTCAAGGAGATATCTATCATATGACTTGCATAATACTTTTAAGATTCTTTTATGGTGCTTTTTGGTCATATTGGAATTTAGCCCCAATCCTGATTCATTTTCATTATCACTTTTGTGTTCATAAGAAAAAGAAGGTCATTCCAACATTATTATCATTATTGTTCCAAAACTTGACAAATGATGATGACACAAGAAAAAGTTAATAAAAAGAAAAGCAAATTTCTTTTTTTTAGGTAAACTATTTAAGGGGTGGTAAAACACGATTTCACTTTACTAACTTTAGTTAGTGTGTAATGTTGCTGTTTGAGCATAAACAGCATCTGCAAAGTTACAGCGCTCAAAGTTCAAAGCAAACGGAGATATTTGCTTTTAAAAAAATCAATTTCTAAGGACTACAGCAAACAGCCGGTTTTGGACTACACGACATTCCTCCAGGGTTTCTGACGTCAGCAAACCCCAATAAACCCCTCCTCCGAGAATACGAAATAAGGGGGGCGAGGCCATTTTATATTGCGTTGGAGAAGAGTTATTGTGGTTTAGGAGTGTTGTTGCCGCCGCAATGTCGTCGAAACGCTGTTATTTTCATCAGTGCCCAGATTGCAGGTCCACTTTGTTCAGCCTTCCTAGGGTCGCGGGAGTTAGGGATCAATGGTTAATTATTACCCAAATCTCGCTCTCTGTGCTGCACATTTTACGGAGGAAAGCTTCCACAATCTTGGCGAGTTCAATGCAGGATTCGCACAACGGCTTGTGCTGAAAGATGGAGCAGTTCCAACTTTAAGAACAGAAGCTGTTGTCTACGGGCCACAATCTGTAAGTATGATTTATTTTTCGTCGATGTGTTTTCCTGTAATAGTTCGTATTGTTAATTGTACATTGTAGCAAGGAAGTAAACAAATGACAACGCTGTTTGGCTCTGCAAACCAGTTTGTTAAATGCTCATTCATACTTAACGTTATCCGACAAACACCTAACGTTACAAACTTTTTTTAAATCTCAACAGCAAACTTGGAATTAGAGTAAATTATTCTTTGATTAGAGATGTTATGTATTGTTTATCGCTTGTTTATCTACAGGCATGCTAAACATGGTTCTGTGTTTGATTTGGCTACTGTAGTAAATCCAATGTTTAGTGTTCGTTTTGTGTTAATAGTTCTGTCGACAGATATTTGGCTACAATCATTCTAAAAATACAAAAGTAACCGTGCCATACAGTCAGTAACGATCACTATAGATCTGCAGTCTTTACTGAAAAAAAATCCCTTTGAGGACTGTAGTATAATTTGTTAGAACGATTATATGAAATTCTTGTTTACGAAGCTTATTTTTTTGTAATACTATAATAATTAGTACAATTAAATTACAGCGTATCTAAAAGGTAATGAGACAACAAAAAACAAACCTTTCTGAAACGTCGTTTAACAGCCGTTCTTGAACAGGTTTTGCTCGATCATCTATAAACGCCATCGTTTATAATACACCAAAGCACAAACTGGCTACCCGTAAAGGTACGGGGCGTGACGTTTCCGTAAAACGTGCACTAGTCCCGTGCACTAGTCGGTTAGCGAATCACAACACACTGGGCCAGCCCATTGCGTAGTTTTGAGGGATTGGCTTCATAGAACCCGGAAACCATCAGACCGTTTTTACAAGGAGGGACAGAGCAGTGTAGAATAAAGGTAAAATATATGAAAAATAATGCAATTTTTTAAAAACGAAGCATGAACACATGTTACAGTGCACCCCACAAACACAATCAAGCCTTTGAAAAAAATGTGTTTTACCACCCCTTTAATTTAAGACTAGACTAAATAGACTAATTATGTTGGCGATGAATGCTGTGCTAAGGGAAACCTCAAAATACCTTGCTGGTGTCCCAAGTTTGTGTGCGGATCTGTGTGGCCATCATCTCATATGTTTGCTCTGTGTTCTCCACCTTTGGTTTGGGGAACCCTGGAACCACATTATGAAGCTGGAACCCAAAGAGCTGCAGCCAGCTACTGATATCTGTACAGAAACAGATGCAAAACACTGTAAAGATGTTTAAGATTTTTGTTTAGCTTTTATAAAGAATGCCTTACAGTTTTAGAACTTGCAACATAAATTCTGTTGTTAAAAGACTACATAAGGAACTGTTCTGCTCATGTGAATGCAATATTACAGAAAATACTGAGCTACGTAAAAGACAAGTCAGCTACAAAAAATGTAATGCAGTGTGAATACGTCCCTAGCCGTACCCACCATGGAGGCCCCCAAGGTCTGAACCTCTGTTTTTTACACCTGAGGTGTATAATAAAAGTCACGAAATTGCCTAATAATTACTGTTATTTGGTGTTGCAAATATACTGTACAACGCCAAGATAACCGACTTTCTCATCTGAGCTGATCAGTGCTCTAAAAGTGAAACTGAGACGTACAATCCAATAAAAAAGCGGGCATTACCATTACTTTTTAAAAAGGTGAGCGTGAATTCCAGCAGAACACTTCACTTTTAATGGTCAAAAGTGAGATGTAAGATGAAAGTAGATAGCTAAACTGTGAAGAGATAGAAATGTTAAACGACCGACAGTACTATCCAGGACTGTAAACAACTTAACCGGAGCCATTTTCAGCATATTAGGCATAAGATTAAGAATGAATGTGTGCAAATTGTGAATTATTTTTTCTAGCATTTTAACTTTTCTTAAACTTTCAGTTTAGCCTTTCAGTAAATCCACTTATCCTCAAAACTACATAAAAATGTAGACAAGGTAACCATGGTAAAATGTGTGGCTTTGACAAGCGCGTAGGTTGTGGATAGGACAGTCATTTAGCCAATTGTAATGAAAAAATAATTAGCAATTTTATCTTTATTCATCACCTTCTTCCTTTAATTTTCTCTTTTTGGCAAGAAACCTGCAAGTATTTACATCCTTTGTATCCACCGGCAATAGCATCAAAGTGGCCGGAAGTCATTCATTTTCAATGTGGTTCGACGGCAACCAATCGGAATGTAGAAGTCCTCAACTTGAGAGGATTCCAGATAGCACAGTCCTGTAAACTTTGGTTCCGACCACATTAGTTCCCAAGCAAAATGGAGGAGAGGTTGATCATGTAAATTTGATAAGAAGGTGCGCAACACTATTTATAGGCAACGCTTGTTTTTCAGCGGGAATGCAAATTAGACTAGCACTTAACCATGAACACAAAAGCCACACCAAACAAATGGCTTTTGATTGGTTTATTGGATCCATTTCTTACTTTCACATTTAAAAGATTCCATGAGGTTAACTTGCACCTTACTTGTGGTCAGTCTGCACAAATAACATGATCAACATGCTTTGCTTTGCGGCCCCTTTAAAGGATTAGTTCACCTCAAAATGAAAATTTCCTAATAATGTATATATATATATATATACTTTTTAATTACAATTGTTCGAATTGAGCTGATCTGCAACGCGCCGGGAACTAGGTCATCACGTTGAAAGGTCAGGCTCGATGTCGCCGATGTCAGCGGAAGTACCGCCCCACTCGACCGTGCGAAGGAGGATAGTTCAAATTGTATTGGTCGCTTTGTAAACAGTAGGGCGGTACTTCCGCTGGTGCTGGCGACATCGAGCCTGACCTTTCAACGTGATGACGTAGTTCCCGGCGCGTTGCAGATCAGCTCAATCCGAACAATTGTAGTTAAAAAGTATATATATATATATATTTTCTTTTTGAAAATGACCTATCGTTTCGCGAAATAAGACCCACCTCCTCAGCTGCGATTGTGCACAGTCAGTTGAAGCACTTCAAAGACCTTTGAAACTGCATTGATTTGGACTTCAAAATGCTGGTTGTCATTGAAGTCCATTATTTGAAGAAAAATCCAGAAATGTTTTCCTCAAAAAACTTAATTTCTCTTCCACTGAGGAAAGAAAGACATGGATATCTTGGATGGCATTGGGGTGAGTAAATTATTAGGAATTTTTCATTTTGAGGTGAACTAATCCTTTAAATAAAGTAAAAAAAAAAGACCAAGCATTCCATCTATGTCATAGCGTCAGGGCGTCCACGAATCTTTCTACGGCGTTGGTGACAGGGCAGCCAGAGCAAATTTTGACACTCTCATTGGCGTTGGTGTAAGCGCACAGTATATATGCCCATGGCTGGTCAGTGCTCAAAATTTAAAGTGAGAGTTCTATTTCTAAAACCCTGTGTACGGCCATGAATGTGACAAAAACATTTAGCATGAGTCAGAAATTCCCCTGGATTCAGTGAGACATTCATGTGATTGATGTATTGAACACATTTACATACTGAACAAACCTTTTTGTTTGGCACAGCCCTTTTGCAATCACTGAAACAGTAGAGCCTCTCTAAAATGGAGTTGACCCTGGGGTTATGAAGACCTTGTTCTAATGCCAAACTAGCCTCGAGCAAGACACTTGACCCTAGTTAGCTTGAGGGAGACTGTTCTAGTAATTAGTCTACAGCACTTTGCTTTGGCTATAACTAATGAATCTCAGCTTTGCCATGTGCTATTTCTCGGCTGTTCATCTCCCCTTAGGGAAATGTCACTGGCATAAAAGCACAAATACAGCTCACAAACCCAAACCAAAAGCATGACATTTATTTCCTTGCTTCTAATTTCTACACAAAGTACAAGTGAATCTGATCATATTGGACTTTCCAAGTTGAAGTACCTAGCCAGTTAGGGAAAAGATTCTCTGATAATTATATTTCTGCTTTATCTAACTTTAGCAAGTACATTCAAAAAACTTAATTAGTCACAGAACTTTTTTCTTACCTGTTGTGAACTTGGTTACATCCTGTAAGTTTCCCAGAGGATAGTTGTTCCTAAATGAATACAAATTAAATGGCTTGGGATTCACACTCAGCTCTGCCCACAATTCGTGATTGGGCGTCGTCCATCTTCCAGCTACCACGTCATAGTCACGTCGACCGAGATGCACCAACCGTGTGAAAGAGTCATAGAGGCCACCCTGAAAGCCAAAGACGAGAGGAAAGGTGGGGTTGGAATCTCGGTAAACGTCTCCATACGGTGTGTACCGAATTTCCTTCACCACGTGGCCGCGGCTACTGAAAACTGCAAGAGGAGTTCCGGCATTGTCACATGCTATATAGAATTCCTCGCCACTGCTCATCTCCATGGCGATGAGGTGTCCTTGAAGGTCATAATAGAGGGAAGTGATCTCTGCACTACTGTGGTTGTACAGGTGCGTCACCCGTGTCGGTTCCATCAGATCAGCGTAGAAGAACTGCAGCTGTGCTCCATCACTACTACGGCTGGCCACTCTCCTCCCGAGCCCATCGTAACGGTACCACATCCTCTGTCCGCTGTCCCGGTCGTAGGCACCCAAAAGCAGTCCATTCGAACCATAATCAAAGAGAAGATTGCCACGGAGACGCAAGAACCCGTCCTCATCAGTGCGGTACTGGATCTCTCCAAGGCGTGTGATGCGGTCACGGAGATCATAGCGTAGCGGTGTCAAACGTGCACTGTTACCGTGACTCAGTAAGTTGATGTTTCCGTTTAGGTCGTAGCTGTAACGCCACTGTGGGCGGTCATTTATGGCAACTGTCTGCAACTGCCCATCTGCATCATACTCGTACGCATAGCGCGTGATGTTGCTGTCCACACCGATGCGAATATCACAATTTATTACACGTCCCATGCTGTCGTACTGCAGTGTCATCCAGTAGGCGATGGATTTCAGAATCTCATACTGAACCTCGATTACTTGTCCAGTTGGGTTGAAGATTTTAGTGTGCTTCATGGCATGTGTGGTGATGACCTGGTTCAGGTCGTAGTTGATAACGCTGAACTTCCCGAACTGCTCGATTCGTCCCGACACGTCCACGTAGCGGTAGAGGTCAATCGGAAGTGGCGTTTCGTTGATCATAGCTTGCATGCTGGTGACTCTGAAGTTGTTGTAGCTGTAGTCGAAGCGAGCATTAACCAATCCTTCTTCGCTGAAACGATATATTTGTCTACTCACCAGAGGACCTGAATCCAAGAAATAGAGAGAAAAACAGAAATAAGAAAAAAAATAAGATGAGAAGTTAGCAGAGAGTCACAAAAAGGGTTAGGTAAAACAAGAGTCAGCTTCGCCACAGTGTGAGATTGGGTGAACTCCCCCACTGTCAGACGACTGATTATGATTCAAAGCGCTTTTAGATCAGCCAAGCAGGAGGGGAGTGAAAGGGAAGTGACAAAAGGAAGATTAAATGTCAGCCTGTATGTTTATTGGTGCAAGAGTACAACCTGTTTACCTGTCCAACTGCTCACACATCTTAATTGTCTCTCTGTCTCACGGGATTATCACCTCACCAGTTTATTTGTGCAAAGATGCCATGGTGATACCTGTCTCTTTGCTAATTGAAGTAAGCATTTCACCTGGTTACTGGCTACAGCAAAACTTTATAAATGTATGGAAAATCATATTACCTGGCTTTCTTTAAATTACGGCTGATTGGTATGGTATGACAGTACATAAAATGTGATGGCAGAAATGCCGCTTATACTACGGTAGATATATTTGCATGGCTAATAGAGTACGGTATGTGTCTTTTTAAATATAATTAATTAGGAGTAATCAAAAAGGGCACCACATGGTTATTAAAAAAGGAACCACTTTATGGTGAATTTACAGCAAACATAATTAAAGCATGAATAGGAATTGGAATCGTAAAGAATTTAACTCTTTAATGTTTATTTTAAGAAAGAAAAATTGGGGATCAGATCATTTTAGGTCACACCGATCAGCACCTACTGTCAATGTGTCTGTCAGATAACATTGTTTTTGTGCTGCTCTTACCTGTCTGTCTGTAGCGGATGGTGCAAACGAATCCTTCATGCATCAGGTGGATGGTTTTAACAGCACCTGTTGCCTCGTCGTAGGTGAAGGTAATAAGTGTTGAATCATAGAGGATCTCAGCCAGCCGGGCCACTCGGCTGTATTTATAGATTACATGCCTGCCTGTGCCCAGGTACAGGCTCTGGAGCAGGCGCCCATCGTGGGCGTAGTCTTGCGTGAAACAGGAGGTGGGTGAGTCGGGTGGGGTGTAGGTGTTTCGGTAGTAGCCCACAGATAGAGAGGTCTGCAGGCTGTGTCTCACCATGCTGGGGAGGGTGACTGACAGCAGACAGTCTGTCTGATCGTACTCAAATGTATAGCGCCGCTGACTGTGTAACAACAGCTGGACAGACTGAGAAGGAGAAGAAACAGAAAGAAATAGAAGACAAAGAGACACTCATGAACCTCATGAACATGTTGCATTTCACCCCCCAATAAAAAAAGAAAATAAACAAAATCAAATTTTAATTTGCTTAAAGAAATCCCAAATTCTTATATCCAGAAAGGATATAGGTTTTTTCATTCCCATTATTCTAAATGGTTAATATTTGTCTGTGCATTAAAAATGTAATAAATTAAAAAAACAAATCTGAAAAAAAATAATGAAAAATAAATAAATAAATACTTGTTAAATACTTTTTACAAATACATTTTACACATTTAAATAAATGTATATTTTTTATTATTATAAAATAATGTTAGAATGCAAAAAAAACTGCAAAAGCTAATAAAACAGGCTTTGTTTTTAAATAAAAAATGAAAAGTTAGCAATAACAATTAATAAATAATAATAAAAAAGTAATAATTTTTTAATAAAAGTTTTTCTCATTTTGGGGTCAAATACAACCTGGGCAGTTTTTTTTAGATTCACACAGGCATAACCCCATCTCTCACACACATACAGTACATACCTTTTCCAGAAAAGTGTAGCTCCAGATTTTCCCATTGGCCCATGTCCGTGTGATGATGCGTCCGTTATCGTAGTCCCTACGCTCAGTCCAGTTGCCTCTCTGTATGCTGGTGACCAGACCTTCGCTCGAGTACGATACTCGCACTTGATTGTATTTACTGGGAGTCCAGAGCACAGGCCTGCCCTTGTCATCGTACTGAACGCGCAGAGTGAACTTGCGATGGTCATCATAGATCTTCCCAACCCGACTTTCTTGACTATAGTCTATAGACAACACATTCCTGTTGTGAGCCTGAGCAAGAGAAGGGGGTGAGAAAGAAGGTAAAACTTAAGATCTTATTACATCAGAGTACACAGAAACATGTGTGCAATAAAATTGGTAATAAAAGAAGAACATTTCTTTCTCAGGGGCACAGAGGGAGACAGGGTTGCAGTTATTGACAACATTATTCAGCATATACATCAATGAATTGACAATGAGTCTGAACCAGTTTGAAGCTCCGTGATTCCTAGATCAATTTCCAGCTCTTTGCAGATGATTTGGTTTGGCCGTCTACCACTGTAAGGGGCTACCGCAGAGTTTGGACCTTCAAGAAGATTTTGCTCCCATAAAAAGATAATGTCCTGTAGAGATGCCTGTTAGAATTTGGCTGAATATATAAGAATCAGTAATTGAGCCGGCTGCCCTTTACGGCAGCGAGGTGTGGCGTCCACTGACAAATTAGAAATTAGGCAAATGGGGAAAACATCCAACTGAGACCTTGCATGCAATATTCAGTAAAAAAATATCTTAAAAGTAAATGGGAACACCGCAAATAACGCATGCAGGGTGGAATTAGGCCAATAACATTAATTCAGTGATCCCTGTATCATTATAAAACCTTGCAATGAGAAGAGTTGAGTAAAGAAAACAGACCCCTCGCTGAGCTGGTCCTGAGTTTTACAATTAATTGTACTAACATACATGCCCTTGTGACCAGAGTAATTCTGTGAGCATAATTAGAATAAACCAAATTACAAACACAAGCAAAATATGGTTATATCATATTTGGAAACCCAAAGTAAAATGCAATTCTGTTTGGACCTAATAATACTGCACAGTGGCAGACTTATGCTGCTTTCCATTCAGCAAGTAATGTATAGTCAGATTTTCCAACTTGGAATCATCCACATATGACTATAAATGGAATGAAGCACTGTCCACTGTGTCAGATTGAACAAATCACAGGTCAGGTTCAAGATGCGCTCTCTACTG
Organism: Gila orcuttii; assembly: GCA_026230005.1. Lineage (NCBI taxonomy): Eukaryota > Metazoa > Chordata > Actinopteri > Cypriniformes > Leuciscidae > Gila > Gila orcuttii. The sequence goes on from JAPDVR010000004.1 coordinate 15,489,540, forward strand.
GCAGCTCATTGTCTCTTTGTCGGTCACCGAATGAGTGACAGTGAGAAAAAGTGGCATTGTCTTCTTGTGCCTTTCTCTAACATAAACATTCTGGGTTACTTGACTGTAACCCTGTTCCCTGAAAAAGCACAACGAGATGCTGTGCTGCTTAGCGCATTGGGAACGTCTTAAAAAGTGACCTGCTGAGAACATAGTGTGTAAACACGTAGATGGAATCGACACGGAGGTAATATAGCCTTGGTCGGTGACGTCATCGGCGCGCACCCGCGACGCGAGGCTATAATTCGATGAGCCACAGGTGCATCGTCAGGATATTTTGTCTGAAGAGCAGTCCTGGGACATCATCAGCACGGCATTGCAGCGCAGCATCTCGTTCCGCTTTTTCAGGGAACAACGTTCCGCATTGGGAACGAGAATGCCCACGCCGCCGTGCTTGATGGTGTCTGGACTCCTTATGGTTGTGTAGGTGTGCTCACAAGAATGCAAGAAAGCCCTAGACATTAGCTTGTGATGTCGACTCAAGGACGTGAGAGCCCAGAGTGGCATGAACATCCAAACTATAAAATCGTATGAATGTGTGTGGAGAGGACCAGCCTGCCGCATCACAAACAAACTGCAAGGGGGCACCTCTTGCCAAGGCAGCAGAGGAGGCGACCCCTCTGGTGGAGTGAGCCCTCAGACCCGTTGGCGAAGCTTGACCGCACGCCTCATAGGCAAGAGCAATAGCATCCCTGACCCAATGTGACATGGTCTGTTAGGTGGCGGCAGCGCCTCTGTTTCTGCCCCCATAACAAACAAATAGTTGCTCTGACTTAAGCACGAACTGGACATAGTCTGTGAGATCTCTCCTGCTCCGGCATTGTGAACGGTGGAGGGCAGAAGAGTGACCGGATGTACAGCCGAGAAAGGTACCTTAGGCAAGTAATCAGGATGAGGATGCAAAATCACTTTCACCATTCCTGGGGCAAAGTCTAAGCAAGATGGCGATATTGACAGAGCCTGCATATCCCTGATTCTTTTTAGAGAGGTTATAGCCATAAGAAAAACCATCTTTAGGATCAGAAGTTTGTCAGACGCTGACTTTAGAGGTTCAAAGGGGATCTCAACCAGACCCTCGAGAACTATTGCTAAGTCCCATGAAGGGATCTTGGTTCTTACGTGAGGCCTCAGTTGTCTGGCCCCACGAATGAAGCGAGCGAGCAGAGGATGTCTCCCGAGAGGCACCCCGTCAACCAAGGCGTGGCAAGCCGAAAGAGCGGCCACATAAACCTTGAGAGTGGCGGGGCATGTGCCTGTTGATAATTTTTCCTGCAGGAAGTCCAGAACTGAAGCAATCTGGCAGTTGACCGGATCTGCATTATGCACAACACACCACCTTTCAAAAACACCCCATTTGTTGGCATAACTCTTTCTAGTGGAGGAGGCCCTAGCACTTAGAATGGTCTCAATAACGGCAGGCGAAAGCCCAGTGTCCCTCAGTTGGTACCCATAAGGGGCCAAACATGAAGGTTCCACAGGTCGGGCCTGGGATGGAATATCTTGCCCTCCGCCTGGGACAGAAGGTCCCTCCTTTTCGGAATCGCCTACGGCGAGCCGTTGAGGAGAGATATTATCTCTGAGAACCATACTCTGTTCGGCCGACGCGGCGCTATCAGTAAGAGGCAAGACCCTTGCTGGCGAACTCTGGCTAGAACTCCTGGGAGCAGAGCCACTGGAGGAAATGCATACAGGCGCATTTTGGGCCATGTGGGCGCCATCGCATCCAGACCAAGGGGGGCTGGGTGACTCAGAGAGAAGTAGAGGGGACATTGCGCTGTATGATAAGAGGCGAAGAGGTCCTCCTCCGCTTTGTAAAATCTGGTCCAGATCTGTTTTACTACCTCTGGGTGGAGTTTCCATTCCCTCGTCGGTAATTTCTGTCTGGACAGTAAATCCGCTCCCACATTCAGATGCCCTGGAATGTACACTGCCCTGAGTGACAGGAACTTCTCCTGGGCCCAGAGAAAAATCTGCCTCGCTATTCTGTTCAGATTGCGTAGACCTCCCTGATGATTTATGTAAGAGACTGCAGCTGTGTTGTCCCCCCTGCACAAGGACATGACAGCCTCTCAACTGAGAGAGAAAGTATTTCAGGGCCAGAAATACAGCCATCGACTTGAGGCAATTGATTTGCCAATCTAGATGATGCCTCCCCAGATCCCTTGGACTGGACGACCACTTAAGACCGCTACCCAGCCCGACAGGGAGGCGTCTGTTGTTAGCATTCTGCGACGGCAAGACACACCTAGAGTGGGACCCAAGGTGAGGAACCGGGGTCTGAACCACGTAGAAAGGGAACGAAGCCACAGCGCGTAACCCTTACCATAAACATGGATTTTAGAAAGTACACTAAGCGTTCAGCGCGTGTCTTACCATAAACATGGATTTTTAGAAAGGACACAAAGCACTCAGCACATGCTCTTGCCTTTATTTGCCCTTGGGGATTGTATAGTGATTTTGAGCCACAACTGAAGTGGTCTCATGTGCAAAAGGCCCAGAGGGATCACTGTGAACGCAGCTGCCATGAGACCTATGTAATGTCTTGATCTAGCCAGATGTTGCTTTAGGGTGTTTAAAATGGTCTTGACACGAGCGGGGGACAGTTGTTTCCCCGATGGTGACAAAGTCCCATTTAACCCCCAAGCACGTTACTCTTTGGGGAGGAGAGTGAACGCTCTTCTTGGCGTTGCAACTCAGCCCCAGAGAGAGAGGATGAGCGGGGATCGATCTCAATGTAGAAGCGCCAGCTCTTGAGACTGGGCCAGTATCAGCCAATCGTCTATATAACATGGCTAGGTCAAATGGAAGGACCCGATATAGGTAAGCTTTGCCCCCAAAAGCAAACCTTGGGAACTTCCTGCGTTGTGGCAATATTTCTATGTGAAATATATGCGTCTTTAAGATCGACCGTGAAGAACCAATCGCAATGTTGAATTTGCAACACGATCTTCTTGATAGTTAGCATCTTCAACTTGAGTGTTCTGACGGAACGGTTCAAGCCTCAAAGATCTAAAAACGGACGCAGTCCCCCATTTATTTATTTATTGTGACAGCTTATGCGCCTATTCCTGTTTCATGGTAGTGGGAACCACACCGTTAAAACGAGGAGGGCAACATGTTCCTTTTTACTGTCTTTAGGACACAAAAAGAGATACCCGGCATTAGCTTTCACGCTGCCAAAGTCTCTTTAATACTTCCTGTTAGGGGAATGTTAAATATTCTTTGTCCTGGGCGATAACAGGAAACAAAAGAGCAATCAACATTTCGCTGGAAACCGCTGGCCCCTGAATCACCAGAGGTGGCAAGGATGTTACAGTGGTTTCGTAAGGGTGTCAGGTAGGAGCTGATTGATGCATTTTACATGCTCCGTCCCAAAGGGGCACACCCCCACAGACCTGGGACAAAAAAACTCAGGATTTTTGTCTCTGGTATATTATGAGGCTGCTGAGCGCGTTGAGCCGGTTCCCAGTCTTTACGAGGGGGAACGCAACTCGCCACACTCTGCTTTTCTATCAGATCAGCCTGGTATGCCTGCAACACAGCCATAGTGTGCAGAGCAGCACCATTCTGACCCCCACCAGCGTGGATGTTACAATACATGACTTGGTGGGGAGTGCTGACTCCTTAAATGACGATGATCCACAGAGAAGAGATAGCCCATGAGCGTCTCTTCGGACTGGTGCATCATCGTATAAGCACACGCCCCTGCACCCACGATAGTCTAATAAATTGACGTTGAGGGCACAAAGATGCACGAAGAATAAGGTTTTCCCCATGCACGAGTTAACGTCATGGAGATCCTCAAGGAGGGCAGTCTAGCTGTAATCTGCCACTGCACGAGCCACCACCTCGAGTAACCTCTCACTCGCTTTATCATAACGAGAGAAGTGCTCGGAGGCGGCTCTCTCAATATTTAATTCCTCAGAATTAAGACCAGCCAGACAATCTATTAATAAGAGCATCTGATATATTGCATTGAATATCTGATTTCTCATATATTATCATTTAATTCATCAGCAATAAAGATATCACAGCCAAATATCAATCAGACAATCAAACACAGTCTGGGTGATAGGCTGTGTTTAAATCTTACATAAGATCAACCTGGTATGCCTGCAACACAGCCATTGTGTACAGCGCAGTACCAGCCTGACCCGCTGAAATGTATATGATAATGCGATCTCAGAAGAGAGAAAGCCCGCGAGCGTCTCTCCAATCTGAGAGAGCATCATATAATCGCGTGCCTTCGCACCCGCGATAGTCAAATTGGTCGACGTCGAGGGCACAAAGACACGTCATGTATATACATATATATATATATATATATATATATATATATGTATATATGCAAAGATCTGTAGTATGCAAAGATCTGTAGTAGACAGATAGAAAATAGATGCTTGCACACCAAACACAGAGAGGTCTCTGAAGACAAAAGACCTGACGATGCACCTGTGGCTCATCTAATTATAGCCTCGCGTCGCGGGTGCGAGCCCATGACGTCACCGACCGAGGCTATATTACCTTGAGAATTGAGAATATGAGAATTGAGAATTGTGTCGATTCCATCGACGTGTTTACACACTATATTCACAGCAGGTCACGTTTAAAGACGTTCCCAATGCACTAAGCAGCACTGCATCGATTGTAGCTTTTGAAAGGGAACCTACTTTTCAAACGTATTATTAATAGGGCTATCAGCATCAACACATGCAATTAAAGATGTTTAAGACATTTGTTTACAGATTTAATTTGACATTATAACATATAAATAATAACATAAAAAAATCGAATTAACAAAAATAAAATATATCGTCAGGTCAACCTTCCACCGGAAATCTCTCGTGAACGCATGTACGGCTGTTGCTGGAAGCCAGTAATTATAGTTTATGAAGTTTTAAAAATTGATTTTTTTTTCTTCTTAAAAATCCATTGTTTATTGATGGATGTGGTTTTTGGACCTTCAAAAACTTTTTTTCATTTTGGGGTGAACTATTCCTTTAAGCAACAAATCAGCATATTTCTGAAGGATCATGTGATAGTGAAGACTGGAGTAATGGCTGCTGATTTTTTTCCCCCCATTACAGGAATACATTACATTTTAAAATTATAGTTATAAAAGAAAAAGTTATTTTAAATTGAAACAATATTTCACAATATTAGGGTACAACATGGCTAAAGGCACACTTTAAGAAAAATGTGCCTTTCACTACTCCCATAGTGTGATTGCAGAAATATATATATATATATATATATATATATATATATATATATATATATATATATATATATACTTGTATTTAACATTGATTGAGCAACAGTTTTTGTGTGAAAATAAATCATAAAAGTTGGTTCCCATTCGTCCTGGAAAATCCGACGTGTCGTCGGGGGAGTTCCCCTGATGAATTGGGATCACGCTAGGGAGACCAATTGCCTTCGAGTGAATTAAAACGAGCCAATGAAAATTGGCATGCAAGATTTGCATTCCGCGACCTGCCTACCAGCGCGGGTATAAAAGGCGGAAGTAAACATTGCGAAATGCTTTTAGCTTCGGAGCCGACCGATTGTGTCCTCTCTGAGTGAGTGAGCTTTAAGATTGTATTTTTCTTACGCCCTACGAGTCTGCTGTTTCGGGAGGGGATCTCTCTGTGTTGGTGAGATGGCGTTTCAGCGACCGCGCGGTTTCCTGTCTGCCGGCAGCGTCTATATGCTGTTAATTCAAAAGCTGTTTTCACAGCTGGTAAATGGTTGAGTGCGCACAGCGGGCTTGCAGTTTCCCCGCTGTGTTGCCGCGTTGGGTCCCTGTGTGCTTCAGGGCGATAGAGAGAGTACTTTCTTCCTGAAAGAGCAACACGAGTGAAGATCGCGTCCTTTTCAGGATGACGTTTCACTCGTGTGTTTCTGGATGCGATCGTTTCCTGTTCTTATTTGACGGCCACGTTCATTGTTTCACATGCCTAATCAGTGTGTGAGACTACGTTCGTGGGTGGTTTATGCTTTCTTATGAGAGCATGACCACGTCGGCACGTTGGTCGCCTTGCCTGAAGGCTTGAGCGCCCAGCGTGCCATGTGTCATCGAAGCGATGGCCACGTTCACTATCTTGCATGCCTGGTTGACGGCCACGATCACTGTTTCACATGCCTAATCAGTGTGTTGAGGCTACGTTCGTGGGTGGTTCATGTTCTCTCAGGAGTGCATGACCACGTCGGCACGTTGTTCGTCTCCCCTTTCTCGTAAAGGCTTGAGCCGCTCAGCGTGCCGTGTGCCGTCGAGGCTTTCGGATGGGATTCTGGTCCTTCTCATGAGGGACCAAGCATTTCATTTGGGGCCCCAGGGAGGACAGATGTCGATCGCTACATCGGAGAGAGGGCTGTTATACTCTGAAAATGATGCTGAGTTCCTACTATAATGGTGTGTTCTCATGCTGAAGATTCAGACTTAACAGCCACACTTTCCTGGGCTGTTCTAAAGTGCCTGGATGTGTGTGAAGAATTTTGGCAGTATGGAAGCATTTTGGTGCCAATATGGCAAGCCAGACATGCCTAAATCTGCAGAAGTTTTTCCTCTCTCACTACCACTGCATGTGCGTAGTTCTAACTCGGGGTTGAGCTGAGCTTAGTGACTGACCGTGATTAGTCACAGCGCTGGCCCTCTGTTAGACGATGTCCACACTGGTGGTCCAGAAGCACCTCAAAACCAGCCCGCTCGGAGTTTGTTTTCCCCCAGCAAAGGGAAGGGAAACAACCCTGAGAGGAGCGACCTAGAGTATGTGACAATCTGCTCTTTGGGAGTGCGTGTCATCACCACTCCTTCCCTCGGGGAGGGCTGGGTGGAGAATTTCGTTTCTGTTCCGCCGCTGGTTATCCAGTGATCAGCGGTACCCAAAGTTTGAGCAGTCCACTTCCTCTGAGTCGTTCAGATGCGCTCAGATGGCAGTGAGGGCTATGGCCTTGTCACTCTCGTCTCTCGCTGGGTGAGGGGAAACCAGGACTCGATGCCCCCGGGCCTCGTTCCTCGTTTCCCCTCACGGTCGAGACTGGCAGTATAATAAGACCAGTTTCCTCCGTCCGAGAGGGTCAGAATGGCAGTGCGTGCCGCCCCCGAGCTGCACCACTCCCGTTCCCCTCTCCCCAGCTTGCAGATAGCAGTGATGCAGCCTCGGCTGCGTCGCTCCGGTCTGCAGCTGGGCCCGGAGGCGCAGAGACCAGGACACGAGGAGTCAGGGCCTCGTTCTTCGTCTCTCCCCCTCCCTTCGCCACCGGGCAGCCCGCAGCAGAATGCCCACGGGCCTTCTCTGTCGTTTGCCCACAGGTGGAAGCAGGTTGGTGTCAAGTTAAAACGCCCAGACCCCGCTCTTGGTCGCTACAATGCCACCAGAGCCAGGTCCCTGCCTTCCACCTTGCTGCCCCTCCGCAGGTACGCCGGTGGTTCGGGTGGGGTTGTTGAGACCGTATCTTGAAGCCTGGCTAAAAAAAATAAAAAAAACGCTTCCGGGTCCGTCCCAATGGCTCATCCGCACTATTCGGTTTGGCTATGCAATTTAGTTTGCACGCCGGCCCCCCAAGTTCAGGGGCGTCCACTCTTATGCGGTCAGTGGATGCCCCTGTCTTGCGGAAAGATCTGCGTCCTGCTGGCGAAGGACGCGATCGAGCCGGTCCCTCCTGCCGAGATGAGGTCCGGGTTTTACAACCCCTAGTTCATTGTACCCAACCAAGGCGGTGGGTTACGGCCAATCCTGGACCTGCGAGTTTTGAATCGGGCCCTGCACACACTCCCGTTCAAAATGCTCACGCAGAAGCGCATTTTCGAATGCATCCGGGATTGGTTTGCAGCGATTGACCTGAAGGACCTGTACTTTCACGTCTCGACACAGACCGTTTCTACGGTTTGCGTTCGAGGGTCGAGCAAGTCAGTGCAAAGTCCTACCCTTCGGGCTGGCCCTGTCGCCCCGCGTCTTCATGAAAGTTGAAGCCCATGAGAGAACAAGGCGTTCGCATTCTCAACTATCTTGACGACTGGCTCATTCTAGCTCACTCGTGAGATGTGTTGTGCGATTACAGGGACATGGTGCTTCGGCACCTCAGCCGGTTGGGACTTCAGGTCAACTGGGACAAGAGCAAACTCTGCCCCGTGCAGAGGATCTCTTATCTCGGTATGGAACTGGACTCGGTCGACTGGACTACGCGCCTCACGGAGGAACGCGTCTAGTCAGTGCTCACCTGCCTCAGGTCCTTTCGAGGCAGGACAGCGGTTCCACTGAAACAGTTTCAGAGACTCCTGGGGCAAATGGCAGCCGCAGCCGCAGTAACGCCGCTCGGCCTGTTACATATGAGACCGCTTCAGCACTGGCTTCACGATCGAGTCCCGAGGTGGGCGTGGCAGAGCGGCACATTCCGGGTCAAAGTGACCCCGCACTGTCGCCAAACCTTCTCCCCATGGTCGGATCCTGCATTTCTTCGGGCTGGAGTGCCCTTAGTCCAGGTTTCCAGGCATGCTGTGGTTTTTACAGATGCTTCTGCCATGGGGTGGGAGGCAACGTATAAAGGGCATGCAGTCTCGGGTCTGTGGACGGGGCCCCAGCTGCATTGGCACATCAATTGCCTAGAGTTGCAAGCAGTACGCTTAGCCTTGTGTCACCTCAAGGGGCTTCTCAAACACAAGCACGTACTGGTCCGTACGGACAACACTGCAACCGTTGCGTACATCAACCGACAAGGTGGTCTACGCTCCCGTCGTATGCCGCGACTCGCCTCCCACCTCCTCCTATGGAGTCAGAAGCATCTGAGGTCGCTTCGTGCCACTCATGTCCCAGGGGAGCTCAACCGTGTGGCAGACAAGCTCACGGCTGCCTCCCCTGCCAGGAGAATGGCGACTCCATCCCCAGGCGGTTCAGCTGATTTGGAGTGTCTTCGGAGTCGCACAGGTAAACCTGTTTGCCTCTCCAGACACGACCCATTGCCAGTGGTTTTAGTCCCTGTCCAAGGGTACCCTCGGCACGGACGCCCTGGCTCACAGCTGGCCCCGGGACCTGCGCAAGTATGCGTTTCCCCCAGTGAGCCTTCTTGCACAGACCCTGTGCAAGGTCAGGGAGGACTAGGAGCAGGTCTTTCTAGTAGCGCTGTATTGGCCCACCAGGACTTGGTTCACGGAACTCATGCTCCTCACGACAGCCCCTCCTTGGCCGATTCCTCTGAGGAAGGACTCTTCGAGGCGCCTCTATGCGTTGAAGTGGAACCTATTCGGCGATTGGTGTTCCTCCCGTCAGGAGGACCCCCGAACTTGCCCGATCAGAGCCATGCTTTCCTTCCTGCAAGATGGGTTGGAGGGAAGGCTGTCTCCCTCCACCCTCAAAGTGTATGTCGCTGCAATAGCCGCGCATCACGATGTGGTAGAAGGTAAGTTCTTCGGGAAGCACGACCTGATCATCAGATTCCTTAAGGGTGCTAGGAGGTTAAATCCACCTCGTGTTTTGCACTCTGTACCCTCTTGGGACCTAGCTCTGGTACTTGGAGCTCTTCAAAGTCCCCCTTTGAGCCTTTGTTGACAGTAGAGCTTAATATCCTGTCCATTAAGACAGTGCTCCTGTTAGCATTGGCCTCTTTCAAGAGGGTCGGGGATCTGCAGGCTTTTTCGGTCGACGAATCGAGCATAGAGTTCGGGCCGGGCCTTTCTTACCGGGGCCGGGGTTGAGACCCCGGCTCGGATATGTGCCCAATGTTCCTACCACTCCCTTCGCGGATCAGGTAGTGAACCTGCAAGCGCTGCCCCAGGAGGAGGCAGACCCAGCCTTAGCTTTTCTCTGTCCCGTCCGCGCCCTGCGGGTTTATATTGACAGAACGCAAAGCTTCAGAACCTCAGATCAGCTCTTTGTCTGTTACGGAGGCCAGCAGAAGGGGAAGGCTGTCTCCAAGCAGAGGTTAGCCCACTGGTTAGTGGATGCTATCACCCGAGCGTATGAGTCTCTGGGTGAGCCTTGTCCTCCCAGGTTGCGTGCTCACTCTACTAGAGGTGTTGCTGCTTCCTGGGCTTTGGCTCAAGGCGCCTCGCTGACAGACATTTGTAGAGCTGCGGGCTGGGCGAAACCGAACGCGTTCGCTAGGTTCTATAGCCTACGTGTAGAACCTGTTTCCTCCGGAGTGCTCGCTACGGCCAGTGGTGCGAGGGAATAGGTTGTGTCGGCTTGCTACGCCACTCCGTGCCTCGGCCGGATACGTGCGTCTTTTGCTCCGTTGGCGCCCTACGTCGGTGAGCCTCGTGAGTTCCTCCATCACCCCTCCGGTGCCAGGCGTGGCGGACTGCCCGGCGCCAGGTCTGCTACCTCTATTAGGAGTTGCTAGTAGACTGGGTGTTTTCCAGTGGTCTCTACGGTGACCCATGATACCACGTGCAGTTCAGCCATGTCTTCCCCTTGACAGACTCATTCTGTCGTCCCTGTTGAGTACGCTCCCACTTCCTTCATATTGGGACTACCTCAGGGACTGCCATATGTTCACTATCCCACTGGGCTAGTACATATGTGTATTCCAGGCCTTCCTCAGGTAGGCTGGGCTTCCGCAGCGTTCCCTTTTTTTTACGGGTTAGGGCACGCTTTCCCAGTGTTATCCATATCGACTGATTGGGTCTTGCGGAACAGCAGGGTGATTCCCTAGCTAGCTCCCGCAAAATTTCTGGAAACTGCTGCAGGGTAGCTTAGCTGGGCTATGGAAGGGGCCAGCACCATGGCGTGTTATTAGGGATCCCAATTCGTCAGGGGAGCTCCCCCGACGACACGTCGGAGTTCCCAGGACGAAAGGGAACGTCTCGGTTACGTATGTAACCCTCGTTCCCTGAGTACAGGGAACGGAGACGTGTCGTCCCTTCGCCATGTTGCTGTACCTTCGCGGAGGACTGGAAACCGTTCGGCTCCTCAGCGAAAAGCATTGCGCAATGTTTACTTCCGCCTTTTGCGCAATGTTTACTTCCGCCACACAACAAATCTTGCATGCCAATTTTCATTGGCTCGTTTTAATTAACTCGAAGGCAATTGGTCTCCCTAGCGTGATCCCAATTCGTCAGGGGAACTCCCCCCACGAAACGTCTCCGTTCCCTGTACTCAGGGAATGAGGGTTACATACGTAACCGAGACATTATTAGGGGTTCAAGCACAAAGTGCTGAAACAACAGCAACCAAAAGTACTAAATCGCTCATAACTCCTAGACCGTTTGACTTACACCACCGTGATCCTTGGCTCAAGATGGACAAAATGTATATCCCCGATTTCGATTTAGGCAGGAACAATTTTCTGCTATGTCGAATTTTGTTCAAAACCTACTTTTGCTAACTAGTACCTGTTTTTTTGCCCGATCGGAACCAAACCAGTCTAGGGCAATTCTCTGGACAGATCAATAAATATCGAAAAAAAGTTTAACTTTTGCATTTGGGTGGCTCTAACAGGGTCATTTAGGAATGGGGCGTGACAAAATACATTCAAAAGCCAATAAATCCTAAAGCAAAACTTGATGAGCATATGTGTCATAACATGGTGAGGAAGCAAGCAAAGTTTCATGGAGATCGGACCATAGGTGGCGCTATAACTGTCAAAAAGGTCTCCTTCTTATTAGGGGTTCAAGCACAAAGTGCTGAAACCCAATTGTAATTGTAAGGATTTGTAAAACGCATTGTGCAGACCAAACCGTAAGTGCTAGAGACTTAAAACCTGGCCAGATGGTAGGCCTCATTTAGGAAATGGACATGGCAAAATGCAGTCGAAAGCCTCTAAATCCTAAACAAAAACTCAAAACTTCACAAAAATTGGTGGGCATATGTGACATAACATGGCAAACAAGCATTCAAATTTTTATGGAGATCGGACAATAGGTGGCGCTATAACTGTTAAAAAGCTTTGAAAACCATGTATTTCCTATGGTAAATTGCCTGTATTGGCTGTAAATGGTCTTTTCCATCTATAATGTCAGTGGTTAAATGCTTGCTAAATAAAACTTAATGTCTTTAATGCCTATGTGCTTAAAGGCCTTAAATGCTTGAACCCCAATAAATGCTGCTTGCAGCTTTAATTTTGTTTAAAATTCTTATAAATATATGAGGTGACAAGGTGGACCTTTTACCCCACACACAGGGTAAAACCAGCATGGGGCAAAAGGCACAAAGCATTGATACAAATACTTTAGATAAACTAATATGTTTTTAATAATGTCTAAGTTATACTTGTTCAAAACAATCACTTTAGCAAAGTTTGTACGATTTTCTGTTAATTTTGATAAATAAAATAATTAATTTGTGTTCAATAAATATACTGTCATCAAAAATATGTTCCTGTAAAAATATATTTAAAAAATACAGAATCAAAATTATGTTAAAAAGTAAAGATTCTGAAAGCATTGAAGGAGATCCCATAATAATTTGATATTTACAGAGGTAACAACAAATTATTTCATAATTATATGACATGATTAATATCATATTCTTAAATATGATTGTTTCATTATAAATATGGTGATTATCTCTAAGGTGGACTCCCAACTTAATATTTTATTTACCATCTGAATCTAACCATGTCATGTCAACAAATGGAAAAGTCAACCAGCTATTTATTATCATGTTAATTATTGTGCCTTTTGACCCAACAGCAGGGGCGCCTTTTACCCCAATTACCATACTTTTACATATCCTTCCGTTATTGAAAAACTGTTGCTTTAAGTAGCTTGAACAAAACTGAAAATCATTAAGACCTTTGTCTCAAAATATATCCAATAATTTTTGTAATTCTCATTTGCTACTCAAATCTACAACATTTAGTCTTGTCTAAACCTCACAGCCTCGCTTTCATTCCCATTAAAAATCAAAGATGGCGCTGCACAGTAAAAAAAAAAGTTGCTGCCTTAAATTTGTAAGTACAATCAACTTGGATATTTAAGTCATTTCAACTTAAATCACATTTAACTGACTTAAAAATGAGTTGAACCTTGTATAACTTAAAACAAAGTAAAAACATATATTGTCATAACTTATTGATCATCATTTGGCACACATCTTGGAAAAACCCATTGTACCCCATGCATATAACATACTATACCCTGGTCACCCTAGATGGAAAACACATTATTACCCTCAGTCTCCGTTCATATGCTGTGTAATTCCCTTTGGCCTGTTCACGTCTTTGTCTCCATTCTATCAGGCTGTGAGCTGGTTCCCCTGGCAACGTGATGTTGCACCTTCCGACTGTGGGATGGACGAGGCCTGCCGATGCCCCTGGCAACAACCCCGATGACACGGTTGGTTCAGTACTGAGAGTAACGTCCATCCCGCTGGCATATGTCACCCATAGAGAGCCGTCATCTCGAACACCGTACACACTAACAGAGTGAGCTGGACAGAGAGAAAGAGCAATATAAGATTAGAAGCATTACATTTATTACATGAAATGATGTCATAATTTACATTTTGGGTGAACTGTCCCTTCAAATGTGTCTGAAGTGTTCAAATAATTTTTTGGGCCACTGTGTTTGACATAAGCACAAAAAATTATTTGCAGATTCACACACACACACACACACACACACACACACACACACACACACACACACACACACACACACACACACACACACACACTTACATATACACTCTCTCACCTTGTCGAAGTGTGTAGATGGTGTTATCCGCAGAGTGGTTTGTAATTATAATAAAGTTTTCTCTGTTCGAGGCAGTGGCTTCCACTCTAACAGCTTTCTCCATGTTTCCATGGAAACTACTGACCTCTCCAGTCGGCAAGGTCATGTTGATGAGGTGTCCGTCAGAGTTATACCTGCTCATGAACACACTTTCTGTTAGTCTGAGTGTGTGTGTGTGTGAGAGAGAAAGACTGTATTAAAGTTTAAATTAGTGAGTGTAAATGCATGTGTATGTAAGAGAGTTTAAAGGGGTCATATCATGCATTTTTCATTTTAATTTTCCCCGACGACATTTGAAACAGTTGTCAAGGCTTCGTGTGCCATAATTTAGTTGTTCATGACAATTTTCCATCCACTCCCTGACCTTTACAACAGCAGTAAACATGCTTTTTTTTGCTGCCGTGCCTTTAAGACCTCTGTATAAACGCCCTCTTCGCATGTGAAATGAGAAATGCTCTGCTTCACTTACATACGGCCTGGGTTTGCTGTTGGGTCCAATATAGTTCATGCTGCTGCATTCTTCAATAACGGCCTCTTTGCAAAGACTGAATTACATTGTGACAGGATCATAAAACAATCCACTGAAATGTGCTGAACTGTGAAGGTGGAACTTCAATGATCAGGGACCTCGTTAAAAATAAACTTCAGTCTTTCCTGACATCCAGAAGGATGTTTTCATTGTTAGTTAAACAAAAATTGGAATATCAGTATCTGCTTTTTTAAAAGATAAAGTGTCAATTCAGCTTGTTCCTACGTACCTTGCTGTGACAAAAAAAATAAATAAAAATGGGCACACTTCAGATTAGGGTCCAATTCTCATTATTAACTACGACCTTTGCCTCAATAAACTCCTAAGTTTGCCTCATATACTCCTCATAAGCAGTAATTATTGATAGTTAGTAAGGTAGTTGTTACGTTTAGATATAGGGTAGGATTAGGGATATAGAATATGGTCTTGCAGAATAATAAACAGCCAATATCCTAGTAATATGGATGCTAATAAGCAACTAGTTCATAGTGACAATTGGACCCTAAAGTGTTACCACAAAAAACAAAAAAACATGTGTCACTGACATGTAAATGTGGTGGTCGTCTTAATCTCATAATTCCAATAAATAGTTGTTTTGGCTGTGTAACCTGGCTTAACACTCTTCACAAATTCTGATATTAATGCACCAATATTCTGACATGTATGCATAAATGGTACTTTTTAAAAATGTGGGTCCCACTTTATATTAAGTGGCTTTAAGTACTATGTACTTACATCGAAAAATAAGTACAATGTACTTATTGTGTTCTGGTTGTATTGTAAAACACTTTTGCTTCTATTGAGATGTGATACTGGTAAGGTTAGGGTCAGGTGTGGTGGTATGGGTAGGTTTAAGGGTGGGTTAAGGTGTAAGGGAAGGGTCAACTGTGTAATTACAAATGTAATTACATAAATGAATTACAGCTGTAATTACATGCAAGTATTTTCAAAATATAAGTACAATGTAATAACATGTGTGTACACAATAAGTCCATTGTATCAAATTATTAATTTCAATGTAAGTACATAGTACTTAAAGCCACTTAATATAAAGTGGGACCAAAATGTGTATTTGTCCTTTTATTTTGTCTGGTTACTTTTTCTTTATTTTTAGAGTTAGTATTTTTTAAATCTTAAAATCAAGAAAACATGACATTTTTGATTATCTCACTGCTGTGACAATTCTTCAGCATCCCACCACCCCTGAACTCCACCTCTGCTTCTATTCATTCATTACTAACCTCATTATTAAGTAGTCCAGGGGTTATTAAGAGCTTTAGTCGAGTCTCAAGCTGCAGTCCTGTCTTTGACAGCAAGCCAAATCTGTTTACCTTCATTATACGCAGGGATTAGGGAACTCATGAACACTGTGCCAAGCACAAAGGACACAGTTTTATTCAACCGACTTTTTTCAGTTTGTCTACATTTTAAGAAAGTAAAAATTGAACTCATCTATATACATGGCAGCTTAAAAAGCTTATTAAATAAACTAAATGTCTAAATGACAATTACAAAAAGGTTATAGGATAGAAAGCATCATTATTTCAGGATAAAAGTCAATGTGAAGTCCCCGAAAAGACAGAAAAACAAAGTGTGGGTGTAAGATACATTATTAAGGTGAATGTTAAAATCCGCTGATGCACAATAGAGGAACAGACGACTTGACATTTGAATCCGTGTGGCGACTCATGGACGGTCGTGTGATATTATGAGGGGGTGAAGCACTTATGACATGTTTCATTTCTCTTTCTCCATTTCTAAATCCGTATTTAAAACTAAACAACTCAAGCTTCTTCATCTTCTCTGTCCCTGTTTTATTTATGTCTAATCAATGTCAATGCCAAATTAAACCATATACTTGTGTCTTGCCACCCACACTTGATGTAAAAGAATAAAAGCTTTCATTTGAGCTTTCAAAGGCCTTTAGATCAAGAGACATCGGCGGCCGTGTTCTCCTGTACTCAAAATGTTAAGTCTGCTTGAAATGCAGGTTTCTTCCTCATCTACTTCAACATCTTAGGGAGATTTCCTTTCCTCGCTCACTGGGATGTTGTAAGCCACTATTTTTCTTTTCCTTTTATCTCCTTTATTTTTCTATTTTCTGTAAAGCTGCTCTGGAACATTGTGTATTGCAAAAAGCGCTATACAAATAAACCTGAATTGAAAAGGGACTAAATGGATTGACTGTGCAGGCATAAGCACCCAATCCACACGGTTTATGCTACTGTATTCTCATTAAAACTCTTCTGAAAACTTATTCTAAAGCTTTTATTTCTACATTTTCAGATTTCTATATGTACAGGTCGTTGCTATGCATGTTATGAGCAGTAGGAGCCAACAGTAATAGTGATGCTCACCTTAGCAAGCACAACTAATACAGCTATGTGTCAAAACTTAATGAGCTGCCTACCTGACAGCATTTTTGGGCATCACAGGCACATTTGAACGTCACAAACGATCATTTGAACGCCTTCGTCGTGCTTCACTGGTTGCCAGACATTTGCATCAAGACACAAATGCTTGCATATTGAGCAGCCCCTCACTTTTGCAAATCAAATCACCAGGCACAAAATCACTTTCCCAAAATTTCACTATTCCTCTATGGTAAAATGATCGTCTCAACCCGAGCCTCTTGGCATTTTCAAAAAAAAAAAAAAAAAAAAAATAATTCTTAAGTGGGGGTCTCAAACTTGAAATGACTTGGGGACCACCAGCTAAGTAGAGGGCCAGTTGAAGTGTTTTTACAGCCATGTATTTTGAGTTGAAAGGCTCATCTGTCCCTCATACCTAGCATAACTCTGCAAGTTTAGTTGACTAATGACGCCTGAGATTGTATTCCTGCAATTTGCTGTTTGCAGATTGGCCAGGTAGCAGGCAAATTAATAGACCAGAAACATCACAAGCTGGCTTTGATGTAACAATTGATTCAATACCCAAATGCACTTATTCTTTCTAAAAAATCTAAACAAGAATAATTAATAAATACATACATTTTAAACTACTCATTACTGTCTCCCTTACAACTGTATTGTAACTTAAACATTTCTGAGAAATTCTGGGACTCTGATGTGTACCTTTAGTAATGAATAACTTCTGTTGTATTCCTCAGGTTTTGAGCTTTTTCTGAGCACTTTCTAACACAAGTCATTACTGCATGCAGAACAGATCTGAGAAATTCCCTGAACCAGAGGCGCTTGTTGACGAGTTTGGAACACCTACGTTGGCGCATATTCTGCTTTGAGGTATGTTTCTGAAATATTCAGTACTTACTACTTCTGGATGAAGGGAACTGATCAAAGTCAACACACCATCCTTCAGTGTTGTGTGCACAACAGAACGTAGCAACATAATTTAAATGAGCTTCCACGGTGTTGCAGAATAAGCTACAGGCATCTCAGGATAAAAAGTGGCATATGAACCCATTTAAAATAGATAAACATATTAACTAACATGGTAACACTATAGAATAAAATTTAATTAATCAACATTAGGTTCACTTAGTTAACGGTATCACAAACTAACGACAGACAGTTATTTTTACTCTATTAATTAATCTAGGTTAATGTTAATTTCTACAAATACTAATAATTTTTACTTTTAATAATAATATAACATATTTATTTATTTTATGTATTTGTGTTTTGTTTCATTCTGTTTTTTTAAAGACATTATACAATAAAAATTATAATATAACTGGAAATGTATTTAAATAAATTAAACACAACCAGAAATAATAAATGCTGCTAAAATTTGTTTATTGTTTGCTCACGATACCTATGCATTAACTAATGTTAACGAATAGCAATTGTAAAGTGTTACCAGCCAAGAAATATTGCTTTCTGATATTATCATTTATAATTATTTCATAATAAAATTCAATTCATGAAACATAAGTTAATACATTTATTTTAATGGGCAGTATTTTTAATATAATAATATTTAAATAAATTAACAATTATTAGGATTAATAAATGCTGTTAAAATGGTTGTTTATTGTTAGTTTATGATACCTAATGAATAAATGTTAATGCAAAGCAAGCATAAAGTGTTACACTCAAAAAAAAAAAAGAAAAAAAAATGCTTTCCATTTCTATTGTTTACAATTGGGCTTTTGGTTATTGTGCATTACAGGACATAAACAAAACTAGCATTTTGGCACTTCAAGCCTGAACCATAAGGTGTCAGTTTAATGTTTGAATATGGTTTAGTAAGTGCCAGCAGGGGGCAGTGTCTCACAACAGACCGAACACAGGCATGTGATCCGCCTCACCACTACACCATGAGCTGCATGAGAACGTGTATGTGTGTGTATGTGTGTGTGTGTGTGTGTGTGTGTGTGTGTGTAAACACAGTGTGTGAAAGGTCACTGAGTTGATCAAACAAAAAGGAGAGAAAGAGAGAGAGGAAAAGAAGCCCCTGACATTTTCACACTAAATTAGAACTTGCAGCTCAGTCTCACAAATCCCTGAAAATGCCCATGCAAACAGTTTACACACACACACACACACACACACACACACACACACACACACACACACACACACACACACACACACACACACACACACACACACACACACACACACACACACACACACACACACACACACACACACACACACACACACACACACACACACACAGGTACCCAGGCTCTTTCATAGTGAAATCAGAAGAGGATACAGAGTTCTTTTCTTTATTGGATAGATTAAGGCTGAGTGATTTTCATTGCAGCAGAAAAACACGCAGCTTGAGAAATCGAACTACTGCAATCTTTCAAACGATCTCAGGTAACACTGTCGATCAGACTCTATTAGATTATTTTCCTTCTGATAAATTCTAATAAAGCGTGATTAAATTAGGCGCAGGTAAAGATTCATCTATGCTGGGAGAATATTGTTTTACATACAGTAGAAACTTGCCACTATTCCTACTGATAAAATGGCTTTAGACTATCAGAGTGTGCAAGTGAGGCTGTGTGGCATGACAGCAGCCGAAATAGACTCTAAGGGAACCTACGACAGGATATGACACACGAAAACGAAGACAGATCGTGCTATCGCGCGCACCTATAAATCAAGCCATGCAGCGCACTCTCCTGATGAGAGAGATAGACAAAAGGAGGGTAAAAGAAGGGCATCACTTACTCGTAGACAGTAGTCCAGCCGTTCTCATTGCTGATGGTAGCGAGCAGCCCCGTGTTGCCGTAGTAACTGAGCTGTGCGAGGTCGTGCGCGAGAGCTGAGATGCGCTTCAGCATTCCGGCATTGCTGATGGTCAGCCAGTAAACCTGGCCGCCCGGGGCTACGAGCCACAGGGGCACGCCATTAGCATCGCGCCGCAACTGCGCTATCGTGCCCTCCCTGCTTGCTATGCTGCTCAGTTGGCCCTCGAGGGTATATGTGAAGTTAAGTAAGTAGTCCCCGGTTACCAGGCTGCGGCTGAACAGGTGAGTACCATTTGGACTGAACAGGTAGAGCTCTTGATCTGCCACCGAGGTGAGCTCGAACAGCCCCTCGGGAGTGAGTTGTGGATGGTTAGCGGTGAGCCGACGTATACGCACATTCCCGAGGTCAGCGATGTAGAGGGAGTCATTAGGAGAAACTGCCAGAGATGAGGGAGACTTCAGCTTGGCATCGCGAGCGTAACCTCCATCACCTAGGGACAATTTCATGGAGAGAATGAGAAAGAGAAGGGAAAAAAAGAGGAACTCTAGTTCATTAGGCATTCAGTGTTGGGCTTAATGATTAAAACCTCAGAGACCCACTGCAGTAAAAGTGCAACTCTCTTCTACATCAGTTAAATAATGGGTTTTTTTTTTTTTTTACAAATTAAATCTGCATACAACAGAGGCATCCAGGGCTATTAAATGTGTCACACCAACAAGTTTGGCAGGAAAATATTTACAAATTGAATCTCCCAGCATGCCAAAGTCAAACTACATAACTGCCCACTGTCACAATTAAAAAAACAACATCGACCTGTATTATGTAATAATATGCAACATGCTGTGTTTTTACTTCAAAATTGAATGAATGAAAGAAAAAGATTCATTCAGAAGTTTGGGGTCAGCAAGATTTTTTGATGTATTTTGACAGAGGCTTCTAATGCGCACCAATTCTGCATTTATTAGATCAAAAATACAGTAAAACAGTAATTTTGTGAAATATTATTACATTTTAAAATAACTATTTCCAATTTAATATATGCAATTTATTCCTGTGATGGCAAAACTGAATTTTCAGCTTCAGTGTCACATGATCCTTCAGAAATCATAATATGCTGATTTGCTGCTCAAGAAACATTTCTTATTATGAGAGTGTTACACATCAGTGCTGCTTATTCTTTTGTGTGGATATGAATAGAAAGTTAAAAATAACATAATTTATTTGAAACATTATACATGTCTTTGTTGTCCTTTTTTGATAAATTTAATGCATCCTTGCTGAGTAAAAATATTAATATACCTAAAAAATGTTTTGAACGGTAGTGTGTATTGTCCCAAAAGGGAAATTTGTCTTGCAGTACACGTACACTAAACATTGTAATATAAATAGGGCAATAAATAATATACAACAATATTATGATACAAAAGCATTTCATATTGAGTAAATCATGGATAAACTAATCTTAATGATTTTCAACACAGGCAAATAAAACATTAGCATGGGTAAGAGGGCCGCTCTCAGATGAACATACTCAAGTTTCAGGCATCTAGCTTACTGGAAATGCTTTTATAGAAGTCAATGCAATTGCACTGTCTGCCTGTATGCATTTTGAAGTAATTTTTATTCAGGCATTATGACATTTTAGAGGAATGTATCTATAAAGGAATTCTCTGAAATTGACATATGCAAATTTTAGCCTCCTAGCTTACTGTTAAATTTGTATACTATATTATAACAGTGGTGAAATTTTGCTACGTCAAATTGCAAATTTTGCTATTTTTCAAGTCACATTTAAGACAAAATATGCATTAAAAACTTGTGATTTTATAACCAGTGGCTTACAAAAGAAAAGGTTCAACATGGAAAATAATACATCATCAGTGTGAACAACCTCTCTGAGGGTTATAGTAAATCACTGTGTTTAGCACTGAAATGTATGTTTGTCTCACCTGAGAAACACTCGCAGTTGGGGTCAATCTTACAATCGCATTCACTGGTCGCACCCGCGATTACAACCATTTCTCCATTTGTGGACACTTCTTGTACACGGCTGTGCTTCCGGTCGTCGGTTTCTGCGATGTACAAAGCTCCTTGGTAGCTGACGGCAATAGCTTTCGCTCCCTCCAGCACAGACCGCACCGCTGTTTTCCCCAGAATCACCGGTTCAGTACTGGCCATGGGGCAATGGATGGGTCGTCCGGCAACCACTCGCACCTGCTGGGACTCGCTCACCTGGAGCACAAGGTTATTATCAAGAACGTAGAGAGAGTTATCCAGCGGACTCACTGCCAGGTCTGTGGGCCACTCTAAACGCACCTGTGGATACACAAATGTATATTATTAACTGCTATGAAGCTGAAAAGTGTGATTTTCATCATAACATTTCACAGCCACTCTCATCTGCTTATGGCCAATCAGATGTACTCTCAGCAGCAGACAGAAAAACAGACAATCTCATTTTGATTGTTATTATACTGATTTACATACAGTAATATCAGTGGACAGCACTATTTTACATTATATACACAGGGAAGACATGAATCATGGGAGAATGTAAAAAAGGTGCGTGATGGGTCCCAAACAAGTTGATGAGGAATAGCTTGATATCACACTGTGACTTGTATTGTGTGGACATGGTTTGGGTTTACATAAGAGAGCGAGCAGAAAACTATTTTCTGCAAACTGTCGCACGTCGGTCATCTGGAGGTGGAAACGCCAAAACTACTTTTCACCACTGGAGGTGGAAAACCCTTTTATACCAAAAAAAAAAAGTCTGCTAAACTATGAGAGCCAAAAGATGTCCCTTGCATCCACTGATCCATTTAACAACGTTAGTGTTGCTGCTTTCAGTCTTTTGTTTTGAACTCACGTGATACATAATGCAAAGTTGCTTTTGCACAAATGCCAGACATATTTAGTAATATAGATATACCTTTCAGACCTGATTTTTTTATACTAAGCAAAAAAATAAAAAATACTAAAAAATACTAAAAAATAAAAAATCTAGGCCTACTTGATATTTGCTCTTCTCCAATGTAGAAGTGAGTATAAAAACAAGATTTGTGCAAACTCATTATTTTTATTAGATTATTTTTATGTCCACTACATTAGGCATAAAATATACGCTTAAACATATACAGTATGTTAATTAGTTTTGAAGATTTTGAAAAGAATACACATATTGTAATACTGAGCAATGCAATAAGAATGTAGAAAAAAAAGTAAGATGATAAGATGAAGTCTTTTTTGTTGCTTGCAATGGATGAATCTAAGTATGTGTGTATATGTCTGTGTGTTTGTGAGTACTTGCTGATTAATTTGATAAATATAAAACTGTGCATTGTCGAATTAAGGCATCAGGGTGTGTGGAGTGTGTGTTGCTGTGTATTCTTTCTCTCACATTCACTGTTTCTGTCTCACTAAAACTAATGAAAAAAGTGAATGACAGCTAAAAGCCACTTTGAGGACAAATAAAATCATATTGTTAATAATAATAAACATGAATGTTCATAAAACATTAAAATTAGAATTTCTGGCTCTGTATTTTAGCTTTGAAATGCTTGCACAAATTTCCCAACATGGCACGCAACTAAGTTGTGGGTTCCTGTTGATATATAACACCTGATGTCCATTGTGATGGACATTAAACTTAAAAAATGCATGTGTTCTAAAACTCAGAAAGATCTTCTAATTAACTTTGAATATTATCACTTGATACTATTAATATTATAATAGGTGTAAGTTGATGAGGCTAGCATGAACATAAATTAGCATTTAAAGTCCCCCTGTAGTCAATAATTGTATCCCTTAAAACTCATCTTTGATCACCAAAATAACATTTTTTTTCCTGTGAAAAAAATTATTCATGCCTTAAAATAGATTGAATGTAACTCTAAACCCTTGCTTCATTTTATATACGTGGATCAATGAATATGCAAATTAGCCCCACCAACTTTAGTCAAGTTTTTTTTTTTTTTGCCAGAATATATTTAAGTTTTGTGCATACACAAACACAAGACAAACAACCACAGTGCCTATCAGAAAGCCATCACTGTACAATGCAACCGTCTACAATTATTCATCACTTATCTTTAAAATAATAAGATATAAAATAAAATACATGAGTTGTACAAATCAGGTGATATAAATTATTGTCCAGAAGTGAACTGCAGTGTCCACACATCTCAGTCATTGTCATCTGTTAAATCCATATCTTTGGCATAATCAATAAAAGTGTTCCAGATATTCTCAAAAAGTTCCTGTTTGCCTTTTAGCACATATGTAATCCTCTCTAATGGCAGAGCAGACAGCATCTGCCGTAACCATAAAGTGCCTCTTGGTCTACATGTTTTTTTCAAGCTCTAAATCTATCATGAGAACTTTCAGGAACGTGAGACATAATCAGATTATAAAACTGAGAAATAATGCCTTTCTTTTGACTATCTTTTAACAACATTTCTTCCAAGTCTGAAGTAGTGGGTTTCGTTAATACATTGTTTTGACTTGTTCTTATAAAACTCCTGAGTTGGAGATATTTAAAGAAATGTGTTTTATCTAAGTGAAATTTATCTTGTAATTCTTGAAAGGTCATAAGTATGTCAGAATTTGGCAAATACACATCTCAAACCATTCTCAGTCCCTTGGTTTTCCATAACTTATATGTTGCATCTGCCCTGCCTGGTGGAAAAGATTGGTTGCCCCATAATGGACTAAATTGAGACAGACAGTGTGGATCTTTCAAAAGTGTCTTCACATCACTCCATACTTTTATCATGTTTTTAAGAATTGGGTTTTTAATGTCTCTTAATAGTTTTCTTATTGTATTTGAATATATATATGAGGGAAGAGGTCAATTCAATCCTTGTGATTCCATTTCTATCCAATGTGGTGAATGGTTAGTATAATAAAACATAATAGACCTTAGCTGCGTAGCCCAATAGTACAGATTAAAATTAGGACATTTCAAACCTCCACGTTCATAGGGCAAGTACATTAAAGACAAACGAAGTCGTGCCCATTTTATTTTTATGCCCTCAAATTGTGTCACAACATTAAACTGTATAACATCTGGGATTGGGTTTGCTCTTTCATGTTTATTTAACAGTAAAATAGAAGACTTGGTTTTATTGAGTTTGTAACCTGAAATTTCACTAAATAACTGGATGACTTCCAGAATGATCCGTATTGATGTGTTTAGATTCGAAATAAATAAGATCACATCATCTGCGAACAGAGAAATCCTATGTTCAGTTGGTCCTACTGTAATTCCACTAAGTTGGGGATGGGAGCGTATTGCAATTGCAAATGGTTCTATTGCTAACGTGAATAATAAAGGCAAGAGCGGGCAGCCTTGTCGGCATCCGTGTTTTATTGCTATCGGTTGAGAAATATTTCTATTAGTTATGATTTCAGCAGTGGGGCTGTCATATAATATTTTGACCCATTTAATAAAATTGTTACCACATCCAAATTTTTCTAATACCCGGAAAAGGTATGGCCATTCGACCCTATCAAAGGCCTTTTCGGCATCCAATGATAGAAGAGCTGTATTTGGCGCTTCTTTTTTACAATGAATAATATTTAATAATCTCCGTACATTGTGGAAGCCCTGCCTTCCCGTGACGAATCCATTTTGGTCTTGATTTATTACATAAGGGAGAGTATTTTGTAGTCGTTTTGCTAATAATTTAGAAATAATTTTCAAATCTGAATTCAAAAGACTAATGGGTCTTAGATTCTCACATTTATCTAAAGGTTTTCCTGGCTTAGGCAAGAGAGTAATCAAGGCTGTATTTAATGAAGGAGGGAGAGAATTTGATTGAAAGATTTCTTCAAACATGTCCAATTGTTGTGAATTTGGCCCTTTAATTTCTTCGCTTTTTTTTGTTTCTCCTTATATACGTGTACTACATATCCCAGAATTCCAAGCAAACTACAATACTAACTTTAGTGCACTACATTACCCATACACCCCTTGGTCAAGGTCTATAAGTAGGCCTCATTTCCTTCCTTTGTTTCTTTTGCATTGGTGAGGTGTGGGTGTTTGAATGGACACCCAACCATGTCCTTTGAGTCTTTTCCTTAGGATGCGTTCAGTAAGTTTGTTTTACCAATTGTATTGTTTGAATTTGTTTATTTGAATTGTTTGGATTGAGTATATGTATGGTATGTATATTGTTGAATTATCTGAGATTGATTTTCTTTATTGTACTGTTTGTAGTGACTTAAGACCATCCTGTTCATCCTGTCCATCCATTAACACCTGTCCATTTACATCGTGTGAATCAGCTCTATGTAAATCTATGAACTTCCTGTCATGTGAATTACCCAAGACTTAATCATCCTGAACTAAAATAAAAGAGAGCAAAGGACTGGTATTTGTCCCGTGTTTTAATCAGACACGCCATCAAGTTTCTGCAACTCCTAACGAACTTTGGATATATTTAACATCTGATATCCTATTGTATGGTGAGAGAACGTGTTCCTTCTCCCCCTCCCTCACCAACACTAGTTGTAAGTGATCATCACCAAACCCAGTATGAAAATCCATCTTTTTTAAAATCTGCCGGATGCTCATCTGCTCATTGTGAACAGTATCAACATGATTCACTCGATATGGACGTTAAACAAGAAATACTTGGACTTAAGAGTATGCTTGGTGAGATGATGTCTAGAATGTCACAGTTAGTAGTTTCTTCTAAACATTCTGAATTTTCTGAGTCTTTTGATGATGCTTCTGATGATGATGATGATGATAATGCCTTGGTTAATCCATCTATTGTTCAAGAATTATGTGCATGTATTAAGTCAGCTGAAAAGAAACCTACATGCGAGAAATGTAATTCCTCAACTGTTCCTTCACTGCTTCCATTTAGTAGGCCTAGTTCTCTGCCTCTTCCTCCTTCCTCATTGTTACGTAGTCCACCCCAACATATGCACACACATGATATAACATCACAACTACAATCTAGTATGTCACAACCTTCTATTGTTCCATTGGTTCCTGGGCCTTCTAATTGTCAGTCCCCTCAAGTGCAACAAGTAACATCAGCACAGTTACCTCCTCAGCCTCGGTATGCTTCTCAGTATTCACAGCCATTAGGACCATTTTCTAGTTTGTCAATTCCTCATGTGTCCTCAACTAATGTAGGTCCTCATATTCAACCACAGTCTGTAGGTCAGGTAGGGAATCTTGTTGTACAACCTCCTGCTTCATATACTCAGCCAATTGTTCCCACTACCCAGACAACTGCAGTTCCATTCCTTCATCCTTATCCATATTCCCAGACATATTATTCTCCATATCCTGTTTCTTCCTATCCTACTTCTCGTGTCCAGGGACCTTCCTTTCCTTTCTTGGCAAATGACGATCCCCAAGAATTTGCAATGTTGCAGCTAGCCTTGACAAATTTGCTGTCACCCCATGAGCCAGAACATTACAAATTCCATATCTTGCTGGATCATTTAAAATTTTCTCCAGCTCGTGATCTAGCTTTAGCTTATGCGAACGATCCTAGGCCTTACAG
Source organism: Gila orcuttii (assembly GCA_026230005.1). Lineage (NCBI taxonomy): Eukaryota > Metazoa > Chordata > Actinopteri > Cypriniformes > Leuciscidae > Gila > Gila orcuttii. The sequence continues at coordinate 15,516,474 of JAPDVR010000004.1, forward strand.
TATGGCCCTTTCTGCACTACAGCAGAAATATGGGCAACCTCACCAACTAGTTTTGAGAGAAATCAAGGCTATTCTAGCTCTTCCCAGGGTGAGATCAGGTGACAGCAGAGCATTTAGTAGCTTCGCACTAAAGGTTCGAGCTTTGGTTGGCATGCTCCAATTTTTGGGCCAAGACCAAGTTAAGTCAGAATTATCCTGCGCTTCTTATGTACAGCAACTACTCCGTAAACTGCCCACAGAGCATGTAACCAACTTTGCCCGTTATGCTCGTACGATTCTAAAGGGTCAAAGCTACAACCTGATTAGCTTTTCCGCTTGGCTCCAAGAAGAGGCTGAGTGTCAAGCAATAGCTGACCAGGTTATTGACTTTCCAAAACCACTTCTGAGTAAACCTCAACCAAAGACCTACGTTAACACTCGAACAGTCTTGTACGGAGGCAATGGTAATTCTGTTGTGCCAAGATCCACAAATAAGCAACCCCAGAATTTGAGAGATGGAGAACGGAGTTCTAAGTATTCATGTGCATATTGTTCCAGTAGAGATAATTTCATTGGCCTGTGCCCCACTTTTAGATATCTAGAAGACAGCAGGAAGGATGCATGGATTAGAGAAAACAATAGATGTTGGAGATGCGGGCTTAACCATCTAGCTGCCAACTGTGATTTGAAAAAACCCTGTCCACAGTGCAAAGGCAGACCTCTTTGTATCCTTCATGGAGTCAATTGTCGTGATCAAGATAATGGTACATTCTACCTTAGTCGCCTTGGAGGTTCTGGCAAGGTACTGCTTAAAGTTGTTGAAGTACTTCTCCATAAAGGTAGATCCTTGCAAACCTATGCCATCCTGGATGATGGATCAGAACGTACCATGTTGCTACCTCAAGCATCTGATTCTTTGGGCCTCAATGGGGTAACTGAGTCCTTAATTGTTAGAACTGTACGTCAAGATACTCTTGCCCTTGAAGGCTTTTCTGTAAGCTTTGAAATATCTTCCATGGCTAATCCAGAAAAGAAGTATTCCATTTCCAATGCTTTTTCTGCTGCCAGACTGGGACTGGCAGAACAGACGTACCCCGTTGAGATCTTGCAGAGACGTTTCAGACATCTTCGAGACTTACCCCTTCCAGCCTTCTCAAATGTCCAACCACTTGTTCTAATTGGTGCAGATTACCCACACCTGATAAATCCAATTGATCAGGTGTATTTCGGGCCTCCTAAATCCCCAGCCGCAATCCAGACCAGGCTAGGCTGGGTACTTCAAGGCCCAATACCGATTCCTAACACTGATGAGATGCAGTGTCTTTTTACCATCGCTGATCCACTAGAAGAACTTCGCCATGATGTGGAGAAATTATGGAAATTGGACATCCTTCCTTTTAGAAATGAGAAAGTCATTACTAGGTCCAAGCAGGACCAAGAAGCTATGGACTTGTTGGCATCCAAGTCTAAAAGAGTTGATGTGGATGGTGTGCAAAGATATGCCACTCCATTATTGCGTGCTGCTTCCGCCATAAAGTTACGAGCTCCACCAAATGCAGTTATGTCCTCTGTCAGATGTGTCGAGCGACGTCGCCAAAGAAATCCTAAAACTGCTGCTGTGTATGACCAGGAGATTGCGAAGTTGGAGGAATCCGGTTATGTTTCCAAAGTGGAACTTCCTCATGACTCATCTGATGAATCGTGGTATATTCCTCATCATATTGTGGAGCATATCACATCCAGAGAGTTGCATATATTTTGCGACGCCTCAGAGAGCACATACGGGTCTGTAGCCTATTTGCGAATGGAAACTGACAAGGGTGTGGTACATACTTACTTCATCATGGCAAGATCTCGAGTTGCCCCCAAAAGGCAAATATCCATCCCTCGTCTTGAACTTTGCGCTGCTCTAACAGGTGCACAGCTTTGTAAACTCCTGCAGAATGAATTGACTCATCCTTTGACAAATATTGTCCTATGGTCCGATTCGACAACCATCTTGTCTTGGCTGCATTCCCTCTCCTGCCGTTACAAAATTTTTGTAGCTAATAGAGTCACTGAAATATTGGAACTCACTGATCCCTCTTCTTGGAGATATATTCCTTCTGCACAGAATTCAGCAGACGACATTACGAGAGGCAAAACTCTTGTTGATCTAGCCAAACCTGATCATAGATGGCGACAAGGTCCAACGTTTCTGAAATTTCCTCCAAACGAATGGCCCAGAAATCTAGTATCTAGACCTGCTAGTCCTGATCCTGAGCTTCGCAAACCACTCTTTTGCGGGTTAACACAATTGGATGATATTGTACTCACAGATCCTTCCTGTTTCAAATCATGGTCAGAGTTACAGTTCGCAACAAATTAGTTACTGGGACAATATAGGGAGGACCCCTGTGACGCCTCTTCAGTCCAAAACCTCCTTTTGAGACAAGCCCAGCAACAAAGTTTTCCCTCTGAGTACCAGTGTTTAAAGGAAGGAAAGCCCATTGAACCTCAAAGTTGTCTCCTTACACTTTCTCCCGAGTTCAATGAAGAGACGGGACTTGTTGTAGTGGGCGGTAAGCTCAGACGTGTGGAGGATATGGAACCTGGAATGATTCATCCAATCGTCCTCGACCCCAAACATCCATTATCCCATTTAATTATCAAGGACTGTGACGACAAACTTTTCCATCCTGGTCCAGAGAGAGTTTTCTCAGAACTTCGACGCAATTACTGGATAATTAGAGGGAGACAAGCCGTAAAAAAAACATCAGTGGTCTTGTTTGGAATGTAGGAAGTGGAGAGCTAAGCCATCTATCCCTCAAATGTCAGATCTTCCACTCTCCAAGCTCCGATTGTTTAAACCTCCCTTTTGGTCCACTGGAATGGACTGTTTTGGTCCCTTCCATGTCAACATTGGCCGTAGAACGGAGAAGAGATGGGGCATGCTGTTTAAGTGTCAGACCACTCGATGTCTGCATCTTGATTTGTTGAGCAGTTTAGATGCGGACAGCTTTCTAATGGCCCTACGCCGCTTCATTTCCAGGAGAGGTAGGCCATATGAGATTCTTTGCGATCAAGGAAGTAATTTCCGTGGAGCTGCAAGAGAGTTAAAGGAAGCTTTCCAGAATCTTACCACTGAGTTACAAGTCAAGTTGGAAAATCAGCAGATTAAATTCAAGTTTAATCCACCACAAGCTCCTCATTTTGGGGGGTCATGGGAAAGAGAGGTCCGTTCAGTTAAAACAGCTTTACGGGTGGTACTTGGCAGTCAAACAGTATCAGAGGAAGTCCTACGGACAGTTTTGACTGGAGCTGAAGGAGTGTTAAACTCAAAGCCACTTGGTTACGCCTCTTCAAACATTTCCGACCTCGACTCTATCACTCCAAACCTCCTCCTCATGGGGCGGCGAGATTCTTCTCTACCTCAGGTGATTTATGCCAATACTAAGCTCCTTGGCCGCAGATCTTGGCGCCACAGCCAGGTCCTCGTTGACCAGTTTTGGACATCCTTCATCCGATATTACTTACCAGGTCAGCAGCTCCGTCATAAATGGAATCGAGAACAACCTAATCTAAATGACTCTGCTGTCGTGTTAGCTATTGATTCTCAACTTCCAAGAGCATCATGGCCCATTGGCAGGGTAGTACGTCTCTTACCTAGTCAGGATGGACGGGTCAGAGTAGCTGAGATTGCCATTAATGGAAAGATGTATGTACGTCCAGTTGCTAAGTTGATTCCATTACCAGAAATAAATGAGTAATAGCAAATACATGATTGTATTTGGGGGCGGCTGTTGTGAATTTGGCCCTTTAATTTCTTTCCTTTTTTTTGTTTCTCCTTATATACGTGTACTACATATCCCAGAATTCCAAGCAAACTACAATACTAACTTTAGTGCACTACATTACCCATACACCCCTTGGTCAAGGGTCTATAAGTAGGCCTCATTTCCTTCCTTTGTTTCTTTTGCATTGGTGAGGTGTGGGTGTTTGAATGGACACCCAACCATGTCCTTTGAGTCTTTTCCTTAGGATGCGTTCAGTAAGTTTGTTTTACCAATTGTATTGTTTGAATTTGTTTATTTGAATTGTTTGGATTGAGTATATGTATGGTATGTATATTGTTGAATTATCTGAGCTTGATTTTCTTTATTGTATTGTTTGTAGTGACTTAAGACCATCCTGTTCATCCTGTCCATCCATTAACACCTGTCCATTTACATCGTGTGAATCAGCTCTATGTGAATCTATGAACTTCCTGTCATGTGAATTACCCAAGACTTAATCATCCTGAACTAAAATAAAAGAGAGCAAAGGACTGGTATTTGTCCCGTGTTTTAATCAGACACGCCATCAAGTTTCTGCAACTCCTAACGGAACTTTGGATATATTTAACATCTGATATCCTTCACCAATATAGGTACTAAAAGTTTATTTTTAAATTTTTTATACAGATCAATAGGAATGCCATCAGGCCCTGCTCTTTTCTCAGATTTCATGCTGTCAATGGCTTGTCCAATTTCTTCAAGTTTAGTCAAGTTACTGTATGTAAATGCTACGCAATGGTATCGCTCTTCACAATGGCGGACATAATGGTAATTAACATGATTACACTTTGGCTTGACTACAATTTCAAACAGCTAATAATGTGTTGCTAATGTTACACAAACCGTATTCCCATTCAACATCTCAGAGTCAAACAGCTGCCTTCTAAAAATCTGTATCCTTAGAAAGGCTTTGAACAAATTAGAACGTCAGTGGATAAAGGCATATTGTTAATCATAACATTGTAATATACATCATATACATAATTCACCCGCTATACTGATACATATACCTGATTTTATCATATCAACAGAAAAATATACCGGGAGAATCTGGCTTCTCTTGAGACTTCACTGCTTCAGAGCAGAGTTAATGATATGCTAAAGCCGCCCCGCACGATTGGTTGCAAGGTAGTTTGTGACGTAAGAAACACCAAAGATTTCAAACCTCATTTTTGAAACGGTCTTTAAATCCCTGCAGTTTTAGGGAGAAAATACTCAGCAATGGTGTTGACTTATGAATTTGCACATAGTTTGTCTTATAGCATATTAAAAACACCACATAGACATATAAACAACATTAAAAACTTGATTTTCACCACAGGGGAACTTAAAAGGTAAAATGTGGGCTTATTCATCCTGTCTAGGCGGTTAGCCTGTCTTTTGTGATGCTTGAAGCTCAATCAGATTAAGTTAGGGGTCATATCTTCATTGTGACTGGTTGCTCAGGGATCAATTAGTAACCAGACATTACTATAAAAACAAACAAACAAAAAAATATTGGTTTAAACCCAACACCATGTGATGTCCATTCCAATGGACCCAGGCTAGGTGTGTGGCATTCAAACTGTAAATAAAAGGTTATTCAGACACGATATTTCCCTTTCAGTCGCTCATGCATCACACACTCCGCCCCCGCGGAGCAGATGTAAATACGGAAGTGGATACACGCACTAGTTGTCTTTCGCTTCGGAGCTGATCGGTCTTCATGTCGATGTCTCTGAAGAGTTTTGTTATATTACAACGAGCGAGTGTGTCGGTGTTCTTCTGGAAGACTCTCCCAGTGCTGGTGGTTCTACAGCGCAAGTGCAGCGGTGATCGCGAGCTTCTGAGCTCTCACCTGCTGTTCTAACAACATAATTTTTGTGTGTTTGTTGACGGTTGGTTAGAGGGCAAAGATGTGAGTGCTTCACTGTTTCAGTTCACTGTTCAGTGTTGCCGCGGTTATTCCCCTTTGTGCTCTGGCACTTGTGATGGGTCCCATTTCCTAAAAGAGCAACACGGGTGCATTTGCGTCTTTTTCAAGACATCATTCCATCCGTGCGTTTCTGGATGTGGTCGTTTCCTGTCCCCCTCTGAAGGTCACAATGGTTGCATCACGTGTTAAAAAAAGAAAGAAAAAATACATTTATATATGTATTAAAAAAATATATATATTTATTTATTGAAGCAGCTTTTGTGGATAGTTCATGTTCTCATCACGACTATCACGGTGTTGAGATCGAGACTCGCCTTCATGCGTGAAGATGGAGTCCCCAGTACCACGCCCCACTACGGCACCATGTGGGATTGGTGATTAGAGGATCATAGTGAGGCTTCCCCGCACGGTAACCAATCCCTGTGGGCCCCTCACTCCTTTATCACACCGCAGCCGGTGAGCGTGCTGGTCCCTCTGTAATGGACCGACCAGCAGCTTCATTCGGGGCCCCTCCAGAGGAAATGATGACTTGGCTGCGTTATCTCCCCCTGGGAGTGTAACGTTGCCTGAGCCAGATCCAGAAATGTCAGCTATGCTGAAACGGGCCACCGAGGCTGTCGGGATCGAGTAGAATCCTCCACCGTGTCCCGAACAGTCTCGGTTGGATGATTGGTATCTCGGAGCGGGCCACGCTGGGTCTCAGCTCGCCGCCCCAGTGCTTTTCTTTCCCAAAGTGCATGGAGAACTTACCAGGTCGTGGATGGCACCTTTCTCTGCCAGAAACAGCCTGAGTAGCTCCTCCCCCTCACTATCCTTGACGGAGGAGCAGTGTGGGTTACGAGGCTATCCCTCCAGTGGAGCGGTCTGTCGCGACACAGGTGCACCTGTGTCCGGTGGCTGCTGCCTTTTGGACGGAGGATCCTCGTCTCCCCCCTAAGCCCTGTGAGTTCTCTTCCGTTCCGACGGGCAGAGCTTACAAAGCCTGTGGGTAAGCCGCCTCCTCTTTGCATGCCATGGTGTTGCTACAGGTCTATCAGGCCAGGGCACTCATGGACATGCACAAGGGTAGCCCAGACCGTGCGCTCGTAGGTGAGCTCCGCACTGCAGCCGACCTCGCCCTCCGGGGCACGAGCGTTGTGGCATGTGTGATCGGTCTGGCGATATCCACATTAGTGGTCCAGGAGAGCCAATCTTGGCTCAGCCTGGTTGATATGGCGGATGTCGACAAGGTTCGGTTCTTGGACTCCCTAATTTCCCAGGTAGGGCTGTTCGGCGACGCGGTGGAGAACTCTTCCCAACAGTTCTCTGCCACAAAAGCGAAGACGGAGGCCATCCGGCACATCCTGCCCTGGCGGCCCGCTGCTGCCTCCACCCCGCTGCCGGTGGCAGTTCCTCCACCTGCTCGTCGTGAGAAGGCGGATTAGAGGATCATAGTGAGGCTTCCCCGCACGGTAACCAATCCCTGTGGGCCCCTCACTCCTTTATCACACCGCAGCCGGTGGAGGCCCCGTTGAGCGTGCTGGTCCCTCTGTAATGGACCGACCAGAAGCTTCATTCAGGGCCCCTCCAGAGGAAATGATGACTTGGCTGCGTTATCTCCCCCTGGGAGTGTAACGTTGCCTGAGCCAGATCCAGAAATGTCAGCTATGCTGAAACGGGCCACCGAGGCTGTCAGGATCGAGTAGAATCCTCCTCCACAGAATCCTCCACCGTGTCCCGAACCGTGTCTCCACCGTGTCCCGAACCCGGTCATCCGCCTTCTCACGCGTCCCCTGCCTTCCAGTGGGAGTCAGTTAAGTGTTAAGTGCAGTTAAGTATTGTTGCTTCGGGTCACCCTCAGGCCTCTCGAGCTGGGTCCCTCCAACTCGCTGCCCCACCTCGGGTACGTCTGTGGTTCCCTGGCCCCTGGCCCGGTTCATGGTAGCCTAAAATGTTTCCCATCCGGTCCAGCTGGCCCCAAATTGTACCATCAGACTCGGCTTGCGATTAATTTTCGCTTGGCTTCCGCCCAAGCTCAGTGATATTCATCATACTTAGGTGTTGAGCAGATTTCCTCCTAAAATTAGTGATATATTCACACCTAGCTGTTGAGCAGTGCTCCTGTCTTGGGTGTGCACGTCACAGTCCTACTGGCGAAGGACGCGATGTAGCTGCCCCCTCCAGCCAATATGAAGACCGGCTTCTATTAGCATGTACTTCATTGTACCCTCGAGAGATGGGTCACGACCACCTTGGTCCTGTGTTAATTGAGACGGGGAATTTTCCAAAGCCTCCGTTCATTTTGCTACACAGAGTTGCATTTCCAAATGCCCCGTCCCCAAGGTTGGTCTGCAGCATTCGACCTGAGACACATGTACTTCAGATCCCTATCCTTCCACACCACAGGCCATCCTGTGTTCATGCGTTTGAAAGGTGTAAGGTATCAGTACAAATACCTTCCCTTCTAGTGCTCATAGCCAGTTGGGTCCTCAGGTCAACTGGGGAAGAGCAAACTCGTCCACGGGCTGAGGATCCCTTTTCTAGTTTGGAGATGGACTCGGTCCAACGCATCTCTAAAAGTGTGTGTGTCTGGTCAGTGCTGAAAACTATTCAGTGGCTCCTGGGGCATATGGAACATGCAGCCGCACGGCTTCCTGAAGACCGCTTCAGCACTAACTTCCCCAGTGAGCCTTCTTGCATAAAACTGTGCTAAAGTCAGGGAGGAGATAGAGCAGTTCTTGCTAGTTGCCCCTTATTGGCCCAACCAGACCCTCTCCTCTCGACAGTCCTCCCTGACTCCTTCCTCTGAGTACTTCTCAGGGATGAGGCATGATGAACGCACCCGCGTTCAGACTAGAGAATTCCATGTCTGGTTCTAAAAAGAACGGGGCGCGGAGGTTCTGGTTACTACCGCAAGACTTTTTTATGCCGTAGAAACCATCACTTCAGTGTGAGCACCCTCCCAAATGAGGCTTGCTCCCCCTTAGAAGTGGAACCTATTCGTTGAATGAGTCTTCTCTCCGCGAGGAGATCCCGAAGGTGTTCAGTCACTTCAGTGCTTTCTTTTCTGCTAATGGGTTGGAGTGAGGGGTGTCTCCTCCAGCTCAAAATGTTGTTGCCTCTGTTTTGACGTACATCAGGATGCAGTGGATACAAATCCGTGGGAAGCACGACTTGATCGTCAGGTTTGTAACGACTGAGACAAATCAGACACAATTATTTGTTTTAGGTAACAAATAATATTTAAAACTCACTCTGGGATCTGTGGTCCCATCCCCCAACAAGGGCAAGAAGGATCTTTGGTTACCATGACTACGATCAGATAAGTTGGTTTTATTGCTGTGAAGAATGTGAAGACAGAGAAGACAGAAACAGACTTTGAAACAAACTTTGCTGCATTAATCATAGATGAACGGATCTATAAATGAACCTGCACCCCAGAAAATTGTGCGAATGATTTACTGTTTTGTGTAGTGTCTTTTAATTCAATTAATTTTTATTTTTGATACTGTGGATTATTTTGATAGAACCAACGGTCAATGTAACCTCACCTATACAATGTTTGGTCTCTATAACTTGGTACTTTGAAGATCGAAATGACTGTGTACATGATATGTCGATAACAACAACATATTAGTATTACAAGAATCTTTCATAGTTTCTTCATCAGCTACCACCCATCCACCGTGTACATGCAAATGAGCACCCTTGGAACAAAGACCCATAAATCAAACTCTCCCGCTTGGAAACTCCACCTTTCTTATTGGTCGAGCCAACCCTGAGAGGTGGGACCTTTCTCAGGCTTTAAATTGCATCCACACAAGCCTTCCTCTCTCTTGACTTCTCTGTATGTTCGCGGTGCTTTGCTGTCCTGCGTGGCCTCAGCAGGCCCCAGGGCCCAGGCCTTGACCAAACCAGCCATGTGCTCATTCAGGAGAGAGAGACCCTTTCAAGCTCAACAGAATCAAGGACAACCTCAGGAGTTAGGCAAAACGTCTTCATTCAACGCAGAAGTCCATCGCAACTCCCACCATTTGCTCTGTATGTCCTCTCAGGCCCAGGGCCAGCAGGCCACAATCTGCACTCCAGCCATGAGAACAGAGTCGAACTAACCACGCAAGTTCATCATATCTTCTTCATCCAACGGAGAAGAAAACAATTGCAACTTCAACATTTGACACTCACTGAACCATCAACAACTTTAAGAATTGTGTCCACTGCAAAGGCCATGCAAGTATGCTATTAAAAAGGTGCTTTGAAAATGATAATATTGATGGTTCTTTTCATAGTTAAATGGATCTTTTGGTTCCATTTCCTACCTCCTTGCATTTCCTACCTCATTCTGTCACTTTCACCGTCTACCTATGAATGCATGAATGAATGTGTAATTGTTTGTATGTTAGTTATGTTTTCGTGTTTTTGTTAATAAAACTTGTGCACAATATGCATTTGGTTCTGATTCTCTGCTTGGATACGAAGTTTACTTTACGATTTAGATTGTGACTACATGCTCTTAATAGTACTGTACAGTACGAAAGACATTTCCCTTCCCTAGAAATGAATATTTCTTAGAATTAATAAACAATTAACGCTGAGTGTTCACGGGACAAACAGGTGGGTTGATTGAAAATTTTATTTTACTACATTAAGTTAATTATATTAACTGATCCAAATATTCATAATCAATTATAACCAGTTATTATTGATTATTAATATTTCATAGAGCTAATTTGTTACAGGTTCCTGAGGGGATCAAGTAGACTCAATCTGCCTTGTACCCCCTCTTTACCCTCTTGGGAGAGACTTATCTCTGATGCTACCGCACTGCGGAGACCTCCCTTGAGCCCTGCAGGCAGTAAGTTTAAAATCCTATTTTTAGAGAAACAGTTCTCCTGCTTGCTTGGTCGCTATCAAGACGGTAGGGACTTTCACGCATTTTCGGTCAACGAATCGTGCCTGGAATTCCTGATATGTGCCCAAGTTTCCTACCTCTCCTACGGGACCAGGTGGTGAGCCTGCAAGCGCTGGACCTTAGACCAGCTCTTGTCTGTTACGGAGACCAGTAGAAGGGAAGGCTGTTTCCAAGCAGGGGTTGGCCCACTACATGTGGTTGCCTTCACCTTGGTGATTTTACAGGGTGCAGATGCCCACCTGGGTGGTGAGCTCCTCCCAAGTGAGTCTATTGCTACCTCCTAGGTAATGACACAGAGTGCCCCGCTGAACAGATGACAAATAGAGTTGGGGGCTGGGCGACACCTATCACGTTCGCTAAAGAAACTAGCCTATGTGTCAAACCGCTGCTTCCCGTGGGCTCCCTTCATATGAACCCAGTTTCACTGTAAGCCCAGTTCAAAATGTTGGCTTGCTGGGCCATTCCCCTCCTATGGACTGGATACGTGCGCAATTCTCACTCCAGTGAGTTCCCCTTATTAGCCAAACCCTGTCGAGTTCCTCCATACCCTTCGGCAACGTGGCGGAACGCCCGAAGCCAGTCCTATCATTCGTATGGTGAAAACTGTGTTAGGCTGGGTCCATATGTTGTGATTCCTACGGCGATCCCATATGTGTATTCTTCCACAGTACGGCTCCCTGCGGCGAGCCCGTGTCTTCCCAGGCTCTGCCGTCACTTCCGGTTGAGTCTCCCCCCTGTCATAGGCTGGAGCCACCCCAGTGACATTCCATATATAGTAGTAGCCTTTATTGTCACTAGTCACAAGTACCAGCGAAATTAGCCATCAACCTGTCCATACAGACATACATACAATATGACAAGGGGGTAGACAGGACAGGAAGACAGAGCATTGAGGAGGAAAATACAGCATAACATGAGAGGTGAGGAGAAAAAAAGGCAACCCCCAGACTATGCTCCTGTGAGGAGTACAGTTTGGGAACAGTAAAAAACACCTCAGCAACATTAGCACATAATCAGTACACTCTACAACATGAACACACAAGACTTGCAACAGGGGAGGGGAGTGGGGGATGGAGGTAACCCAGCACAGGCAGGCAGTCATCCGATCCTGCAGCCATTCTCGGAGCTGGTCACAGACCCGCCTGTCAGACTGGTGGTACAAAGCGTTGAAGGCGAGGGATGGGGGGTGGGGGGGGTGATTGCATATCTGTATATATGTAAGAGTTCGTGTATGTGTAGGCCTGGAGAGTCGCTACGCCTGGCATCATAATCTAGGTGCCTCAAGTCCGCAGGATTGTCATAGCGATACACAGCAAGTTGCCATGTAGGCAACCCTGATCATGTCCCAGACAGAGTCAACAATCAGTAGGTGTCTGTGGGGAGTGGGGGAAGGAACCCAAGAGCGTCTCGCTGCAGTGCTCTTCTGGGGGAATTGTTGTTCCAACAGCAGCCTTGGCCAAGGCCAGTGCTGGATGAGGGGGGCCGAAAGCAGATAAGATTGGGATTGTTTGGTCTTGGGACGAGTAGCCGCATTCCGATTTACACGCATTATCCTGCCCGGTTATCCGCCCAGTCCATATGTGTATTCTCCACATGTTACCTCCCTTCGGGCAGGATGTGGCTTCCACAGCTTATTCCTTCCCAACGAAAGAGAACGCTTTCCCAGTGGTCTTGTGGAACAGCAGTGACTTCCCTGGCCTAAGCCCTGTCCCATCTCCGAATAATGCGAGGGGGTCACAAGGCTTTTGTCTAGGCGCTGGAAGGTGGCAGCACTAGTGGCGTTTTAATTGGGATCCCAATCAGTCTACACGTTGACTACGTTGAACGTGAGCGACTGAAAGGGAACGTCTCCGTTACGTATGTAACACTCGTTCCCTGAAGGAGGGGAATGCTAATGTGCATTGGCTCATTTTAACAGTACTCGAAGATGACAGGCTCCCTAAGAGTGATCCCAATCAGTCGACACGCCGACTACATTTCCAATCCCTCCTTCAGGGAACGAGGGTTACATACGTAACCAAGACATTTTCTATTGTTCTAAAACATAATATTTTACATTTTATGTCAAATATGGGGCATTAGGAGTCCTTGTGGCTTAGGAAATATATTAAATGGGTGTTTGGAGCATCGCCTGTGGGAATATTCAGACAATTTAACTCTGAATGTTTTACATAAAATAAAATTGGGGGGTTAGGTAAAAAAAAAGAGAAAAAAATCACATAGAGTGTCATTAAAATACCCATGTCAACTGCTATCTACTCATAATAATGCAGGGGCAGGCAGTGGTAGCACTGGTTTGAAGTTGAAAAAATACCCCCTGGGCTATCTGCACCGCTATAAACCATTTACCTGTTAACTTCCTGTAAAAATAACTATATTATGATACATACCATTACCGTGATAATATTTTAGTCATGCCACCCAGTCCTAATGTGCAGCTAGGTAAAGAAAAAAAACACGTCCTGGTTGTGTGTGTGTGTCCGCGGCTGCCCGACAGTCGGACAGTATTGAGTGTGAAGTGTGTCATATCCCAGGCATGCTAGGAATTATGCAGATTTCAGTGCTTCTTTTACCCAGTGGCCTGCGGCACCTCATTTCCCCTTCTCGCTCTCTCTCTCTCTCTCCCTATCTCTCCTCACTGTCTGATTCTTATTCACACACAACACACCCCACCGGATGAACTGTGAAGAAGTGCAGCGTGTGTGTGTGTAGATGGGATCGAGAAAGAGAGAGAGAGAGAATGAAAGAGAAATCAAGGGACAGTCTGCCAAAAATTGATGCTATTCAGGAGCGGGAAGAATTGTGTCTGACTTTGAAGGGAGAGCAGGCCTGCAGATTTAATGAGGACACACTGAGTTAAACTGCAGGGGGAGAGAGAGACAGAACGAGAGTGTAAAATAGATTTTTAAGAGCACTTTAAGAGAAAGAGTGGAATTGCCTTATGTTTGAGAAAAGCTTTACGATTTTAGTGTTCGAAATGAATTGAGAAAGGCTGAAACCTCAAAGGAGGGAGAGAGAATGAGAGAGAGAGAGGAAGAGAGATAAAAGAAAAGTAAGGATGTTGCTGCAAGCTGTATAATGTAACTCTGTAGCACCAGAAAGACCTTCGGTATCAGCACTTTCTCACTCTTGAGGTGAACAGCGAAAAGTGTGTTTGAGTGAATCCTGTGGAGCTGAAGAAAAAGGTTGAAAGAAAGAGACAGAGAAGGAGAGAAAGAGAGGGGGTTGGTCCAGACTCTCGCTGTGTGGGGTGTGTATGATGGGTTTCCTTCATCTTTCAGTTCTTTAGCATCTGTGTGCTGTTATTCACTTCATGTATGTGAGCATGTGAGAAGACGGAGACAGATCATTTTTCTGATGTCTGCACACAAACATAAAGTTAAAAGAGTGTCTGCCTATAAGAAGTTAACAGCGGTAAAATAAACTGACAAGAGTTAGGTCATATCTAATGTGAACAAAAAATTGTATAGGGCTGGGTTAAAGTACAGATTTTCCAATTAACCGCTAACTTAATTTGAACGATCCCGATATTGATTCTTAAATTCAACAAGTTCTACCTTTTTTCAGTGTATGTTTTAATTGTACAGTGACCTAAAACATATTTGTATTGCATTCTGCTGAACTAATGCACTCAAATGCATAATTTAGGCCGTTGTTACTTTTAAAAATTAATATTTTTCTTGCAACGGTGTGTTTACGCACCACTTTTCAGCACCAGTGTCGAATCTTTGCAGCACGGCAAAAGAAATCATGTCTTAACTGACTTGTGAACATGAATGCACAGTCTGTTTTGAATGTGATGCAACAAAAACACTGTATAAATAACAGCAAGAAGCATATTTCTATTGAGTTTTCCTTGTGTGTTTCATGCAAAGACAAGACATACAACACGATCACTGTAGCCCGATTCACAAACAAATGATGGTTCTTTTCAGTGAATCAACAATATACAGCATCACCAGTGTTAGTCTGTTTAACAAGCGGCTCTAATGAATGGGTTCTTTTTTGTCAATTAAAAACATACTGCACAATGAGCGTTACTCTGAAAATGAACAAATGACTCTTATGAGATGGTTCTTTTTAGTAAATCAAAACAAACAGAGTGACCAGTGTAGCCTGACTCTTTTGAGCTGGTTCTTTTACTCAATTATGGTTGTAAAAAAATATCAGTTTTTAAAAGATGATGATACCTGGAATTTCACATGATGGTAAAATGGACAACTGAAAATATATACCAAAATGTATATGATTCTAGTCGACAGCTTGTGAATCAAAAACAAATTAGGGAATCTGCAATGATACTAGGCCCTAAAAATGCAGTCAACATGAATGAACCCTATTTATTTTAAGTATGTATTTGAAACCTGCTATTTTGCTTCATACATTTACTATAAAATCACCTTGGGACCAGTTGATTAAAAGTAATTGCAAAAATATCAAAGAGAAATGAAGTTAGCTCTGAGAAAAGGTCAAGCATAATTTGTTTGCAGAAACCACTAGGATTGATATTTTGTTTCTAATGCAGTGACATTCATACATTATGTGTGAATTATTCTAAATACTTCTTTAGATCCACCGTATGTAAATTTGTAAGCGTGTAAGTGTGTGTGTTTTGTTCACCTGGCTGATGTCCATTCGAGAGTCGCAGCTGATTGGCTGGGAGGAGGTGAGTCCGTTTGACCCAATGACGGTTGTTATCACTCCATTGTCATCAATCTTACGGATCGTTGATCCGTCAACAAAGTAAATGAACCCATGTTTGTCCACTGCGATACCTGCAGGACAACAGGATACACACACAGTCATTTCTCTGTCTCTTTCAGTTTTAATGTGCTTTATTGGCGTAACAAATAACATTACATTTGCATTGCCAATGCAGTTACAGCTTAACGGCAGATGATGAGGAATGGTGCACTGAAGAAAGACGAGTTTCACTGTCTCAGGCAGTATATTCCTCTGTGTCTGATCATTCTGTTCACAGAATCTTAAATATATGCAAATTATCTTATATATGCAGATTTATGCGAAATGACATCAGATATGCAAAAAATCTGGTATTTCTTTTCATTGTTCATCCAATTTCTCTTTTTCATTTGTCTTGTTCTATTCAAATGCTTGCAAATCACCTTGAGCTGTGCAAGTCAACTTGGTTTTACATTTAAATTGTGCTGTGCACAAACATGCATTGTTAGTTTAATTAAAACTGATCTTTAGCACAAATACACCTCCAGGCCACTAACATCATGAAACAATCGCCACCCTCATTGCTGTCAAAGACTTCATTGTTCTTTAATATTATTGTTTATTTAGAGACGTCTGTTCCACGGATCTTTCATAGCATATGGTTTGTAAGGAGCAAACTATGCTCTGAATATATGTACTGAAAATAAAAATAATTATTTTGCAATTGTAATCCAATTTTGTGTCCTAACATTTGCCAGCCTTATCAAATAATGAGTCAAGAAGAGAGCTATAGGGATTGTAAATCGACTTGACTATTACAAACCAATCAACAAATTATCAAATTATATACTCTACAATTTGGTGATTTGGTTTATTTCAAAATTGCAAATGAGAAACAGGAATAAAAAAAATAAGGCAAGGACCAACATAAAGAATAGATGTACTGTATATCTGTCAAATGTGCGAAATTGTGAAGAGAATTATGAATGTGTTTTTCAAATAAAAAAACAACAACATCGTGATAGACAAATATATAACTTAAAATTATTAATTTGAATATTCAGTTTATGAAACAACTATTCAGATATAAAAGGTGTCATTTTCAGTTTTGTACAGAGGTCTTAAGAAAATTTATCTTAAGTAACTTTTGTTTTTGTATCTTTAATATAGATTACATACTGTAAAGGAAGTGACCCTTTTTGAAAAAAGGGTCAGTAAAACTAAACTACATCTTTTTCAACTAATATGTAAAAATATTATGTGTAATTATTATGGAATTGTGTATGACAATCAAAATGAAAAATCATGATGAAGAAACATGTTATTAAAATCACTGCTGATAATCAAGCTAATTTACCACACTGAAACTGAAGGTCAAGTCTAGTGCATTGCACTTTGGGATACAGTATTCTGTGCAGTGTCCTCTGGTTGTATACTGCTCAGTTTGGTCACCATGAAGTAGTAAAAGATGTAAGGTGATACTGTTTGCTATTTGGAACACCTCCACACAAATAAGCACTGAGGTTATGAATTTTTTTTTGCTGCATGTCGCTTACCGATATTTTTGTCCTCCAGGGGGATTTCACTCTGAAGTGGGAAAAGGCTTATATAACCATCTCTTTCACACATATCAGAGTTTGTTATGGCAAATAGCACTGTGTGTACGTGCGCGTGTTTGCGGCTTTCCTTTCCCATCTCTAATTTGCTCTCTTTATTCTAGGTCTCTCCCTCTAATGAGAATCACAGAGATAAGCAGACATATTGGTCTGTTCTCACCACGTTGATTTACTCTGGGAGAGATTGAGTCTCTCTGTCTCTCTCTCTCACACACACACACACACAACCACACACACACACACACACACACACACACACACACACACACACACACACACACACACACACACACACACACACACACACACACACACACACACACACACACACACACACACACACACACACACACACACACACACACACACATTTAAATGCTTTATTTGGATTCACAATTTAATCAGATAATACTAACAGGAACCACATATTTTTGGAGTCATTTTACAGCAAGAAAATCTGCCCACATGGTGCATTTCAAAAGAGCACCAGTAAAATGACAGTTCACACATATCAGTATGGATAGTGGTAACAGCGCCTTCTCCATATGGATAAACTGCCTATAATAGCTGACACAGAGCAGTACTTCACTAGTTGCATTGCCTGTTTCTTTCCGAGCCCACACTGTAAAAACTGAATATGTGCAGTTGCTCCCTTGAGGAGCTTATTTCTACATGCCATTAGCCTTAAACTTGACTTAAACTTAAACTAATGTAGTCGGGCTGACTCAATCATATTAAATAATATTTTGACTTATATTTTGGAGCAAAGAACGTATGCATGATGTAAGACTACCAAAAATTAAAGCAACAGTTTTTATAACCAAACACATAATTTCACTAATGTAGCAGTAATATAATTCTCTACGCTTAATAAACAAAGTCCAGTTGGTCCAAAACGCAGCAGCTAGATGTCACGGTATATGGATCCAGTGTCTCTTTCTAGTCTCGTGCTTTGTTGTTTACATGTGTGCGAGTGTGTGAGTGGGTGTGTCCGGATCGTCACTGTTGATCAGCACCCAGCTGCGATC
Organism: Gila orcuttii; assembly: GCA_026230005.1. Classification (NCBI taxonomy): domain Eukaryota; kingdom Metazoa; phylum Chordata; class Actinopteri; order Cypriniformes; family Leuciscidae; genus Gila; species Gila orcuttii. Next base: position 15,534,401 of record JAPDVR010000004.1, read on the forward strand.
ACTCACCAGCGCCAGCTGCCACTCATCTCATCTCCTATAAAAACTTACCACTTTCTCATTCCCATTGTCAGATCGTTGCATGAAGTCTTCGTGTTGCCTGTTCCTGTTCCTGTGCTTTGTGTCCCGTCTCGAGTTCCTGTGTTCCGGTTTTTCGTCTTGTTGGATTTCGTTTCGTGTCTGGATTACGTCGTCACTCTTCAGAGCACCCTGCACTTCTTCCTTCACTCTGTGTCTGACCATCAATGTCCCTGCGCCACCGCCTGCATCACCTGGACTTTTCATCATCATCATCTTTATTTACACTACAATAAAGAGTCTTTTACTTGCATCTTGTATCCTCGTTCCTAACGTAACAGAACGATCTGACCAAGAATGGATACAGCAAGTACACCAGCGCCGACCATGGAAGACTGTGTGAGTAACAGTATGGCTCGTCTGGACATTCAAGAAAAGAATTTAAATGATACTGGTCGCGCTGTTCAGGCGTTAGTGGCGCAGGTGTCCGAGCTCACCCGGCAGATCCAACAGCTACGAGCTCCCACTGCGCCGCCCACACCGGCCGTTCCCCCCACACCATCGGAGAGCCCATCCCAGTCGTAGCCACGCCTACCAACCCCAGGGCACTATTCAGGTGATCCAAAATTTTGCAGAGCCTTTTTAACCCAGTGCTCCATGCACTTTTCGCTCCAGCCTCAGACTTTCCGGACTGAGCAATCCAAGGTCGCTTTTGTGCTCACCCTCCTGACTGGGAAAGCGGCGTTAATGGGGAACGGCGGTGTGGGAGAATGAAGATCCATGCTGCACCTCGTTCCAGGAGCTCTCCGCTGAAATGAAAAGAGTTTTCGACCGGACGGCCGGCGGAAGAGAAGCTGCAAGAATGCTGGCTGAGTTACGTCAAGGAGAAAGATCTGTGTCGGACTTTTCAGTCGAGTTCCGGACCCTAGCAGCGGAGAGCAAATGGAACGAGGAGGCGCATTGGGACATGTTCCTGCATGGGCTGGCTGACCGCGTCCAAAGAGAAATCTACGCTTTGGACCTGCCCCAGTCTCTTAATGAACTCATCGCTTTAGCCCTCAGAGTTGATGCCCGACTGTCCCGAGTTGGTGGCCACGCCATGAGTAGACGCCCTCTGGCAGGAGCCGAGGGGCCACGAGTTGGAGGCGGGGACGCGGTCAGCCCCGTCGACGATCACGAGCCCATGCAGGTGGGTCGAGCTCGGCTTTCCCGGGAGGAGAGGGAAAGGCGGAGGTCCCAGGGCCTTTGCCTGTACTGTGGTGGAACCGGACACTATGCTTACAACTGTCCGGTAAAAGGGCAAGCCCGATAGTAAGTATGAGGCTACTATCGGGTGGGATCTCTGCCGAGAAGACCTCATCAACATCTACCCTCCTTCCGGTAAGACTGAGATGGTCAACACTCACTCACGACTGTCGAGCACTCTTGGACTCCGGAGCAGAAGTCTGTGTCTTCATGGAGTAATCAGTGTCATAAGTCTTGTCTAGTGTCTGCCTGTCCGTCTGTTTCTGTCCCTGTGTTGCAGGAGGATGCAGTGGATCTATCTAACGTGCCCGCGGAGTATCTGGACCTGAAGGAGGTGTTCAGTAAGTCTCGGGCTGCTTCTCTTCCTCCGCATCGTCCCTATGACTGTGCCAGAGATTTATTACCAGGTATGGCTCCGCCCAAGGGCAAGTTATATTCGCTCTCTACACCTGAGAGGGAGGCTATGGAGAAATATATTTCTGATTCTCTAGCAACAGGGTTCATCCGCCCTTCCTCTTCTCCAGCGGGGGCGGGGTTCTTTTTTGTGGGGAAGAAGGACGGGTCTCTGCGACCTTGTATTGACTACCGGGGGTTGAACAACATCACGGTAAGGAATACTTATCCTTTTCCCTTGATGTCTTCAGCCTTTGAGAGGTTGCAGGGAGCGACCATCTTCACAAAATTGGATTTACGTAATGCCTATCATTTGGTCCGCATCAGGGAGGGGGATGAGTGGAAGACCGCGTTTAACACCCCCAGGGGACACTTTGAATATTTGGTTATGCCTTTCGGGCTTTCCAACAGTCCAGCGGTCTTCCAGGCACTCGTCAATGACGTGCTGCGAGATATGATAGATCAGTTCATCTATGTCTACCTGGGCGACATACTGATTTTTTCTTCTTCTCTCCAGGAACACATGCAGCACGTCCGACGAGTGCTTCAGAGGTTGCTAGAGAATGGGCTTTTTGTCAAGGCGGAGAAATGCGATTTTCATGCACAGTCTGTTCCATTCCTAGGATACATCGTGTCGGTTGAGGGAATGCGCATGGATCCTGAGAAGATCAAGGCTGTGGTAGAATGGCCAAGTCCAGAGTCTCGTAAGGCCCTACTGAAATTTCTGGGGTTCGCCAATTTCTACAGACGTTTTATTCGCAACTTCAGCCAACTAGCCGCACCTCTGACCGCCTTGACCTCCCCCAGAACGACGTTCAGGTGGTCAGACGCAGCCGAGGCTGCGTTTGCCAAACTGAAGGGTTTCTTCGTTTCAGCAATGAAGTAACTTCATTATTTCTTACATTTATCTTTAACAAAATGGTGAACTAAAAATAAAAAAATGACAACAACTGGGTATTATTCAATATATATTGTTCATCACACACCTTGTGGACAGAAACTGTGGAATCGCCCTACTATTCCCATTATCGTGAGCCATATCAGATCCGAGGACTGATTTGTCACGATGGATCTAAAAGACGCTTATTTCATGTCTCCATCCTTCCATGTCACAGGAGGTTCCTGAGGTTGCTTTCGGGGGCGAAGCATACCAATATCGGGTTCTTCCGTTCGGCCTAGCACTCTCTCCCCGCACGTTCACAAAGTGTATGGATGCGGCTCTGGCTCCACTGAGGCTTCAGGGCATCCGTATACTGAATTACATCGACGACTGGCTCATATTGGCCCAGTCTCGAGAAATGGCAGTTCGGCATCGAGATGTCGTCCTTGGCCACATTCAGAACCGGGGGTTGAGGCTCAACACTAAGAAAAATGTGTTGGACCCAGCTCAGAAGACTATTCTTCTGGGCGTGGTATAGAATTCGGTTACGATGCGGGCACGTATGTCTCCCGCTCGTATCGAATCAATCCAGACTTTCCGGACTGAGCAATCCAAGGTCGCTTTTGTGCTCACCCTCCTGACTGGGAAAGCGGCGTTAATGGGGAACGGCGGTGTGGGAGAATGAAGATCCATGCTGCACCTCGTTCCAGGAGCTCTCCGCTGAAATGAAAAGAGTTTTCGACCAGACGGCCGGCGGAAGAGAAGCTGCAAGAATGCTGGCTGAGTTACGTCAAGGAGAAAGATCTGTGTCGGACTTTTCAGTCGAGTTCCGGACCCTAGCAGCGGAGAGCAAATGGAACGAGGAGGCGCATTGGGACATGTTCCTGCATGGGCTGGCTGACCGCGTCCAAAGAGAAATCTACGCTTTGGACCTGCCCCAGTCTCTTAATGAACTCATCGCTTTAGCCCTCAGAGTTGATGCCCGACTGTCCCGAGTTGGTGGCCACGCCATGAGTAGACGCCCTCTGGCAGGAGCCGAGGGGCCACGAGTTGGAGGCGGGGACGCGGTCAGCCCCGTCGACGATCACGAGCCCATGCAGGTGGGTCGAGCTCGGCTTTCCCGGGAGGAGAGGGAAAGGCGGAGGTCCCAGGGCCTTTGCCTGTACTGTGGTGGAACCGGACACTATGCTTACAACTGTCCGGTAAAAGGGCAAGCCCGATAGTAAGTATGAGGCTACTATCGGGTGGGATCTCTGCCGAGAAGACCTCATCAACATCTACCCTCCTTCCGGTAAGACTGAGATGGTCAACACTCACTCACGACTGTCGAGCACTCTTGGACTCCGGAGCAGAAGTCTGTGTCTTCATGGAGTAATCAGTGTCATAAGTCTTGTCTAGTGTCTGCCTGTCCGTCTGTTTCTGTCCCTGTGTTGCAGGAGGAGGCAGTGGATCTATCTAACGTGCCCGCGGAGTATCTGGACCTGAAGGAGGTGTTCAGTAAGTCTCGGGCTGCTTCTCTTCCTCCGCATCGTCCCTATGACTGTGCCAGAGATTTATTACCAGGTATGGCTCCGCCCAAGGGCAAGTTATATTCGCTCTCTACACCTGAGAGGGAGGCTATGGAGAAATATATTTCTGATTCTCTAGCAACAGGGTTCATCCGCCCTTCCTCTTCTCCAGCGGGGGCGGGGTTCTTTTTTGTGGGGAAGAAGGACGGGTCTCTGCGACCTTGTATTGACTACCGGGGGTTGAACAACATCACGGTAAGGAATACTTATCCTTTTCCATTGATGTCTTCAGCCTTTGAGAGGTTGCAGGGAGCGACCATCTTCACAAAATTGGATTTACGTAATGCCTATCATTTGGTCCGCAACAGGGAGGGGGATGAGTGGAAGACCGCGTTTAACACCCCCAGGGGACACTTTGATATTTGGTTATGCCTTTCGGGCTTTCCAACAGTCCAGCGGTCTTCCAGGCACTCGTCAATGACGTGCTGCGAGATATGATAGATCAGTTCATCTATGTCTACCTGGGCGACATACTGATTTTTTCTTCTTCTCTCCAGGAACACATGCAGCACGTCCGACGAGTGCTTCAGAGGTTGCTAGAGAATGGGCTTTTTGTCAAGGCGGAGAAATGCGATTTTCATGCACAGTCTGTTCCATTCCTAGGATACATCGTGTCGGTTGAGGGAATGCGCATGGATCCTGAGAAGATTAAGGCTGTGGTAGAATGGCCAAGTCCAGAGTCTCGTAAGGCCCTACTGAAATTTCTGGGGTTCGCCAATTTCTACAGACGTTTTATTCGCAACTTCAGCCAACTAGCCGCACCTCTGACCGCCTTGACCTCCCCCAGAACGACGTTCAGGTGGTCCGACGCAGCCGAGGCTGCGTTTGCCAAACTGAAGGGTTTCTTCGTTTCAGCAATGAAGTAACTTCATTATTTCTTACATTTATCTTTAACAAAATGGTGAACTAAAAATAAAAAAATGACAACAACTGGGTATTATTCAATATATATTGTTCATCACACACCTTGTGGACAGAAACTGTGGAATCGCCCTACTATTCCCATTATCGTGAGCCATATCAGATCCGAGGACTGATTTGTCACAATGGATCTAAAAGACGCTTATTTCATGTCTCCATCCTTCCATGTCACAGGAGGTTCCTGAGGTTGCTTTCGGGGGCGAAGCATACCAATATCGGGTTCTTCCATTCGGCCTAGCACTCTCTCCCCGCACGTTCACAAAGTGTATGGATGCGGCTCTGGCTCCACTGAGGCTTCAGGGCATCCGTATACTGAATTACATCGACGACTGGCTCATATTGGCCCAGTCTCGAGAAATGGCAGTTCGGCATCGAGATGTCGTCCTTGGCCACATTCAGAACCGGGGGTTGAGGCTCAACACTAAGAAAAATGTGTTGGACCCAGCTCAGAAGACTATTCTTCTGGGCGTGGTATAGAATTCGGTTACGATGCGGGCACGTATGTCTCCCGCTCGTATCGAATCCATCCTGGCCATGGTGTCCGGGATAAAGCTAGGCCAGGCCATCACTGTAAAGCAATTTCAAAGACTGCTGGGCCTCATAACAGCGGCATCCAACATAATTCCTTTGGGCCTGTTTCACATGAGGCCCCTTCAGTGGTGGCTCAAAGCCAAGGGTTTTTTCCCCAAGGGGAATCCGTTCTGTATAATAAAGGTTACGCGCAGATGCCTTCGTTCCTTATTAATATGGAAGAAACCTTGGTTCTTGTCCCAAGGGCTAGTGGTAGGGGCGTCATGTCGCCGGGAAACTGTTTCGACAGACGCTTCCCTCGCTGGCTGGGACGCGGTCTCGGACGGCCGCTTTGCCAGGGGTCTGTGGCAGGACCATCATCATTCTTGGCATATAAATTGCCTAGAGATGTTGGCTGTGTTCAGGGCTCTGAGGAGCTTCCTCACAGACATCAAAGGTTACCACGTCTCAGTGGTAGCTTATCTAAACCGACAAAGGACACTCAGATCGCACCCTCTATCCAGATTGGCGCATCAGATCATTTTATGGCCCCAAGGGAAAATATTATCTATAAGAGCAATATATGTCCCGGGTGTTCTGAATCAGGGAGCAGACATCCTGTCGAGGCAGGGGCTGAGGCCCGGCGAATGGAGACTCCATCCAGAGATGGCGGAGTTCATATGGCAGAGGTTTGGACCAGTGGAAGTGGATCTGTTTGCGTCTGGAGGGACGTCCATCCCACTGTCCACTCATTTGGTTCTCCCTCACTCATCCAGCCCCGCTGGGGTTGGATGCCATGGTACAGGCCTGGCCGAGGCTTCGCCTGTACGCTTTTTCCCCCGATCGCTCTGCTCCCGGGAGTCCTGGAGAGGGTCCGTCAGGAGGGCATCAGTCTTCTTCTGATAGCCCTGTTTTGGCCAGCCCGAGTATGGTTTTCAGACTTAATTTCACTCCTGATAGCTCCGCCATGGCAGATTCCTCTGAGGAGGGGTCTGTTGTATCAGGCGGAGGGCACTATATTCCATCCTCATCCAGAGCTGTGGAAATTGTGGGTCTGGCCTCTGGGGGGGCTCAGTACCTAGATGCTGGTCTATCATCTGGGGTGGTCGAAACCATACTTATCTCTAGGGCTCCGTCTACTAGGAGATTATATGGCCTCAAGTGGAATATTTTTCTACTTGGTGTAGAGAACTTGAGTTAGACCCAGTTAACTGCCCAATGGCTTCAGTTCTGGAGTTTCTTCAAGATCGTTTCTCTGCGAATCTCTCCCCATCCACACGTAGGGTGTACGTGGCTGCCATTGCGGCACCAACTGGTCATACTATTTCTCCATGGTATTGGAGGATGAGATCGACAGTCAGGTCCAGGGTTCCTTCCTGGGACCTGGCGGTGGTTCTCGAAGGGCTATCCCTGGCTCCCTTCGAATACCTCCAGTCGGCTTCGCCTAGGACCTCACGTTCAAGATAGCCTTTCTCTTAGCTATTTCTTTAAAGAGACTGGGAGATCTCCAAGCCCTGGCATTATCGCCAGCTTGCTTGGGGTGTGCCCCCGGCGGAGTTAAGGCCATCCTGCATCCGAGACCCAGCTATGTGCCTTAAGTGCAATTTATCATGGCTAGGTCCATGGTCCTGCAAGTATTTCATCCTCCACCTCATGTGTCGGCAGAAAAGGAGAGGTTCCTTGCTCTGCCAGTCAGAGTTCCGAGTATTACCTTGAGAGGTCCTCTTCTTGGAGGAGGTCGGACCTACTGTAGTGTGTTTTGGATCACCTATTAGGGGCTCCCGGCTATACAAACCATAAGTAGGCCTACAAGGTGCGGAATTTCCCTTCACCTTTGGCCGTTAGGGCTCTTTCTACTAGAGGCATGGCGTCCTCTAGGGCCCTCCTTTCGGGAGTTCCCATCAAGGAGATTTGTGAGGCAGCCGGTTGGGCTACCCCACACACTTTTGTACGGTTCTATAGTCTGCACCTCCCCAGTACGCCTGGCGCACGTGTGCTCTCGTCCTGCTGAGTGCCTAAATCAGTTTCACTCCTGGGCAGGCCTGTTCGGTGCGTGGCCTAGTGGGCATTCGTTCCCCAAAGTGTCGATTCTCAACGCAGTGTTGAGTTCCCTCGAAAGGGAACGTCTCGGGTTATGACTATAACCCTTGTTCCCTGAGAAGGGAACGAGACACTGCGTCGTCCTGCCACGCCCCTCGAGGCCTTAGAGCGTATTGCTTCATCGCGGAGCTGATGTGTGTGTGTGTCAGCGTCACTTTTATGCATCCGGTTATGCCGTCACATGTTACGTCACAACGCAACACCAATCAGGATTGGATTAGTTTCATTCTTACTTCAGAGGCGCACGCTAAGGGAGCGTCCCCAAAGTGTCGATTCTCGATGTTCCCTTCTCAGGGAACAAGGGTTATAGTCATAACCCGAGACGTTTTCTTTATGAATTATGTGCTGCATTATTGTTTTAAATGTTTACATTTAGTTGATAAGCCATTAAAAGTATGTAATGGCAGACTGCCACTATGAAAACTAATCTGTATCAATTTTCCTGGACAATAACAGTGAAAATGTTCAATTACTTTTTTTTTTTTTGTGGCCAAGACTTTGATGTATGTCCCTATAGAGAAACTGACTTTCAAAATCAATTCTGAGATATATTCACTTGAGTAAATACGCTTTGTACCATTTTAGGATAGTCAACAAAAACAGGTGAAACTGGGGATACAGTTCTTTAACTTTTTAATCTACTATTTGGTTATGATGAGCGGCTTTAAATGCTGAGTATCCGTTCAGACTCTCTCTTTTCCTCTGTGCAACAAACAATACAGATCATGTTGTGCTGTAAACCAGACACAAATTCACATGAACACACACTCACATGCACTATCCTTGTTGCTGAAATTCCATCTGCCTCAGTAAGCCTGTTTACAAATGCATCTTGTTATGGGTGCCAATTACGAGGCATATTACCCACTTAACGAGCATAACAAGCTTAATTATTTATTCTGCCTTTCGGAGGGGTATACCTCCCTCTGCCCTTCAAAGGGTCCTGAAGACACAGAAACCCACAGGTCCAGAAGCTCACTTTCTTACTCATCATTGAAAATGATCAGAGGAGAAACTAATCGTCACACATACAGTATATTAAAATTCAAAAGCAGATCACAATAATTTAGACTTCAGGAGTGCTTCTCTCTAAACCTGCTGGACTCTATCTGTTCGCTTGTCGTCTTTCTCTTTCTCTTTTTCTCTTAAACTTTCGGCTGGAATCAGACCAGACAGCGAGCACCCTATCCCTCAGGGAGCTATGAATTAATGTGCCCTTTTCTCCTTCTATCTCTTTCACCCTAAATCCAAGACTTCAGTGAATCAGAGTACTGCAAACGTACCACACACACACACACACACACACACACACACACACACACACACACTGCTTGTATACACAGAAAACGCTGACACACAAACATATAGCGCGGACATTTAGGGGCTGTTTACACCTGGCCACTTCATGCGTTTTCTCAGATCGGATAGTTATCTGATTTATCAAAACGGTTCCATTTACACCTGGTCACATAAATGTGTTTTTCGCAAAATAGATATAAATCCGATCTTCAATTGTAATCTTCAATCAATATGCAGATTTAATGAAGTTCACGTCACCGAAAGCAACAGATATGAGCTACATTTTATTGATCATCAGCTAATTTCAAAATCAAAGACTGCAATAAGAGACAGCGGCAACAGCACTGCTAAAATCATTTTGTTTCTTTACTTTTAATGAAGATGATTGTGTCTTAAGCGTCTGCGACTTTGATTTGCGAAATGTAAGTTATTCCCTTGATGGCAAAGCTGAATTTTCAGCATCATTACTCCAGTCTTGATCCTCCAGAAATAATTCTAAAATTCTGAATTGGTGCTCAAGAAACATTTCTTATGATTATCAATGTTGAAAACAGCTGTGCTGCACAATTGGATTCACGTTCGATTCAAAATCCTTTGTCTGTTAATGTCCTTAATGTGAGCTGAAAAAAAGTATGCCATACTGCTGTTATGAGCAATTCTTTTTACCTAAAAATCAGAATATAACACCTTAGGGCAGTGGTTCTGAACCAGAGGGCCGGGGCACACTAGGTGGCCTCTTCCAAGGGGTCTCAAGATGGCTTAAAATTATTTAAAATAAGACTAAATAAATGTATTTAAAATAACACATTGAAATAAACCTAAACAATTTAAAATCAAGATATTTCTCATTTTAATTCACACCCTCAACAAAAACTGGTTATATGAGGTAGCTTAATTTTTATTAGATTGATTTCAAGACTTGGAAAAGCCATATAAATGAATAAAATCTTATATAACTCCTTGGACAGTTTTATTAAGATTTCAGTTTTATAATGCATTTACATTTTCATAGTTATGCCAAGCTCTAAAATATTTGGTCAGGTTGAAATTGTGAGTAAATCTTTATAAAAATATATTTTTTATACATCCTTATCCTAAATCCTTATCCAGTAAATCCAGTAAAAAAAGGAAAAATCTTCAGATATTGTTGTAAGCAATGGGGGGTGTTGGATTCAAAAAGGTTGAGAACCACTGCTTTAGTGTGATGCCCGAAACACAACTTGATCTTAGAGCAACAAATACAGCAGGGAGTAAAACCTGTTTGGCTTTTTTGCAGTCCAAAAATGCTCAAAAATAATTATTTACAGATGCTGAAAATGTCAATCCTGCTAGTAAATTTTCCTGTAATTTTCCGTCAAATCTCTTAAAAATAAAATCATATTTTCAAAACAAACAGGGTATTTTATAAGCATAATTTTGATTTTATTTTGACTTGTTTACTGGCTCCCAGCATGAAGCTCTGGGCCTTCGGTAGTTGAAACTAGCCGAAGACTATCCGTTTTTACAGCACTAAAGAGATCATAGTCACGGAAGATGCTGCCATGGTGCAGAGATCAATACTGCATCACTCTGAGTTTCTATGTGTATAAAGAGATATTGATTATAAAAACATTCTGTATATTGAGATTAATTGAATCAACAGCAAGCCAAAGTCAAGCCACACACCACCATACAGAACTGTCAAGACTGGTATGTATAGTGACACATATCAGCGATACGGGTCAGTTTAGCAGAATTAAACAGAGAAAAAAAATCATGACACTGAATTGCAAACGCTTTGGTTTTAGTCTATTTGTGCGGACCCCCTCATGGCCTGAGAACATGGAAGGTCGGATTGCAGTTATTGAAGCTCTCAGCATTTTGGTCAGAGCCTGTTACAGATAATAGACTTCAGTAAAAACACTTTAACAAAGAGAAAAATGGGTATTCTACCCCGAGACGCACAACGGAAGGCTTTTATCCATAAGTATGCCGGAAAAAAAATGTATATGGATCGTTGAAGCGAGTGTAAAAAGGCTTAAATCAGTTTTAAATGTGATTTACAGTTTGATCTGAAACACAGTTCTTTTCAGAACAGTCCGAAATCAAAGTGTGCGTGCACACATACATAGCATTCCTGCTCTGGGATTCTTTATGAATTCTATCCTCAGGGGCTTACAAGTAAGTGGAGGCTTTTAACTGCGACAGTTGACTGAGCGAGTTACTGTGTGAGAGAGAGTGCACAATGAGGCTTGAAGGATAAGAGAACATACGTGCCCGTTAGCCACGCCCCTGTCTGTCCATCAGCCTGACTGACGGGTTTAAAGAGACAGTGGCAGTGATGGATAGGCGGGACTAATAGTCGCTCCACCTGATTTAACAAAGAAGGAAGGCATCTTTCATTTATTTTACTTTTTCAGTTTTCCCATTTCTCTCACTGAAATATGCCTATATTTTTCTCTCCCCTCCTTCAATTACCACTCTGCCTTGCTCACTCGCTCTTTCTTTTTGAATTCAGAAGCGCAGCATGTGTGTGCGCTGGACTCTCACCCCTGGGGTTACTGAGCGCTGCTTCAGTGGCCTTGCCTCCATCGCCGCACTGGTTTGGGTGGAAGGGTGTGCACTGCTCCCCGCTGCCAGCCACCACCTCCACGTTCCTGCTGAGATCTTTCGGTTCAGTCAGAGTCTTCAGGCGGTACAGCTTCCCGCTGCTTGTGTCCGACAGGTAGAGCGACTCGTGCACAGGATCCATAGACAAGTAGTACTTATGAGCCGGACTGGAGCTGAAGGAAGAGAATTTAAACAAGGCTTTATGACAAAGCAGGGCTACACACATATTGGCAATGTACTTATGCTGAAACTATTTCAAAATTCGAAATCCATACCGAAAAACAACCACACACAGAGTCATGCTCACACAAGGTTAGAGTAAAAAAACCCTCCAGGTCTCAGTGCCTTGCAGAAATTTCAATCATACTGAACTCAAGCCCTGATCAAAACTCTCAGCCCCAACAGTGTGTCGGACCCCTGCCAGCCTATAATCTTCCTTTCCTTTCCCTCCATCCGGTTCTGCCCTAAGAGCAAATCTACCTGCTGCCTCTTTATCATCTGTTCCTTGGGCAGAATGAAAGGGAGGAAATGAAAAAAAAAAGAAGAAGAAGATTTTCCTAAAGGAGCGAAACATTGTCCCCCACAAAAATTGATGAGGTATTTTTTGGCTTTTGATACCAGAAACATGTTATTTTGATTGTGCTCCCCATGACAAAGCACAACACGTCATCTGGCACATCACCTGCGGTGTCTGAGTTGTGGTAAGTTTGGTACTTGTAGATTATGAGGCACTCTGCTGCTCTGACATTTAAGGGGAGTCGATGCACTCTTTTGGGTTTAAGGACAGCAGAGTGCTTAGAACTGTGTAGGGGCTATGAGGTCAGGGTAAAGGGGAGTAGTTCCTGTTGCTAAGCCGCTAACAACTCAAAGGTCATGGGTTCAGTTTCTTGGGAATGCACATACCGACAAACTTTTACACTTAAAGGGGTCCTATTATCCCCTTTTACGAAGTCTTGATTTAGTTTTTAGGGAGTACTAGAATATGCTTTCATGCTTGATTGTTAAAAAAAATGATTTATTATTTTTTTTACTACGGTAAAAAAACGTTTTTTGTAAAACTATGGTAATACAAACAGTAATAGATAACAAAACCATAGTTAATTTTGCTAAGGGGCGGTGAACAGTCTTTCAAAAGCGAGAGGTTACAAAATCTACAGTAAACACTATATCAACACTAATGTTGGCTAGCAGGCAAGCAGAGGCAAAGCTTTGCCCTTTGTTTAGCAACAACATAAAACTTATAATTGGACTTGTTATTAGAAAACGCAACTACTAACAATAATAAGACATACTTAAAAGTTGTGATGCACCAACAACAGATTGTCCCGACAAAGTAAGACCTGCTCCATTTCAGGAGAAGCTTTTGTGCGTAGCCTGCATTATACTCTCTTAGGTTCTGAAAGCTGTCCTCCAGAAAATGTGCAGCACACAGATAAACGTTGGGGTTATAATGTTCAGGAACAGTGTTTAAAATCGATTGTAACCACTCTAAGTTCATCGGCCTCAGTAAGGTCAAACAAATGAGTTTTGGAAAAGGGTGGAAAAAACAGCATCTCTTTGACATAGCGACAACACTTTTCTCTAATGCAGCTCAACCAGGCCTTTTTTCAGTATTCCGTGGGCTGGGGTTATTTAAATGAGTAACATTGTGACTTCACAAAGCCCGGAAAAAACATGTTGTAGTCCAAACGTTCAATGTAGTTTTTGGAAAGAGCATTCTGTTGAATAAAATATCTCCCTTTGGAGTGGACTTTGAGCTTTGTATCCTTCAGATCTTTTTTATGCTCAAACAGCAACATTACACACTAACTAAAGTTGAAAAAGTGAAAAAGCATAATAGGATCCCTGTAAGACTGGAATACACTACATGACTTTTAAAATCTTAACAAATTTTAAAACACAACAGGCATCATACACTTGCCGATTTTGTAAATAGTTACAGAAGAAAAACTGGGCATTGTATACTAAACGAGGATCACACCCTACCAGACTTTCATGTCATTATGAACTAAACAAATTCACACAGAAACACGTACCTTGTTGCTAGGAGACACGTGATGAAAACAATTTGTGTTTTAAAATCGTCTCAAAATATCAAACATGTTTGATATCCTCCGACTGGATGGATGAGTCTGTAATCATCATACACTACATGATTTTCTGTGAAATCTGTCAACTTAAATCTGCAGACTGGCTCTAAATTTTGGCAACTAGCTCAACTTGTCCAGACTGTAAATCTGGGCAAAAGTCGTGTAGTGTATTCCAGCCAGTGGCGGTCTTAACATAGAGGCATAGGTAGGCGGCTGCTTGGGGCCCCCTAACAGCGGTCGTAGTAGGGCGGCCCCCAACCAACCTAAAAAAAAAAAAAAAAAAATAGAAAAGAAAAAAAATGAAAAAGCCTCTTATCATCGTGAACACTTCAAAAGCATAGTAAATGTTATCAATATTCTTAAGAAATACGTTGAAATGTTGAAGTAGTAGTTAAAATGTCCAGTTCAAGGTTATCTGTCCCTACACATAACACCCCTTACTTTCTCAATGGAATGGACTAGTCCGTAACGGTGCGCGCTGAGGCGCGAAACGGCGAAAGATAAACACACAATGACAGGAGGACTGGGAAGTACACAACGAAGCAAGACGAGTCTAAACGTGGAAATGAAACGAAGTTACCCAAGCGGCTCAAATAAAAGAAAAAAGACGCCGATATGTATTTGGCAACGCTGCCAAAAATGACAAACTTTTTTACGCCTTCTGTTAGGAATACATGCCGCTACAGCAGCAGCTGTTATGTGAAGTGATGCAAGGTGAGGATAACGTGTAAGTTATAACGTTACATCCTACAGAAAGGGCAAAAGTAAATGTGACATTTAGTATGGGTTTATTTGATGATTGTTTGAAGGTTGCTTCAAAAAAATGTTATAAAAATGTTTGTTTGTAGAATGTTTGAAATGTCAATCTCAAGTGCAATGCCAATTGCAACCTCCTTCACTCATACAAAGTCAATTATTCATCTTGGCAATATTTGCTATGTGTTGCTGTTTGTGATGTTTTGCTAAGTAGGCTATATGACTGTTTGTGGGGGTTTACCATAACTACCTGTCTTGCTGGTTATATTGATATTTATTTGATCTTAAAAAAAAGAATAAACCGTGCTGGTTTTCCTGGCATTTTGGCAAAGACAGGTGTTATCTGAAACCGTATTCTCTGTTGTGTTCCATCATGACTATTAGTTTGTGTAGTGCTACACTTTGTGTGTTCTCTCCTTTCCATCTTCATTTTGGAGTAAAGAAATGTATGCAGGGTTTAAAGGGGAAGGTTTTTTTTCTCCTCACCAACCTTTACTTCCCCGTCGATTAGCTTTCAGACGGTACATTTTTTTTTCGTTCTCTTTTAAAGAAGGGATGGGGGGGCCCCATACGTACCTTCGCTTTGGGCCCCCAATTTGTTAAATCCGCCACTGATTCCAGCCTTTACTGTTGGTCACTTTCAAAAACATTTATGAATGTTAATAGTTACTTCACAAAGCCATTAACCAAATTTACATAAATACTGAAATGGTAAAAGACACTAATATGTCTTTCAAAGCTGCTTTTGTTATAATAAAGGGTAAAAAAATTCTGTAGCTCAAATGCCATAGGTTTAATTATTTGGTAATACACATACTTCTAAAGTGAACACTTTTAATGCAGTGAGAGTCGCATTTGATAATGGTGTCACAAACGTAAATAGCTACTTCACAAAGCAATTAACCAAATTTACATCAATATTGAAATGGTAAAAGAGATACATATTTTTCTCCAAGCTGTTTTTGTTATGATAAAGGACAAAAGCCACCCCCCTCAAACTGTCTTTTTACTGACAGATTGATGAAATTGAAAATGTTAATACTATAAGGTTCTTTTGAGTCTTCGCGAGGTAGAATCAGACTCTGGTTTGATCAGAAGCGTTATCTCCAAAAGACGTCTGAAGGTAGGATTTCCCCCTTGCTGTGGGATGTAATACTGGAGCAAACACACGCGCGCACGCAAAGATAAAGGATTACAGTTCGCTTGTCAGTGTTAGTCTGTGGGGCAGAGGTCTATCCCAAACTCTAACTCCCTCTCTGTGGGGGGCGCCGTTTCTAAATTCACATGAAACGAGGAGGATCTAGACGATAAGCAGGAGACTGGTGTGACACTGGCAGCGGTTTGCTGTGAAAAGCTGTTAGTGTTCAATCCATCGACCAGAAAAACGCCTCAGATGGATTCCTTACCACACACTGAAGATTACAAGCAACAGTAGCCACTGTGTGGCTTCTTAACACACACGCCCACACAAAAACATGTCCGCAGTCACACAAATACACACACAAAAATATACTCAGATGATTACAATTACAAACATGCAAAAATGTAATAATAAAAGATGGCCTTCATTATAAGAAAATAAAAGATGATATGCTCCAAAGTAATTGAAAGGTAAATTTTAAATAAATAAAAATTAAAAAAGGGGAAAAAAGAAGAAAAGGGGAGAAAAGAACAAAAGTGAAAAAAGGGGGGAAGGGGGGGGGGGGGCAAGGAAAAGGCTCTAGTCATTAAAGCTCAGGATTAATGTGATGTATTGACTGAAGTTTTGTGGGAGGGACGGTCAACTTCGGTCCTGGAGGGCCACTGTCCTGCAGAGTTTAGCTCCAACACTGATAAAAACTCACCTGCCTGTATCTACTTAGTAATGCTTGTTTTTTACTGGATAGCTTTACTTTAGGTTCTAACTTAAAAGTTTGTTTAGGTGTGTATTATTAGGGTTAGAACAAAATTCTTCAGGGCAGTGGCCCTCAAGGACCTGAAGTTTTAGTGTTAACAGTATTATTATCATTAGGAATATTTATGTTCAGAGCGGTGGTGTGCTATGACCTTGATGAGAAACAGCTATTTACAAAGTAACAATTTACTAAATATATTTACAACTTTATTTAAAGATTTTTTCATGGGACAAGACCCAATTCTGAGCATTTGATTGTGCTGACTTACTATAGGGGCTGCTGCCTCTAATTTTGTAGTTCTGCATTTGAGACTTGAGTCACTTAACCTCTAGTTCCTCCAAGGTTGATGCATGGATGAATGGAGATTCAAAATAAAAATAATGAATTCAAGCACAAGTACAGTGTATTAATGACTGAAAGACTATATAGTGATAACTGTTCTGAAAAGAAAACATACCTGTGTCTAATGTCACGATTTCTGGACGCATGGCATGGAAAGAAATGTCAATAATTAAAACTGTTAAAGTTATTAAAAAGTCAACATTGAGAACAGACATTCCTCAAATATATATATATATATATATTTTTACAATTATGAAAACTTGTATAAGCTATAAAAAGCAGATACAATTTTTTTTTACATAATCTAATCATTAAATAACTTTTATAAAACTGCAGATGTGCAAAGCTAATTTTGTAGGTTATTTGACAAAACATTCATTAGTGTTTGATTTGATGTAATTAAATATTTCAATAGCAGGAATCTTTTTTATTAATAAAAAAGAATAAAAAAAACGTTTAAATAAAACCTTACAAAAATAAAAATCTAATAAATAAATAAATAAGTACAAAATTAAATAAATAAAAAACAGAATCCCTATTAGTAAAATATTCAGTTATTAAACACTTTATATTCATACATTACTAAATAAAACTATTAGTTTAAAACTATAGAGATTGCATACAACAGTTACTTTGCTGATTTAAGATGGCAGACCTGAGCTCCAAGATGCTGATGGAGAATCCGTTGGGCAGAATCCTGCGGATGTAGTTAAAATCACCTACATACACACTTCCATCCGAGCCGCAGGCCAGAGCGATAGGGGCAAACAGTTTCTGCTCCACAGCTGGGCCATTGCAGTTTGGGCATGGGATGGCACGGACCACCCCTGTCCCCATCACTGTGGAGATGACCAGAGGCTGCTGAGAAATAAAGACATTCTCTCCATTTCCTTTATGAAGGATACCTGCAGAAGAGAAAAGAAACAGAGAGTATTAGATTGAAGTATGAAATGTATTGGTGCTAGAAGACCCTGTAGAAACAAGCTAAAGAAAGGAATGATACAAACTGCCATCTAGGGAGCTCTCAGAAACTAGCAAAATATATGAATCGGGAGGATTTTATGCTCTATGTTGGGCATCTTTTTTGGTAAACACTGCCATGTTGCAATCTGAAGTCATGGGTTAAGCTAATTTTTCAGGGATTGACTTTAGCTTAATTTTTTTTTTTTTATCATTTTAAAACTGTGTTGAAAATGTTTTACCATTTTGCTTGTATGTATAGATTCTTTGTTTTACCCCTGTCTCAGACTTAAAACATGAAAATCCATCATAAAACAATTCTTCAAATACTTTATAAAACTATGATAATTAAAAATACAGTGAACTAAACATTTATTGGGGGAAAATTGGTTTTACATAAATTACGACTATTCCACAGTGGCATTGTCTTTTCCACACACGACACGGCTAACAATCTTGCACATAACATTTGATCAAACATTTGTGTATTTGGTTACAAATGAGACAACTGTGCTGGTGAAAAGCATAACTGAGATGAAATATAAGATAAGAAGAAGAATAAAATATTTATATTGCATATCATTTCGAATTAAGGTGTAATTTTGTTATACCAAAACTGAGGAAATATATGTATTAAGGATACATAAAAATCTAGCCAGAAAGGCCATTTTATTCTAAAAAGAATTACAATTTAATTTTCTTCATTTTCACCACAAAATGGTTTAGGGGAAAATACATAAATATTCTACAATTCTCCTGTGATACAATATATCCACTGTTGCACATTTTAGCAGGCAAAGTAAATAAACTAATGATTTTGAAAAGTTTGTTTTAATTTCTAAAAGTCTAAAGGGCCAAAAGCGCCCATAGTTGAAGAAAACATCCACGAGTGTGTGCATGAAATAATCACTCACCACTCTCCAGGTTGAGGACGTGGTGTTGGTTCAGTGTCCATCCGCCCAGGTTGGATGGCATCAGTTCAAAGCCCTGCAGCTGAGCAACTCTCTTCTCCCAGAGCACAACGTCCAGACACGATTCATACTCGTATCCAACAGAGACTATCATTAATTCACACAAACACAAACACACACACACACACACACACACACACACACACACACACACACACACACACACACGTAAGTGCCAGACTTAGTCCATTAAATATCCCCAATCATTATTAAAATCAAAGAGACAACGATCACCATCATCAGAAGAAACATTTTTTACCTACTCTCACACTTTCATTGGTAATTCTTCATTTTAAAGTGAAACTTCAGAATTTTAATGCATAAATTACCCAGTATAACCAATAATTAATACCACTTTACAAGATTAAGTAGACTAGTATGAGCTAATATATAAAATCTTGATATTATTTATCATTTAGAGAGTATTAACGGAATAACATTTACATATACCTTACTCTACATAAATGTGTCATAACATAGAGCTGAACCCATCCTCAGAGTTAAACAAGCAGCAGGTAGCTACAGTACATGTGGAACGTGTTATATTTGGTTCAGTTAGTTGTGTTGCCATGGTGTTACATTGAACTTAATTAGACGGGCTCTTCAAAGTAGCAACGCTTCGGCTGTAGCCAACATAAACACAGTTAAGAGGATAAATAATAATTATTAACCAATAATTATATTTGCCTGTTTGCAGGGCAGAGATCCTGAGTCATGAGGATTTTTATCTTATGTCTTTCTACCTTTTAATACAGTTTTTTACAATCACTTTGTTACTATTTTCAGAACCTTGATGTCATTTTTCACAACTCTAGACACAAAACTCACAACCAATTATCAAAATGCACATTTTTCAAAACTCTAACCATTTTCTCAATTGTTTGGATACAATACACATAAAACTTAGATCATTTGTTCATTCAACAAAAATCACTTGTTCAATATGACACAACTTAACATCAAAGTACTACTATTTCAAAAGGCAATTCACACATTACATTTCAAATGAATGTCTATTCATTTCCTTACACTGATCTAACTATCAATTGATACAACTGCTCAAAATGATAAGTAACTGTTGCGTTACTCTTAATGCATAGTTGTATGGAAACAGACAAACAATCTTCCATGTTTACAGTAAATCATGAAAGTTTCAAGATAACGAGATTCATTGTCACCAATTAGCGTGGAGCATGAACCAATTAGACTACAATATCCATGGATGTAGCCTAATATTTTATATCATACTGTAATGCTTCATCAGACACTGTGTCTATGGTCCCAAATACTGTACCACCTTTTCAGACTATTTAAAGTATTGACAGTACTGCACTGTAGAGATGCAGGCCCTTGGAATTGCTTGTCCAATTCTGCCAACTCGTTACTGATGATTGAGGGCACATTGTGGAATGAGTATATAAAGAGTTGATTGGGATCCAATTGCAAGAGCATAGTGATATGTAACATGGAGCCAGCAGGTGATCCAGGTCACAATGGAGGTCAAGCAGTGGTGGGAGGAAGACGAGGAAGACGTGTTGGTCAAAGGAATGGTAGGGGACAGGCAGCCCTTCTGAGAGGTGGTCGTGGGCCTCGTTTGAGAGGTGTGGGGGAACGTGGTAGAGGACAGGCACCCCTTCTGAGAGGTGGTCGTGGGCCTCCTTTGAGAGGTGTGGGGGAACGTGGTAGAGGACAGGCACCCCTTCTGAGAGGTGGTCGTGGGCCTCGTTTGAGAGGTGTGGGGGAACGTGGTAGAGGACAAGGCCACGGACCAAGACAGCGGCAGCAACAGCATAGAGTGTCCAATGAAATTCGGGCAATAGTTGTAGACCATGTCATAAATCATGGCATGACAATGACTGAGGCGGCTACAATGATACAACCAAACCTGAGAAGGTCAACCGTGGCCTCAATAATCAGAACTTTCCGCAATGAGAACCGGTAAGTTATCAGCATGCACTAAACATTATGCTACTCTCAATTGTCAAATGACTGCATACCAATGTGTATCACAGAATAGGTGATGTGACCAAGTGTCTTCTTACTCTAATGTTCCCTGTAGAATTGTGACTAGGCCAAATAGTGGAGGCAGAGGGAAAATTCTAACTGACCAGCAAGAGCAGGCTGTGGTCGATTTGGTTCGGGCCAGAAATGATATTCGCCTTACAGAAATTCGCCAGCATATCTTGGACAATGAAGACATGTTCAACAATGTGGGATCCATAAGTTTGCCGACCATTGCACGCATACTGAAAAGGCACCAGGTATCTATAAAACAACTATACCATGTGCCTTTCGAAAGAAATGCAGACAGAGTGAAACAAATGAGGACTGAGTATGTTCAGGTAAGTTCAGTTTCAAGACGGCTGTTGTAAAAACATTCCCAAAAATTCTACATTGTACGGTAATCTCTAAATCTCTTTCCAAAATGTATTTTTAGAGGGTGATGGAGCTGGATGCTGATGACGACCATCACAAATTCATATATTTGGATGAGGCAGGTTTTAATCTGGCCAAGACAAGGAGGAGAGGTCGGAATTTCATTGGCCAGCGGGCAACCATCCAAGTACCTGGACAACGTGGGGCCAACATTACCATGTGTGCGGCTATATCAGAAGATGGTGTGGTGGGACGCAGACCTCATATTGGACCATATAATGCAGCTCTCCTTGTCACCTTTCTTGATGAGCTCGAACAGGTTTGTAGAGCTGAAGGTGTGACCTATGTCATTGTCTGGGACAATGTCAGGTTCCATCATGCTCATGTGGTGCAAGCATGGTTTCAGGCCCATGCACAATTTACCACCCTGTATTTACCCCCATACTCCCCCTTCCTTAACCCGATTGAGGAATTTTTCTCCGCATGGAGATGGAAGGTTCATGATAGGCACCCTCATGAACAAGTCACTCTTCTCCAGGCCATGGATGACGCCTGCAATGACATCACAGCAGACCAGTGTCAGGCCTGGATTCGCCATGCCCGAAGGTTTTTTCCAAGATGTTTGGCTAATGAAAACATCCATTGTGATGTAGATGAGAACCTGTGGCCAAATCCACAACACAGAGTTGATGACAATGTAGAAGTACAGTAATCACTGCTGTTTTATTTCTTACAGTGCAAGCAAGTTGAGGAACACTGCATTTGATGGTTTACAGTACTGTCTTTTCTTTTCTATTTCATTGCATTTGATGGTTTACAGTACTGTCTTTTCTTTTCTATTTCATAGCTAATTACTGTATTTTTGCTTTGATTAAAATAAACCAATGTTGTGATTGTACTGTAGTGTTTTGCATCAATATATTACAAACTTTGTTCAATGATTCCACTTTGTCTGTATTCTCTCTACTACTGCAGTACTTTACAGTAACAGAGGTATTTACTGTACATGTAGTACCATAATGAAACCTGTATCACCTATTTTGTTCTACAATAGTTAATGATTGTACGAACAATGACAGAGTGAAACTATCGGTTGCTTGTGTGTGGGTGATCTATAGTTGTGTTTCAATGGTATTTCACAGTAAATTTGTTTTTTGAACCAATGATTGTGCAAGTGCAAGATTTCTTTAAAGATGTGAATGCACAATGCAATGTTTTGAACATTAGACAACCTGTGTTACAAGTGATAACCGTTTTGAGTTTTGTGTCTAGAGTTTTGAAAAATGACATCAAGGTTCTGAAAATAGTAGCAAAGTGATTGTAAAAAACTGTAATATGTTACTGGCAAAACGTTACAAGCGCTACACAAATTCAAAGATATATTAATGTAGCATCCTGTAATGTGTGGTTAAATAATCTCTACTGGTGATAGGAAAAAAAAATCATCTGTTTACACATTTGTTTATTATGACCATGAAATGTTTTGCCTAATTCGTTTTAATTACTACTTGAAAACAGAAGTTAATTTCCTCCATAATAGCCAGTAATTACTAATTTTTAGCCATTATTCAGTAGGTGCATAAGTGTGCTGTAAAACTGAACGCTCTTTTCAATGAGCAAAAGATGATGAATTCAGATCCTCTGCACTGTCTGATTGCTGTCATTGTGATGGATCTCAAAATAATGGACGGGGAGAGAGCGAGAAAGAGTGGCTATGATCATACAACAGCAGGATACAGTCATCAGTCCTGTTTGGAGTGCTAAATATGGTCCTGTTCATTCACTATTTAGTTATGAAAGACAGTGACAACTGTATTCATGTGAGTTCCTTACATTTTCAAGGGGCCACAACACAATTTTGAGAGCAAGTTCGATTGATACAGTAAGTAAGCTTAAGTTAGTAAGTAAGTGCTGTTTGAATGGATCCGCACTCAACAACTACTTGTCTGTCACATCATTGATATAGCCAGGACATAAGTATGTGTGTTTTGTTGGTTATTTTCTTGCTGTCAATCACTAATATTAGCTATCTGTCAATCTAAGCTTATTGAAAATGGCAGAAAAAAGGGGTATTGTGTGGTAAAATACAGCTGTCAGTCAGTTCTGTTTGGAGACAGTTGTTCATACACAGTTCAATTATGAAAGAGACTAATCAGTTCCGCCTCTTGCATATTATTAAGTACATACAATCAAGTTTCTTCATCTTTACACAACTCTATTTTGACATTTTATGTTCATGTGTGATAATTTTATATTAAAATAGCATTCAAAAGTTTAGGGTGGGTAAGATTTTAATGTTTTTAAAGACTTTTATGCTCATCAATATGATTAAAAATACGGTAAAACAATAATTTTATTAAATATTATTACAATTTAAAATAACTTTTCTATTTTTATATATTTTAAAATGTAATCCTGTGATTGCAAAGTTGCATTTTCAGCATCATTACTTCAGGCTTCAGTGTCACATTAAATTATTATAATATGCTGATTTGGTGCTCAAAAGACATTTCTTATTATTATCAATGTTGAAAACAGTTGTGCTGCTTAATATTTAGTAATATCTTCAAAAGAACAACCTTTATTTGAAATATAAAAATTTTGTAAAATTAGTTTTTACTGTCCATTTTGATCAAATTAATGCATCCTTGCTGAAAAAAGTATTCATTTAAAAACTGACTTTTTGACCTGAACATATGAATGGTAGTGTAAAACGGAATGAAAGCTTATCTTTAAAACAACAACAACAACAACAACAAAAAGTTAGCTCTCACAGACACAGAGACCCTCACCATGTGCCTGCACCAGCCCCGTGACCTGCTGTCCATAGATGTCGGTTTTATTCCAAGAGAAAACATATATGAGGTTTGGAGCTGCAGGAAATGATTTCAGAAGCTGCCGACCCTGGACGGCCACAGACAGATGGACTTTGACCAAGCCCGGCGGGAGGGTGGAGTGGGTCAGAACCACCCTCAGGAGAGACCGATAGCCTGGAGTTCTGGACGAGAGGTAGCTTAACTTCAGAATTGTAGCAGGGATAACCACCTCCTCTTGGACCGCCTACAGAGAGAGAGAGACAGAAGGAGACGTGCAGATGCAAAGAACAAGGAATTATTAGGCAGAGCGACATTGAGAGAAATTAATTGTATTTCTATTTACTGTGTGCACTTTCCATACAGAAAAACCGTGCCAATGACCGTAATGCTGCCAAATAAATGTCCCATAAACACAGGTTGCAGTTCTTACAGCCTACAGACACACACAAGCTCTGTTCCAAAACTGAGTGTCTACTGCCTACATAGGCTACTGCCCTCCAAAACAGCATCTTAACCAATATGAAATCTCATGAGGGACTGATTTGAAAAGCTCCACATAAGCAGAAGGGCTGGAAGAACATGACAAAAATCCCTTGATATTGCAATCACGATTATTAATAATAAGAGAATAAAAATACTTGTTTTGTGTCCGACTGAATGTTATGTTGTTTCTGTGGGCTACACATTAACATTTAGCTGAGAAATGTGTTCCTGAATTACTTTTTTTTGTCAACTTCAGAGAATGTGTTTACTTCAAACGTTGAGTAAATTATATACTCAAAGTGAGTAATGCATCAATATTATAACATTCTCATTACATTATAATCAACAAAGGTGTCAAGTTTACACAGTTTCACGCAACTGAGATTTGGACTCTTGCGAATACTTTATAATTAAAAAAAATGTCTACACTGCAGAAATCTCTTTTTTTACACTGTGTATATGCCTTGTTGATTATAATGGGAACATTCTTCTTTTTCTAGCACTACCAGGTTGCAGTGAATATCAGGTATTACACCCTCTATACTGCAAGCGAGCAGTTTCATGTGTCATATAAATAGGACCGAGGCATACAAGAGACCTGAGCGACATTCAAGTTGATTTCAGGATAGTCTGATGTTACCATGTGACTAAGATAATGACATAATATAATGCATTCAGTGTTTTGTCAGAGCAAGCTTGTCTTATACCTGTAGCTCAGGTACGACAGTTCCTCTGTCCTCACAGTCGGCGGCGAATCGTGGGAGGGGGGCGGAGAGAACAATGGCGTGTGGACTGATCAGGTTTTTCAGGTCACAGACAGGTGATTTGGATTCAGCTCTTTCCATAAAAACTCGGTCCAGGACCATGAACTGGTTCCAAGGAAGCCAGACAGAACGAATCTGGGACAAAAATGGAGCTCGCTGGAACAATAGAGTAACAGAGATTCCGCCCATTGCCAGAAGATCAAAGCTAGCGGGAAAAACAAAAATACAAACATACATAAAAAAAGGTTTATATATATATTCCATACAATAAATGCAAGATAGTGTGTGTATGTATCCAGGATGTATACTGTTGGCTATATATATATATATATATATATATATATATATATATATATATATATATATATATATATATATATATATAATTTATATTTTAAATGTTGGGGTCATTAAAAATTTGAATGATGTTAATGAAAATCTATTATGCTCTTCATGCTGTATTTATGTGATTAAAAATACAGTAAAACAGTAATATTGTGAAATATTACAATATAAAATAGCTGTTTGCTATTTTAATATATTTTTCAATGTAAAGGCTTATTTATTACCAATGTTGACAATATGGCTGTGCGCTTGTTTCTCTTGCACATAAGGTATGTTATGTATTATATGTCTTTCTTTACAAAGTGTATAAGAGTGTGTTTTACCTGCCGTCCTGTCGGCTGAGTGTGTATCCATATTCAGGGTTATGCTGAAACGTGACATTCACGCCAACGAGAGGAGTTCCATCAGAGGCCAAAACCTGACCTCGAATTACACACACTCGACTGCACAGAGAGAGAGAGAGAGAGAGAGAGAGAGAGAGAGAGAGAGAGAGAGAGAGAGAGCAGTCATTGCAAGAGAAACCAAATGATCTGTCAGAAGAGATCGAAACTGAGAGAGGAGCACTCTCTTTTCAGTAATCAGAGAAAAATACAATGCTTCAATCGATTCTAAACTTCCTCAAACTAGACGATGACAGCAAAAATCATTTTGGGAGATTATTTTTGGGGTGAGTCACACTGCTCATAGCAGCTAGCTGTTATTGTATCAGCATATGAGAGCCAGAAGAAAAATTTCACACACACTAAATGCAAAATGCTTGAACACATATATCTGTGTATGGACATATTTATGGTCTTTGCATTACCATATTCATATTTGGATATTTTAAGGTTTGTTATTGAATTTCATGTAACTGTTTATTTGTTTCAAACACATGGAGTCGCCCTCTGTCCATTCGCAATAGCCTTCACGGGTGTCCCCCTACTACAGGTAGGTCCCCTTGGGATCACCTTTCGGAGCAAAGGGATGATCAATCCCAAACTTACTATTTCATTAGTAACAGAAATAGAGCAAAAACAGTAAGGATTTCTGAAACAATTTGAACAGTATGCTTTATTAAGCAGAATTTATGTTGTCGAGACAACACAGACACTAACTGTGACACTAGCATTAAACACTAACTGTGACTATGTAGTTTAAAAATATAAAAATAAAAACTTAAATGTGAAGTATGTAAGATTTTTTGGTAAAATATATTTTCTAAACCCAGTTTTTTGTTCATTGACTATTATTAGTAAGCCATTCATGGGTTTATCTCCCACAAAAGTGTAAACACTTTGTAATTTAAACTTAAAAAAATAATTTAGACAGTTTTTAACAAGCCTCCAGTGACCTCCATTGCGATATTTTGCTCAAAATAAAGTATAATACAACCAGTCTGTGTTCCTTCACGTGGCTGCTTGTGCTGTTTGATGAGACTAAGTCTGCGATCTAACCTTCTCAGCGATGAACTGTAATAAATCCAAACATGAATCTCGACTATATTGTTTTACGATTGTGGTTTTGGATTAAATGCACTTAAGCAAACTCTGTGTGACAATACAAAGTCTTTTTTTGTTGTTGTTTTACTAGAAAAACATTAATATAATTTAGAACTATTGGAATTACTATTAGCCTTAGCTTTTGAGAGAAGCTTTTGAGTTTTTATAAGCCTAATGTAGAGAGTGTGTTAATTTATATATGAGATGACATTCTCTTGATTTGTGATTATACTGAAGGTGAAAGTGCAATAATTGTAATAAAATGAAAAATAAGTTTCTCATATGTGACCCTGGACCACAAAACCAGTCACATGGGTACATTTTTTGAAATTGAGATTTATACATGATTGATTGGTTTCTCGGGGCGGGCCGGGCTGGTTCTCAGCCCACCGCCCCAGTACGACTACGACGAACGTGAGCGACTGAAAGGGAACGAGGGTTACATACGTAACCGAGACGTTATCAGTTCATAACTATGACTAAAATATGACTACGTTTTTATTGACTAAAACTAGACTAAAATTCCCAGACGTTTAGTCAACTAATACTTGACTAAACAAAAAACAGGACAGGTTGACTAAATATGATAAACTAAAAAGGACATTTAACACAGGACTAAGACAAACAAAACAAAACAAAAAAATAGCCGACAAAATTAACACTAATGTGAAGACAGATTTTTAACTTTAAAAAAAATGCTTAACAGTATATTTCTGTATGTGTGAAAGAGGATACAAATTTGAAATGAAAAATACATCTCTCATT
Source organism: Gila orcuttii (assembly GCA_026230005.1). Lineage (NCBI taxonomy): Eukaryota > Metazoa > Chordata > Actinopteri > Cypriniformes > Leuciscidae > Gila > Gila orcuttii. The sequence goes on from JAPDVR010000004.1 coordinate 15,561,965, forward strand.
TAGCATTACCTTCAAGTTATGATCGTACTACCAAAATTACTTTGAAAATTGAGCAGTCCATGACCTCTTTCTCCAAAGTGACTCCAGATACTCTGACCTTGTTTTTCCCCCGCTTTTCCAGCTAAAACATTGCCAACATTAGCACGCAACGGCATGCTTGGGTTTGTGCGGTCTCATTTCAATTTCGCATGTGAATGAGGATGTCAGAGTGGATGCGGGCTGGTGGCTTAAACGGCCAGTCAATGCTGTCAGCTGTGACCAAAGTCTGAGGTAAGATGTCTATAGCACACTGAAAAAAAATTACAGTTGATGTCACACATCCTGCCTTTGCTTTTACCCAAAATCACAGTGGGATCGCACAACAATCATAAAAAAACAGATAGGAAAATTATGTCCATGTAAATACGGTCACAATCATACCAACAAATCTTTGAGTATCTGGGAGAGGTCATGTTCAAGTTCTATTTTACCAGTGATAAGATTATGTGTGCGTGTGTGTTGGCTAAGTGTATTTGAGCTAATATTTGGCAGTGTGTGTTTATTACCTGCTGTCAAATGGCAGGTCTCCTGGCAGTATGTGTGTGCTGTCCCGTCCAATGAGAAATCGCACACGGTCGAAGAACTGACGTGAAGGGCGTGTCTCGAAAGGGGAGTGGCTCTGCTGAATGATGTCACGTGGGTCAGGCGAGCCTTGGCACAGCGGGGCACTCACACACACCTGCTGACTACAACAGTCTGGGTCGACACAGTCCACGAGACCATCTGAAACACACATACACACTTTACATGCGGAGACATGTAGCCTTGATTCAGCTTGCCCTTGCTCTGCGTGTGTCTGCGTGCGCGTGATCTCATTTGTCAGCTCCATTAAAGGGGATCTGTGTTTTTAACCTCCCACAGGAGAAAGTCTCAGAGAGAATAACCCAGAAACCTCTCTCTCTCTCACACACAAACACACACACTGTATATTTACTTAGATACATTAAAGAGGACATATTATAGACTCCTGTTGTTTTTATATAAAGCTAATGGTTAACGACTACAGACTCAAAATAACGCTACCGCTAAAAAAAATGTTTTGGCTATTATAAATCATTTTTTCCCATTGTTTTGTCAGATTTAGATTTCTACGGACAATTTAGTTTTTTACCTTTTACACACAATCTGAGACATAAGAGAAACAGCATTTATCTTAAATAAAAATTGTATCTGTTAACCTAAAGCATCCACAAAGCTCATGTCCTATAGGGGTCTTTACCGCTGTCATTATCTTTACTGTCATTGCACTCGGTTTCCATGACGACGTTACAGCCTGGGCCACTCCATCCCGACTGGCACACACAATGCCAACCACTCTGCTCCAGCGTACAGCGTCCATTACCGTTACACAACCCAGGACATGCATCTAAGTGAGAGACAGAACACCTATAACAATGATGTTGTTTCTTTAAAGATTGTTCATATAAAAGACATCACAAAGTCATCTATTCATTTCTTCATTCAGTCATCACACATATACTAACCTTTATCAAACAGATCCAGGTAATGTGCTGCTGAAAGAGTTACAAAATGAAAGACAAAGAGAACAAAGAGGAGAAATTACATTTGAGACATTCTTCAGAGAAGCTCTGTGTGTGCGTGTATGTGCATTGTTTTTTTTTTTTAAGTGTCCCTGTCGTTTGCTGCCTTAAGCGTATATTTGTCCCCTGAGTTTCACAGACTGTTCTCATCATGAGCACCACAATTAAAGGAACTGTGGGTTGGAGGAGGAAAAAAGAAGGAAAAAGAGGAAGAGAGAGAGACAGACAGGCAGAAAGAAAGAGACTGTTTAGTTTATACATCATCTACAAGGCAAAAACACGGCCTTGGTTCAGTGTCAGTTGATTTACATGTTTTATAAAAAATGCATGATGCTTGTCAAATAATCGGATAAAATTGCAAATAATCATCAAGATATGATATTTACAAAGTGTCTGGAGCATGATTCCAAAAGATTGCCAGGCAGAATGAAGATTGTTTTTTATGCTAACGTGTTAATCAAATATGACACCCAGCTGTCAAAGGGCAAAATATCAGGGAAATGTCAAGACTGAAAATAGATGTTAAAAAAAGGGTGTTAAGGCCTAAGACCTTCAAAAAAGGGGGGGAAAAAGCACTGTGAAACTATTTTACACACTAAAATTATTAGCAAATAATTTCACACACAACCTTACCACTTCTAATTCTTGTATAATGATTATACATGCCGTTTATATGACCTCATTTTAAATGAGAGCCTACATGGGACATTTTATTATTTATAATGTATTATTATTTATATCCTATTATTTTATAAAAAAATATATAAATACATTATATATATAAATGTATTTATTATGTATTGCAGGATTATTAAAGTGAATAGCAAAAAAGCTAAAAAACACTTTAACACAAACAAAATAACAAACACGCAGGAGAACGGGATAAATGCAAGAGTTACACAACCAACATAACATAGACAAATTCACTTTCACAAATTCGCTTATTTTTGTAGTTTACATGGAAACGATATAGGTATCGTTTTCAAAAGTTTAAATTTTCAATGCTCAACGTTTTCCCCCAAAGCGCTGATGTCATGTAAATGAACGGCCGTTCGGCCAAAGCGCAAAAACAGTTTTCAGTTTTTAGTTGAAAACAGTGTTGTGTAAACAGCCCCTTACTAAAGGGAGAAAACAAATAACTGGTGGGGTTAATCAATTAACAAATGAGTAACCATGGAAACAAATGAAAACATACCTCGAAACTTTAACAACAAATGAACAGAGACAAGGACACAAGAACTAACACAGGTAAAACAGAAACCACCTGTGACAAATATTGCAAAATATTATGACACATTTCAAATAACTGTTTTATAGTATAATATATTTTAAAATGTACAGAATAAAAAGTTAAATATCTTTACTGTCACTTTTTATCAGTTTATTGCATCCTTGCTGTATATAAATATTACTTTCTTATAAAAAAGGAAAAAAGGATCTTACTGATTCCAAACTTTTGAACAGTATTATATATAATATTATCTAATAGTGTGATATAATATAATACAAAAAGACTTTTAGACATACCAATAGTGCAGTGGTCTCCCTCCCAACCAGGCTGACAGACACACCGTCCGTCCCTGCACTCCCCATGCTCTTCACAGGTTGGATGGCATGCCTGTTTGTCACAAGTGGTCCCTTCCCACCCCTCCTCACATTGGCAACGTCCAGCAACACATACACTATGGGTGCTGCAGGGAACGGGGCAAACCTCTGAAATGAGTCACAAAGCAACAGAGAGAAAATACACTTGTTACCATTCATTATCATCGACTACGTTTTTGTTCACGCTGCATCTTCTTCATCACAGGGGTCTTGGATTTTATAGACACCTATTGGATGCGTGAATTACCATGTTTACCAACTCTTGCCGCTTCACTTCAAAGCTGTTTCTCTTTTGTTTTGTGTCTTTTTGTCTTTCCTCCATTTCATTCTAAACATACAGTATATGAACATTCTTGAATTCAATCCCAATGATTTTCTGTGTTGTTGGAGGTTCATGCTGGTACACAGCTGACTGCTGCACTGTACCATGACTGGAAAGCTGAGAGCTCTCTTCCTGCTGTGCTTGTGTCTTGTGTGGTCATGTGTTCACACTCTGCACTTGACGTCCCAGCGTTTTGATCGGTGGCATGGCTGCTGCCGGTCGTCACGGTTTGTTTCATCGCTCCAGTAGGGACTGCTTGTTTGAAAAAAATTTCCACTCATTCTGTTTGGACTGTCCGGTGCATTTCAAACAAGCTGAGCACGCCTTGAACACTGGATGAAAGTACTATATACAGTAAACTTATCATTCTTTATTATTGTTGTGTTAGGTCAGCATGGCGGTGCTCATAAGGGGGTGACCCACTCCGTGTAGAGCAGGGATGGGCAACTTCCCTGAAGAATTTTGATCCAACTTTAATCAAACACACCTGAACAAGCTAATATATGTCTTCAGGGTTATTAGAAAGCTACAGGCAGGTGAGTTTTAAGCAGGCTTGGAGCTAAACTGTGTAGAGTAAAACAGGTTTCATCATCTGATGTGAGTTTAAACATTTTTTTTTTATCATATTTTGTACACTTTTTTAAATAAAAAAAAAGAAATTCACACACATCCTCTCCTTCAACAGTCTGCTTTATCACACCAGCCTAAACTGTCCAAAAGTTACTGTGGTCCTGAATTCAAGACCACAGTTTAATGACAAAAACAATTTCCCTGAACCAGTAATATATCTCTGCTCTCTGGCCCTCAGACAGAATAGCTTTGTCTTCACGCGTACTTACAGGATTCGTGATGGGTCAAACTGAGATGACAGTTTTTCATATCTTAAAAGTCACTCAAAATCAGCTGCCAAATCTCTCCTCTGTAACTGCAGCACTGAGTGTTCAGTTTGGACAGCCTATCCTCTGTCTTTCTCACTTCTATCGCCCTCTACGTGTCTTACCATTCAAAACAAATTATCCTTGCTGTTCTATAAAGCACATCGGACGAGAGTTCTTCCTCTCAATCACACGCAAGATATAAATGTCTGGCAATGACAGGACGGGCGTTAAACCGGAATGTTTATTAATACACACATTATCAATTTTACTGCTCTGCTGTGAAACCGGGCAGTTTCATGCTGTAATATTCATGCATTTTAATAAATATTGCATTTTGATAATATAATATTTAATAAATGCTTTCATATTCTAGCCAGTGGCCAAAAGGCACTGAGTTACAAAATCCTGCCGATCTTCCAGAAAAGCAATCTCTCTGCAATAAAACAGAGTTCTTATTTAAATATCATGATTGTTAACCAGGAAATGATGAAACTGGTGGCATGTCCATGAATAGGGTACAAAATAGGACCTGAAATTCTTATAACAGGAAGTTCTTCACTATCAACAAATAGTATGGTGAAAGAAGGCGTTTAACCTTCAAAACATATTGATACACAACTTAAGGGGGAGGTCAGACTAAATATTACTATTTATAAAATAATAATATTTTCTATTAATTTTATGTGAGGTTTCCAAATTGTGCAACCTTGTAATGATCATTTATGATGTTTAATACATCCAACTTAAATAAAAAAGTACAAATAAATAAATAAAAATGCCAGAATGAGTAGCAGCTTGGTAAATAAGGTTGCAGATTTAGCCAAAACTATGTTATCACCAGTGTTGCGTAAGTTACTCAAAAAAAGTAATCCACTACAAATTACTAATTACTACTTTAAAATTGTAATTTGATTACATTACTGATTACTGCATGTAAAAAGTAATCAGATTACTAATTACTTTACTATCAAGTTACTTTGAAAACCTATTAAAACTACAAGAATACACAACAAAGTGAAACTCAGTTCTTTCCGTAATTTAATATTGCAGACATCCCAAGTCTCCCGGAAGTTCCGGGAGTCTCCCACATATTGATAGCGGCTCCCTGATGCCAGCAAATTAGTTCAAATCTCCCGCAATCTAGAGCGAGCGAGCAAGAGCGTGAATGCGAGACAGAAGGCTCCAAACTGTGTAGCGCGCACGGCGGAGAGGGAGAGAACGAGAGAGCTTGCGTGTGTGTGCGTGTGTGCCTCATGAAGTGCGTTCTCCAGTAATTCATTAAAGCGCATGCTCATTAACTGACGCAGCCGGCCAAACGTGATTAGAAATGCATTTTACTAAATATTTTTTTCTTAACAATACATTTGTAACGCAAGTAACTTAATTTTATTGACATCAGTAACTGTAATCAAATGACATAAATTTTAAATGTAATGAGTTACATTACTGCGTTATCACGAAAAGTAATTAGAATACAGTAACGTGACTTTGTAACGCGTTATACCCAACTCTGGTTATCACTCAGTTACGGCTAGATAGTTTAGGACTAAATGTTAGTTTTTAGTTATTAAAAAAAGTTTCATGTACCATAAATTAAAGGAAAATATTTATTTTAACATTTTTTTAATGTTAACTGAGAAAGTGAGGAGATTATTTAGTTGTCCTCTTGTCCCACCTGGAGAAAGAGATACATTTTGACAAATTATGTCACAATTTTGACGTTGTATGATTTCAGTTAAAGGGTACTATTGCAAAAAAACCTAGGAGGTGAGATGGGCAAAATTCTTCACATTATATGCGTTTACAACTGGCTACTCTTCATGCTAGGTTAATTTTATATTAAATAACACTGTACTTCACCTGATATATCCAATAGTTCTCACAACCGAAAAATATGGAATTTGGGCCGCTAAAGCTTTTAAAATAGTAATGGGATACAAAAGTGTACAGTATTCGTGGACAGTGCCTGGTATATATCATGCATTTAACCGCAATCCTCTCCCTCCATCTGTAAAACACAAGGAAATTCTACAGTCCAGCAGGTTATTTTACGAGATGCACAATCAATCAGACAATAAGAATGACTCTGTTTTCTCTCTATTAAAGAAAGTACATTCCCCTTTTACAATATATATCACATTACAATTAAGAGCCGATCAATACTCCTGCACATAGTGCCCTGCTTTACTCTGTCAGACAAGAGCGGAACTGGATTTGGAGTTCAATAGTAACTGAATCAAACTAAAATCAAAAACTTCTGAGTGAGAGACGCGTGACCAAATGATGAAAAAGCACTTTCAAGGCTGGAAATACAAATGATAAGATGGAGAAAGCCTTTGTACACATTTGTATGTGTGCATTGATTGTAACTCACCCATGGTGCAGTCGTCGCCACTCCAGCCCGGCTCACACACACACACCCCTGTCTGGGCTTGGTATGTTCCATGACCTGAACATTGCTCTTTACAGGCTGGAAGTGCCGTCTCACAGCTCTCACCTCCCCAGCCTGCGGAACACACACACTCACCGCGCACACACACCCCCCGACCTGAGCACAAGGGATCCACGCAATCGACTGTAGACACACAACCAAACACACAGAAATAGGAGATTTAGTACCCATGAACATTTAATTACAGGTGCATGTAGGATGTATGTGCGTATAAAGTTATATTCAGACTGAGTTTTTCTTTGCATAATTCGGGTCGAAATTGAGGTGCAAATTACCTCTGAGACATCTAATCCCATTCAGATAGGAAAGCGTGTGATTGCAGTATATTACTGTTTTCGCAACACATCTCCTCATATATTTTGACCTGTGTCAAACACCATAATTACAACTGAAATTCATGTGCTGTCTAGTGCATTTTCATTATAGATTTGGAAAATGAATTGTAGGTAAAACAAGATTTGAGTTTAGCAAACCAGTTGTACTGGTAAGTGAGACCGCTAAGCTGATAATTGTTGTCATGTTATGGCCAACAATAGTTAAAATTCCATCACATTTTGTCCAAATAAATTAAAAATACAACACTAAAAATCAATAATTTTAAATGCTACAGTGTATATAGGGATCACAACATTATTATGAACAGTATGAAAAAAAATATTTTATTTTAAGTTCAACATTAAAATTTTAATTATTACTGCTTTTTAACTGAGCGTAAGATAACAACTAAGATAATCTAAATGTAAAAATAGTGTGTATGTGTGTGTGTGTTTCTCATTTGTACTGTAAGTTGCGTCCGCAAAATGAGTAAATGTAAATGTAGTAGAAAAGATTAAATCTTTTCCTTAATATACATTATAATTATATCATATAATCTCTATTCGGTCTGAATCAGAATATGAAATTATGGGCATCCTCTGTTAATAATTATAACTCAAATTATGTCTGAATAGTGCTTAAAACAGAGTCAGAGACAGCTAAACATAAAAACTCCACAGTTAGAGAGAGTGCATAACAAAAAAGAACAAGATACAAATACATGGAAATTCCAATTACAACAGCAACAATATGTTCACTTCCGTGTGTGTGTAGATGCGGAAGGTGTCTGATGGAAAAGCTAATTTGGTGGATGGATCTACATGGGATTAAATTGAGTCTCTCTCTTTAGCTCTCTCTGTCTCTCACTCTATCACTGAAATGGCAGCAATGAATTTTCAGCTTAATGGTTATGGGAGAAAGTGTGTTTAAAATCCAATTACAGGACATTCATCATAAACAAGCCGCGAAGATAGACTTGTAGCTCTATACGCACACATGCACTCGCACTTGCACTGAGCATGATGGCCATGAAGCAGATGAGGGTTATTTGTGTTTCAAACTCAATCTTTCTATCTAAAAATGAATCAAGTCCATCAAAAGCTGTGTGTGTGTGTGTGTGTGTGTGTGTGTGTGTGTGTGTGTGTGTGTGTGTGAGAGAGAGCTGTACCTTGCTCACAGTTATCGCCCTTGAATGCAGGAGTACACACACAGATTCCATTAACACATTCTCCATTGTTGGAACAGGTGGGATCGATACACTGGCCTTCCTCCACCTCACACTCCGCCCCCTTCCATCCAGTGTGACACACACACACACCTTTCTCGTAATCGCCATTACCACTACACAGCACTGGGCAAGAGTCTGAAATATACACAAAAGCATAAATAATTAAATGAATCAGATCTTTATAACATTGTGTAACTGTGAGACTGGATAGAGGATGGAGCAGGCTTCACTCAATAATTACACTTACATTTATTTTAAGATTGCTGGCCTAATAAGTAGATTTCATATATGGAACAAAGAGGCCGCACTTTGCATAGACAGTTTATTTTACACAGACGCGTTTCGGCGTGTGCCTTCTTCACACTGAAGAAGGCACACGCCGAAACGCGTCTGTGTAAAATAAACTGTCTATGCAAAGTGCGGCCTCTTTGTTCCATATATGTAACTGTGAGATTGTAATATTGTTTGAAAATAAAGCTTATTTGTTCATAACTGCAATGTTGTTTGATGGCATTATTGTACAGATAAAATGTATATCATGTTAATTAAACAAAGTTTTTTTTTTTTGCATAATTATATCATGTATCATTGGGTGATCATGATTATATTATGTATTATTGTGTGATTATGATGATGTGTTATTGTGTTGAGTTATACCTTTTGAACAATCTGGCCCCAGGAAGCCAGTAAAACAATGACAGTGTCCAGCGACACACTCTCCGTTACCGTTACAGTTAGTGGAGCAACCGTCTATTGTTTCTGAACACACAAACACAATAAAATTCACTATACAATTAAATTATTCTGAAGTTTTGTATCAATTTACCCATTTGTATCATAAGGAAGCATTTTTACATCCAAAAACATAATCATGATGCAATAATTTATTAATTTATAGCGTATATTAAAAAGAAAATGATAGGAAGAAAATAAGGAAATAGACAAAAACAATACAGTAGTTGCATTTCCAGCGTGATCTCTCACCAATGGGTGTGCTGTACACTACCACCTGTTCCATCTTGCGACCATCATTATAAAAAGCCAGGTACCAGGTGCCTACGTCAAGATATTCCACAAAACCTGTCTCCTGCAGGGCAGACATCAACAAACTCCGTGGAGGAGCATTCAGAGTTTTGACATTCCGGGAATCCTGCTTTATCAGCTGTCTCCCATCCAGCAACTTCACAAAGTCAAACTGGAGAAAAAGGACATATAGTTAGTTATATGTGTATCTGATCTAAATTGTGCTAAAAGAACATAGCACAGATCTAAAGATGAATTCATGCCCTTGGCACTGACCATCCATAACTTGGAGATATAACTTGGTGCTCTGAGTGTCAGCACCCCCCTGTATTCTACCCTATGCCTTCTAGGTGATGCTGACAGCCTTGGCGTACTCCCCGAAAAAAAAAAGAAGCCTATTTATAAGTCCAATACTTGCCAAAAACATGCATCCCACAGAACTATAAAAAATATATAAAGTATATCCACCCAACACTGGCAACAACTCATGCTACATTACATTCATCTAGATAAATGGTAACACTTTACAATAAGATTTCATTAGTTAGCATGGGGCACTTTCCATAAGATCATCTCAGCAAATACACCATGCCAATCTCTAGGTATGGTGAATACAACAACACAAATAAAAATAAATATCAGTAGTGCAAAATAAAAATAAACTAAGGAAGTATCAATTAATAAATGTAAAGTAAAATACTGTACAATGTAAAAACAGTGTGAACAAATAAAATTAAATACAGTACAAAATAAAGTAAAAAGAAATGCCGTAACAGTGCAAAGTTAACTTATAAAGTAGCAATTAACTTAATTAAATTTAAACAAAAGGAATAAATTAAACCATGTATAATTTAGAATTAAGAAATAAAACGAAACATCAATAGGGCAAAAAAACAAATAGTATAGACAAATAAAATGAGATAATCAGTAGTGCAAAATTAAATAAAAATACAATAAACCAGGAAAGCAACAGTCAATGAATGTAAGCAAAAAGTGAATGATGTAAAAATGAAGTAAAATGAGGTAAAACAACAGTGAGGAAAAGTTCTCTAAAAATAAAACAAAAATATATGTAATGCAAAATAAAACAGGTAAAGTAAAATGAAATATAGTAACAGTGCAAAGTAAACTAAGAAAGTAGCAATCAGCCTTATTAAAGTTAAACAAAAGGAACATATGATATAAAAAAGGAAACAAGTAATGTTAAGAAAGAAAATGAAACATCAGTAGTGCAATGTAATAGTGCAAAATGTAGTGCAACATTTTTATAAAATACAAAAAACAACCTAAGAGAGTAACAAATAATAAAAAGGATAGCAGTAAATAAGTAACATTCATTAAATAAGTAATTAAGAAAAATAAAGGTGCAGTAGGTGCTGTTGAAAGTGGCTGTGCACCAAAACACATGTAGCCAATCAGCAGTTGGGGGTGTATACACTCATGATAGGGGGAGAAGAGAGAGTGAGCAAGAGGGAGATTTGAAGAAAGACTGTAGAAAGAGAGATGACTGACGCTGTGTCCGAAATCGAATACTTCCCTACTATATAGAATGCAGAAAACAGTATGCCAACAGAGTAGTATTTCTGATGTGTCAATTATATTAGAACCGTACGGTACAGTAGGTCTTACAGGCTATAGGCTCTCTGATTCATTAATGTTAATCAAACAATTGTGGTATCATGGAAAAAAAGTTAAATATACAGGTCCTTCTAAAAAAATTAGCATATTGTGATAAAGTTAATTATTTTCCATAATGTAATGATAAAAATTCACATGCTTTCAACTTTCATATATTTTAGATTCATTGCACACCAACTGAAATATTTCAGGTCTTTTCTTGTTTTAATACTGATTATTTTGGCATACAGCTCATGAAAACCCCAAATTCCTGTCTCAAAAAATTAGCATATTTCATCCGACCAATAAAATAAGTGTTTTTAATACAAAAAAAAAAGTCAACCTTCAAATAATTATGTTCAGTTATGCACTCAATAGTCAATACTTGGTCGGGAATCCTTTTGCAGAAATGACTGCTTCAATGCGGCGTGGCATGGAGGCAATCAGCCTGTGGCACTGCTAAGGTGTTATGGAGGCCCAGGATGCTTCGATAGCGGCCTTAAGCTCATCCAGAGTGTTGGGTCTTGCGTCTCTCAACTTTCTCTTCACAATATCCCACAGATTCTCTATGGGGTTCAGGTCAGGAGAGTTGGCAGGCCAATTGAGCACAGTAATACCATGGTCAGTAAACCATTTACCAGTGGTTTTGGCACTGTGAGCAGGTGCCAGGTCGTGCTGAAAAATGAAATCTTCATCTCCATAAAGCTTTTCAGCAGATGAAAGCATGAAGTGCTCCAAAATCTCCTGATAGCTAGCTGCATTGACCCTGCCCTTGATAAAACACAGTGGACCAACACCAGCAGCTGACATGGCACCCCAGACCATCACTGACTGTGGGTACTTGACACTGGACTTCAGGCATTTTGGCATTTCCTTCTCCCCAGTCTTCCTCCAGACTCTGGCCCCTTGATTTCCGAATGACATGCAAAACTGAGCAACAGTCCAGTCCTGCTTCTCTGTAGCCCAGGTCAGGCGCTTATGCCGCTGTTTCTGGTTCAAAAGTGTCTTGACCTGGGGAATGCGGCACCTGTAGTCCATTTCCTGCACACGCCTGTGCACGGTGGCTCTGGATGTTTCTACTCCAGACTCAGTCCACTGCTTCCGCAGGTCCCCCAAGGTCTGGAATCGGTCCTTCTCCACAATCTTCCTCAGGGTCCGGTCTCCTCTTCTCGGTGTGCAGCGTTTTTTGCCACACTTTTTACTTCCCACAGACTTCCCACTGAGGTGCCTTGATACAGCACTCTGGGAACAGCCTATTTGTTCAGAAATTTCTTTCTGTGTCTTACCCTCTTGCTTGAGGGTGTCAATGATGGCCTTCTGGACAGCAGTCAGGTCGGCAGTCTTACCCATGATTGCGGTTTTGAGTAATGAAACAGGCTGGGAGTTTTTAAAAGCTTCAGGAATCTTTTGCAGGTGTTTAGAGTTAATTAGTTGATTCAGAAGATTAGGTTAATAGCTCGTTTAGAGACCCTTTTCATGATATGCTAATTTTTTGAGACAGGAATTTTGGGTTTTCATGAGCTGTATGCCAAAATCATCCGTATTAAAACAATAAAAGACCTGAAATATTTCAGTTGGTGTGCAATGAATCTAAAATATATGAAAGTTTAATTTTTATCATTACATTATGGAAAATAATGAACTTTATCACAATATGCTAATTTTTTGAGAAGGACCTGTATATCATTTCCTATAGATATTTGGTTTTGACTTGGTGTGTGCCAAATTTGCTGTTATTACCCGGGATTGTAAGGTATAGTTGCTACTGGAGGTGATTTTGTTTTGGAACCTTCAGAAAACTTTAACTCGATTTTTCTCAAAATGGACTTTGCTGACTCAATCGACTTCAGGTGTAGCTCAGTAATTTTTTGTCTGATTCCAACAAATCATACATTATTTTTAAGGTTTTTAAAAAAAATTTGCTCAGTGCGACTCATTTTGCCAGCACGAGTCACATATGTTATTCAACTATCATTTCCCTCTGATTTTAAGGATAACTTATGGGTAGGGTTAGGTTTAGGGGTAGGGATACGGTTAGGATTAAATTTTCGGGCAGGAATGTTGTTCCAGGATCAACAAAATATGTTGACCATGAACTTGTCTAACTCTGCAAAATCAGGACGTGTGGGCACACAGTGCCAGTAGCATTTCCAGGGATATTAATCATGAGTATCTTCCACATTCTCATTTACTCCCCATTGAATTTTTGGGGGGCATAAACTAGGACTGATCTGTTCCCATGCTTCAACATCCATACACATCAGAGAAAAATGCCTGCATTTTGAGCAAACACGGCCAGACACGCTGACATTTACCCAGTCCAGATCAAGTCTGGAGTCGCAGCAAATACGAGACGTTTACATCCAGGCGTTTACAGCTCACCATCTGTGCTCGTTTGACTCAGCCTGCGATCCGTATATCTGTGTTCAGCGTCTGTCTCATCACCCTGCACTACAGTGTCACTTCCATCCTGTAAGTGGTATGAATATATCTCCAAGGAAACTGCAAAAGATACGTGGCGTGTGTGTGTCTGTCTGTATTTGGGGGGGATTGCCAGTGTTTAGACAGAGCTGTTACAAACATCAGAAACATCAATGAGCGGCGTTCTCCGAGGCACTACAGAACCCTCTGGCTATAATGAGTCCCTCTCCTCCTCCGGAGTCACTCTGGAAGCAGTGGAGGCACTGAAGCCCTATCGACTGTAATGACTCTCACGCTGACAGGCAGGAGCCAGCAGGGCAGCAGTCGCACCAGAGCCCCACTGCTTTTAATGACAGCCAGAGAAACTGAGGAACGATCGTGGGAGCTGCAATGGAGTTGACAGTCTCAGTGCAGTAGCGATCTGTCAGGCCTCAGTGAACACACACACACACGCAAACTCGCACTCGCGCACACCGAAGTAGACTTGTGGAAGCTGTGGCAGTGTAAACATCTCTATTCTGACACACACACACAAAAGAAGCCTTTTCATTAAGCAGGAACAATTAACCAGTCTTCTTGCTTTGCCTCCGCCTACATATGCAAGCCCGTATGCAAATGAGGTACAAACGAGAAGCCTTAAATTGAATTACACCGGGCTCTAATTTCTTGAGCAAAGTGAACAGTTAATCTCGGATGATATCCTGAATAATGAGATGTAATTAGCATGTTGGGGTCGTCTGAAGCACCTCGTTAGATACGCTCCTGATCCTCCTTGTTATCTGCCAGTCATAACAATATGCACTTAGACAACGTTTACCAACATGAGTTATGACAAAACCTGGGCACAGATACAAAAATTTGATAACACACTCCCTTTCACACACACACACACACACACACACACACACACACACACACACACACACACACACACACACACACACACACACACACACACACACACACACACACACACACACAGACACACACACACACACACACACACACACACACACACACACACACACACACACACACACACACACACCCCGTCTTACACAAGCACACATAAAACATATAAATAATAAATATTTTATAATTATTTATTAACAACTGTCAATTTAAATGTTAATTTAGTATGATTATACAGGTGGTATAAAACGAATGCAATTCAAATGCAATTGCTGTAAAAAAAGTATTTGCCCCTGTATGAATTAATGTGTTAATTATAGCACAAAAGAATAGAACAGAACACAGGTCTCAAAACATGTTTTTCAAAAGTTTAACTATTTTTAAACTTGACACAGCTTATGGAGTAGAACGCAATTGATTTAAGTTCAATGGTCCGGAAATAAAACAATCAATATATTTAAAGACACTTTTCATAACTTCCACTTAAAGCTTTGCTCATTTGCCACAATTTGTCTTTGAATCATCTTTATTTAGGTGCTTTTCTTTGCAAATATCAGCATGTGATTCATTCCAATTATAGTTTTATTGTTACACATTTCTCAATAATTGAGTCAAAATTTTTCAAAACTCTTCACACTGTTCTCCTAACCAACTTTCAGCTCGGCACAGCAGTTAATTTAATATTCAAAATACACTTAAACTACCAAAACATAATTCATGTCTAAAATATATTTTTTATAGATTCAGAATATATTTCAATATTGCATCGAATGCATGTTGTGCCAAAGCAATGATAAAGGTTCCACAGTTTAGCCCACATAGACTGATGTTGTGAAGAGTTTTGAAAAATTTAATTATTTGAGAAATGTGTTCTAGCGATTGTAAAAAAAACAACAACACTGTAATTTACTGTACTGTAAATAATTTTACATTTTTAATAAATGTACAGATATATTATACATATTTATATTGTATATTGTGATGTGATTACCTGTGTGTGAGTAGGTGGTATATTCCTCCTGCCGTAGATACCCAGCAGAGCATCCCGTGTGAGTGAGATGTTGAACTTGACATACTCAGGGTGGTGAACCATAATGTGAAACCTCCAGAAGAGTCCAGGAGGAATTGCTTGGACCAGCTGTGTCCCGACGGCCACCTCTCCCCTCTCTATCACCCTGCCTCGCTGAATCACCTCTTTATCTGTCAAGCCAAATGGAAAGATGGAACTAACATACCTCCAATTTCCATGATTTGTGTGATTTAGACAAAAAAGTTGAATAAAATGATTGGACCAAGTGTGCCTGCAACATAAGCTTTAAAGTATTAGTTCATGTCATTTATTCGAGTCGTTCTAAACCTGTATGACTTTCTTTCTTCCATGGAATACAAAAGGAGACATTTTCAATGATATTCTGGTCACTCTTTTTAATGCAATTACAATGATTGTGAACTGGAGCTTTCAGGCTTCAAAAAGGACAGAAAAGCCCCATAAAATTATCATCAAAGTTTTCTATATGGCTCGTGCAAAATAGTCTCAGTCTCATATTCCATATGATAGCTTTGTGTGAGAAATAGACTCTAATATTGTGCAGACGACTTTTATGGTGCTTTTTTGTTATTGTAATTTTAAAGCTTGACAGGCCCAGTCCTCATTCACTCAGTATGTGAAAATAAAAGAGTGGTCAGGATATTCTTCATACATTTACAGAAAGCCATACAGTTTTGGAACAACATGAAGGAGAATAAATAATGGCAGATTTCTTTTGATTTAACTTTTTATTTTAAGTAAAAAAAAAAAAAAAAAAAAAAAACATTTCCTCCTAAATCAGGTAGACACCAAAAGCATACACTTAATTTAAGCTTAAGGATGATAGTTGTTAAAGATTAAAAATGATGCAACATGTTCTCTGATGGTCACATAAAGGCTGTAGATGTGAAAAGAATTTGAAAAAGAGTGGAGAAAAAAAAAGGTGCCTGAGGGCTTTTAAATGAATCCTGCCTCTGATGCTATCAACACAGACGCCTCCACATCTAAACGTCAAAAAGAATTATGTATTTTTCAGAGGTTTGGTTGATGTGAATCAAAAGTGATCATCTGCAGGACTCTTTGAAAAGCTTTGCTGTCTAGAGTCAAATTCAGGTGACGGCAAATATGAAACGGCACCTGCTGTATCTTGACAGAGCTTTGGTAGCGGGACCGAAACCCTTATGGACTCTCAGGTGTGAGGTTATTTACATTACGTTTGATAGAACAAGCGCATTAATAACTTCATGCACAGTGGGGTAGTGAAGCCTAGTGGTCAAAGATCTGGGTTAGACAACCAAAAAATAGCAGGCTTGAATCCTGCAGGGGCAATTCTTGAACTATGATCAGTCTGTGCCCTTGAGCAAGACAATTAACACCTGAGGTGGGTTGCTACTGGGTGAACATCCGTGCATCATAATGTAAAGGCTTTAGGAAATTGCTGAAACAATGTGGATAAAGGGCCCCTATAACAAAAATGGTATTCTCTCTCTCTCTCTCTCTCTCTCTATATATATATATATATATATATAGATAGAGAGAGAGAGAGAGAGAGAGAGAGAGAGAGAGAGAGAGTGAGATAAAGGGCCCCATCACAAAAATTGCACACACTTTCTCTCTCTCTCTCTCTCTCTCTCTCTCTCTCTCTCTCTCTCTCTCTCTCTCTCTATCTATCTATATATATATATATATATATATATATATATGGTTATATACACTATATACATATTTGGTTATATATATATATATATATATATATATCAAATTAGACAGTACAGATATTTATAAGGTTATAAAAGATTTCATATAAATGCTTTCTATATATCCTTAAAAAAGCTCACGCATCACTGGATCCAGAGTGAGAAGCCGCGCTTTGAGAACAAGCCTTCTGCGGGACGAGCCTTGAACCTGAAGTCGCTGGCCTTCACCTCGCCGCCTTCAGTCGCAGTACCTGCTACGCTTTCCGGCGTCTATATCCTTTTTACTCTGCTGAGAGTGTGTGTTTACCGTTGCAACTCACATTCTCCCTCTCTAAAAGAGATGCCTAACAATTCAAGATGCCTAACAATTTCTGTGGCTCGTGCCGAGCCGCACTCAGCGACGGGGACCGCCATGTCATCTGCGTTTCCTGCCTGGGTGAGGATCACGCAGCTCTCACGCTCGCTGACGGTGGATGCCCTCATTGCGAGCTGATGCCCATGGTGACTCTGAGGACTCGCCTGGCATCCTTCTCAGAGCCTGCACTTCTGCCCGCTGTAGTGCCGCGCCGCAAGAAGCGTTGTGCTCAGCGCGCTTCTCCTGCCCGCCAAAGCTCGCCGGTTCGCTCGCCAGCTTCGCCGGCATCGCTAGAGTCGCTCACCGATGGACAACGGCCCCCGTCCGCCGCCGCTTCCGCCATTGAGATCGACGAGACAGCCGAGGCCTGCTGCTCTATCCTGGCATCGGACAGTGAGGACTGGGCGAGCTCTGTGGACCTCCCCCCCTCTGCCCGCGAGCCTTCAGGGAAAAGGGCTGGCATCGAGTCAGAGTTGATGCGTCTGCTCTCACAGGCCGTCGACAACCTCGACCTCGAGTGGGAGGGGCCCGCGCAGCCTGCGCGCAACCGGCTGGACGGATGCTTCCTGCAAAAGGACCGTGCCCCGTCACAGTCTAGGCCCGCGCCTTTTCTTCCTGAGCTTCACGAAGAAGTCGCGAAATCCTGGAACGCCCCCTTCTCGGCCAGATTGCGTACCTCTGTCTCTGCAGCATTCTCCGTGGTGGACGGTGTTAAAGACAGAGGATACCTTTCTCTTCCTCCAGTGGAAGCAGCTGTAGCAGCCCATCTTTGCCCGCCCTCTGCTGGACGGCGCGCTCAGACGGTGTTACCCTCTAAAGCCTGCCGTGCGACTTCCGCCATGCACAGTCGCGCTTACACCGCTGCTGGGCAGGCCGTATCAGCACTGCACACTATGGCACTATGGCTATTCTGCAGATCTTCCAGGCCGACCTTCTCCGCAAAATGGACGAGGAAGGACCGGAAGCTATCAGCGTGTGCCGGATTTAAGGAGCGCTACAGACCTGGCTCTTCGCGCCGCGAAATCCGCTGCACAAGCCATTGGGCGAAACATGGCTTACGTCTTTGGCTGACGTTGTCTGAGATGACGGACTCGGAGTGCTCTGTGTTCCTCGACGCGCCCATCTCCCCAGCTGGCCTCTTCGGATCTGCCGTCAAGGATTTCGCAGACAGATTCGTCGAGGTTCAGAAAACGTCACAGGCAATGAAGCACTTCTTGCCGAAGCGCTCTAGTTCCGCAGCAGGTCGCTCAAAACAGCCGTCTGCTCGGAGCTCCCAGCCGCAGCCGCAGCCCACCGCCGCCGGTCCTCAGCGCCGCCAGGCCCGAGAGACCAGAGACCGTGCTCTCGCTTTGTTGGCCGCCGCACCCCTCCATGCGGGCCCCGGCCAAGGATTGAGATAAAGCCAGAGGTTTCAAAAACTTCCTAGCCCCCCTAGGAAAACGACGGTGTTCAAATCCCGCTGCGCCCGGATTTTCACCAAAACTTCTCGCTCGTTCAGTTCCAAACAATGTGACTGTCCCAGTGTATTTTGCAGTAAACAAGCCGGTACCACAACCCGCTTGCCTGCACACAAACGCCGTTTTTACGGCGACCCAGATAAATCTCAAAAAGAATGTATTTTCTGGTATTCCGGCCACGGCCGGAAAATGCCCACTGCTCAGTGCTCATTCCAACACACAAACACAGCCCCCTACAGTACAGGGCTCGCACAAATGAAATCGACTCATGTCGATTGTGCATTAAACGTAGTGAATGTGCCCACGACACAGTGCCCGGTTTCTGTAACAATGTCCCACGGTTTCTGTAAAAACGAAACCAACACACATTTAGTCAGCTCAGGCCGACGGTGTTCTCAGTGCAGTGAGTGTGCCCGCTGTCCCGCGCCCACATTCCCTCACAGACATGTTAAACCCCACGGGGTTCGCCCCGCTCGCTCTCTCTCCACAAATGGTCATAGAGAAGCCGAGCGCGGCCAGGCTGCCCACTGTTATCAGCGCGCCCCCCGCCTCGAACACTGCAAACACAGTGTTTACGTTTCAGCACACCGGAGCTCTTCGGTCGCCACTAGGTTGCGGCAAGAGCCCAGATCTCATTCTACCTTTAGCTATTCATGCAAATGCGTGGGCAAAGCTTCCCGGGGTGTCAGAATGGGTGCTGAACACTATAAAAAGAGGCTATTCGCTGCAGTTCGCTCGACGTCCCTGCCGTTACACGGCGCGTGTCGAAACTACGGTAAAAAACGAGGTAGCTCATCTACTTCGAGCCGCAATAGCGAAACTACTGAGCAAAGGGGCCATAGAACCTTTATCTCAGGCTCAGAGCGAAGGGGGTGTATACAGCAGATATTTTCTGGTACCGAAAAAAGACGGGAGTCTCAGACCCATTCTAGATCTGCGGCAACTGAACAGAGTGCTTGTGAAGCGCCAGTTCAGAATGCTTACAACCAGGAAAATCCTCGTGCAAGTTCGCCAGGAGGACTGGTTTATGTCAATAGATCTGAAAGACGCTTATTTCCAAATATAAATAGCGTCACGTCACAGGCGTTTCTTGAGATTCGCCTTCGAGGGCCAGGCATATCAATACACAGTCCTGCCGTTCGGCCTGTCCCTGGCACCCCATACATTTACAATGTGCATGGACGCGGCTCTCGCACCCAAAACTCGCCTCAGCATCTTCGGTACTCCAGCTGGGCCTGCTTCGCATGCGCCCACTGCAGTCATGGCTGAAAGCGCGAGTTCCACCTCGGGCATGGGCCTCCAGTCTGTTTCGCCTCAAGGTCGATCTGAAATGTGTCTCAGCTCTGGAACCCTGGAAGGCGATCGACTGGTATCAGTCAGGCGTGAGTCTGGGGACTTCCTCGAGTGTGATGGTGGTGTCCACGAACGCCTCCACCTCAGGATGGGGAGCGCTGCTCGAGGGAAGACCGTTCTTTGGCCAGTGGTCAGAACGGGAAAAGCTTCTACATATAAACTGTCTGGAAATGATGGCAGTCGACAACGCGGTGATGCGTTTTTGTCCCCGAATAAAAGGTCACCACGTCCTGGTCCGATCAGACAACATGTCAGTGGTGGCCTATATAAATCATCAGGGTGGCGTCAGGTCCCGAAACCTTTACAGGCTGACGGAAAGCCTCCTGGTCTGGGCTCAGCACAACCTGCTTTCGTTGAAAGCAGCACATGTGCCTGGTCACCAGAATCTGGGACCAGACAGACTGTCCAGAAACAATGTTCCAGCAGGAGAATGGTCGCTGCACCCGCTGACGATCAGACTGCTGTGGGAGAAATTCGGCAGAGCGCAGGTGGACCTGTTCGCGTCCCAGGAAAATGCTCACTGTCCGAAGTTTTTCTCCAAAAGCAGGGATGCGCTGGCCCACGTCTGGCCCCGCTGCCCTCTTTATGCTTTTCCCCCGGTCTCGCTCCTGCCTCAGGTGTTGGAACGAATCAGGGAAAACGGATGCTCAGTGCTGCTTGTGGCTCCGCTCTGGACGAACCAGGCTTGGTTCCCAGTCCTGATGCAGCTGACCAGCACTGCCCCATGGCCAATACCGATGAGGAAAGACCTCCTCTCTCAGGCCAAGGGCTCGATCTGGCATCCTCGCCCGGAGCTATGGTCCCTGCATGCATGGGCCATCAACGGGTACCCGCTAGCCTCCCGGAGGGAGTGTTAAACATGATCACACAGGCTAGAGCCCCGTCTACTAGACGGCTCTATTCCTCAAAATGGTCTGTGTTCTCTGGCTGGTGTCAAGCTCAGGGCTTTTCACCCCTAGACTGCGGGGTTACGGAAGTTCTTTCCTTCCTTCAAGAGCTACTGGATAAGGGCAGAACCCCATCCACGCTCAAAGTTTATGTGGTGGCCATAGCAGCATTTACTAAACCGGCGTCTGGCCAGTCACTGGGGAGGAACGATCTGTTCGTACGATTCCTCAAAGGAGCTAGGAGGCTGAACCCTCCCAGACCTCCTTCAGTCCCCGTGTGGGACCTTTCTACGGTTTTGGAAGCCATGAAAGGTGCCCCATTCGAGCCAATCCATTTGTCAGACATGAAACGTTTGTCTTTCAAAACAGTGTTTCTTGTGGCTCTCGCTTCGGTGAAGCGCACTGGGGATTTACAAGCGCTCTCGGTGAGCGCGACATGTATGGAATTCGGTCCTAATGACTCGAAAGTCATACTCAAACCAAGGCACGGGTACGTGCCCAAATACCTCAACAGACCGTTCAGGGCCCAGGTGATTTCCCTGTCCGCCCTTCCGGTTCATGATGAGGAGGAGGATACGAGTTTCCTATGCCCTGTCAGGGCGCTGAGAACTTATGTGTCCCGCTCGTCTGCTTTCAGACAGACTGAGCAGCTCTTTGTTTTGTGAACGCTGTTCACCCTGACTGCGTGGAACACTGTTAACATGATTAGCTCCTGTAGGATGCTATTTATGGGGAATGATGCTTACAGCCTCTCTTCTCTGACTCTCTGTGAGTCTATGGTGATTATGCACTATATGAGCCCCGGGTAACTGCCCTTGGGACTTTGGTGTCGGATCCCAGTACGCACGGCGTTTTACACTATGTTCCCCATAGCATAAGATATTACGCAGTACGAGAGGAACTCTCGTAAGAGAACGTACTCGGTTACTAACGTAACCTCGGTTCTCTCTAGAGAGGGAACGAGTACTGGGGTGGTGATGGCGCAGTGGATAAGACACATGCCTTTGGTGTGAGAGACCCGGGTTCGAATCCACTGTGAGACACCAATGTGTCCCTGAGCAAGACACTTAACCCCTAGTTGCTCCAGAGGCGTGCGACCTCTGACATATATAGCAATTGTAAGTCGCTTTGGATAAAAGCGTCAGCTAAATGAATAAATGTAAATGTAAATGTACTGCGTATCATGCCGTGCTTACAACATGCTCTGCTTCGCTTCGGCGATGAAAACCAGTTTGTATCAGCCTGTCGAGCTATATTTATAGGTCAAGGCCACGCCTATTTCGGCGGGACTTGACATAGTTGATATATCCCCCATTGGATATGACGTCATGCAGGGCCTCTCTCGATAGGCTGCTGCTGTTGCCGCAGGTCAGCCAATAGGCACGCATGCCGCCTTGCCTATGTCTGCATGCTGCTGCAACGCGTTTTACATTAATCCAAAATTAAGGATAATTTTTGGCCTCAATATCTCGTGGAAAAGAGGTTTTCCCCATAGCGTAAGATATTACGCAGTACTCGTTCCCTCTCTAGAGAGAATCGAGGTTACGTTAGTAACCGAGTACGTTTTTACCATACTTGTGAACAAATAAGTGCAGTATTGGTGAGCATAGTCTAAAAAAATATTATTATTAATTAAATAATAAAAAAATCTTACCGACCCCAAATGTTTGAATGATAGACGTGTACATACAGTATGTACTTAAAATAACCACTTCAGGATATTTCAGGACAATTATCTGTTTATGTAATTACTTCTGGCACTTCTTAAACTCATATGAATGATGTACATCTTGGAGTTACAATGTAAGCATAGGCACATTTCCATTTACCCTACCACTGGATCAGATAAATATTCTATTTTATTTTATTTAAGTAACATGGCAATACAAACTCTACTAAACAAGGACATTTTCTTTCAATTGCACTTTATCAAACTCTACAGTCCTACACAGATAGAAACACACCTCACACTTTAAAAAAAAGACCTCATAATCTCAGGGGTATTAGACACACACACACACACACACACACACACACACACACACACACACACACACACACACACACACACACACACACACACACACACACACAGTGTTAATACAAGTTAATATGCTGATGAGGCAAAAACGCATGATGACATCAATATGGATTGAAGATGATAGGAAAAACTAAACACACACACACACACACACACACACACACACACACACACACACACACACACACACACACACACACACACACACACACACACACACACACACACCTCTCTTATCTTTAACTGTAGGCAAAGACTTGACATTTAGGCCCATTGTGTTAAATGACATAATATCATTAAAATCAGAATTGTATAAAAATCATGTTAGAAGACTTAAGTAGCAGGCACACACATACCTGGCTGTGTGGTGTTGAGTCCTGGCAGGTGGACAGGAGTGAAGGTGAAATCAGCTCCCGGCAGAGGCTGATCATCTTTACTCATACCGTTCTCATAAAGCTCTCCTTCCACTCGCTTCAGATGCCACGGCAACCCCAGCAAATGAACGACTGCCGATAGATAGAATGAAAGATACAATAATAGAACGATAGAGTCAAGTCACCTTTTTTTTATATAGCGCTTTATACACTATTTATTGTTTTAAAGCAGCTTTACAGTGATAAACAGAAAAATAACGATTTAATCATGCAAAAATAATTCAATTCTGATGTAAAGCAGTTCAAAAATAGACAATAGTAAACTGTCATTATTATTATTATAATATAACGATAGATAGATAGATAGATAGATAGATAGATAGATAGATAGAGCAGGTAGACAGACAGACAAATGACAATGTAATATTGTCTAGAAGAATTTATTAAGATTTTGTTTAAGTAAGATGAATGAAACCGGTCACAGACAAAATTGCATCTTAATTGTACACTGAAAATGAGATTAGAATATTGTATTAAACCATTCTTCAATACATTGCTTGTTACATCCAATAACACTCGTCTCCAGCTATGTTTTTTGCGCACACATACATTTAAGGTCTTCTCTTATCCCATCATCTCTTGAATGTGTGAGGAAGGCTGCAGAGGATTCTGGGAGTGGAATATAAATCGCTCAGGTGGCATTTTATGATCTCCCAGCAGTGAAAGGCCTTTGGCGCATGGTAATGACCTCATCCTAATTACAGCCAATAAAAAGGACAAACTCTCATTCTGCTCACCTCAGGGCCCCCGATACCAGCTATCTCATCATGCAGTTTCCCTCTCTCTCTTTCTCCTGTGTGTGTGTGTGTGTGTGTGTGTGTGGGATTTCAGTCGATCAGGGAAATGAGGTGAGAAGATATACTGACGACGAGGTCTGGAACGGCGAGTGAAAATCAGGTTATTCACCCAGCTAGTTTCTCCCTCTCATTCCCTCCCGTTCCTCAGGCGCACAGGAGTCGCGTGTGGGTTTGCGCGCGTGTGCGCACATTGGGCTCTGCTGTGAGGAGGCGTCTTTACGAGCCATAAAGAGGGATTGGTGTCTCAGCAGGGAGCTGGATCTACATGATCCTCTCTTTTATCTCCCCCTATCTCTCTCCCTCACACACACACACACACACACACACACACACACACACACACACACACACACACACACACACACACACACACACACACACACACACACACACACAAAGTAGCTGCCATTGGCTAAATGACAGATCACCCCAAGCACTGCGGATCAGCTTTAACACAGAAATTAACAGGGTCTAGAGTTCAGTTCAAGAATGGACATAAGATACTTTTCTATTGTCCCATTCACACCTGAAATAAAAATGTTTTTGGTGATCGGATAGCACTTAATCAGACTGTGATTGATACTACTTTTCGAGGCGGTCAAGGACAAATTCTGACACAGCTAAACTAATACAGATGTTGCACAACAAATAATCATTATCTGTCACTTTGATGGCCTGGGATTTAAATTTTCTGTCTAGTGTTTCCCATCCATTGACATTGATATAATAACTTCTCTGGTAAAAGCTATTACCAAGAGCTGTATCAATTTTTTCCTTTTATACTTTTATTCTAAGACAACAGATATAGCACTCTTGTGACCCGCTCACCCAATTTAATAAACAATATTTCATGAATTATTTCTCAGAACTACACCCAGAATCACTTGTTTCTCTCCCCAAACCCTCATTTCTCTCTACTGGTTGCAGGGGCACATAAAAAAGTTTTTCGCCATCTTTATATTTTAATAGTGAACATCTGGGTATTGCACAAGGGTAAAACAATAAAACGTGGTAAAAAGTTTCCAATACAGTTAAAAAATAATAATAAAATAAAAAAAGTCTTACGTTCAAGAAACATCAGTATTATACAAATTGATTTACCCAATTCGTTAAGTTTATATCTGTTCACTGTTGTGGAACTAACACCCCGACAAAAAAAAAAAAAGAGGAAAATCACTGTTTTTTTTTCAACATGCAATAATATTTCTATTAAGGATTTTCATAATTTAATAATCTAAGTCTTGGACAAGTGTAAAACAATAAAACATGGTAGAAGTTTCCAAGACAGTTTTATGTGATCTTCATTCAATTATGTAAAAAGAAAAAAGAAAAAGTACCCAAAGTTAAAGAAACCAAAAAGTTCAGTGTCATAAAAATTGATTTATTCCCAATTTATTAGAGTTTATCTGTCTGTTTAGAAAAAAATATGAACAGAGCTTTAGACAGGACAACAGAAAAAAGGTGGGCGAGATTGACAGAAGAGAAATTGATAGATGGGCAGATCGATGACATCACAAAGCTCTCTATAGGTGTGTGTGCGTAAGCGAGAGCTGTCCTGTGTGCATGTGTGTGTACGGGATCACAAAGCGCTGTAAAGGTGCGCGTCTGGAAGGTCTCATAAATTCCACAGAGGCCACATTTCTCTCCCCTGCCGGACTCAGAGCCTTGAACGGCAAACATCGATCCCTTAAAACCTCTAACCTCTCCGCTAGTTCTCTCTTTACAACCGCTAATGAAGAGAAAAATCTCTCTCTCTCTCTCCCCTTCTTTCTCTCTGCCATTTTTCTCTCTGACCCTTCTCCCCCACTTTTCCACTCTCTCTCGTTCGACAAGATGGACTACTGGGAAGGATTCAGCACTCTTGAAAGGGAGAGAGAAATAGAAAGTGAGAAGGATGCCATTCATCAAGGCTTTTGTTAAATCAACAGATTTTAACATGATTTGTAGAGCGCCGGGGTAGAGCTAGAAACATACAACATTGATTACGGGATCTGTCGCATACGTGTAGGTATGCACAAGATGAAAGAGAGAGAGATAAAGAGAGAGACAAAAAGACGTGTTTCACAAGAGAGGACTGAGAGCTGCTCACTAGACAAAAGTCCCAAATAGATCAAAGCTGGCTTTAACCTTGATGCTGAATAGCAGACTACCCTGAGACTGATAAATGGTTAAGCTCTCGGAGTTTAATGTCACACTACAGTTTGTTAATATCCTCGGCTAGGAAGCTGGGCTAAAAGAAATGGATTCGTTTATTGTGTGTCCTGGCTATCGGTCAATGAGAACAATGAGCTTTTGTGGGCTGGCCATTGTGGAGGCGAGTCAATGTTGAAAAAGGCACAAGCTTCGTATCCGGGCAAAAACACGATCCCCCTCAGGATGTCTAGAGAGAATGGTCTGGAAGATATTGAATTAAGGGATGTAACGGACAGGAGGCGGACGTTTTCACATCCAGCCACTGTTTTGAAATGATGGAAAGGTTGTTTAGATGAGGAATGCTGTAGACGGGCGGTTCAGGATAAATTAATAGAGCAGTTATGAGGCTGGGCGGACAGCTTCTGAGGGAGGGTCTTACAGCCAATGACAGGAGAGGAGAGTTTGTGTGAATTGATCATCGTTTGTTGAGATAATGTAAAAATGCTTTGCATGAATGTTCGCAGGGTCATATTTCCACCGTTGTCTGACCTCGCCACTTTGCCCAACTGAGATAACTCCATGACTTTAAAATGAAGACAGAAGACAAATGTTAGGCCTAGAAGACTAGGCCTTTCTCTTCAAGAGTAGATAAACCCTCCATTTTAGTGAGGAGAGAACAAAGACACCTCTTCCTTACAGACAAAAACCCCATCCTATCTTAGAGGACTGAGATGATTGGCAGCATAAATCTGTCATTTTCTTCTTGTTTATGGAAAACTTGCATGGAGATGACTGAATGCAAAAAAAGAGAAAGAAAAGAAAACAACAAAAAAAGGACAGATTTTCATGGAAATGCTGTCAATCAAATTTTCACTGATGTCAGACAATCAGATTTTAGCACTCTTCTTTGTACTATGTAAGAAAACTTCACTAATCATTGAAACATATAAACATGCAAAAAAAAAAAGAAGTGAATTTGTATATTAAAAAAAGAACATTTCTTTTTAAATGAATCAGTTGTTTAAGGTATAGTCTTGACTGAACTAACAGTATAATGTTGGCATGACTGCTACCTGCAATCATTGTAACATTTACAATTTATCAATTTTAGGAGTCATGAGCAAATTGCTCCCTTTCTTGATGTGGTTTAAAATGATTTAATATTAAAAGCTTCATGTTTTTTTATAGGTAATATACCTGGAGAGCAAAGTACTTGTAATATTAAATTATAGAGAACATCACATGAAGACTCTTAAAATACCTTAAAAAGCCACACACAGATCTCAACACTTGAAACTCTGGAAAGGTAACGCTTAATTAAATTGTCATTTTGAGTAGAGTAACTGAAACTCAAATCCGGAAATACAAAACAATAAGTTACCAAACATGATCCGAACACAATCAATAACAACAATGTAAATAAAACTAGCAAACAAATGCAATTATATTAATAATGTATGCCCCAGTGCATGCTGGGAAGAGGGCAAATGGGCAAACCACAAAACCCTTTTCCCGTGTAAGCCCATTCTAGGATTTCAGTTTAAGGAGGGGCTGAGCCCCCTACCTGATAATGAGCTGATCTGGCTCAGAACAAAACATCTCTTTTAACTGTGAGATGTCATGAGTCTGAACCTTTCTCACCTGACAACTTTTAAAAAAATAAATTAATTAAAACTACATTCTAGTCAATTTATGTACAGTATAAAAGCAACTGTGGCGAATCTTATTTTGTGGTTTCACTGTAGCGGAGAGCATTTGGATAGAGAAATGAAGAATGTCTGTGTCTGAGAACTATGTGAGACTGAACATCTCCCTATGACACTTAGGATCGAAAGGATAACAATGCAACTTTACATTTCAAATAAACTTCAACTTTTACTTTTTTTAATGACTGGTAAGGGGATGATTATAACAACTGACACTCGTTAACTGATCATTAACCAACAAGATTATGGTAAATTAGAATTAAATTAAATTAGAAAAGACAACAACTGTATAAGAATGACTGTCTGTTATAACTCTTGACGATTTGTCACCTTGCAATTCAATATTGATGTGGGATGTAGTTTTGTAGTCGGATTTAAAAACATTTTCTTTGAGGAGTGCTCAAATTCTCATACGCACGTGTTGGTGATGTCACAAGTGAGGTTATGTGGTGATGTCGTTATGAATTTAGGCAAGGCAAAATTAACTGTAGTTTCTAATAGTAATTTAACAACAATACTAGCCTTATAATAATAATAATAATAATTTAATACATTAACGGGAAAACAATTATCGTACTGATATCGCTAAAGGCAGCAGCCATCGTCGATATCTCTATCGTCGATACACGATATCGTCTATCGGCACAACCCTAATATATATATATATATATATATATATATATATATATATATATATATATATATATATATATGGAATAAATAAGCCTATATGCTAAATATATTTCACTTAAACAATTAACAAAATAACAAAACGATGCGATCCACAAACAAGTTCATAGGAAGGAAACCGAGACAACAGAAAGTGCACCCTGTTTGTTTTCTTCATCTTTTTTTCAAAATTACGTTTTGTTTTTATTGTGAGTGTACTAGGCTTGCTACGGTAGTCGGTGTTACCGGTGTTACACGGTGTTCAGTCGCAACACCGGTTTCATCACTTGCCCACCGCGACACCGCAAAAAAAATAAAAAATAATAATTAACGCAATTACGCAGTATCCGTTAAGTCCTGCCTATTACACACACACACACACAACCCACGACCCACAGAAAAGACGAGCATTAGTATCGAGTTCTCTTTTGGGTTTTTCATTAAAAATGAACCCAGCATTCAAGCCATTCGCAAAGACCCGCCCCCTTTAGTTACTGTTGCTATGTCAGACAAGCCATGCTGCTCTCACGCCACACACTGTGGCTGAACCCGAAATCGCCCCCTATACCCTCAAATAGTGCGTTATTTGAGGAGAAAGCCATTTTTAGTGATGTCAGACCCCATAGTGGACTTTATTGAGTGCACTTACTCAATCCCACATTGCACTGCAAGAAACGAGTGTACAGCTTATGTACGCTCAACGGCTGTCCGAATTCACTCACTCGTTTCCATACACTCCTTGAAGTGAACAGTATTAGTGGACTAACGTATAGAATAGGCCTAACTTGGTGAATGAGGGTTTAGGGGGCGATTTCGGATTCAACCCATGTTCTCAAGCAGTGAAAAATAGAGGACACTGACAACGCGCTGACAGACAGGGCCGAGCAGGTAATATTTAATATGAAACAAAGTCTCAACTGTCAAATTTGGTCAGTCAAAGAAAATTAAACAATAAATAGGCCTACCGTTTTGTGGCTCTTTAATGTGTCGTGACAGACTGCCTCAGTTAAAGCCAAGTTCAAATCCACCGACGTTAATCTACTAACTCTCCTGGACAAAAATGGTGGATTTTGATTGGTCAGATCGCATGTTAATCAAACTCCCTGCGAAGGATGAATTGACGCTAACGTTAATTTAAAAGTGAAAGTGAAGTGCTGCCGCACCAGATTTTTATAAGCGATGTAAAAAAAAACAATTGTTTCGTTCTCAAATTAGCGCCAGTTCAGGGCACAATAACTGCACCATTATGCATGCCCGTGCAAACATGCGCATTTTACGTTTTTCTTTAAAATTAGCGATTTAAAAACCCCCGCCGGTGATACCGGTATTACCGTTGTTGTCACAGGTCGATTAACCGGTGGGAAAATATCCTCACCATCACATCCCTAGAGTGTACCCAAATACATATACAAGTTGTTTACCCATATACAAATTAAATAAAAAAAAACCTTTACAGTTTCGAATGACATCATATGACGGCTTATGATTCTGTTGTATGAAAGAATATTTTAAAGGAGATGATACACAGGGCAACTTTTTGAGCAATGTTGCAGGGCAATCTTGCCGGGCGATTGTTGCTTGGGCACTTTCCCATTGAAAATGGGAAATAAATTTCTATCTGGATAATTTAGATTGGTCGTGGGACCTGTCTCTCACCTGGTTGCCCGTTGACGGCAAGATTGCTCAAAATGTTGCCCTGTGTATCATCACCTTAAGTTGTTTCCGCTGTTATAAGGAAAATTTTCAAGTAATCGCGCAGACACCTCACGCATAGATACAACTTTTTGTTTATTATCTTAGCCGGAAACACAAAGGTCTAAACCTAGGGTGGGTAAACCAAAGCACAGGAGAAATCCTAAACTGCGTGATTGTTCAGCAGGATTGTTTGTGCACCCAGAGCACTGTACATCACCCTGGTTCAAAGGAGCCTGCTAAATGACAAGTGACTGCTGCTGATAAAAGCTGACTGCAAACTGATGAATGCAAATGAAGTACAATTAATCTGAGAATGCAGAGACACATTTATTTCTACACACAACATGCCGGAGCTGGCAGATAAAAGGAGAAAAATATATGAAATGGTGATGAGATGCTTGTCAAAAGGTGCATCAAAAGATGATGTCATTTTTTAATGCTAAAACATTATCACGATCTCAGCTTGATGTACAGAATCAATAAATTACCTATAAATAAAACATTTTCCATTTCGTTTAGAATATACACACTTACCCCTTTAGGTAAAAAAGATTAGAAATGAAATCTCTAAATTAGACTCTTCCTATTCAAGCATGCAGCCGAACTCCTTGCCAACGCTCTGGACTGGACTACTGTAATGCGCTTTTCAGCTACAATCAAACCTCTGCAAATGATTTAGAATGTGGCAGTGGTTTTTAACGAACCCAAGAGAGCGCATGTTATGTCTCTCTTTGTCTCACTCCACTAGCTGTCAGTTGCTGCCCGCACGCATCAAGTTCAAGTCACTGATGCTTGCGTACAGAACACTCGGCGGATCTGCACCCTCACTACTGTAAATCAATGTTCCCTCCAGAAACCTGCAGTCATGGTACCAGCACAAAGAGCTGCAAAATAACTCTCTCAAACCTTCAC
The DNA here is from genome assembly GCA_026230005.1 of Gila orcuttii. Taxonomy (NCBI): domain Eukaryota; kingdom Metazoa; phylum Chordata; class Actinopteri; order Cypriniformes; family Leuciscidae; genus Gila; species Gila orcuttii. Next base: position 15,593,481 of record JAPDVR010000004.1, read on the forward strand.
ATTCATTGTCCCTTGATGGTGGAATGATCTTCTCTATCTGACTGCATCAGAAAAGGTGAATCCCTCTCTACCTTTGAAAAACAAAACAACTTACAACTGTTAATGGAAAAATATCTCCATTCTCTACCCTCTAACCTATATTTCTGTAATAGCTTGTACTTTGTACTATTCCGAGCAATTTTGGAACTTTTTATTGTGGCACTTTTCAATTACTGTACCACTAGGATGGTTTAAGAAGGTTTAAGTATTCCTCATTTGCAAATTGCTTTGGATAAAAGCATCTGATAAATGAATAAATGCAAATCTCAATTGTTTCTCCTAGACAGCAATTAGATTAAATGGAAAGCAAAATGAGAGAGAGAGAGATCTTTCTTCTGAGAGAAAGTAAAAAAGTACCCTAGTAATCTCATACGTGTCTCCTCTAGAGATCTCCACAACGTCTCGCTTGAGCTTCAGATTTGTCAAGATCTCAAAGTCTGCAATGAAAAGCATTTCTCATCTAATTCATCCAGACCAAATGTTCTGAGCTATGCAATTCAATATTTTTAGGTTTTGTTCATTATTTTATTATAGCTGTATAAAGTATGTCAACAATCATCTCATTTATGTCTATTTTTCTATCATTTAATTAAATAAATAAAAAACACTAAAAACAAAAATCAATCATGTTCCAAGTGAATTTAGGCATCACAGCATTATAATGTGCAGTTTGAAAAATTGATATTTAAAGATTTGCTAAAGGTTAAATTTAACAACATTATTAAATTATTAGTGATTTTAAAGATGAACCTAAAGAAGTGAGTGTTAGATGGTCATCTAAATGTAAAAAACAGGGTAAATGGGCATGCACAATTAAATATTAATTGTGTAATATTAATTAAATATTATGCACATACTGTATAGTATACATCCTAGGTAAATGGCAGAACATATCTAACATTTATGATGCAGAAACATTCCAAAGTAGAAAAAACACTGAAGCTGGGATAAAGCTTTATCTGATGAAACCCCTCTCATGGGGCAGACTAACATGTTAATAAAGTCATCCTATCACTCTGAATAGCTTCATCTATCAGTCTGTTTAATTGTCATAAGTACAGGCTTTATAAATGGCAGTTTATTTGAATAGATATGTGACCATGGCATTTCACTCACAAAGGCAACCAAATATACAAAAGCAAGGGTATAGACCTTATGTAGCTCCACCGCTTTTCAGCACTGCATTCGTTGAGTTCTGTCTTGCGGTCTGTATTTCCATAGCATGAAGGTAAGATCTTAGGGATTTATGAATGAACCGCTCGTTTTAAATTCTTCCCGATCTACACACTTTTGTTATGACAACCCTAAAATTACAATGCTCATGATAACTTTTCTTAACTCTAAAATAAGTAAGTCCACTTCACAGAGGCCATAAAAATATACAGAGCAACCACAAAAACAGAAGTTCAAAGACAAAATTCTACAATTGGCTGTGCACGCGTTTCTCTGGCGCATAAGGTCTACAGGTGTTCTCTGAACAACATGCTTTCCTATCCATCAGCCGAAACCCCCTATTGCTTAGCCTAAGGGTGTGTCTTTATCCTCTGGAAACAAACATGCAAACACACACAGATACACAAAATTCAACTGTTTGATTTCTTCCCTTTTAAGGGAAATGGCAGAAAGCCACTCTGCTGAGTGGGGTCTTCTGGGATCTAGTGGGGTTTTTTCATTGATCTAGTGTTTTGATCATAAAAAGACAAATTATGATCCATAAACGTGCATCCATTTTCAACTGCTGTTGAAGCAATTAAAGTCTTTTTCACAACTTAAAATTAGTAAAATTGCAAAAAAAATAATTAGTGAGTGTATGTGTGTGTAAAAACTATGGCTGTCACTTAATCTAATTATTTGTTTACATCTATATTTGCTGTGAAAATCCGCAAAAGGAAGATGATTAAAAGACATTTCATTATTGTGAAAGATGAAAGCAATGACTTGCATGGAATCTTTCAATTGAGACTGACAACCCTAGTAAAAATGTGTACGTGTATATGCATATAGATCTCATATATGGCTGCTGTATTATGCATGTGTTAGGTAGAAAGAAACATCACAAACAGCATGTGTGTATAAAGTGAAAATGAATAATACAGCAGCGGATGCCAGATTCACCGGAGAGGAAACTACACCCACGCTCATACCCATATGTCTACTGCTTCCTGCTCCATGGCCTTTTGCACGTTTAATGTTGAATGGGTCCCTGCCTTCTCCACCCAGTCTCAGCTTGCCACACCCTCACAATGCCTCACCTATTTCAGTACTGCCATGTCCTACACCGCTCCATCTACTTCATTCCTGCATCACTCCATCATTTACCAGTGGATTCAGATTCAGTAAATCCACATTCAATAAAAAGATTTTCTGGAATGAATAAGGTTGTCGAGTTCATCTCTAAAGCCAGTCATTTAATCACATAAGAAAATGATGGTTTTTAAAGTTTTTGATGTCACGGACCCTGTATATTCTTATAGCCAATCACAGCTCAACAGAGCCATTTACTAGAATCAGAAGAGAGAGCTCACTTTATTTTCTCCATTGTTTATTTGGTGAAGTAAGTTAAAGGAATCATATTTTGAGAGATCAAATTTTCCTTGATCTTTTGAAATAAAAGTTCAATGCACTATGATAAAATAATAAAGAAACTTTCAGAACACATCCTGAAATGCTTGAATGTGATGGCAGAAATTTAAATTCATTAACATATAACTGCCCAACATTAGTCAAAACTGCCCATTCAGTGTACAGTATACACCCTAAAAAATGCTGGGTTGTTTCAACCCATGTTTGGGTCAAATATGGACAAACCCATATTTATAAAAATATAATTTTTTAGAGTGTATTAGGGCTCTCACATAGGCTTTGCTAACAAAAAAAAAAGAAAGAAACTGGACAAATATAGTAAGTGTTAACACATATAATTTAAAAAGTAAATTTAAAAGAGTCTAATAGGTCATTTCGTTTCCTTTAACATTATCTTTGATTTCTGATATCTTCTGGTAGATTTTGAAGCCATTGTAGCTCCATAAATCAAGATAATTAAAACCTGGCTGATGTGACTGGACATTTTAGCTTTTGTGCTGACATTTTTAGTTTGGATAGATGGAGGTTCGTCTCACTGAAACCATCTTACTTAGTCCCCTGGATACTATCAGCTGCTATCTGGGTCATTGCACTCATACAAAAACACCTCCCATTTAACACAAACCTACAGAAACCTGCCTTTGACACACCCAAAAAAACCTCAAATACGTAATAAAATGTTTGCCACTCTGCACTGTTATTATGGGTCAGCGTATCATAATGTAAAAAAAAAAGGAAAAAAGTATAATGTCTAAAACCCTCTCTCACTCTAACACACACACACACACACACACACACACACACACACCGATTCACGCAGCGCCTTTGATACATTTTCATCAACAATTATTGATTGCCTCTCTCTCTTTGTCCCTGCAGGATCCTTGACTCAATTAGGACATAACAAACACACACGCACGCGCACACACACACACACACACACACACACACACACACACACACACACACACACACACACACACACACACACACACACACACACACACACACACTCACACCCCACTTAATGTCTTAATAGTGTGTGCAAGTCTGGTAGCTAACGTGTGCTTGTTAAAGTAAAAATTGTGGTGAGGCCAGATGATACAGCCTCGTTACATTCATTCAATTAAATAAACACAGACCAATTAAAACCCTTCTTTTAGGATAAACACTCTATGAAAACATCTGACCTTAATCTAAACTGTGAACCCAATACTGTCCCTTATTCTTTCCCTAATGATAATTATATACTCATCCCTGAACAGAAAAACTTCAACAGAACTTCAACAGAAAGCTCTTATGATTAACTATGATTTTAAATTTCCTTTAAAATCCATCATCCATAAAATTACACAAATCTCACCCTGTGTGTGTTTTTTATTTTATTATTATTATTTTTTTTTTTTTTTTTGGCTAATTTGATCATGATTTCAGTTACCAGTACATTAGTCTCAGCTCCAATTAACAATTTCTACCATTTTTAAAGTAATATTCCAGATTAAATACAAGCACTACCATAGAAAACAGATAAAAAAATAAAATAAAATAAAATAAAAAATAATAATAATAATAACAACATCAACACTTTTTAAAACAAAATTGAAGAATGATATGGTAATCTTTTTTCCATTATTTTTTCCCCATTTCCATTCCACAGATTTCACGAAACAATCAGTGAAGAAAATTATATGTGTGGCAACTGATAATCCACAGTTTTCCTGAAGAATTACACTGGCCTGATTCTAACCTTAACCCAACCCTAACACTACCCTAAAAGACAATGAGATGTTTTAGATAGAATATTTACGATATGCCTATTGGCCAATTAAATTACACTTCAGCACCGGCACACAACACAGTCACATTTCCAGTTACCATGTTTTATGGGTCCTTTTCTTCTCATCTGTGATGCTTTTACTCAACAGGACAAAAGTTTTTGTTCAGCATGTGAAGATAATGCAGATTCATTCGTTCTTTATGTTCCTCTTTATCTTTATTCCTTTTATCCCTTTGCCTCCCTTCATTTGCACAGAAAATGAACTGAGAACACATTTAGATTGTTGGATAAGAATGGACGTTAAGAGACAAAGCAGACGGAGTGCATCTGTTTAGACAGGGTGCCACTAACAATGGGTGAAAGACACCATACGATCATTGACGGCACATCTCCAGAGCATGCACATGTGTGCACAAACACACGCACACACAGCAAACCGTTTCTCTGGCATAATTAAAGGAATAGTAATTATTCATGTACACCCAAATATTTCATGAGGAAAAAAAATCTGTGAGTAAAATATGACTCATTTGCCATTATTCAACAAAAAAACGTTGACAGCTGGTGGAATGACCTGCCTATCTCAACCCGTCTTTACATTTCTTTTTCGTCAGCACTCATCACCTGGCCAATTAATACTAGCACTTACCTTTTCTATTCTATTCTATTTGTTTTTTTTTTCTTTAAAAAATAAAATAAAACCTTGCTATGTGTACTGTGCTAGACTAACTGAGACTAGTTACAGCACTTGTATATTGTTGCCCTCTTGTTGGTATGATTGCTTCTATTGTTCTCCTCATTTGTAAGTCGCTTTGAATAAAAGCTTCTGCTAAATGATTAAATGTAAATGTAAATGATCATAATAGTTTTAATTTCTAAAATTTTATTTGCTCCTGTAAGGTCTCTGTTCTTGCATAAAGAAATTAGTTGTACTGTGGAAAGCCGTAATTCCAAACTGAATGTGTTCACAACTGATAAACACTGCACATAATTGTAGAAATGAACATCATGAATGTCAGATTCTCAAGAAATCATTATAACGTGTTTGGGAATTGCACAGGTCCTCGTTTCATTAGAGAGAAACACACTCCCAGACACATGATTAGTGTTTAAGAGGCTGCCGTGTGAACTTCTGACCAGAAACTTTATTAACTGCAGCCTTTCAAGCGTTAATGGATGAAACCTTTTACCCTAATGTTTTTCTCTAAAACACACATCATTTTTTTTAGTGAGATTTTCGAGGGAAATGCCTGTGAAAGAGTGAAAGCAGAGAAAATTAAGTCAGTACACTAAGTTCATCTCTCTCTTTCTCTCACTCTCTCTCACACACACAACACACACACACACACACACACACGGTGACTTGGCTAAACAAAACTTTAACACCATTAACCTCTGAACGGCCTTGTGGGATATTTACTCTTTCATCTCTCGTTCCCCCTCATCCCTTGTTCATAAATATTCATCTCTCTAATAGAGTTTTTCACAGTGTGAGTTCTGCTAATTCCATATGACCCCAACCAGCATGACAGCAGCCATGGACAGAGAGAGAGAGAGAGAGAGAGACATACAGCAGAGGTGGAGAGATAAGACACTCACCAATGATGTACGTCAGCAGTAGAGCGAGAGTCAGCGTAATTGCGCTGGCACTCAGAGCCGTACATTTCCAGTTACAGCAGCGATAGGGTTTACTGAATGAGAAGAGTGGTCTGGAGAGGGTGGTTCTGGGTAGAGGCCTCGGAGGCGGCGAATACACCGTGCTGGATGTCAGAGGGTAATTCTGATTGGCTGCGTTGAAAATGGCAGACGAACCCGAACCGTGCTTGAACAAGAAGTGCCTGTAAAGGAAAGGAATCACTGTGTTATGTTTGATTTGATTTGTTAATCAATTTGATCATGAAAATACATCCAAAAATAAATGACACCTGAAAGACAGAGTCAAAGAGAGACAGACAGAGCAACAGAGAGAAAGTGTGAGAAAAAGAGAGAGGTGCAATCGGAGTGTGTGATTACTCTCACTTGCTTTGGTTACTAATTGGAGTCATTTGCTCTCACGTGCATTTAATTACAGATATTTAGCACCAGAGATTAATGAGCCTTAATTAATAGATAACATCCCTTAGATTAATTATGATATTAATTATGTAGAGGAGTCCATTCTTACAGTAATTAAAAGTTGCCTACTTTTTACATGGTTTACATGGCTTTTTACAAACAATTTACTAAGAGATACACAGTCCTTGTGTTGCCTTGCACTATTTTACAATGGTGGGCATTTACCAAATCAAAAAAATTATGATAAAAATTTTAAAAAAATCTCTGTACAGAGATTAAAGGTTTAAATTTATATGAATGTATAAGAGAAATGTTTGTATATTTTAGGTGTACACTGTAATTTCTTTCCACCATTTTAATAATCTTGTAGCTTTTTTTATTTAAATTCACTAAAACTCGCAGCTTTTTTAAATTCACACTTTTGGTTTAAAAAAACAAGGTATTTTAGAAAATGTAAGAAGTAATCTAAGCAGTCTTTTTCAATTAATATGTGGTCAAAAACAGCACGCATAACAATTATTTTAGTAAGAAAAAAAAAAAGTAGCATAAAGTAGTTTTAGATTAAGTATATCCAGTCACAATGCAGGACAGGTCAAGTCAACCCAACTTCTTAAAGCCCTATGCAGTTATTCTTTCATTTTAAAATCAAAGTTCCCTTTTTTTATCATTACATGCGGCTAGTTGTGCAACACACAGGAACAGATACACGGCCGTTTAACCGTGTCATCACGATGACAGACAGATTGACAGATAGCCATGGGGAAATTGGTAACAGCTTTTAGGTTAAAAGTCCAAAGGCAACAGAAGAAAGATCTTCAAATTCCCAAGATACACATAGATTCTCAACAGCAATTGATCCCTTTGCAACATCAGCTAGTGATGGAACAGGGTAAACGTGTGCAACTCTTCCAAAGGCACAAAGGGTCAATCAATAAAAAGGACCAAAATCATTGAAAGGTAGATCAGTCTAAACACATTTACAAGTTAATATGCTGATGAGGCTAAAACGCATGATGACATCAATATGGATTGAAGATGATAGGAAAAACTAAACACACACACACACGAACACACGCACACGCACACACGCACACACACACGTCTCTGTTTATATTATAGTAGGGACTTACCATCTGTTATTTAAATTAAGCTAATTACTACACCCAAAACAAAACCCTACCCCCTACACACAGCTTTTGGTAATTTTTTTATTTTTATTGAAGCACTGTTTAGTCCATTTATGATGTTGCTTTCATTGTTGTGACTTCCCAAAGGTCCCCACAAAATAGATCATTTCAGGTTTCACTATATTTCCAGGAACATTTGGGCCCTACAAATTTACACAAGGAGACTTGCAAAAGCACATAAAAATATAACAATTAAGGTTGACACATAAAAACTATTTTAATCAAATTGATTGCATGATATGCAGATTGCATTACACAATTAGTTTGATATATTATAATACAATATATATTATTATGGCTGACAAGTAAATCACTGAATGGACATTGCAAAAAGCGACATTAGATGTCAATATATTGTTTTTTTCCACATATCAAATTATTTTGAAAAATCCAGTTTGTCCATCTGTCCACTAAATTTTGTAGCAAATATTTTATATAAGTGATTGTACTATATGAATACATTTAATTGACAGCCCTAATTAAAATGCTTTCCTACCATCGTGACTTAATGACAAAAGCAGCAGGATGCAACGTCGAAATGTCAAGAAAAACTCATATAGTGTTTCAGGGTCAAATACAAGCCAAGTACTGAAGGCGAGTTGAGTCAATGAGAAAGCACCCAGCAGACACACACAAGCAAGTTTTGGTTATTTGTTTATAGTGTCTTACAGGGATGCCGAACAAAGCCCTGAAAGGAGCGTTTAAATGAGCATGCAATGGTAAAATGAGGCTTGAGACTGAGAGAAAAATTACAGTTTACCTCAGTCATTAAAAAAGAGAAAGTTAATTTCACACTTAGACACGCAGAACTAATCCTGTTTTTATTTACTGTAGAATAAATAAATAACAATTAACACTAAGAAAAACAAAGAGAAAGATTGAGACGAAGGAAAAAGACAAAAAGAGAGAAAGAAAAGAGCAGGTGTGAACAAATGAGATCACAGTTTCACAAATCAGATTCCTACAGTCTCAAAATAAATATTCTATTCCACTGACTGCTTTTTTCCCCCACTAAAATATCAGAGCCTTCAATTCACATAGTCAAGGAAGGTATTGTTTTTAAACCAAACACTTTTGAAAAACTGTGAAATATGGCATGCATACAGAAAACAATCTCAGATTGAAATAACACAGATTTTTTTATACAGAACACCTGAGTCACTAGGCGGCCAAATGCAAGAAAAGACATTAAAAAAAAATTAAGCCAGCAAGTAATCACCGTGCATTTCCATTTTATGGAAAAGAGCAGCTTCAACTTGACTGATCAAATCGAGATATTTGAATAAATATTTTATATTATATATTAAAATGTTTAATTATTCAATATTTCATTATATACTATATGAAACCTTTTGAGATAGTAAATAAAAATAAATTTCAGTATATTTTTATTGGTAAAATATAAAATATGTCTGCACATCAAAAATATAGTTGATATATATATATATATATATATATATATATATATATATATATATATATATATATATATAATTGGGCAACTATGTTTAGGGAAGTTACATTAAAAATCCACTTGGTAAAAATATGATGGGAGACGTTTGCATGGGAATGCTGCTTCTTTGTATTAAAATCTCATATGATATAATTTACTGTATTCCATGCTGTATATACAGTACATATACAGTGTATGGCGACTGAATCAGCGAGTGTTGAGAATAATATGCTGATGGGAGAGATTCTCCTCTGTGCATTAATGTTGGTCTATTGATCCAGATTTAATTGAGAAAGTTCATTTGGGAGAGAGCAACATGTCAGCAGGTATAGACATCACCATGGCAATGACACGTTCTCAATACAACGCCAATGTCATCGGCCGTTCGGCTCGGTTTGGCCAGAATCTCTCATGCAACCCTTTAACCTGAGGACTTTTCTTGCAGCAGTTGGCAAGATTTTTCAAACCACTCTAGAAAATTTGTAAATCTGCTTTTCTTTAACCCCCAAATCTCAAAGAAAACATCTGAATGGGTGGCATTCACTCTGTGTCATGTTACAAGCCAAAGTGTATGGCCATTTAAACTCCATAAACAAGCAAGGTTATATTTCTACACTTTTACTGTTGGCTTCTTTCAGACATTTCAACCTCCTTTAAACAGAATAAAGTGATATTTAAAAAAACAGGACTGATGCTGCTGGAAAAATATGTAAATGGATAAATTACCCAGCATTCCTCTAACAGCCGCTAGCATAAACATTCCATTGCGGTCTGCTGCTAATGGTGGGTTTAGAAAAGGTGCTGCAGTGCATAGCATAGTTCAAAATACTTGAAATCTGTTATTAGCTATTGTTTGGAGATAGCTGGATTTGTATAATTGTGTCTTTATTTAATCACAACATGACAAAGAACCCTACACGCTTGACCAATATGGCAAATCTTTATAAAACAATTAACATCTCTCCAGGTACATAACAGCTATCAGCATCAGAGTGGATATGTGACTCAGATACGGTTGTTTGTTCAACTTCTCAGTCAAAAGAAGTTTGACCGCTACTGACAAATTCACCTTGCTGGAAATCTAAAAAAGCCGGCATACATGCGCTCATATGTATTCACGCGCACGCAGCTTTCATTTTCATCAATATCTTTGGGGTTTGTGTGCGTGTAAGACAATCAGTCCAGGAAGACAGCTTCATTTCCTCCCTCAAAGCAGACATGTCTATCCTTCATCATTTATTTACTCTCCCATTTCTCTCTTTCAGAAGAGTAGGTCAACCCTCAATCCTCATCTTCATCATCATCATCATCATCAGCATCATCATATCTCTCTCCATCTGTCGTTCACAGACAAACACTCATGCATATTCTCTTTCGCTTGAAGACAAGATGATTTAGTCATTTCTATCTCTATTCTACTACCCAGCTTTTACATTAAAAATTAAATTAAAGTTTTAACTTGGTTTTTGTAATTGAACACATTTTGATTATAATGTGGGTGCCAATGAAGAACTGAAGAAAATGGCTTTATAAAACACTAAATGTCTTAATGAGAATGTAAGAATCCCGAAAGTTGCTGTTTAGGCGTAGGGTTAATGGACAGAAAACATCATTACTTCAGTATCAAACAATAGAATTCAATGGAAAGTCCCCAGGCACAATAGAAAAACAAATGTGTGTGTGTGTTCATATTTCACCTGGTCTCTAGTGGTATGTTGCTGTTCAGTGCCCAGGTATTGTGCGTCTGCCCGTTGTCATCCTGTCCAGCTTTATTCCCAGATTCCAGCGGTTGGCACCGGGCGGGCAGCGTGCTCCTCTGCACCACCTCTGGAAGGGGAGCCGGTGCTGGACGGGCACAGGTGCAAGCGTGGGGCGGCGGAGGAGGAGGGGGCAGGGGTCGAAAGGTGAACTGAGCCACGGGGCTGGAAGGGAGATCTTGAAAGTGAAAGAGAGAGAGAGAGAGAGAGAGAGAGAGAGAGAGAGAGAGAGAGAGAGAGAGAGAGAGAGAGAGAGTAATTATAATATTTAATGATAGTCTTCCAAAGTGTCTATTTCCTGAGAGAGAAATGGATCCTTTTAAAAATTCCCCCACCCCTGTTTCTTGTACAGCCTCTATTTGGTAACACTTCACTTGTAGCATGTATATATAATGAATTAAAAGGCTATTCTTTATGCATTTTAAAGTCCTAAAGCTTGTAATCATGTGTATGGCCTTGTGTATGATATATAAAAGCATAATGCATTGAAATACATCATCAGCATCCAATTTCCTGAGTTATACAATGTGTGTTATCATGTGCATTATAGTGCGTTACTGATGCATCATGACATAATCTGTTAAAATTATAATAAATTAATTTTTCAATTTATTCCATAAAATTGTCACTCCCAAGAATATAATTTGGACCCTTTCTAAAACATAACAGGAAAAATAAATAAATAATCTTTTCAGTTTGTAATTTTGTACACAAATATTAGTGCATTGAGCCCATTAGCTAAGCTCAACCACTGAATCCTGTAACTAAATATGATTAAAACTACTCAAGCAAATACTTTTCTTTTATTCAAGGGAAATATAAGCTCATCAATAACTAAAAAACTAAATTTAGTCCCCATCTACTCTAACTTAATTTAGCCTAAATCTGCAACTTTGTTACTTGAAACCCTATTACTCATCTTAGCCTTTTATCTTTTATTTTATGACAAATTTATATAAGTTTTATTATATTTATTTTAGGTTTATTTCTAGAAATAAAAAAAATAAAAAATCACATAAATCAAGCTTAGGAAACAAAACTGCATATTGTAAAACAAACAAAAAGTATAAGCTTTTTTTAAGCTCCGGATACTTTGTAGCAACTCAAAAATTTGCTATTGAATGTAGAACTTGTTACAGGCAACTATGGCAAGAGGTATTTGTTTAAAGTGGCAATACTACATTATAGCACTATAGACGTGGTTACAATTAAGACATTAAAGTATATAATTAATTATATAACTTACCTTTATAAAAAAAATATCTTTAGAATGCATTGTACACAAAGACTTCAAGCGAAGTGTTACTAAACCTCTTTTCTCATTCAGGCTTGTTCAGTTGTTCACTCTTTATCTTTGTAAAACAACACATTCTACTTAAAGATACTTAGGCTTAAAGCTTCTACTTGAATTACAGCTAGCTGAAAGGTCTGTAAAAGCATCACAATAAGCATCCACAAGTGTCTGCATCAGTCTTCTCTGAGAAACTCTGTGATGTTGCAGCACCTGGATACATGCTGTGTTTTTTCCATCAGTTTCTCTTTTCTCTCATTTAAAATTAAGCTTAGGGTCTTACACCTACTGCTAAACTCACCCTGCTGGAAAAAAGGATGATACACAAACGCACACACAAAAGCCTGATCCTTCCCCACTAATTCTATTAGGCTCTGATCGTGGTTATCTATCTGTTTTAGGTAGCTAGATATTCTCCTTATTATTTTTCTCTGTCCCTTCACTTCATGCCTTTCACCTAATCTCTTCTGAGAGCTAAAATTACTTCCTAATCTGAGAAGAACACTTTCTATTTGGAGATTTGACAAAGACGCACACACAAAAGCACACACATGTGCACACAAAGCTCTAAATTTCAATCTCCATGAATGGACCCAGACACAAAGAGAGCAGCCGAACAAATTCAATTAGGAAACCTCACTCTTAAAGCTCTGGGATTGCATTACATAAGAGCTATTTTACTCTCTCCATCACCTCAGAATCCACTCAAATTAACACTCTTTAAAATCTATTTTGCACTTTTTTAATGCAAAGCCACAAGAAGCATAGTGGTTGAACATTAGGACAAACACACACACCAAAAGTTTGCACTGGATTTAGGTTCACCCTGCAAACACCTCTCTCCCCTCTTGAAATCACTTCCCCATTATCTAATGCACTTAGAAATACATTGTATTTCACTTGGCTGTGGACTTGAGAGTGAACAGCATTGATTTAAATTGGATTTGCTGATTAAATTAGACTGTCTCTGATCTATGAGAATGTATGATGTTTTAGACAGTGTAAATGCACAATGGTTTGAATGGGAATAAACCTCTGAATATAATGTAATCAAACCATCATCCTTCATCGATCCAGCGGCGAATAAAACACAGAGACATTTACCTCTGATACACCAGCATCCATTCATCTATCTATCCATCTTTGCATATATCTATCTATCCATCTATTCATTTATGCATCTATCTATCTATCAATGGTAAATATTATTCAATTATATTATTTTACATAAACTAATTACAAAAAAGTATTTTTCATAGTTTTATATCTGACAAGTGAATTTAGAAATCATAATATTATAGAGTATAGAAGTTGAATGGCTGTTAATTTAGAAAAAAGTATACAGTTTAAATTAGACAAATGAGTCCTCTTCATAATAGATATGAAATATTCCTAAAAAAAAATGCTGCTCCTGTTAGAGAGTACAGCTTTGAGAGATATAGCCAATGGAATGATAAATTGGTTACTATACACGACCGCAGTTTGTCTGTGTGGTCTGAAACAGATTTTGATAAGGCCTACAATTCTTTGTATGAATATTAATGCACATACTGTGAACATTTGTAGACCTGAGATTAAAACAGGAATAATATTTTACAAGTAGATCTAAACTAAATGGCATTATTTAGGACAAAATTTGAAAATCAACCCCTATGGCTAATTATTTATTGATTATATATTTCACATTCTCGTTGGTAAAGATTAAGTAAACTCCCTCCCTCCCAAATAATTAACTTAAACTGTTAATTTTTTTTAGCATGAATGCATACAGCTGGCTCAGTTATCATTGCATCCACACAGTTGCTGTAAGTTAGTCAATCCGACATGCACTCCTGAATGGAAAGAGATCTTAAAGCATATCCAATTTCTTTGGAAAGTGGTTTTTAAAGGGTTAAATGTTTGTCGTGATTTATAACCAACTGATATCAATATAAATTTTTTAAGCAATAAGGTAACAATATATAATGCATTCCTAATTATAATACAAAAATTACACACATCTTACACATATAAAATTAACTTTACAAGAATGAGAAATACTGAGACAAAATCAGTCTTGCAAAGGTGCAGTGCTGATGTGAATGAATGTGTGTGTGTGTGTGTGTGTGTGTTTGTGTCAGTGTTCTAGCTATTTCTTCAAACCATTCTTTTGAGAAGCAGTGTCACGTACACAGCAACAGTAAAACTGCTGCACACACACACACACACACACACACACGCACGCACGCACGCACGCACGCACGTACACAAACAAAGAATACACAGCATTCACATCCAACAAACACACATAAGCACTACCACATGAGATCAAACACACACACGCTCATGAACGCACACAGCAAAGGACCATTAACCTGGCTGGTCTCCATGGCAACAGAGCTTGGCCCTCATAATCCAGTGCAGAAACCTTTGACTGAAAGAGGCAAGCATGGAAACACACACACACACACACACACACAAAATGTGTGTATGACACTGATTGCACTGAAGACGGCAGAATACATAGCTATCTAATTCATCCTCGCTCTATAACCGCGCTCTGTATCTTTCTCTTGAACTATCTAATCCTTTCCTTCTTGCTCTTATTATGCATTGCTCTCTCGGTACAGATACAAAAACCAAGAGAGGATCAACTTATCAAAAAATAATGTGTGGTAATGTGTGTGCACGCGCGAGAGATGGTGGAAACCTTATAGCCATAAACCCGTTATTAAATATCCCTCTTACTACAAAATTACTTTAAGAAAATCAATCTGTTTCACTTATGGAAATTTACAGTTCCATCTCACCCACAGCCGTCTCCTCGGATACATGACACCCCCCCCCCACCACCACCACCACCACCACCTTCACATCCTCAAATCTTCATCTGTCAGAGAAGACACCTTATTATGACACATGGTCAATAGATCCAAGGCAAATTCTGACAAACATCCCTCGTTTCACTTTACACGCCACAAGACGGATTGTGTGCTTGAAATTATACCCCCATTTAAAACTTGAATCGATGGCTTATTCCCAAGACTCAGCCGAATATTTTTAAGTAATATGTTACAAGACTTTCACATACAAATTCAGAATATTTTAACTCCGCCAAAATCACCTTCTGAAAGCAGAGCTTTAATTTTGTTTGTGTACTATAAAAATACAATGCATATATCTCATCCTTGAAATGCAGTATGCATACTGTAACGCAGTTCGTTGTTATGGGAAGAAGGAGGCGGGAACCGGCGAACATTTAAAGACTTTAATAACAAAATAAAACAAATACAAACGAAAGTAAAAGAAAGCAGCTCCTCACGGATGACTGCTGTCACATAATAAAACAAACAACACAACATAAATCCAGGCCTGGTCTCTCTCGTCCTTCACCGTCGTCGCTCCTCCTTTTATGCTTCCGCTCCTCCGTGAGAGATACGAGACCGGTGCGTTGCGCAGGTGTCGCTCATCAGCAATCACACAACCTGTCTCGCACCGTTCTCCCACGGCCCTCGGCCTCGTCCTGCTCGCCACACATACAATGACTTTCGGTGGGGTTAATCTTTTAAAATAAATTCAAACATAACTTTCCAATATTGAGGTTTGTCTCACACAATTCAAATTGCATTTTGGGGAACTAGCACAGTTAGCCAAATGGTAACTATTTTAGTGATATACTCACATTAAAATCTGTAGTGAAGCGATAAATATTTGCAGCGTTTGTCAATGTACTGTATTATCCAAGACTAATCATAATGGCAAGTGTTCGAGCAGCCTACTATTCTCGCTACTATTCTCAGTCGATTTGGTGTCAGGTAAAAATACTGACTCTGATACTAAACTATAATTGTTCTGGTTATTGAAGCTTTTGAAAACATCATGTTTTGAAAACTGTAATGTAATAAGTTATGTTAAAATTCTAGTAAAAAATATAAAGAATACATATACATATTCCATTTTAACAACTTTTGGGGTTCAAGCCTTAACTGTACAGTTCACCCCAAATTGAAAATTCGGTCATAATTTAATCAGCCTCATGTCATCAAATAGAGAAGTGAAACCAGCACAGTTCTTTAAAAATTATATTTTTGTGTTTAACAGAACACATAAATATGGATTTGGAATGATATGAGGGTAAGTAAGTGTTGACAAATTTCATTTTTGGGTGATTTATCCCTTTAAAATTGAACTGTTATTGATCATTACTAGTGTTTGAAATTGTCAAAAAAGAATTATAAATAAAAAAAAGAAGACAAGAAGATAAATTATTTGGCATTCTGAGCACAAAGTTTCATGACGAGAAACATTCAATCTACTCTTCCTCTCAGTAAGGCTCAACAGGGACACATTTCAAGGGTGCGTCGCTGGCTTCAACTGAGCTTTCATCTTTGCTTACCCTTACCAGCTGGTCTTGTTCACACATCATAAAACACACACACATACAAACACATGCCACACCCTCCAAATATAGCACTTTGTGGGGGATTTTTTTTTAAATTAAGTGCAAATTTACTCGCAATGACTTTTTTTGTTTAATTATTTTCAGATTGATTGACACAGCCGATCTGCGTGCGCCACAAAATTTTCACACTTGTGGCTCCGGCATATTAACAACTTGAAGAAAACTGCTAAACAAAGAAACATCTGCTGTGAATCCCAGCGCAGAGCCTCTGCAACGGGTTTCGGTGCCACATCTGCTGCTGTTGCTGTGACTCATGCGCTGATGCCTCCGCGATAGTCTTTGACTCTACCTTCGCTGCCATGACTCATGCCGTGAAACCTTACAGATGTTCCCCCACTGCCGCCACGGTACCTCAGAGATAAGGTCTGCCTCAGTTATATACGTGCTGATGTGTCACCTACCCACCTGCCTGTTGCATCATACTCTCTGCTCTTCTTTTGATGCTTAAGTTGCATCTGCTTTCATGCTCCTCTGCAGTCTAACAACCGGCCCCTGGAGCAGGAGGCCCCTGGAGGGCCCTTTGCTGTCCAAACTCTCCCACAATAAAACTTTACAACTGGACATCCCTACTATTTTATTTACATCAGCCCTCTCTTTTATTCCCTCACCTTGTATCTGTTTGCCCCTCCGTTCTTTTCTCTATTTTCTTTCTTTACTGTTGCAGTTGTTTGTCCTCCTTGCCTTATCCAAAAAGCACGTGCGCTCCAATTGTAGGCAGATTCCTCGTGGAAAAACGATCCAGAGTGCAAGAGAGTAAATAAGGTAAAATAAAAGTGTGTGTGTGGGGGGGGTGAAAGAGGGACAGTGTGTGTGTGTGTGTGTGTGTGTGTGTCTGTCTATAAATTTCTGGCTAGATTCATTGCTCTGTTTTATAGCCCTCTATTCATTGAGCTTATCAGATACGACACAGTCTATTTACAACAGACTTTATCACATGCGCGCACACATGCGCAAACGGCCGTACAGTAAATCTTCTGCCAGTTATTTGCTTCCCTGCCATATGTAGAACTTTAAACGTCTCCGGAAAAGAAATCTTGACGGTACAAGAGCTTGTTATACTCGCTGTCCCTATGTCTTCCTTCTCCGTCCCTTCCTTTCTCATTAAATTCAGCATTCTCTAACAGCATTTCTCTCATCTTTGTATATGTGTGAATGTGTGTATACACCAGGCCGGCCTTCAGTCCACAATCTAATCCATTAATTAGTTGCATGACTAACTCACCAACCT